>JALAZF010000610.1:2400000-3000000 GCA_022829125.1 Lathyrus tuberosus | reverse complement strand
TTGGGCTTCAAAAACGCAGCAATTAGACTGCTCACAAATCTGCAAAATTAACTCCAATAAAATAGGTCTTCAATCCAAAGTTTCCTATTATGTCTCCATAATTAGAAACAACAGCAAATCCGAAAACCAACAAATAACCCTAATCCAAAAATGCTTTGGATGCCACATAGGATAACCAATTATTCACAGAATATTCAATTACAAATCATTGTAACAGAATCTGCATTAAGAACTGACTTCACAGCGCGATGTCCTATGCGCAGTCATGGAACATCTTCATTCGACATGTTGAACAGAGAGTAATGAAACATATTATTAGACATCTTCATTCAACATCTGCTGCCACATGAGTTTTAGCAAAATAATGCCAACCATAAAACCAAGGAAATAACAATCTCCCCCTTTGGCTTATTTTTGGCTAAAACTCCACACACACTTAAATACCATCAGTATCAGCAGCGGAAAAAAAACACCATTAATAGCAGCAAAAAAAAAAACTCCCCCTCAGCTGCATATACACACACAGTCCAGCAAACATCTCATCATAGCAACTCCCCCTCAACAGCAGCAACACATCATCCACCTGCAGCACACAGAATCTACCTGCAGCACACACACTCCCCTTCAACAGCACAAGCACATAACAATGCTGCTCCCCTTCACACTTACTACTCCCCCTTTTTAGCCACAAATATGACAAAGAGAGGTCATAGACAAATGTAACCAAATTACATAGCAGTATATTGTTCAAAACCAAAACAGAATTAAGTTGTCCTAAAAGAAAAAAAAAACAAAAAGCAAACTTGCAGATAGCCTATAGCTATTCAGCACTGTCCTCTTCAGCAACCTCATCACTTTCACCTTCAGATTCAGAAGCACCCCTCTCAGAACCAGAATCATCAGACTGCTGGACACTCCTTCTATCAGACTCAGTAGATTCACCTTGTCCATCATCTTCAGTCAGCTCTTGCTCTTTAGCAGCATTTCTCTTTTCAACCAAGGCTTTAATCAGCTGCTCGAGCTTTGTCTTCCTTGTTGTATCTCTCCTGATAGATTCTTCCAGCTCCTTGCAAGTTTCTTGCAACTGAGCAATGACTTCATCATCAAGATTAGCAGGACCAGGAGTCTATGTAGATGTCCCAACAATGTCTGGGACATGTGCTCCACCTAGTAGCTTGTAGTGAAGGGACAGAGGAGGTTTCCTTTTGAGTGCAGTGTCACCCCTCAACACAAGATTAGGACACTTTTCTAGAATAATACCACAGATCAAGGAAGGGAAACCAATAGACATCTTGACAGCAGGTGAGCTAGCTTGTTTCAAGATCTGCTCAAAGATGTATGATCCAAAATCAAAGGAAATCTTCTTCCCTATAGCATATATGAATCTGCCAAGTGTAGAAGAGATAGTAGATGTGTGATTTGTAGGAACCCAATTTACCACAGCAATCCTGTGGAGGATGGCATATTTGACACTTAGTTTACTAGACGACAACTTCTCTGCATTTGGCCAATGTCTCATACAGCCACCTGTTATCTCCTTGCAAACAGTATTATCAGTAACCTCTAACTCAGGTTGAGGTTCATTACTCCTGCCCAGATAGTTGTTGATAATTTCAGGTGAAAAGGTGACAGCTTCTCCTCTCACACAAACTTTCCTGAGAGTGTTGCCCCTGTTCTCATCACACTCTTCAGATATATTCACCACAAATTCTTTGACTAGATTTCCATAGCAGAGTCCAAACTTGGACACAGTTCTCATCATTCCAGCCGCTGCAATGAGCTCCATGATTTCCTTGTACTTTTCAAAATCCTTCCCCAATTCTCTCTCCAGAGCAATCCTCCTCTGATCTACAATTTTCCATCTATCTGTATTTCTCATAGAACTTTCAGTAGCAGCCTTCTTGCAGGTGGAGGTTTTCATACCAATGATGTCCTGGACATCTGTTTCAACTTCATAGTCAGAGTCGCTTTGATCAGTAATTTTTCTTTTCTTAGTGGGCACTACAACCTTGCTCCAATGTTTAGGAGGCCCTGCTTGAACTTTTCTTTCCCCACCTCCAGTTTTACCACACAATTTCGACGACTTGGAGCCTTCACTTATCACAGTTTTTCTTCTTCTTCTCTAAATTTTTCTCAGCATTCCAGCAATAGGTTCCTCATCAGAAGTGAGGTCATCAACATTAATAACATCGTCAGTCCTTACATCAGCTTTCCTTTTACTTCTTCTCTCACGGTCCACATGCATGGGAACCTCACCATCAGTTCTATCAGTAGGGCTGCTATTGATATTTTCTGTCCCTGATGTTGGAGCATTAGACTCGACATTTGCCTTAATTCCACTCAGAATCGAGGCAACAACCCTCCTAAGTTCCCTATCCTTTTTAACAGCATCATTATCAGTGGAATTCTTGTTTACATCTTTAGAATCCTTCTTCTTCTCAACTAAGCCAGAGTTAGATCCCTTTTCAGCCACGTTTTTCTTAGGGCTTACTTGGTCAACATACTAACTAGTCATGGAGTGGGCCTTCTTTCTATGAGAGAAAGGTTTAGACTTCTTACCTGGAATGTTGACGTTTGTTGTGTGAGAAGCTTGCTGTTTGCCTTTAGGGTCAGCCGGCATAACACTCAAAGGAGCAATGTCGAGCACTAGGTCAGAGAGATTTATCATCCTCAGTGATTCTGCATCTCCAGCATTGATTCGTAGAGAACCAGTGTTCTCGTGCATGGATTCGGAGTTAGGATGTTGGGACATGTTTAATTGATCACACGGTACAGTCTTGAGAATGTTAGCAGAAAACCCTAAGCCGCGAGAGCTTTGAAGAGAGGGTGCAAGAGGAATTTGTGTAGAGTAAGTTTGTTGAAAATAAGGTGTGTTTGCCCGTCTATTTATACTTTTAAGGACTGGGCCCAGAGTAGAGCGGTATTCACAGAATTTGATTACCCGACTCGCCTCAATTTCGCACTTATCAAATTCTCCTTCTAACCTTACCTTGCTGGCATACTTACTAAGTTTAAACTTATTATTATATTTCATCAAGCAAACATCATGAGTTGCTTTACAATTTATCAACACCTGTTTTACCTTGACAGTCTTCCCAGTATCTTTCTTAGTCTCCACGCTTCTTTCAGTGTTCTCAAAACTCCACAGATAGCAGTTATCTGACTCTCTCTTACCTCTCATGATAATCTTTCCCTTCTTGTTTGTGATCTGACATTCAGAGTTGGTAAAGTTGACCTTGAGACCTTGATCACATAATTGACTTATGCTTATCAAGTTTGCATCTAGTCCTTCAACAAGTAAAACCTTCTCCAGATTGGGTTGTCCTGCACAGTCCAGTTTTCCAACACCTATTACTCTCCCTTTTGATCCATTACCAAAGGTCACGTAGTTTACGGTTTGAGACTCAACATCTGATAGACATCCCATGATACCAGTCATGTGCCTGAAACATCCACTGTCGAAGTACCACTTTTCTTTTGCAAAGACACTGAAGGACTTATGAGCTATGTGTTCCTCTGTACTACTCTTAGGAGTCCACACTTTTGTTACCCCAACCCACTCTCGTTTCCTACTGGACTGTAAGCCAACCTTGGGGTAGCCATATAGTCTGTAGCAGAAAGGTTTTATATGGCCAAGTCTCCCACAATAGTGGCATTTCCATCTTTGATTCTTTCTTCTTGTCACATTCTTCTGATGTATACGAGGATGTTACAACATGTTATAAGACATCTTTGACTCTTTCTCAGGTTGAGCAGGTGTCACTTCAGGCCATTTTCCTTTGTCCATCTCGCTGGAACTTTCAAACCCTAGACCCCTAACATCTCCAACTTCTCTTCCTGACTTCAGAATTTCATCAAGTACATCTGAACTCCCATTTAACATTCTGACATTTTTGATCATGTTGTCCAGTTTTGAATTCAAAACATTTACTTCACTTTGTAGATCAGCTATAGTAGACATATGCTCAGTATTCTCAGCTTCTAAATGAACAATGGCACATGCTTGTTCTTCTTTCTGCTGACATACTTCTTCATGTTCAATGCACAACTTCTTATAAGAGATAGCCAGCTCTTCAAAAGTAAGCTCTTCAGATTCTTCATCTGATTCACATACTCCTGTTAATGCTGTCACCAACTTTGCAAATTTCTCATCAGCGTCAGTTTCAGAATCATCTTATGACCATGTCACAGATAATCCCTTCTTCTGTCTTTTAAGATAAGTGGGACACTCAGTTTTTACGTGCCCAAATCCTTCACATTCATAGCATTGAACTCTCTTCCCTTGATTAGAGTCTTCTTCAGTTCTGGATCTTCTACCTCTATCCTGGTCTTTGTTGATGTCGAGAGACTTGTTCCGAACATTTTCTCTTGACTTCCAGTCCATCCTTTTCAACACTTTATTAAATTGTCTTCCAAGCAACACTAGCTCTTTGGAAACATCTTCATCTTTGACCAGTTTTCCTTCATCATCTGAGTCATCAGCACTTGACACAAATGCTATACTCTTCTTCTTTTCAGCTTTTTCACCGAGTCCTAACTCAAAAGTTTTGAGTGATCCCATAAGCTCATCCACCTTCATCTTGTCAATGTCCTGAGTTTCCTCTATAGCAGTAACCTTCATATCAAATCTCTTAGGAAGAGACCTGAGAATCTTCCTGACCAGCTTGCTGTCAGACATCTTTTCTCCTAAGGTACTAGAGGCATTAGCTATCTCAATAATGTTCATATGAAAATCATGGATGCTCTCATCCTCTTTCATCTTCAAACTCTTAAACTTGCTAGTGAGAAGCTGAAGCTTTGACATTTTCACCTTTGAGGTCCCTTCATGAGCAACTTTTAAGACCTGCCAAGCCTCTTTGGCAATAGTACAATGCTCAATCAGCCTGAAGATATTTCAGTTGACACCATTGAACAGTGCATTCATGGCTTTAGAATTTCCAACAGATCCTTTGTAGTCAGCATCATCCCAGTCCTCTTCTTCCTTCAGAACATCAGTAAGATTTCCTTCTCCATCTCTTACCTTTGGAGGCTCCCAACCTTTGAGAATAGCTTTCCATGCTTGATCATCCATGGACTTGATGAAAGCTATCATCCTAGGTTTCCAATACTCATAGTTAGAACCATCCAGCAGAGGTGGTTTATTCAGAGCTCCTCCATCCTTGTCCATTGTACCAGAAAGTACCTTCCCTGAATCTCACCCAGAAATAACAAAGGGTGCCTGCTCTTGATGCCAATTGAAATTCTGGCCTATATATCAGATGTCCTATCGAGTTGTCGAGACACTGATATACAACAACAATGAACAAGTTCAATACAAAAGTGTGCAGAAAATGTAAAGAACACCAGAAATTGTTAACCCAGTTCGGATCTAACTATCCTACATCTGGGGGCTACCAAGCCAGGGATGAAATCAATATTCGATAGTATCAATTCACTGATAACCACACCTGGTTCAATCAACTCACTTAATCACTACCCTTCCTATGACTTCTACCTAAGACTCCCCTAGGTATGAGGCCCTCCTCAAATCCCTCTTCAATCACAACCCGTGACTGGTTCCTTACAAGACAAGTAACAATGTTCAAAACACAAATTCTCAATACTTCACAGCTTATAAGAATTAACACACAGCTACTCAATGCTTAAAAGCTTATGAGCAACCTTACACAACTTACACTACAGTCCTTATACTGTTATCATAAGATACCAGTTAGGCTCACAAAACACAAGCACACAACCCTAAAAATACATGTAAGTTCGACACCTAAAACTAGGTTTACATCAGTCTATTTATAGCTTGAAATCTGGACTGAATTGGGCTTCAAAAACGCAGCAATTAGACTGCTCACAAATCTGCAAAATTAACTCCAATAAAATAGGTCTTCAATCCAAAGTTTCCTATTATGTCTCCATAATTAGAAACAGCAGCAAATCCGAAAACCAACAAATAACCCTAATCCAAAAATGCTTTGGATGCCACATAAGATAACCAATTATTCACAGAATATTCAATTACAAATCATTGTAACAGAATCTGCATTAAGAACTGACTTCACAGCGCAATGTCCTATGAGCAGTCATGGAACATCTTCATTCGACATGTTGAACAGAGAGTAATGAAACATATTATTAGACATCTTCATTCAACATCTGCTGCTACATGAGTTTTAGCAAAATAATGCCAACCATAAAACCAAGGAAATAACAGATTATATGAATCAGTTATTTCAAGCTTACTTGGATCAATTTATTGTGATCTTCCTTGATGACATTCTTTGCTATTCCCGTACTCCGCAAGAGCACGAAGGACATTTGAGAATCGTCTTATCGATCTTACAAGAGAAGCAACTTTTTTCCAAGTTAAGCAAGTGCGAGTTCTGGATGTCTGAAGTTAGTTTTCTTGGTCACGTTATATCACAAGGTGGTGTAGCGGTGGATCCGTCAAAGGTTGAAGCTGTGATTAATTGGGAGAGACCGAAGAATGTATCGGAAATTAGAAGTTTCTTGGGTCTAGCAGGTTACTACAGAAGATTTATCAAAGGCTTTTCGCAATTAGCATTACCAATGACTAAGCTTACTCGGAAGGATTGCCCCTTTGAGTGGGATTCGGCGTGCGAACAAAGTTTTATGAGTTTGAAGGAAAGATTGACTACAACTCCCGTTCTAATTATTCCCGATCCTACCAAGTTGTATGAGGTATTTTGTGATGCGTCTAAGATGGGATTAGGAGGCGTGTTAATGCAAGAAAGTCACGTGGTGGCTTATGCTTCTCGACAATTGAAAATTCACGAGAAGAATTATCTAACCCACGATTTGGAATTAGCGGCGGTGGTGTTTACTTTGAAGGTGTGGCGTCACTATTTATAAGGAGTACATTTTGAAATGTTTAGTGACCATAAGAGTTTAAAGTACCTCTTTGACCAAAAAGAGTTGAATATGCGTCAAAGGAGGTGGATGGAATATTTAAAGGATTATGATCTAGAGCTAAAGTACCATCCAGGTAGAGCGAACAAAGTGGCCGATACCTTAAGTAGGAAAGCTTTGAGAAAGGACGAATTGATGATGTTAGAATATTCGTTGTTGGAAAAGTTTAGAGATTTAAATCTTCATTTTGTGTGGACTCCTAATGAAGTGATTGTGGGTAATTTGAATGTCAATTCTACGTTAAGAGTTGAAATTCGACAAGGACAATTATTGGATGAGAAGTTGCAAGAGATGCTAAGTCAACCGGGTTTTGTGCACGCTAGCGATGGAATGATTATGTTTAACCAAAGAATTTGCATTCCGAACGATGCGGCTTTGAAAAGAAAGATTTTGGAAGAAGCGCATAAGGGTGCTTTTACTATACATCCGGGTTCTTCAAAGATGTATCAAGATTTAAAGAAAGATTATTGGTGGTCCGGTATGAAAAGAGATGTTGCGGTCTTTGTGTCGGAATGTGCGGTATGCCAACAAGTTAAGATTGAACATCAAAGACCGAGTGGATTATTGAAACCATTAGAAATCCCAATTTGGAAATGGGATAGTATTTCTATGGATTTTGCGGTGGGTTTACCCCATACGCAAGGTGGTTATGATTCGATTTGGGTAATAGTAGATCGGTTGACAAAGTCGGCGCATTTCTTGGCCGTGAAGACTACTTTCAAGGAAAGTTATCTTGCGAGGTTGTTTATTGCAGAAATTGTAAAATTGCACGGTATTCCCTCTAATATTGTGTCGGATAGAGATCCGAAGTTTACTTCAAGGTTTTGGAAAGTTTTTCAACAAGCTATGGTGACAGAGTTGCGTTTGAGCACGTCTAATCATCCACAGACGGGTGGTCAGACTGAGCGAACGATACAAACGATGGAGGATATGTTGAGAGCTTGTGTGTTAGAGAGTAAGGGGAATTGGAAAGAACTTCTACCATTGATTGAGTTTTCTTATAATAATAGTTATCATGCGAGCATCGGTATGGCTCCGTATGAAGCATTCTATGGAAGAAAGTGTAGGACCCCTTTGTGTTGGGCGGAAGTTGGGGAAGATAGAATCTTAGGACCCGAAATTATCCAAGAGACTACGGAAAAGATTCGAATAATCCACGAGAAAATTAATCAAGCACAAGATCGACAAAAGAGTTATGCGGACAATCGAAGGAGACCTTTAGAATTTGAAGAAGGTGACCATGTGTTTTTGAAAGTCACTCCTAGATTGAGACTGAAAGGACTGTTTAGGTCACGGAAGTTAAGTCCGAGATACGTGGGACCGTATCAAGTTTTAGAAAGGATTGGCAAAGTAGCATACAGGTTGGCCTTACCTCCTTCTCTGTCGGAAATGCACGATGTTTTCCATGTATCTCAACTTCGGAGGTTTGTTCCAGATCCTCCTCAGCCGATTCTACCGGATACTGTTGAAATAGAAGCAGACTTAACATTTAAACCTCAACCGAGCCGCATTGTGGGAAGAGAAACGAAAGTATTAAGGAACAAGGACATTTCTCTCGTTAAGGTGCAGTGGGATGTAACGCATCCGGGTGATGCAACTTGGGAACTTGAATCGGAAATGCGAGATGCTTACCCTCATCTGTTCAGGTAATCTTTAAATTCGAGGGTGAATTTCTATTTAAGGGGGGGAGGATGTAATACCCCATATTTTATTACTCCGGATAATATTATATTGTGATCGACTGAGCCCAGTGTACTCTGAGAAATTATTTGACAAAATAATTAGAGTAACTGGGGAACTTAGAATAAATCCAATTAATATTATCTGACTCAGAGGTATTTTATTTATTTGGACTTAAGAGACTTTTTGGACATTTAGTAGTATTAATTCTAATACTAGTTTACTACATAATTTCTTTTCCTCCCATTTTCCCAAACAAAAGAAAAAGATAGTAAGAAAGAGAGAGAAAGAAGAAAGAAGGAAAGGAAGGAGAGAAAAGTGGAGAAGAGGAAATTTGAAGAACTTCAAGAGCAAATCATCATCCATTCATCCAATCCTTGTCTAATCATCTCATTCTCTTCATTTTCATCATCTATCCAAGGTGGGTTCTAGTTAGTACCAATTTTTAGAAGTTTTGTAATTGTTTGGTTTAGGTCGAATTTATGGAAATCGATGTTTTAACGGTTAGAATTCGATATAAATTGAAAGGAATGATCAATATGCTTGTAGAAACATGTATGGATGTTTGTTTTGATGTTTTTGTGTACTTTGAATAAATTGAAAATCTTAGGGTTTATGGAAAAATATGTGTTCTTGATGAGAATGAGGTTTTATGGAAGCTTGATGATGAAACCATGGTAGAACATGTTATATACCTCTGTTTGGTTGTTTGGGACTGATGTTGAGGGATTAGGAGGGTTGGTTTTGAACTGTTATAGCAGGTTTTTATCTGAGTTTCGCAGAGTGCGCTTAGCGCGCAGGAGCCCGCTCAGCGTGGTGTTGAATTCCTGCAACCCCTCCAAACCGAAGAATTCGCGCTTAGCGCGGGCAGGGGCGCGCTTAGCGCAACCTGGGACTTGGAATTTTATTCCTTAAGCGAGAAAATTCATAACTTTCTACTCGTTTATCGGATTCGATCATTCTTTATATCGATGTAAAGCCGAGGAAATATTCTATGCAATGGAGATGAAATATATTGATTTTACCGACCGATTAAATAATCGATAAAGTTCCAAAAGTGATATATTTGTGTTTTAATTGTTATATATTATTCTACTATGCAATTATGACATGTCTTGCTTATCCTATTATTGTTTAACATGATTATAAGTGAATATGCATGCAAATATGAAAACGATATAGGAAGAGCGAGGAAACCTCAAACTTGAACTATAGGAGAATCTGGTAAAGAACTAGAATTTGTAGACAACTCTAGATGGCGATGCTCGGGCACGTGTTATTGGAAGATACATCCTTGCCGAGTATTGGCCTAGTTGAGAGTGAACACTAGTATGGAACATGTGGTTAACCTTTGTGGTTGTGAAAATGCAAGAGAGGCCTTAAGGCGGTGTTGTATTGTGATTGTCGAATACAATCGTTTTGTTGTATGTGATCATGTAATCGTAACCGGAATATTATGAGTGTAGTTTCATGGGTCTCGAGCTCCTCTGAAACGGGTACACAATTACTTGGTAGGTTTGATTCCCTACGTGTAGTACGATTGGAGCCTATTCTATGGGTAAAGACTTGTGATGGTTAATAGGCCATGAGAAGTGACGGTTCACGGTTAACAGGCCAATGATCCTGAATCCAATTCGTATGCCAAGTAACTACAAGGATCTATGACTCGGGTCGCCTTCTAGACGTAGAAGCGGACGGGAAGATGAGATGTCTTGGTATGGTTATCGATTAGTGATGTTGTGAGTTAATGAACTCATGTCATGTTTCCATATAGTGTGAGAATTATAAAGTGTGAACTCAAGGGCCCTTTTCCCTTTTCCCCGGACTAGGAGTTTATGTGTTTCAGTACCAAACACTTGGATCTATATATAATATTTATGCTTTGATGTATGAGTTTTATATATGGGTGTTACATGAATCTTATAAGACCTCCACTCTACAGTCTCTTCTTCTTGGGAATACAATTACCCCAGAGGTATCTTCTCCTACTGATCAACAAACGACTGAACATGTTCTTACTGAGATTGTTTCTCAGCCAGCACCGTCTGAAACCAACTCTGTTGAACCTGACCTTGCTTTAGTCATCTATGATGTACCCCTTCCAACAACCCTTGAAGAATGCATTATTCAATTTCGTAACAAGGCGTTAAAGAAGGTTACAAAGTTAAGAGCAGAAATGAACACAAGTGTCAAGCCTCTAGAGCTTGAAAATTCTTGTCAAAACTTCCAGAAATGGTTGGATTCTGAACTTGCAAGAATTGCAAGCTTCTCAGACTCCACTATAACTGATGGAGTTCAGCTAGAAAAGGAAAAAGCAGAAGATGAAGAGCGGATTAGGGAACTCAAGTTTTTGGCCGCAAAACAGAAAGAAGCTGAAGAAAATTCTAGCAAAAAAGGCTGCTGAAGAAGCCAGATTTGCGCAAGAAGCTGAAGCCACGGAAAAGGCTAAGCAAGATGTTATAGTTGTTTCCTCATCTGACGCTACTGTGAAGCGTTTGGAGAACGCAATTGAAGAAATCAGAGGAGAACAACAGAAATTCAGAGAAAATTTTGAAGAATAAAAGACTGTCAATGCAAATGTCCAGAGCATGCTTTAGAAGATTTTGGACAAGATGTCCTCTAGAAGCACCTAAGCTCATCAGTGTTTCTTTTGTTTTTAAAGATTCTAGATCTTTGTTTTACACCCTTGAACAACAATTATTTTTAATCATGACAAAAAGGGGGAGAAGTAATGAATGTGATATCTTGATTCTCATAGTCAATCTCTGAAAAACAACGATGTTTACATGCTAACAACTGTTATTTTTATTAGATTGTTTTTCTTTTCAGGAATCCTGATTTGATTCAAACGTCATGAAGTTAATCTTCAGAAAATCAGAACTCTGTTGAAGAAATTAAAATTGAATCAAGACTACGATGATTTCAGTATCTGACCTATTGAAATCAGGGGGAGTCCATCCACAGAAATTCACCAAGTCTAAGACTCAGGGGTACCTCATACGAAGGATAAGCATTCCTTAAAACCTTTTATTACTCTTGCATTATGTACAAAATTGTGTCATCAAAATACTTAGTTTTGTCATCATCAAAAAGGGGGGGATTGGGAGAACAAGATTTGGTTCTGCAATATTACTTCTAAGTTTTGATGATATCAAACGAGTATGTTTGTATGAACAATTTCGTAAGACTAATGTTTGTTACTTTGAGAATCTAACAAACAGGTTATGCTTCCGTTAATTGGTGTGGACATAATGCTGAAAGAATACTTTGTCTAGGCGTTTCACTTGATGTGTTAAATCTCTTTAGACTAATCTGAAGATCATAGACTTTGATATAATATATAGAGAAAACAAGCTCTGAAAATATGAAGACTGAGGTTCTGACGAACGAAGTCCAAATGCTGTTGTGATGAACGAAGTCCAAATGCTGAAGATTTTCACTCTCTGAAAAAGGTTCTGAAGACCCAACCAATATTCTCTACTCATGCTTCAACTAAATACTATCTGAAGCCTCGGAAGATATGAAGACAATTTTCTAAGTGAACAAGGTTCTGAAGACCAAGTGCTGAAGACTCCGAAGAGGCTGCTCTGAGGACTCTAAGACTTGAAGATCTTAAGAATCAAGCTACGTTTTCCCTTCTTACTCATACTCGTAGTAGCCTCTGAAGTTAAGAAGATTATAAGACTAAGCAACGAAGTTCAAACGAAGATATCTTGGTAACTGTGCAAAAGTTCAAATAAAGATTTCTTGGTAACAGTGCCAACGAAGATTTACTGACAAGACAGGACACAAAAAGTTTTATCTGTCCTCACGTTTCTACCAAACCGCCGTCAATAGTCATGATTACCTTGCAACGGCTACTTTTACTCAGCTATAAAAGGACTTGAAGACTCAAAGAATGATAACAACTGCTCCACTTAACAACACGTTCTATTTTGCTATTATCATTCAAAAAGTCATTCTCTGTGCTGTAAAATAGTTTACATATTCAGCTTATGCTAGAAGCAATATCTTGTAAACAAACCTTTTTCAAACTGTTGTTTGAAGATCCTTGAGAAAAACCTGGTGAGGTTAAATTTCTTGAGAAGTCTAGGACTAGTGAGAGTCTTAGAGGTTGTTCCTTAAGAGAAACCGGTGTGGTTTGATCTCTCGAGAAGTCTAGAACTTGAGAGTTTTAGAGGTTGTTGTTAGTCACCAGCATTTTGGCTTTTGCATTGTATTAATCTGTTGATTAGTGGATTAAGACCTCGATTGAGAGAGGTGAAATCACCTTGGCGGGTGGACTAGATTAACTTGAGGAATTCTCAAGTGAACTAGTATAAGCATATTGTGTTATCTCTTTCAAGCTTCATTAAGATTATCATCCATAAGTTAAAGAGTTATTAAAAGGGGGTTAGAATCAAAGAAAAAATTTATTTTGAAAAACCAATTCAAACCCCCCATTCTTGGGTTTTTCACACCTTCATATGCTATGCAGATGATGCAGAGTGGAAATACAGTCAGATGATTGAAAATATTAAAAATTCTGAAATAAGTTGTGAACTCTCAAAATACCCTGCTGGAAAAAGAATGATCTGGTACCAAATTACCGAGCAAAATAAATGTTGGGGCACTCTTATGCTTGCTGCTTATAATAAGAGAAGTCCTTAGCCACAAGGACACCGTGATCCCATGTCTCGAGAGCTCAATGCAATGCATGATTAATTGTTATGAACAAATGGAAATGCAAAGCGAAAGCCAGATAAGATTAGGAAAAGAGATGGCAAATTTTGGGGTGTTACAGTAGGGTGGCACCACCTCATGCACAATCCCTACTTTCTCATATAATGCATCGAAATAATTTGACACCTACTCTCCACCACCATCATTCCTCAAAGTCTTTAGCTTTCGACCATAGATTTAAATTTGGCAAATACCTCGATCACTTCACTTTTCTTCTTGATCAGGTAAGTCCACAGTTTTTGACTGAAATCATCTATGAAAGTGACAAAGTATCTGTTACCTCTAATCGAATCCACCTGGATAGGACCACATACATCAGAGTATATGACTTCAAGAATTTCCTTTGACTTGATGTTCTTGTGTTGTTTCTCCTACACACATTCTTCACATACTTCATTTGGGATGTCGATTTTTGGTAATCCTGAAACCATATTTCTTCTCTTCAAATCTCTGATGTCTTTGAAATTGAGATGACCAAGTCTATAATGTCATATCCATTCATCTTTGTTGGCTGCAGTTGCAATGCAATTATGCTCCATCACATTAAGCTCAATCTTTAAGGTTCTATTCTGAGACATTGGAGCCTTCAAGATCAACCTTCCATTTGAGTCGAGAACTCTCATCATCTTGTCTTCAATCGACACCTTGTAGTTATTTTCGACCAACTGCCTTATACTGAGCAAATTGTTGTTAATGCCTAGTATGTACAATATAAAATTCTGGCACAGATATCAGATGTCCTACACAGATGTTGAGACACGGATATCCAACACAATGAACAAGATAACAATAAAAATAACAGTGCAGAAAGTAAAGAACACAATGATACGTTTACCCAGTTCGGATCAACAATCCTACTCTGGGGGCTACCAAGCCAGGGACGAAATCAATATACGATAGTATCAATTCACAGATCATACAGCAACCACACCCGGTTACAATCCGCTCACTTAATCACCACCCTTCCTATGACTTCTACCTAAGACTCACCTAGGTATGAGGCCCTCCTTAAATCCCTCTTCAATCACAAACCGTGTCTGGTTCCTTTCAACACAAGTAACAAAACGAAAGACACACTTTCAAAACACACAGTTCTCAATACTTCAAAGCTTATGAGAAGTGACACACAAGAAACTCAATGCTTAAAAGCTTATGAGTAACTGACAGAACTTACAACACAAAACTAGTCCTTATACTGTTATCAGAATGATACCAGTTAGGCTCACAATTAACAATCAAAAAACCCTAACAAAACACACGTAAGTTCCACACCTAAACTAGGTTTACACCAGTCAATATATAGCATTAAAACTGGACTGGGTTGGGCTTCAAAACACAGCAGAGAGACTGCACATAATTCTGCAAAATAAACTCCAAGAAAATTGGTCTTCAATCTAAAGTTTCCTAATATGTCTCCATATTTAGAAAATAGAGAAAATCCGAAAACCAACACAAAAACTCAACTCAATTTACTTTGGATGCCACATAGGATAACTAAATATTCACAGAATATTCAGTAACAAATAACAACTAATAGAATCTTCCTTTTAAACCAAAATCAGACGCGATGTCCTATAATCTAGGATGGGACATCTTTATCCGACATGTTGAATGCAGAAAATTAGAACATCTTGTTTCAACATCTTGCTGCTAGAATAGTTTTAGCAAAATAAATGCCAACCACATAATCAAAGAAATAATAATCTCCCCCTTTGGCTTATTTTGGCTAAAACTACACAACAAACAGTCTTGCAAAGTTAAAACAAGCAAAACAACAATATCAGAGACAACAGCGAAAAACACAGCATAGCAGCAAAAAAACTCCCCCTTTTTAGCCATAAATATGCCAAAGGCAAGTAGAACAGTTATGAATTTTGAGAAATGATCAAATCATACACCAGAATAAACAGCATCAGAAAGTAGATGCACACACAATCACATGACCAAACGTCATGCACAAACTTCAGCATCTTTCCCTTCATAAACACCTGCACCAGCTTCACTACCAGAATTACCGTTATTCTTTTTAATCTGGCAGCCACAAGGAACATTAAATGCTATAATTCTTCATGAATACAAACCCCAAGTCTTATCCTCAGGTTTTCAAACTGAACTGCATCTAGAGCCTTGGTAACTATGTCAGCAAGCTGATTTTCTGTGCTAACATGCTCAAGAGTTATGACTTTGTCCTCCACAAGTTCTCTGATGAAATGATGCCTGATATCGATGTGCTTAGTCCTGCTATGTTGAATAGGATTTTTAGAAATATTAATAGCACTCAGGTTGTCACAAAATAATGTCATGACATCTTGTGTGACATTATACTCAAATAACATTTGCTTCATCCACACCAGTTGAGCACAACTACTTCCAGCTGCTATGTACTCAGCTTCAGCAGTAGAAAGAGATACAAAATTTTGCTTCTTACTAAACCATAAAATAAGATTATTTCCCAAAAAGAAACAACCTCCAAAGGTACTCTTCCTATCATCAGCACTTCCAGCCCAATCAGCATCACAGTATCCTACTAGTCGTGGTACCAGTTCCCAGACTTCATTTCTCTTGAATTGACAAAGCTCATCCTGCATAGCACTTATCCAGAACTCATATGTCAAGGCCTCTTTAACATTTTTTGGTTCAAGCTTTGAAACAAAACATGCATTTGACACAGCCTCCCTCGATCTGGTTCTTACACCTTTATTCAGATTCCCAATAATCAACTCCTTAGGGTGATCCTTCTGAATCCTTATAGAGGGTCCCCTGTTAGCATCCTCTACCTCTTCATTCTCAGGTCTAGTACTAGTCTCTTGAACATTATCTTCTACGGACTCAGTGTCTTGTGAGATTTCATTGTTCATGGGAAAGGATGTTCCAACATCATCTGGGACATCTTCGTCTCTGCCAGAGTCATCAACCACCACATTTATGGATTCCATCATCACCTTAGTTCTGGAATTAAATACCCTATATGCTTTTCTGTTTGTAGAGTATCCCAAAAATATACCTTCCTCACTCTTAGGATCCATCTTTCGCCTCTGCTCACGATCCGCCAAGATATAGCACTTACTCCCAAAAACATGGAAATATTACACATTTGGCTTTCTTCCTTTCCATAGCTCATAAAGAGTAACAGAAGTACCTGATCTGATAGTCACCCTATTGTGTATATAGCAAGCAGTATTCATGGCTTCAGCCCAAAAATGATATGGAAGCTTTTTGGCATGAATCATGACCCTTGCACACTCTTGAATAGTCCTATTCTTGCGTTCCACCACACCATTTTGCTGAGGAGTGATTGGTGATGAGAATTCATGAGTGATTCCTTTAGATAAACAAAACTCTTCAAACCTGCTATTTTCAAATTCTTTCCCATGGTCACTTCTGATTCGAACAACACCACAATCCTTTTCTCGTTGAATCCTTTGACACAATTCTTTAGACTTTTCTCTGATAAAGCTTAACCAGGTGAATCTGGAGTAATCATCAACGACAACATAGGCATACTTCTTCCCTCCAAGACTTTCAACCTGCATAGGTCCCATTAAGTCCATGTGAAGCAGCTCCAGAACTCTAGAAGTTGTGGTAAGATGTTGAAGCTTTTTGTGTGACATCCTTGTTTGCTTCCCAACTTGACATTCACCACATATTCTATTCTCATCAATCTTCAGCTTGGGAATACCTCTAACAGCCTCACTTGACAGAAGTTTCTTCATCCCTTTCAGATGTAAGTGACCTAATTTCTGATGCCACAGTTTGGTTTCATCTTCCTTTGACATCAAACAGGTAGACAAACTTTCTAATTCTTGAGGATTCCGCAAATAGCAGTTATCCTTAGACCTGGTTCCCTTCATAACAACTTCATTTTCTTCATTGGTTACTAAGCATTCAGATTTAGTGGAATTTACTTTGAGCCCTAGATCACACAGTTGGCTTATACTAATCAAATTTGCAGTCAGCCCTTTGACAAATAGAACACGATCCAGATTTGGTTGTCCTGTGTAGTCCAGCTTTCCAACACCTTTTATTTCACCTTTTGATCCATCCCCAAAAGTGACATAATTGGTAGAGTGAGGCTTGATATCTGACACAAATTTCTTCACACCAGTCATGTCTTGAACAACCACTGTCAAAGTACCAATCTTCCCTTGCAGAAGCTCTGAGAGAGGTATGCGCTATGAAACTAGCCACCATATTTCTAGGAGTCCATCTTTTCTGTTCTTTATTTGGTTGATGAACAGTTTTGGGATAACCATGCAAATTGTAGCAAAAGGACTTTAAGTGACCAAACTTTCGACAATAATGACATCTCCATGGTTTATACTTTGAACTATATACTATTTTCTGATGTTTCAGCTGATGTTGAAACATGTGATTTGACATCTTCTCCTCTTGCTTTATTTTTTGAGGAACAAACTTTACTACAGACTGCTTGTAGTTCTCCGCTTGATTGTTAAAACCAAGACCTTGTACATTCCCAGTATTTCTCCCAGTCTGAAGAATCTCATCTAACACTGTGGAACCATTGTTCAACATTCTTATAGATTTGGTCATATTGTCAAGTTTTGACTTTTGTAATACAACCTCCTCTTTAAGATCAACAATGATCGATAGATGTTCTTCCTTCTCAGCTTCTAGTTGAGCTATCAGAACCTTCTGTTCTAATATTATCTGGCACCTCTCTTCATTCTTGATACACAACTCTGAGAACCCGTTGATAACTTCCTCTTTAGTAAGTTCTCCAATGTAAGATTCTTTGTCAGAATCACAACTTGTTCCTTCATCAGACTCATAAGTTATTTCTCCATCAGATTTACAGATTCCAGTCAAGGCTGTCACCAATTTTGCTGATTCTTCTTCAAGATCACTCTCAGACTCTCCTTCTGACCAAGACACAGATAAGCTATTCTTCCGCCTTTTGAGATACGTGGGACACTCAGTTTTTATGTGCCCAAATCCCTCACATTCAAAACACTGAACTCTCTTCCCTTGATTGGAGTCTTCTTCAGTTCTAGACCTTCTGCCTCCATCCTGGTTTTTATTGATGTCGAGTGACTTGTTCTGAACATTAGCTCTTGACTTCCAGTCCATCCTTTTCAACACTTTGTTAAATTATTTTCCAAGCAATACCAGATCTTAAGACACCCCTTCATCTCTGACCAGGTTACCTTCATCTTCTGAATCACCAGCATCGGACACAAAAGCTATACTCTTCTTCTTTTCAGACTTTTCACTGATCCCCAATTCAAATGTTTGAAGTGATCCCACAAGTTCATCCACTTTCATCTTATCTATGTCCTGAGCTTCCTCTATAGCAGTCACTTTCATGTCAAATCTCTTAGGTAGAGATCTGAGGATTTTTCTGACAAGTTTGCTATCAGACATCTTTTCACCTAGGGCACTTGAGGCATTAGCTATCTCAATAATGTTCATGTGAAAATCATGAATGCTCTCATCTTCATTCATCTTCAAATTTTCAAATTTGGTAGTGAGAAGCTGAAGTTTTGACATCTTCACCTTTGAAGTTCCTTCATGAGAAACCTTCAAGACTTGCCAAGCCTCTTTTGCAATGGTGCAATGTTCAATCAACCTGAAAATATTTTTGTTAACACCATTAAACAAGGCATTCATGGCTTTGGAATTTCCCAAGGACCCTTTATAGTCAGCATCATCCAAGTCTTCCTCTTCCTTCACCACATCAGTAGGATTACCTTCTCCATCTCTAACCTTTGGGGGTTCCCATTCTTTGATAACAGCTTTCCATGCTTGATCATCCATGGATTTGATGAATGCTATCATCCTTGGTTTCCAATAGTCATAGTTGGAACCATCAAGCAAAGGTGGTTTGTTCAAAAAATCCTTCTTCCTTGTCCATTGCACCAGAAAGTACCTTCCCTGAATCTCACCCAGAAACAACCTAGGGTGCAAGCTCTTGATGCCAATTGAAATTATGGCACAGATATCAGATGTCCTACACATATGTTGAGACACGGATATCCAACACAATGAACAAGATAACAATAAAAATAATAGTGCATAAAGTAAAGAACACAGTGATATGTTTACCCAGTTCGGATCAACAATCCTACTCTGGGGGCTACCAAGCCAGAGACGAAATCAATATACGATGGTATCAATTCACAGATCATACAGCAACCACACCTGGTTACAATCCGCTCACTTAATCACTACCCTTCCTATGACTTCTACCTAAGACTCACCTAGGTATGAGGCCATCCTCAAATCCCTCTTCAATCACAAACCATGACTGGTTCCTTTCAACACGAGTAACAAAACGAAAGACACACTTTCAAAACACACAGTTCTCAATACTTCAAAGCTTATGAGAAGTGACACACAAGAAACTCAATGCTTAAAAGCTTATGAGTAACTGACAGAACTTACAACACAAAACCAGCCCTTATACTGTTATCAGAATTATACCAGTTAGGCTCACAATTAACAATAAAAAAACCCTAACAAAACACACGTAAGTTCCACACCTAAACTAGGTTTACACCAGTCAATATATAGCATTAAAACTGGACTGGGTTGGGCTTCAAAACGCAGCAGAGAGACTGCACATAATTCTGCAAAATAAACTCCAAGAAAATAGGTCTTCAATCTAAAGTTTCCTAATATGTCTCCATATTTAGAAAATAGAGAAAATCCGAAAACCAACACAAAAACTCAACTCAATTTACTTTGGATGCCACATAGGATAACTAAATATTCACAGAATATTCAGTAACAAATAACAACTAACAGAATCTTCCTTTTAAACCAAAATCAGACGCGATGTCCTATGATCCAGGATGGGACATCTTTATTAGACATGTTAAATGCATAAAATTAGAACATCTTGTTTCAACATCTTGATGCTAGAATAGTTTTAGCAAAATAAATGCCAACCACATAATCAAAGAAATAACACAATACATTAGAAATTACTGACCTCTTGCCATCTTTCCTCATAATTAGAACATCACCAATACCTTCAGCTGCTAGAGTATTGTCATTTGAAAATTTTACCATGTTCTTCATTGAAGGCTTTATGTTGACAAACCAATCCTTCCTACCGGTCATGTGTGATGAGTATCCTGAGTCCAAGTAGCATTGGTCTTGGAATATTTCTTCATTTCTTGTTGTGACCATCAGCAACATCTCTTCTTCTTCATGTTTCGCCAGCTTTCCATCAGTTTCTAGATTCTTCTTCTTTTATGGATAACCACTAAAATAGTGACCATACTTCTGACAATTGTAACACTGAATGTGATTTTTGTCAGGTTTTCGACCACCACCTCTTCCTCTACCTGCAACACCACCTTTTTGGTTGTTTTTGTTCTAGGGTTTTCTCTAATTTGACTAGTTTCCTTCTTGCTGATTTCGACTAGTCGAATTGTTGTAGCCTCCTCTGCCTTTTTTTTGCCATTCCAACTTCCTTTGCCTTTCTTTTCTTTTGTTGATTGTGTCTGCAAAGCCACATCACTCTTTGACTTTCCTGCAGCTCTTTCATCCATCCTTTGTTTATGAGATTCAAGAGTCCCTTGAAGCTATTCCTTTGTCAATGTTGATAAATCTTTCGACTCTTCTATGGCTACTACCACGTGGTCGAATTTTGGAGCCAATGACCTCAAGATATTTGTAACAACTGATCTTGATGTCAACACTTTCCACATACTTTGATTTGATTCACCAATTTAGTAACCCTAGTGAAAAAATCAGTTATGCTTTCATTTTCTTCCATCTGAAACAATTCATACATCCTTTTGTGAGTTTGTAACCTCACATCTTTCAACTTTTCTAGGCCTCCAAACGATTTCCCCAAAATTTCCCATGCTACTTTCGGTGATTCTACATCACTAACCTTTTCAAAGTTATTTGGACCAACACATTGATGAATTATAAAGAGAGCTTTATACCCTTTCTTCTTCAGTTCTTTGTAAGCATCTTTTCTAGACCCGTCGCGTTTTCTGCAAGTGGTGTTACTCCTTCCTTCACAAGATTCCAAATATCTTGATAACGAAAAACCACCTTCATCTGCTTGCACCAATTCTCATAATTATTGCTCTTGAGAATCGAAAGACTCGCCGGAAAGTGCATGTTTGGATGATTCATTGCCATCGTGATTTTCTTCCCACGAATCGCTCAGCCAGTGCTCTAGATACCAGATGTTAGAATTAACCCAAAACTTTGAGAATTCCGAATCAATCTTGATGAATAAGATTCAATCAACCTGATCGAAATCCCTTGTTCTTCACTCAAGTGAAACAATCACACCTTGATTGCAAGAATGATTCTGTGCAGCAATTGTTAATGGAAGAAGAAAGAAGATTAGGGTTTAACAAAATAAGGCAAGAAGAGAATAATTTTTGCAGAGTAACTCTCTGTTCTCAAACAGAGAAAAAATATTATTCAACTGTGCAACTGCACTTTTTATTGTGTGTTACAATATTATTCTCTATTCTTCTTACTCAAAATAAGGGTTATTCCCTCTATTTATAATTGAGATACCTTGCTCCTTAAGGTAAAACCCAAAATTACAAAAGCCCAAATTTCCAAAAGCCCAAATTTCCAAAAGCCCAAAATTGAGCTCTCTCTATATCTATATCTCTCTATTTATCTCTCTCTCTCTCTATCTATATATATATATATATATATATATATATATATATATAGAGAGAGAGAGAGAGAGAGAGAGAGAGAGAGAGAGTGAGAGAGAGAGAGGTTAATAGTCATTTACCCCTTGCAATATTGGCGAGTTTTGATTTACCCCCCTTTAAATAAATAATTTTGGACTACCCCCTGAAATTTTGGGGTACCCCATAAGCGTGTAAAAACCAGGGGGTAAATGAAAAAAAATATTTTACAGGGGGATAATTTTTCTACCTAGGAGGCAAAAGACTTAGAATTTTAAAATTTCAGGGGGTAATCCAAAATCATTTTTTTAAAGGGGAGTAAATCAAAAGTCACCTATATTGCAGAAGGGTAAATGACTATTAACTATATATATATATATATATATATATATATTGTCATTAAAAAATTATTAAAAAATACTATTTGATTTTAAGAATTAAAGATAATAAAAATAGTCACCATTCAGTATATTTTAATTAAAAAAACAAAATTATATCATAGATTCTTTAAATAATTTTTTAACAAATCAGTCATTTAAGTTTTTTTTAATAAATTATTCATTTAAATTATCGAACATGTGCATTATTATTCTTTTATAACATAGTGAATGTACAAATTGTGAATAGAATTATTTTAAATGGCACAAAAATAATGAAGAACGACATGAAATACAGCTGTCACACATTACTAAATGTTTAAAATTAAAATAATTAAATATAAATTGATTGAAAAGTCACTATAAAAAATTAATTTATTACAAAAAAAACTTTAAAAATTAATCTTTAAAAGACGTTTAATATAATTTTACCTTTAAAAAAATAAGAATATTTTTTCAACTAAGACTCTGTTTGGTAAAAATAACGGTTGGTTGATAAGTTAGCTGATAGTTTATAGTTTATGATTGATAGCTGATTACTGATAGCTTATAGCTTATGGCTGATGACTTATAGCTGATAAGCTAATTAAACTATTTGGTAAAATTAGCGGTTTAATTAGGTGATAAAATAAAATGACATAAAAGATATTTTATAATTATTATTTTATTTTAAATTATAATAAATTATAAAGGATAGTGGTGGATTTTAGTCAAAATAATAAGGGTACAAGTGAAACGACCATTATCAAACAACTCTTTTATTATAAACTATAAAACATAAGTTATAATCTCAAAAATTAAATGCAATATGCAAATGATGTCCCATCAACGATAATCAATAATATTAAATTCTGCCTTTCCCATCAACAATATAGTTGGCATAGTTCAATTCATTTTTAAACTTATCACGTAATTAATCAATAATATTAAAGATATAATAATATTCATAAATTTTTTATGATTATGTCATTGTCTTCAAGAACCTTCTAAACTGTTTTCACATTAGTTGTGTTTTTTTGTTACATATATGTTAAATTATGTACCTATATGTTAAATTTAAAAATGACAGCTAAAAGTAATATTTCCTACAAAAGTGACAAAGAAAACTTATTAAAATATAAATAGAATGAATAGTAGTTTTAGCAGAAAACGAAACACTATTATATAATAAATGAATAGTATTTTCTATCATAACATTTTATATATTTGTTGGATAATATTTATTTAAAAGATTTACCCATATTTTGAGGAAAATTAGTGTAACAGTGTAACACATGTTTTAGCATTGCGCATTAAAATTAAATTTTAAAATACAGCTAAGAAACATTAAAAAAAAAATTCAAAGCAAAAGATAAGTATATTATGAAAAGGAATCAAATATGGACTATATAAATTTTCTTTATTAAAAAAAAAAGCATATATTCAAGAAACAAGGTGGAATCGAAAGAGAGGAACTCGATCAAAATTATTTAAGGATTAACAAAACGATAATATGGAAATCCCAATTTGTTATAAACCAGTAACAAAATCAGGGTCTTGGGAGGCTTATTTCAAGACAGATAAAATAGAATTAATATTTAAAGATGCTAACAAATCTGACGTTGATTCTCTTTTCTGTAAATATGAAATAAATGAAATCTAAAATGCTTAATTTTAATTAAATAATTTAGTCAAATGGTTATAATATTCCAATGAACAAGCTTAGTCTCATGAGCAACCAACATCACAAAAGAGGAGTTTGTTTCTAGGCAAAGACTATTTCAACAGTAATTATAAGCAAAGTTAATAGCTTTAATAACCCCAAAGAGACTACATAAACCCAAACTCTCTAAACTAACAAATATTTAAAAAGAAAGACTGAAACTTATCACGGTTGAGGCATTGTCTGTCGGACACACGAGCTTCATTTCTTTAAGTACTATTTTGAATGAAAAACTCTGATGAAACTAACTCTCTGCATAGTTGTTATCTTTTCCATATATTCTCCATGTATGTGAGAAATAAAAATTATTATGCCTTTCGTTAATACAATTTAACAATTTGTTTCTTATCTGCCAGTGCATTATATTATGATTTAAAATGGTTTGTTCGGTTCAATTGATAGGCGGGATTTTTATTGAAGGGAGGAGAAGAGAAGAATTTAATTTACATAAATGTTTGGTTCAAAATATGAAAGGAGATGAGAAGGATTTTAATTATAAATATGTTTGTTTCATAAGGAGAAAGGGGTATTTTAAAACTAAATAATTTTTTTATCCTTGTAAATTTATCATAAGAATCGATATATTTACTATTCATAATTCGAACACAAATTAATTAACCAAAAATAATGATATTTATCGTTCATAATTCGAACACAAATTCTATATCGAAATATAAGGATTCAAACAGAAAACATCATCTAATATTATATAAAACATAAAGAATAATAAGCGAATAAAATAAAATTTTAAAGATGTTATAAAAAAATTAAGATAATTAAAAAGTGACACTAAATTTTAATAATAATAAAACAATAATAAAAAGAGCAAAATAAAACACATGTAAAAAATATATATATTTATTATAATGAAAATAATAAAGTTTATGTGAAAAGATAAAAATAAAAAATGAAGTTGATTTGAAAAAAAAAACAGAAGTATCTATGGTTATAACATATGAGATTAATTTAAGTGATTAGCAAACTTGTAAGTGAATAAAAAAACTCCAAAATACAAAAAAAAAAATAATAAAAACAATTTCATAAAAACTTAAACATTTAATATTTTCTTAAAAATGCGTTATAATTTTTATAAATAAATAAAAAATTGAGGTAAATTTCGTCAATATAATAAATTATATTTTAGCGTCTTTCCTCTCCCCTTAAAAAAAAAAAAGACTTTGATTTGGGAGAATGAAAAAAGATTTTAGGAAGGATTCTAATTCTCTCTCCTTCATTTAAAATATCCCCCTATCCGCCCTTGCAAAAATCCTTAACCAAACAAATATTAAAGATTAAAAAGACTAGTTTAAAGCTCATTTCAATCCATAGATACTTCCCAACATTTAAAGCTGCAATCTCAAATGTTTTTATTGTAACAGCAACAAGCTCAACAAGAAGGACATAATTAATGCCTAAATTTTCATCAAATCATCTCATTGTTAAAGCAAATTTGTCTGTAAAGATTCTAACTTAGCAGGTTTTGTTGGTATTTCGTCTTTTTAGAGGATATTGTTAGTCTTTTTAAGGCTTTTGTTACCCTAGATGTATCTCCTAAGATTAGTGGTGGTTTGACTATGGTGTGGAACTTGATGGCGGGTCTATTTTGATCTCATAGAACAATTTTACTTTTTCAGGAGGTATCTTTGTTTATGTGAAGTAAATGGAAGACATGTGCATCATTCTGGCATGTAAATGATAGGAAAGGCATTGACCTAGTAGGCAAGAGAACCTTATAATTTAATTGAGCCAATAATGACTCTGAGTGTCTATGATCTTCTTGGGTTAGATTTTTTTCATCTTTTCTAAAAGATTATACGCTGAGAGTTGTTGATTTTTATTGCTGAGATCTAGCTATTGCTTTCTTTAATGGATAAGGTTGCCCCATTTTACTTGTTGCATATGAATCTAGCACTGGTCTCTTTGAATCACATTTGCATGTATTTGTAGTTATTTTAGGTGTTTTGTTGCTACTGGTCTAACTAGACACTTATTGAGCCAAAGTTTACCCCTTGAGATGTTATCCTAAATTGTGTTTTGTGTGTTCTCATCATTAGTATTTCTTTTATATATATATATATATATATATATATATATATATATATATATATATATATATATATATATATATATATATATATACTTTTGAGTGGGTATTGAATTTAGTCTCCCATCTTTTTGTTTATCAATCTTCTTTTTAATTCATTTTACCTTTTATCATATATATATATATATATATATAAAAGATAAAGGGTAAAATAAATTAAAAAAAGATTGATACACAAAAAGATGGGGGGACTAAATCTAATACCCACTCAAAAGTATCTAAATTTGAAAAGAGGAAAACCTAGCTTATTTATTTCATAATCACTTCTAATCTCTAGGAATAAAGAATTAAAAAGAGTGAAGTCATTAGATGTCTGGTCCCATTTAGCCAAAAAAAATTGTATAATGTATCGATATTATTGTCAATCGATGTGGAAAGTGTTTATAAAAAATTAAAACATAACATGTTTTATTTAGTTCCTTCATAACGCAAGTACCCTAGCGAAAGAACAAAAGAAAACGATAGCAAAGACCAAGCAAATTCCATTATTCTAGGTTCAACTAAAGGATTGGACAGAAGAAACTTCAAGAAATGTATATCAAAATCATTTTTCTGCCTCTTCCTCTTCTCCACGGTTATCGTACATTTTCAATTTCATCACCATTCATGTTGAGTTTTAAGTTTTTTCTATTTGTTGAGTTATTTGTATGTTTTTGTTGTTTTTTAATGTTATATGTTGTTGCGATTGAGTGAGATTGAGATTGTCTTTGTGTTGTTGAGAATTGTACATATTGTTGTTGTAGCTGTTTCATTCTTATTATGTTGTTGTATTGAAATTGTTAAGGTGTTGTTGACAATGTTATTGTTGTATTATATGGTATATATTTTCTCCATATTGTTGAAAATTGATTTAGTAAGTTGTTGTATTGAGAGTGTTGTTGTTGTTGTTGTGTTGTTATTGTATTGTTATGTGGTTATATTGTTAAATGATTTTACAAGTTTTTGATATAAATTTCAGAATTTATTATGGATCGTATTTGGATTAAAGCTGATATATTAGGTCCGGTGTATGAGAAAGGAGTTCTTGCATTCCTTGAATACGCGGAAGAAAATCTTCCTGACAATAATGGAATCTTTTATAGTCCTTGTGTTATATGTGGGAATATTAAAAAAAATTCAAAGAAAGAAATATTCTATCACCTATGTTGTGATAGATTTTGTCAAAATGATACAATATGGATGTCGCATGGTGAAGTTGCGATGCCACAAAGGCATGAAGTTGATGTAGATATGGATGATCGACTAGAAGATCTGATCAAAGATATTGGTGAATCTTCTTTAGAAAATCCCATAATTATAATACTTTATGTAGTGACAAGGATGCGCCGTTATATAAGGTTGCACAAGTTTTATACGATTATTTGTAGTGTTAAATTATTTAATTTGTAGGAAAAAGTGGGTGGACAGATAAAAGTTTCACGAAATTGCTTGAGTTGCTGAAACAAGTGCTACCAGAAGATAGCAATTTGTCGGACTGTAGTTAAGAGGCAAAAAATGTATTGTATTCAATGGGTTTGAAGTATATTAAAATACATATGCATGCCATAGTGATTGCATATTATACAGGAGAGAGTATGAAAAATTGAATCAATGCTCGAAATATGGTGAGTCACGCTACAGGGTGAAAGACAACAGTGGTGATGATGACGACGATGACAAGAAGTGCCCTCCTGCCAAAGTGTTATGATATCTTCTAATAATTCTAAGGTTCAAGATATTGTTTGATAATGCGAATGAAACAAAGAATATTAGATGGCATGCAGGTGAAAGAAGTTGTAATGGAAAAATTCGCCATGTAGCTGATTCGTTGCTGTAACACCCTTCTACCCCATATACAATTTAGGAAAAACACTTAATATTATCAGAGTAAAATCAGCGAGAAAGGTGCCACATATATTCAACCGACATTCAAAATCATTGTCCTGTCCCGTAACTCGGGTTATTCATTCATCAATAACATAATTTAACAACTACGCAGCAGAATCAAAACTTTTTAATTCAAGTCAACAAAATACTCCATGGATAAAAGTCTCCAATTCAAAATGGCATCAACAATATGAAAATAAATTCCAACATACAACCAAAGGGAAACACAAGGTTCACAACTAATCCCAACCCGATGTTATATGACACAGAGCAGGACACCACTTAAAACACGACTAAAACGACAAAAGGATGCTCCGAGACTCAATCCTCCAGCACCGCAAGTCTACTCTTGGTCATCTACAAGTTACCCACATAAGAGACAACATTTTCAAGCAGGCAGGGTGAGAATGACAATTCATTATAATAATATAAGGACGAGGAAAATAAACAGAATAAGCAACAACAACATCATAGCATCATCAACATAATCTTCACAACACAATCACAATTACTTCATTCATATGCAATGTCAACTATAATGGAATGCAAAGAATGCATGTGGTACCAAGTCAACGTGGATGGACACTGGCCATCAACCCTCCAAAAGGAGCACAACGTAATCAACGTATCACTTCAATCCGCACAATGGGATTGAAGCTACCAATGGACCTAAGCCCCAACCTAAAATTGCTATGAAATGCAATGATGCGAAATCCTTCTTAATTCAACAAAAATTAACGTGTGCATCATTCATTTCATATTCAACAAGTATTTATCATACCATCATGTTTTATCATCTTACATCAACAACAACTTGACAACAAAAGGCCAGCACGAGAAAACGTCGAGAAACCTCCAGAAAACAACAACAACAAAAAAAACAGCAAGACAGCTGCCTGACACGGCCACCCGTGTCCTGTGACACGGCCCGTGTCAGGCTTCCAATATTCCAAAACACAAATAGACAACATACAGCAACCACACACGGCGGCCCGTGTCCTGTGACACGGCCCGTGTCCGAAACCCTGAAGCACAAATCCAAAACGAAAAAAAAATACAGCAGGGACAGTAGCATGACACGGCCGCCCGTGTCCCGTGACACGGCCAGGCCAGGATGCGAAAACCCAAATTTTTCAAAAGATTTTTCTGCTGTGTTTAGACTTCAACCATCCCAAAAATTCAGTTTTTCCAATACGAAAATTTTCCCAAAAGACTCACACAGTACACATACATCAACACATAACATTCTATCTCATTATATTTCATCAAATCATTCATCCCTAACCCATTCTAAATCATCAAACACCATAACTACTCCAGATCCACAAATACCTAATCTATTCATAACCAAATCCTATAAAACTATAATAAACCATGAAAACTCCCCATACCTTAGAGAAATTCAGTAACTTTCCTCCTTCTCTATGATTCTTCAGCAACCTTCAAGCCTTAGGGTTCTTTTCCTTCTCTTTTCCTCTTCAGCGTTCTTCACAAAAACACGATCAGTTAGAAAAGTCATCGGTCATCTCCTCTTTAGATAAGATATTCCAGTTTATGAACTTCCAACTCTACCCTTACCTCTTTTTCCTTTAAGACCACCTTGCCCTCTTTCTTAATATTTTTAATAATAATAATAATAGTATAAATAATACATTAATTATTCATTCTATTAAATTATTAAAACCAATACTCTTTTGATCCAAAATTACCAAAACTTCTTACTTCCTTCTAAATTAACTAAATAAATAAATAAATGATTAATTTAGATTTTCGGGGCGTTACAACTCTCCCCTACTTTACGAATTTTCGTCCTCGAAAATTTACCTGATTCGAATAACTCGGGATAGGATTCCTTCATCTTGCTTTCTAGCTCCCAAGTCATGCTTTCTCCGGCAGCTCCTAACCAGATAACTTTCACCAACGCAATATCCTTGCCTCTTAAAACCTTCATCTCACGTTCCGCAATTCGTACAGGCATCGTTTCCACAGTAAGATTATCCCGTACTTGCACATCATCCATATGAATCACATGAGATGGATCTGGAACATACTTCCGGAGTTGATACACATGAAACACATCATGTAAATTCGATAAATTAGGCGGTAAGGCCACTCTATAAGTAACATTTCCAACTCTATCCGAAAGTTGATACGGACCAATAAAATGAGGAGTAAGCTTCTTAGACTTTAATGCACGCCCAACACCTGTCACAGGTGTAACTCTCAAAAACACATGGTCACCCGCTTGGAATTCTAAATCCTTTCTTCGCTTGTCATGATAACTCTTCTGCCTACTTTGGGAAGATTTCATCTTTTCTCGGATCAACTTCACCTTCTCAGTAGTATCTCGAACAATTTCAGGTCCCAGCACTACATTTTCTCCAGATTCATGCCAACATAAAGGAGTCCTACATCTCTGACCATACAATGCTTCAAAAGGTGCCATTCCTATACTAGAATGATAACTGTTATTATAAGTGAACTCTATTAACGGTAAATGAGTGTCCCAAGAACCTCCCTGCTCGAGAACACATGCTCGCAACAAATCCTCCAACGACTGAATAGCCCTTTCTATTTGACCATCCGTCTGAGGGTGATACGCCGAACTCAACCTCAACTTAGAACCCAACGCTTCTTGCAAACTCTTCCAAAAATCAGAAGTAAACTGCAGATCTCTATCCGACACAATACACAAAGGGATACCGTGCAGCTTCACAATTACATGAATATAAATCTCCGCGAACTTTGATACCGGAAAACTGATGTTAATAGGAATAAAATGAGCCGACTTCGTAAGCCTATCAACAATCACCCAAATCGAATCATGTCCTCTTGAAGTATTAGGCAGTCTCATCACAAAGTCCATTGAAATGCTATCCCATTTCCATTCTGGAACTTCTAACGGTTGCATCAACCCCGCAGGCTTCCGATGTTCAACTTTTGACTTCTGACAAGTTAAACATGCATACACAAAACGAGCTACATCACGCTTCATCCCAGGCCACCAAAACAATTTCTTCAAGTCCTGATACATCTTTGTAGCCCCCGGATGAATACTCAACTTACTTTTATGACTTTCCTCAAGAATCGCTTTCTTCATCTCCGCATCATCAGGAATACAAATTCGATTACGGAACCTCAACACACCATAGACATCCAACTTGAAATCATCGTCCTCGGACTGATCGATCCCAACTATCGAATCTACCAGTTTCACGTCTAACTTCTGAGCTTCCTTGATATTATCCAGAAAATCGTTGTTAATCTTCAACACTCCTAACATAACACTCTGGGGTGTCACTTCGCAAACTAAACTCATATCTCTGAACTGTTCAATTAATTCCAACTCTTTAACCATCATCGCCGACATATGTAAAGTCTTTCGACTTAAAGCATCAGCCACAACATTAGCTTTTCCTGGATGATAATTCAGACCGAAATCATAATCCTTTAATAACTCCAACCATCTTCGCTGTCTCATATTCAATTCCTTTTGATCAAATAAATACTTTAAACTCTTATGGTCACTAAATACTTCAAATCTAGAACCATAAAGATAATGTCTCCAAATCTTCATCACAAAAACAACCGCAGCAAGTTCTAAATCATGTGTAGGATAATTCTTTTCGTGGACTCTCAACTGCCTCGACGCATAAGTAATTACCTTGTCATTCTGCATAAGTACACCTCCTAAACCCATTGTAGAAGCATCACAATATACCACAAAAGGTTCTCCTGGGTTAGGTAATGTCAAAACCAGAGCCGATGTCAATCTCTTCTTCAATTCGTTGAAACTTCCTTCATATTGAATGTCCCACACAAAAGCTTTACCTTTTACAAATCAGCTTAGTCAACGGAAGTGCTAACTTAGAAAATCCCTCGATAAACCTTCGGTAATAACCAGCTAGTCCCAAAAAGCTTCTAATCTCGGTAGCCGACTTTGGAGTTTCCCATTGCAACACAACATCCACTTTAGACGGGTCCACAACAATGCCACTACCTGAAATGACATGACCGAGAAAACTAACCTCCTTCAACCAAAACTCACATTTTGACAGCTTTGCATATAACTTCTTCTCTTTCAAAACTTGCAATACTCGTCTTAAGTGTTCTGCATGCTCTTCCTCCGATTTAGAGTATATTAATATATCATCAATAAACACCACCACAAACCGATCCAAATAAGTGTGAAAGATACGGTTCATGTACTCCATGAATACTCCCGGCGCATTAGTAACACCGAAAGGCATCACCGAATACTCATAATGTCCATAACGCGTTCTAAAAGCCGTCTTCTGAATATCTTCCTCTTTCACTTTAATCTGATGATAGCCCGACCTCAAATCAATCTTGCTAAACATGCGAGCACCTACCAATTGATCCATCAAGTCATCTATTCTCGGAAGTGGATACTTGTTCTTAATCGTCACTTTATTTAGTTATCTATAATCAACACAGAGCCTCATACTTCCATCTTTCTTCTTTACTAACAACACTGGAGCTCCCCACGGCGATACACTTGGCCTCACAAATCTCTTTTCAAGCAAATCCTCTAATTGTTTCTTTAATTCTGACAATTCAGATGCAAACATCCTGTATGGTGCCACAGAAACAGGTCTGGTACTAGGTACAAGGTCAATTGCAAACTCAACTTCTCTTTCTAGAGGCACATCAGGAATTTCATCAGGGAAAACTTCCGGAAATTCACGCACCACTTGCAACTCCTCAATTACAGCTCGGCCCTCAACAGATAACGATGCCATCACTGAGAACATCTGAGCTCCTTCTTGCATCAACTGTTGTAACTGATTAAAAGCCAACAAACTAGCTTCTTCTTCTTCAGCAGTAGAAAATCTCACTGACTTGTTATAACAGTTGATATGAACATAGTTATATTCTAACCAGTTCATTCCCAAGATTACATCCATCCCAGATAACGGCAAACACACCAAATCAACAGTAAAGTCTCTGTCGAAGATCGACAAAGGACACTTTAAACACACAAGAGAAGTAGTCACCGATCCTTTAGCCGGAATCTCGACGACCATTTCTCCATTCATAGAAGACAACACAAGACCCAATCTTTCAACGCATTCAGCAGCAATAAAGCAATGAGTAGCACCAGTGTCAATCATAGTAATTAAGGGAGTACTATTAATAAAACATGTACCTCTGATGAGTCTATCCTCATTAGTTATCTGAGTCCCAGCCAAAGTGAACACTTTCCCACCTGTTTGTGCCTTCTTCAATTTCTGACACTGACTACTAATGTGTCCTTCTTCGCCACAATTGAAACAAATCATCTCTTTATGCTTGCACTCAGATATGGCATGCCCAGTCTTACCACAATGGAAACACCTCTTCACTTCAGCAGTACACACATTACTCTTATGACCAGGTTTCCCACATTTGAAACAAGTTATGCCAGCAGGAGCATCTCCCCCACTAGTCCTCTTGCCATCAACCACTTTCTGTTTACCCTTTCCAGCTAGAGCATCATAAGGTTTGCCACGATTCTGTTGGTGCTTGCTCTTCCTCTCATTAATGATCTTATAATGAGCATTGTTATCCTCTTCAAAAATTCTGTAACTATCGATCAAATCGGTAAAAATACGAATCTTCTGATATCCAACTGCCTTCTTGATCTCAGGGCGCAACCCACTCTCAAACTTGATGCATTTAGAGAACTCAGCATCATCATCGTTATAGTGCGGATAAAACTTAGCCAATTCAACAAACTTTGCAGTATAATCAGTAACCGACATGTTCCCTTGCTTCAGCTCGAGAAACTCGATTTGCTTCTTACCACGAACATCCTTTGGATAATACTTCCTTAGGAACTCTCTTCGGAACACATCCCAAGTGATACCTTCGCCTGCAGTTTCCAACCTATGATGAGTCTCTAGCCACCAGTCATCAGCCTCGAATGCTAGCATGTGAGTCCCATATCGAACCTTCTGCGCTGGAGTGCAGTCCATCACACAGAAGATTCTCTCTATCTCTTTCAACCAACCCAACGCTCCATCAGGATCATACTTGCCCTTGAAGGTAGGCGGATTCTCCCTCTGAAAAGTTGCCAAACTGCGAGATCCAGCATTCTCGTCACCGTTCGGCTGATTCTGCAAAGTCTGAGCCATTGCTTCCAACGCAGCAGCAATTACAGCATCGTTCCTTCCAGCCATCTCAACTTATCACTACAACATAAACTAAAGTTAGGACTAGTTAATAATACTCAATTGTTAAACAAGCTACGACCCGACCACTTGGTCGGACGGACCGACCTGCTCTGATACCACTAATGTAACACCCTTCTACCCCACATACAATTTAGGAAAAACACTTAATATTATCAGACTAAAATCAGCGATAAAGGTGCCACATATACTCACCCGACATTCAAAATCATTGTCCTGTCCCGTAACTCGGGTTATTCATTCATCAATAACATAATTTAACAACTACGCAGCGGAATCAAAACTTTTTAATTCAAGTCAACAAAATACTCCATGGATAAAAGTCTCCAATTCAAAATGGCATCAACAATATGAAAAGAAATTCCAACATACAACCAAAGGGAAACACAAGGTTCACAACTAATCCCAGCCCGATGTTACATGACATAGAGCAGGACACCACTTAAAACACGACTAAAATGACAAAAGGACGCTTCGAGACTCAATCCTCCAGCACCGCAAGTCTACTCTTGGTCATCTGTAAGTTACCCACATAAGAGGCAACATTTTCAAGCAGGCAGGGTGAGAATCACAATTCATTATAATATTATAAGGACGAGGAAAATAAACAGAATAAGCAACAACAACATCATAGCATCATCAACATAATCTTCACAACACAATCACAATTACTTCATTCGTATGCAATGTCAACTATAATGGAATGCAAAGAATGCATGTTGTACCAATTCAACATGGATGGACACTGGCCATCAACCCTCCAAAAGGAGCACAACGTAATCAACGTATCACTTCAATCCGCACAATGGGATTTAAGCTACCAATAGACCTAAGCCCCAACATAAAAATGCTATGAAATGCAATGATGCGAAATCCTTCTTAATTCAACAAAAATCAACGTGTGCATCATTCATTTCATATTCAACAAGTATTTATCATACCATCATGTTTTATCATCTTACATCAACAACAACTTGACAACAAAAGGTCAGCACGAGAAAACGTCGAGAAACCTCTAGAAAACAACAACAACAAAAAAAAACAGCAAGACAGCTGCCTGACATGGCCACCCGTGTCCTGTGACACGGCCCGTGTCAGGCTTCCAATATTCCAAAACATAAACAGACAACATACAGCAACCACACACGGCCGTCCGTGTCCTGTGACACGGCCCATGTCCGAAACCCTGAAGCACAAATCCAAAACAAAAAAAAATACAGCAGGGACAGTAGCATGACACGGCCGCCCGTGTCCTGTGACACGGCCCGTGTCAGGATGCGAAAACCCAAATTTTTCAAAAGATTTTTCTGCTGTGTTTAGACTTCAACCATCCCAAAAATTCAGTTTTTCCAATACGAAAATTTGCCCAAAAGACTCACACAATACACATACATCAACACATAATATTCTATCTCATTATATTTCATCAAATCATTCATCCCTAACCCATTCTAAATCATCAAACACCACAACTACTCCAGATCCACAAATACCTAATCTATTCATAACCAAATCCTATAAAACTATAATAAACCATGAAAACTCCCCATACCTTAGAGAAATTCAGTAACTTTCCTCCTTCTCTATGATTCTTCAGCAACCTTCAAGCCTTAGGGTTCTTTTCCTTCTCTTCTCCTCTCCAGCGTTCTTCACAAAAACACGACCAGTTAGAAAAGTGATCGGTCATCTCCTCTTTAGACAAGATATTCCAGTTTATGAACTTCCAACTCTACCCTTACCTCTTTTTCCTTTAAGACCACCTTGCCCTCTTTCTTAATATTTTTAATAATAATAATAATAGTATAAATAATACATTAATTATTCATTCTATTAAATTATTAAAACCAATACTCTTTTGATCCAAAATTCTCCAAAATTACTAAAACTTCTTACTTCCTTCTAAATTAACTAAATAAATAAATAAATGATTAATTTAGATTTTCGGGGCGTTACAGTTGCCATGGAAGAAAATTGATTGGTTATTTTCTTATTTTGGCCATGAGCCAAGAAACCTTAGGCTTGAACCCCTTTGGTAATTTTAGTACTAACCATACTTCGTGGCCTTTTCTTCTCACAATTCAAAACCTATCTCCTTGGTTGGGCATGAAGCAAAAATGTATGTTGCTATCTATGATGATTTTTGGGCCAAAACAACCTAGAAACGACATAAATGTTTATCCAAGCCCATCAAATGAAGATTTAAAAGTTTTATGGGAGGAAGGTGTTGACATTGATGATGTGTATTCAGGTGAAAAGTGTAAGATGTGTGCCATTTTATTTTTCACAATCAACAACTTTCTTGCATATGGTAATTTGGTTGGATACAGTGTAAAGGGACATAAAGCGTGTCCTATATGTGAATCTAATATGTGTTTCCACCAACTTCATTTTGGAAAAAAGACAGTTTACCTTGGGCACTGAAAATTTCTAAAATCCAATAAATCATATCATAGATTGCAGAAAACTTTTAACGGGGAGCTAAAGTTTGATATTGTTCATAAGCCTTTAACCGAGGATGAAGTTTATAAACGACAAGAACACATTAATTTTGTCTTTGGAAAGAATATAAAAGACTCATTTAGAAAATATTTGAAAAAAGAGTCCAGTGTTCTTTGATCTTCCATATTGGTCTAGCCTCGATGTAAGACATTGTCTTGATGTGATGCATGTAGAGAAAAATGTATGTATAGTTTGATTGGAAAACTTCTAAACATTCAAGGCGACTAAAAATAGTAAGAATTATCGTCTAGATATGGTGGTAATGGGTATACGATAAAAGTTTGCTTTATAAGAAATAGGAAAAATAATTTATTTGCCTCTAGCATGTCAAACTCAATCTAAAAAGGAAGAGAAAAGTTTTTACGGGTGTTTGCATGGTATCAAAGTTCCCCAAGGGTACTCATTAAACATCAAGAAACTTATATCAGTGAAAGTTCTGAAATTAATTGGCGTAAAATCTCAAGATTTTCATGTCTTGATGCAAAAATTTCTACTAGTGGCTATCAGTGACATCTTATAAAAAAATGTAAGGGTTACTATAACCAAATTGTGATTATTCTTTAATGTTATATGTAATAAAGTACTTGATTTCAAAAAATTAGATGAATTGGAAGACGTGGCTGCAATAATCTTGTGTCTATTAGAGATATATTTCCCTCTATCATTTTTTTTACATTATGGTTCACTTTGTGAGTGCAAAATACTCTTAAATATATTTAGAATCATGCCAAAACTAGGTAGCATAGATCTTTGTGTATTTGGACCTTACAATCTTTGCCTAAATGTGCATTATCATCATAGAACATGTAAGACTAGATTACATAAGCCATCACATGCCAAAATATAAGTTTTTCACATAAAAATCATGCATGGTTCAATACATACTCGTTATGCGTCAAAACATACTGAGTGAAATTTAAGTAAATTTGGTTCTCCCTCTTATGGGTCGATACAAACAAGCAATGAGTCAACTCATTCTTGTTTGGGTCGACTCAATCTGAAATTTGTTTTCTAAAGTTTTGCCACTGCCTCAAATGGGTCGATACAAAAGAAAAAGGGTTTGATACATTAAGTGAATGGGTCGACTCACCCGTAATTAGATTCAACCCATCCTGAAACAATTTTCTTCGAATTTTGCTACTGCCTTGAATGTATTGACTCAATTCACTCTCGTATTGACTCATTCACCTGATGTATTGACTCATTCCACTTTAGGCTCAATACATTCTGTACCAATTTTTTAAAATTGAATTTTGGTTAAAAATCTATTTTTTTTAATTTCTTTTCCACACACACACAGACATATAAATACTCATTCATGAATCATTTCTAAACATTGAAACCAAAAAAATACAAACAATTGTCATCATCTTCAACCTTTCTTGAAGCATTCATCAACTACACATAATAACTTTTTATTGTTTGTTGGCAAGTAAAGATTGATGAGGTCCAATCTAGGTTGTGTAATCAAAGTTAGGTTGAGGTTTTCATTGGGGGATTCAAGGATAAAACCTTTAGGGTTTTTACTCAAAGATCAAAAGTTGATTTGGAGGTTTTTGCACAAGTCTTATCAAGTTGGATTCAACCGAGCGAAGGCTTTGAAGAATAAGGGTCCTTGCAAAGGAGTAGCGGTAATTGGAGGATCAATTGAAAGGCTTGCGGCAAGATTTCACAATTTGGATTTGGCCGATTGTAAGCTTTGAAAGACAGAAGTTTCGGTCAAAGGAGTAACGGTAACCAGAGGATCATATTGGAGATCTTGTGTGACTTGATCTTGCTAAGATCAAGGGTGGAAAATAAGCTAAGATCAAAATCAAACATAGGGTTTATGGGTTTGAATTTCTATTACTTTTCTTGTAAACTTATATTTCAAAGGGTAATTACAATATCTCAATTCGATTTCGAATCGAGTGCAGACGTACCCATAGTGAGGACAATTGGGGAACTGCCTAAACAAATTGTGGTTCTCTCTCTCTCTCTCTCTCTCTCTCTCTCTCTCTCTCTCTATCTCTCTCTCTCTCTCTCTCTCTCTCTCTCTCTCCCTCTCTAATTTTGAGAACAATTAGTGTGTAATTTGAATTGTTAAAAATTCTTATTGTGTTGAAGTGTTTAAAACTAATTTTGTAAAAGCATTGCATTCTAAACCATTGAAATTGATTTGTTACAACTTCAACACAAAGAGAATCAAGTTTGGCGTATTGCACACCAAGTGTTGAATAAAATTAATGCACACTAAGTGTTGACAAAATTTCTTATTCAAGTTTAATTTTACTTGTCATTGGAAATCATTTATGTTAAGTGTTGTTTATATTCAAACAACTTATATTGAAATTGTTGCTTGGATTTTCTCATCTTTGGTATGCATTCTACTACAGTTGTACACATATCTGATCCTACTAATAATGGTTCAGATAGACGAGAATCGGTCCAAATTCGTTTCCGCTTTCCATAGAAAAATATTTTTCAAAACATGATTCTAATAAGAAAATTTTCATAAGACGATCTATTTAACCCCCCTTCTAGATTGTTGCCCTCGTCTAACAAGTGGTATTAAAAGCACCGGTTTATCTTGTGCTTCAAAATCCTTTATTAGATTATGGCTTTCAAACTAAAGGGGCATCTAATAAAGCTCCGGTTTTCAATGGTGAGAACTATGGTTATTAGAAGGTTTGCATGCGTAACCATATCAATTATATTGATAGAAAAGTATGGAGCGCATCCAAAATGGTCCTTTTGAAATTACCATGACCAATGTGGATAGTTTTATTGTACCTAAACCAGAAGCACAATGAAGTGAGAAAGATGAGAAAAAGTGGTCTAGTGATTGGAGAGCAAGGAATATTCTAATCTCATCTTTAGGAGTTGATGAATATTATCGTGTTTCTCATTGCGAAACCGCTAAAGCTATGTTGGATGCTTTACAAGTTTCCCATGAGGGTACAAATGAAGTCAAATACGCAAGGATCAATACTTTAAATCAAGAGTTTGAACTCTTTCACATGGAGTATGGTGAAACCATTTCTAAAATTAGAAAGTGATTAACTCGTAAATCGTTTGAATGCACTTGGTAAGTCGGTTTCCAATGATATTGCTACTAACAAAATTTTGAGATGTCTTAATAGGGAATGGTAACCTAAGGTGACCGCCAGCACAGATGCTAACGATCTATTGACATTGGATACAACTACATTGTTTGGTAAGCTTGAAGAACATGACCAAGAGCTCATTAGCTTAGAGAAGCATGAGAAGAAAGTTAAGAAAGAAAAGAACAAAGAAAAAAAGGTTGAAAATAAGTCCACCGCTCTTGTGGCTTCTAGTTCCAAGTCCTCAACAAAAGAGCATGATGAAAGTGGATCTAGTGATAATGAGAAGTCAAATAATGAGAAAATGATGTTGTTTGTTAAACGATATCATAACTACATGAAGAAAAACAGAGTAAAGAACTCTGACAAAAATCTCATCAACTTTAGAAGACAAGTTGACTCCTCAAAAACATGATAAGAATAATAAAGGAAAGTTCAAAAGTTCATGGTTCAATTGTGGTAAACCCAAAAACTCCAAGTCGGATTGTCCACAACTTAAGAATGATAAAGACAAGGGTAAAAGAAAGAAGTCTAGAAAGACTAAAAGAGCATAAATAGCTTGGGATAGTGGTTGTTAATGTTTAAGTCAAAGTAGCTCAAGTGAAAGTGATGAAAACAGAAATCTTTGTCTCATGGCCCATCATCATAAAAAGAAAAATGTTGAATTTCTTGACTCCATGGAGAGAATGTGGTTTCTTGATAGTGGATGCTCAAGGCATATGACGGGTAACATTTCCTTATTCATTTACTTCAAGCCGAAGAAGAAAGGATTTATGACCTATGGAGATAACAACAAGATTCCAATGCTTGGTAAAGGTAGTGTAGTTAATCCTTCTTCTAATATTATCTCAGACGTAATACTTGTTGAAGGCCTAAAACATAATCTTCTTAGCACAAGTCAACTATGTGACAAAGGTTATAAAATAACTTTTACAAATACTTGTTGTATAATTGATCACAATGAAAAGAAAGATCATTTGTTTAAGGGCTTGAGGGTTAACAACATCTATATGCTTAACTTGGATGATGTATCTTTAACAAGTACTAAGCGTTTAGTGTAACATCCCAATTTTGTAAGAATATTTATTTAATTTATTTAAATATTATATTCGTGAATTTTTGTGATTTTTGGTGTTTCGTGTTGATGTCGGTGTTTTTGTGAAGTTTTGGTTATTTTAATTAAATAATAGTATATAATATGAATATATTAGTATTATTATTATTTTAAAATAATATTAGAGGAATTGATGGTAAAGTGGGCAATTGAGGAGAATTAGTGAGGGTATTATGGGGAAAGCCCAATTTTGAGGCCCAAGGGTTAAGTTGCATATTTAAGGAGGATTTTGAGAATAAGGTTCATTTTTTTTGGTTAACCGTGAAAAGAAGGAGAGCTCTGAGGAAAAAGGGAAAGGGCGAGGATTTTCGTGAAGGTTTCCAAAGGCTCAAGAGAGAACTCATCGGATCGACAATCTAAGGTATGGGGAGTAATTGCCTTTCATTATTTTCATTATAGGATTCGATTGAATGAAGTGGATTTGGTGATTTTGAGGTTTATGGGTTTTGAGTTAAACTGATGATTTTGAGGGTATTTTGTGAATCAATTAGTAAGAGTTGAATTTAATCGGTAAAATATACTTTTGAGACAGATTTCCTCGTTGTTGTAGTTTTAACCTTGTGGCAAAGGATCTATAGAGTTTATATGAAGCTTGAGAGTTTTGAAGGTTTAGGGAAATTAAGGTTTCCCGTAGTGTCCTGAATCGACCTAACAGACTAGATTTTAGGTCTTTAAATTCCGTGATATGTTAGGACTGTTGTAGGGATGATCTTGGGTCATTTGAGACTGTAATCGCAGGTGCTTTGAGGCTGGGAAGCTACTGATGCGTAGCAGCGATTCCCTGCAATCGCTAGTTTTCAAAGCGAACAAAACACTCGCAAGGCGAATGTTCGTCTGGACTCGCAAAGCGAGTAGTGCAGCGAATGCGCGATAAATGTGATGATTCTGGGTTGATTTCTGAGAAGTGGTGTCGTGGGTTCGCACAGCGAATGACCCAGTGAAGGGATTCGTAAAGCAAATGAAGTGGCGAAGAGAGGCAGAATGGGGACTTTTTTGGGATTCTGGGATTCGCTATAGCTTCGCAAAGCGAAGGTCCCAACGAATGTGTTCGCACAGCGAACTGCTGCTGTTTTGTGATATTTGTTTATGATGCTGTGATGTTCTGAGGTTTTGGTGCTGTAATATTTTGATGATTTACTATGATGTTATTGATGATATTGATGATGATGATTTGTGATGTTTTGATGATTATTTGACGAATATGTGATGATATGACGTATATAAGGATTGATGAATGATGATGCACATTATGATGTTTAATTGATGATGATGATTAGTGACGTTGTGTATCATATATTCATATGCATACTCTGTGACGACGCTTCATTCCCATTGTGCGGATATGAGGTAATTATGACGTGCTCCGGTTCCAAATGCGGGATCTATCCTATTGATGGGGATCTTTGGAGGGTTGATGGCCTGGTGTCCATCCTTTGTGACGATTGGTACCACATGCATGAGTCTTGTTATGCATTGCATCTTATGTGGCATTGATGAATTTATGATATGGTGTTTCCTGATGTTTTCCTTGATGATGACCTTGATGATGTCGTTTATGAAGATAATGCCATTTTATGTATATCTTGTTTTATAATGATTATTATGAATTGTGATTACTCACCCTGCCTGTTTGAATGTTGCCTCCACGTGGGTAACATGCAGGTGATCAGGTTTAGCTGTGGATGCTTTTGAGGACTTGAAGTTTATTTGCTTTTGGTCGATTTAGAGGGTCTTGCTCTGATAGTGTAACATCGGGTTGGGGTCCTTTGAGTAGAACTATGATGTTTCCCTATTTTGTTGTTATTTGATGATATGGTTTTAATTTGACTATTATGACGTTTGTCGAAAAAAAAACCTCTTATTTGAAAATTTAAGTTCCGCTGCCATTGAAGGCTTTTTGTGAAACTTTGAGGAAAACCCTTTGTTTACAGGGTAATTGTGTTATTTTGATTTAATGAGAAATGTGCACCCTTTAAGGTGATTTTTATGCCTTACTCTGATTATTTAAGTTGTTTCTGCTGCAACATTATTGAGGGTAGAAAAGGGTGTTACATAAGTGGTATCAGAGCAGGTCAGTCCGTCCGGCCAGGTTTTTACTTGATGTCTGTCCCTGTCAGTCGACGAGTGTGTGTACACTGTCGATGGTTTAGTTCTTCTAACCTTGTTGGTGGTGTGCAGGATGGCTGGAAGAAATGATCGTGTGATTGCTGATGCGTTGGAATCGGTTGCTAATGTGGTGGCGCAGATGAATCTAAATGGTGGAGCTCCTGATGAGTTTCGAGCTTTGGGTAAGTTCCAGAGGAACAATCCACCGACTTTTGTGGGTACGCATGATCCAACAAGTGCACATAAGTGGTTGAAGGCGATCGAGAAGATTTTCCGAGTAATGGAGTGTTCTAATGAGCAACAGGTTCAGTTCGGAACGCATATGCTGGATGAGAAAGCTGAGGACTGGTGGGATAACACCTGTCAGAGGCTTACTGATGTTGGCACTGTGATAACTTGGACTGTGTTTAAGCAGGAGTTTCTGGGCAAGTATTTCCCAGAGGATGCTCGTGGCAAGAGAGAAGTGGAATTCCTTGAGCTAAAGCAAGGAGACATGACTGTGACAGAGTATGCTGCAAAGTTTGAGAAGCTAGTGAAGTTATGTCCGCACTACAATCGTGCTGATGTTGAGATGTCTAAATGTCTCAAGTTCGAGAATGGGCTGAGACCAGAGATTAAGCAGGGTATTGGGTATCAGCAGATCCGTAGGTATGCTGAGTTAGTGGACAAGAGCAGAATCTACGATGAGGACAGCCGAGCTCAATCTTTTCACTACAAGCAATTAAGTGAGAAGAAAGGGCAGTATAGGGGTAAGTCTTATACAACTTCAGCTGACAAAGGGAAGCAGAAGGCTTCAGATGGGAAAAAGGTAAGTGGGGGAGCAGCTCCCGCTTCTAGAAAGTGTCATAAGTGTGGCGAGCAAGGTCACCGTGCTGATGTGTGCACAAATAATGTGCTGAGGTGCTATAGATGCGGTAAGAAAGGTCATCGAGCTACTGATTGCAAAGATGAGGGTCCGACCTGTTTCAATTATGGTGAGGAAGTTCATATCAGTACTCAATGCCAGAGGCCGAAGAAGACTGCTACTGCTTCCCAGACCAGGGGTCGTGTGTTTGCTTTGAGTGGTGCAGAGGCGCCAGAGAAGGACAACCTGATTCGAGGTACTTGTTTTATTAATAATATCAAATTGGTTGTTATTGTTGATACTGGTGCTACTCATTCTTTTATCTCGCTTGAATGTGCTAATAGATTGGGTTTGAAGTTATCTGAGATTAATGGTAATATGGTAATAGAAACTCCAGCTAATGGTTCTGTTACTACTACCCTTGGGTGTTTGAGATGTCTTGTGACGATTTTTTAGAAGAGCTTTGTGATGGATTTGGTGTGCCTACCCTTGCACCAAATTGATGTGATCTTTGGAATGAACTGGTTGGAGTTCAACCGTGTTCATATCAATTATTATAACAAGACTGTAGAGTTTCTTGAGATTGATGATAGTGGGGAGTTGATGTTCTTGTCTGCTAAGCAAGTAGAGGAACTTCAAGAAGACGAAGCTTTGGTGTTTGCAATGTTTGCATCGTTGCAAATTGATCGTGAAGCTGCGAGTGTGGAGTTGCCTGTTGTCTATGAATTCCCATATGTGTTTCCAGATGACATCAGTGATTTGCCTCCAGAGCGTGAAGTAGAGTTTGCAGTGGACTTAATACTAGGTACGAGTCCAGTGTCGATGGCTCCTTATCGGATGTCAGCTTTTGAGTTAAGTGAATTGAAGAAATAGTTGGAAGAATTGCTTGAGAAGAGGTTTGTTCGACCAAGTGTTTCTCCGTGGGGTGCTCATGTGTTGTTAGTGAAGAAGAAAGATGGAAGTATGAGGTTGTGCGTTGATTACTGGCAGTTGAATAAAGTGACGATCAAGAATAAGTATCCACTTCTGAGAATCGACGATTTGATGGATCAGTTAGTAGGTGCTTGTGTGTTTAGCAAGATTGATTTGAGGTCTGGTTATCATCAGATTCGAGTGAAGCCTGATGATATTCCGAAGACGGCTTTCAGAACGAGATATGGACACTATGAATACATTATGATGCCGTTTGGTGTATCCAATGCACCTGGTGTGTTCATGGAGTACATGAATCAGATTTTCCATGAGTATTTGGATAAGTTTGTGGTGGTGTTTATCGATGATATCTTGATATATTCTAGATCTGAAAAAAGAGCATGCCGAGCATTTGAGAACTGTGTTGCAAATCTTGAAGGAGAAGAAGTTGTATGCAAAGTTGTCAAAGTGTGAGTTCTGGTTGAAGGAAGTGAGTTTCCTTGGCCATGTGATTTCAAGTGGTGGTGTTGCTGTTGATCCTTCTGAGATTGATGTTGTGTTACAGTGGGAGACTCCGAAGTCTGCGACTGAGATACGAAGTTTTCTGGGATTAGCGGGTTACTACCGCAAGTTTATTGAAGGCTTTTCTAAGTTGGCATTACCTTTGACTCAGTTGACTCGAAAGGGTCAGACTTTTGTGTGGGATGTAGCTTGTGAAGAGAGTTTTGTGGAATTAAAGAAGAGATTGACTACTGCCCAAGTGTTGATTTTGCCTAATCCAAGTGAATCTTTTGTGGTGTATTGTGATGTGTCGAAGATGCGTCTTGGTGGAGTATTGATGCAAAATGGACAAGTTGTTGCTTATGCTTCGAGACAATTGGGAGTCCATGAGAGGAATTATCCTACGCATGACTTGGAATTGGCCGCGGTGGTGTTTGTGTTGAAAATTTGGAGACATTATCTGTTTGGCTCTAAATTTGAAGTGTTCAGTGATCATAAAAGTCTGAAGTACTTATTTAATTAGAAGGAATTGAATATGAGGCAGAGAAGGTGGTTAGAACTGTTGAAGGAATTCGATTTTGATTTGAGTTGTCATCCGGGCAAAGCAAATGTAGTGGCCGATGCATTGAGCAGAAAGTTATTGCATATGTCGATGCTTATGGTGAAAGAATTGGAGCTGATTGAGCAATTCAGAGATTTGAGTTTGGTATGTGAAGCGACTCCTGACAGTGTGAAGTTGGGAATGTTGAATTTGACTAGTAGTATTCTGGAAGAAATCAGAGTGGGACGCAATCTGATTTAAAGTTGGTTGACCAATTGACTTTGATTAACCAAGGTAACGGAGGTGACTTCCAGATTGTCGAGGATGGTGTGATGAGGTTTCGAGATAGAGTATGTGTCCTAGATGTTCCAGATATTAAGAAGAGCATTCTTGAAGAAGGACATCGAAGTAGGTTGAGTATTCATCCTGGTGCTACGAAGATGTACCAAGATTTGAAAAAGTTGTTTTGCTGGCCAGGTATGAAGAAGGATGTTTCGGAGTTTGTGTATGCGTGTTTGACTTGTCAGAAGTCAAAGGTTGAGCATCAGAAGCCTTAGGTATGATGCAGTCGCTGAGGATTCCAAAATGGAAATGGGATAGTGTTTCCATGGATTTTGTGGTGGGGTTGCTGAAGAATGCTAAGGGAAATGATTCAATTTGGGTGATCGTGGATAGATTAACTAAGTCGGCTCATTTCTTACCGATGAAGATTAATCATTCCATGCAGAAGCAAGCCGAGATGTATATTGAGGAGATTGTGAAGTTACATGGGGTACCTTCGAGTATTGTGTCGGATAGAGAACTGGGGTTTACATCGAGGTTCTGGAAGAGTTTGCAAGATGCGTTGGGTACCAAGTTGAGGATGAGTTCTGCCTATCATCCGTAGACGGACGGTCAGACAGAAAGGACGATCCAATCTTTAGAGGATTTGCTGAGGGCTTGTGTGTTGGATCATGGAGGATCGTGGGATAGCCATTTGTCGTTGATTGAGTTCACGTACAATAATAGTTTTCATACTAGTATTGGAATGGCGCCCTACGAAGCTTTGTATGGGAGAAGGTGTAGGACTCCTTTGTGTTGGTATGAGTCGGGCGAGAGTGTTGTACTCGGACCTGAAATTGTGCAAGAGACGACTGAGAAGATTAAGAAGATCTAAGAGAGGATGAAAGCTTCGCAGAGTCGTCAGAAGAGCTACCATGATAAGAGGAGGAAAGCATTTGAATTCCAAGAGGGAGATCATGAGTTTCTGAGAGTGACGCCAGTGACTGGTGTGGGTCGAGCTTTGAAGTCTAGGAAGCTCACTCCATGTTTTGTTGGTCAATATCAGATATCGCAGAGGATAGGAGAGGTAGCCTATCGAATTGCTTTACCACCGTCACATGCGAATTTGCATGACGTGTTCCATGTGTCTCAATTGAGGAAGTACATTTCAGACACGTCGCATGTGATTCAGATGGATGATGTACAAGTGAGGGATAATCTGACTGTGGAAGCATTGCCTGTGCATGTCGACGGTCGAGAGATGAAGCAATTGCTGGGTAAAGACATAGCTTTGGTGAAGGTGTTGTGGGGTGGACCAGCTGGAGAAAGTTGGACTTGGGAACGTGAAGATCAGATGAAGGAGTCGTATCCGACTCTATTTCCTTGAGGTAATTTTCGGGGGCGAAAATTCTTTAAGTGAGGGAGAGTTGTAACATCCTAATTTCGTAAGAATATTTATTTAATTTATTTAAATATTATATTCGTGAATTTCAGTGATTTTTGGTGTTTCGTGTCGATGTCGGTGTTTTTGTGAAGTTTTGGTTATTTTAATTAAATAATAGTATATAATATGAATATATTAGTATTATTATTAATTTAAGATAATATTAGAGGAGTTGAGGGTAAAGTGGGCAATTGAGGATAATTAGTGAGGGTATTATGGGGAAAGCCCAATTTTGAGGCCCAAGGGTTAAGTTGCATATTTAAGGAGGATTTTGAGAATAAGGTTCATTTTTTTTGTTAACCGTGAAAAGAAGGAGAGCTCTGAGGAAATAGGGAAAGGGCGAGCATTTTCGTGAAGGTTTCCAAAGGCTCAAGAGAGAATTCATCGGATCGACAATCTAAGGTATAGGGAGTAATTGTCTTTCATTGTTTTCATTATAGGATTCGATTGAATGAAGTGGATTTGGTGATTTTGAGGTTTTGAGGTTTATGAGGGTTTATGGGTTTTGAGGTAAACTGGTGATTTTGAGGGTATTTTGTGAATCGATTAGTAAGAGTTGAATTTAATTAGTAAAATAGACCTTTGGGTCAGATTTCCTCGTTGTTGTAGTTTTAACCTTGTGGCGAAGGATCTATAGAGTTTATATGAAGCTTGAGAGTTTTGAAGGTTTAGGGAAATTAAGGTTTCCCGTAGTGTCCTGACTTTTCCCCACCACCTTGCGGAAGGGCGCCATGACCCGGTACAAGAGTCTAGCACCCGGGTCGATCACATCCTGGAAGCAACTAAGAGAACGCTTTACCAAACACTTCACGGCATCTCGCCGACACCCGAAGACGGAGGTCGCACTAGAGAGCATCTACCAGGGGAAGAACGAGCCTCTCAGGAACTACATTGAGAGGTTCAACAGGGAGGCTGTCGAGGTCCAAACGACCAACGACATGAAGAAGTTTTTAATCATCCGGGGACTACGACTTGGATCCGATTTTGCCAAGTCTGTGGGCCTCCGCAGACCTCGCCATTTGGAGGACCTCCTCCAACGAGCTTGGTCGTACATCGAGTTCGAGGTGTCGGAGGCAGCACAGATCGCCCTCGACTCAAGGCGGAAGGAATGCCCCCGTGGACGCAGAGAAGAAGACTCTCCTCCCCGACGTGGAGGAGAAAGAAGGAGAGCCGCCCCCGGGACTCTCGTGAACCGCGAGGACCAGCTGGCCGGTTAACGGAATACACGCCGCTCAACGCTCCCCGCACGCGAATCCTCTCCGAGTGCTCCAACTCAGAATTTATGAAAGGAGGCGTCCGCTTTCCGAAGCCAACTGCCCCCAAACCAAACACGGACAAGTCCAAGTACTGCAGGTTCCACCGGAGCCACGCACATGTCACAGAGGACTGCATCCATCTCAAAGATGCAATCGAGATCCTGATCAAGGAAGGGCACCTAAAGAAGTACGCCCAGAAGAACGACTATCCTTGTACCAGCGCCCGGGAAGCCCAAAGCGTCGAGGAGACAACACCTCCTCTCGAAGAGAACCGACTACAAGTCGCCCTCAGCATCACTCGACCCGAGGACTTTTTTGTCCCCGAGGGCCAAGAGGCAGTTCGCAGCATGTGGGCGAACTTCCCTCACAAAGATCTCGTTGCAGCCCGCAGGAGGTCTTCGTCGGTTCGTCGGGTCGATCAAGCAGAAATTTGACGAACTGGAGTCCGCGACATCAACGAAGACCACCACTCTCGAAAAGGTGCAACGGAAATCAAATCCTATCACCTTCTACCTTGAAGGGCTCCCAGGCGGAGTGCCCAACGCCACCATCCCCCTCTTGGTCAGGGCACAGATGGCAAATTTTAACATTCGTAGGATACTTGTCGACCGGGGAAGTTCGGTCGACATCATGTACGCTCACCTGTTTGGGACTCTCCAGCTCGACGAGCGACACCTGACCTCATACGTCAGTTCAGATCTGCAGGGGTTCAACGGCACCACCACCAGACCATGGGGTTACGTTGAACTGATGATCACATTCGGGGCCGAAGACACTGTCCGTCAGGTGAAGACCCACTTCCTGGTGGTCAAATGTCCATCCCTCTATAACTGCATCCTCGGGAGGACCACCCTAGCTGAACTCACAGCAGTGCCATCTACGGTCCACCTCAAGATGAAGTACTACACGGGGACATAGACACGGCCAGGAGGTGCTTCGACGCGGCAATCAAGGGCATAAGTTCCATCGGCACCAAACCCAAGATCGAAGCAAAGTCATCCCCAGACACAGTACAGAGGCCTCTCCCGTACGTCAACACGGTCGACCTCGACAGCAGGTTCCCGAACGAGCACGAAGAGGGCGGAGCAACGGACCTCAACCTCCAACGCGCCCCATCCCAGACGGAGACTTCGAGCTCGTCGCCCTCGGGGACGATCCAGACCGTAACGTGAAGATTGGCACCAGGCTCCCCGACCTGGAGAAGAAGCAGCTGATGGCATGTCTCTGGGAGAACGCTGATATGTTCGCATGGAGTGCCTCCGAGATGCCTGGCCTTGACCCCGAGGTGGCTTGCCATTATCTCGAAGTGGACCCGGCCGCTAGAGCCATAGTTCAACGTAGGCGTAGGCAGCCTCCCGAAAAAGTGGAGGCTACTGAAAAAGCTATAAAAGACCTCCTAGAGGCGAATTTTATTTCGGAGGCCAGGTACACGACCTGGCTGTCCAACATTGTACTTGTCAAAAAGAATAATGGAAAATGGAGAATGTGTGTTGACTATACCGATCTTAATCAGGCCTGCCCGAAAGACTGTTATCCTTTGCCTAACATCGACCAGCTAGTCGATAATTCTACAGGTTACAAACTATTATCCTTCATGGATGCCTACTCGAGGTACAGCCAAATCCCCATGGATAAGGTCGACAAATAGCACACGACCTTCATGACCGAGTCGGGCAATTACTACTACAACGTGATGCCCTTCGGCCTGAAGAACGCCGGTGCGACCTACCAACGAATGATGTACAAAGTTTTCTGGGGAGATATCGGCGACATGCTCGAGGTCTATATGGACAACATGATTGTCAAATCCGCAGAAGAAGTCGACCATGCCGCGCACCTCAAGAAGGTGTTCGACACAGCGAGGAGATGCCGCATGAGGTTCAATCCCAACAAATGCACCTTCGGCGTTCGGGCAGGTAAGTTCCTCGACTTCTACCTCGCAGAGCGAGGAATCAAGGCCAACCCCAACAAGTGTAGGGCTTTCTCCGAGATCCCAACTCCGAACTCGAAGAAGTCAATACAATCACTGAACAGGATGCTGACCGCCCTCTCCCGATTCGTCGCCAAATCCGCACAATACGCACTCCCATTTTTCATGCTTCTTCGACAAAAAGCCGCGTTCGAATGGAGCGAGGAATGCGATCAGGCCTTACTCCATCTCAAACAAGTCATGTCACAGCCCCCGGTCCTCTCACTGCCAGAGAACGTGGAGACACTCTTCTTATATCTCGCCATCACGAGCGAAGCGATCAGCGCCGTCCTCATACGAGAGACACCCAACGGGTAAAAGCCAATTTACTTCACGAGCAAAGCCCTCCAAGGTCCCAAGCTCAGGTATCAGTAGATCGAGAAAGTCGCCCTAGCCCTCGTCACCGCGGCCAGGAGGCTCCGCCATTACTTCCTAGCCCACACTATCGTCGTAAGAACTGAACAACCCTATAAGGCAACTCCTTGGACGACCAGATATGGCAGGAAGGATGCTCAGGTGGTCACTTAAACTCACCGATTTCGACATCCAATACGAGGGAAGGAAAGCCCTGAAGGCTCAGGTACTGGCCGACTTTGTGGTGGAGATGACCGTCTCGGAGCCTTCGACCGAAGGATCCCAAAAGTGGACGATCTACGTCGACGGAGCATCCAGCACGAAGGGGAGCAGGGTGGGCATTATCCTCGAAAACGAGAAAGGCATCCTGATCGAGGTCTCCCTCGAACTTTCCTTCCCGACGTCAAACAATCAGGCAGAGTACGAGACTTTCCTCGCCGGGCTCCGGTTGGCCGAGGACCTCGGCGCCAAGGAGGTCAAAATCTTCACTGACTCCCAGCTCGTGGCCTCTCAAATCCGAGGAGAGTATCAGGCCAAGAACGACTGCCTCATCGAATACCTGACCTTGGTAAAGGAAAAGATGAAGAATTTCACCCCAGCGGAAGTGACCCACATCCCTTGCGAGCACAATACCCGAGCAGACGTCTTGTCCAAATTGGCGAGCACAAAGAAGAAAGGCGGGAACAAATCTGTCATACAAGAAGTGCTTTCCCGCCCGAGCATCGACAAACCCATTCTGGCGGCGGACGTGAACGCCATTGGGGAAAACAATTACTGGATGACCCCGGTATACGAGTACCTCACGATAGACAAACTGCCCGAGGACCCTAAGGAAGCGGGGATGGTCAAGCGGCGAGCGTGCTCGTACACTATAGTCGAGGACAAGCTATATCGCTGCAGGATTTCTATCCCCCTCCTCAGATGCGTCGAAGAAACCAGGGTCCCCAGTATACTCCAAGAAATCCACGAGGGGATCAACGTCCAACACCTTGGTGGGCGATCCTTAGCCCGCAAGGCACTCCGGGCAGGGTATTACTGGCCCACCATGCAACAGGACACCAAGGAACACGTCAAGAAATGCGATAGATGCCAGCGACACGGGGACATGCACTTTGCTCCTCCTAACGAGCTCAAAACACTGTCCTCCCCGTGGCCGTTTGCATGGTGGGGAATGGATATCCTCGGACCTTTCGTCGTGGGATCGTATCAAAACAAATACCTCATTGTCGGGGTGGATTATTTTACAAAGTGGATCGAGGTGGAAGCATTGGCCAAAATCACGGCCTTCAACATACTACGTTTCTACAAGAGGAACATCCTCGCCCGATTCAGCGTGCCCCAAGCTATTGTCACCGACAACGGGACACAGTTCACCGACAAGAACTTCCAAGACTTTGTTCCAAGCTGGGCACGAAGCAGCACTTCACGTCGGTCGAGCACCCTCAAACGAACGGGCAAGCCGAAGCGGCGAACAGAGTGATCCTCCGAGGCCTGAAACGACGACTCAGCGATGCCAAACAACGGTGGGTCGAGGATCTTCACAGCATCCTCTGGGCCTACCGAACAACCCCACATTCCACGACCGGGGAAACCCCTTTTCGTCTGACCTACAGAATGAAAGCGGTGATCCCCGTGGAGATCAGAGAACCCTCGAGGAGGATGGAAGCCCCCCTCAATGAGGATGCGAACAACGAGGCCCTAAGGGAAGAGCTCGACTTAGTCGAGGAGATAAGGATGGGTGCATCCCTCCGCGAAGCCTCACTTAAACAGAAAATAACTCTACGTTATAACGACAAAGTTATCAAACGCGATTTTCAGGTAGGCACCCTCGTCCTACGAAGGAACCAGAAAGATTCGCGAGAGGTCAAGCTCGCCGCGAACTGGGAGGGATCGTACCGCGTCCACGCGAAAACGGGGACAGGAGCCTACTTCCTCGAAAATATGCACGGGGAAGAACTTGCTCGACCATGGAACGCTGAGAAGCTTAAACAGTACTACAGTTAAGCACTGCCTGCGACACACTAGCATCGCAGTTACGGGGACGCACTAGGGTACAAGCGCGACACCCCTATATAAAACACGATGATCAAGGGTCGCGTCGTGTGTGCGCGAGGACTTTTGATCCGACGAGGGCACCTCGATCGAGCTCCTTCATCATTGTACCAAGTAGGCAGAACACCCAGCTCGCGATGGGAAGTTTATGCCATGAAGCTAAGACCTCGACCGAGCTCTTAGCCTCGTTGAAGGTCGGAATACACCTCCGACCACTCGGCCAGCTCTCCACACAGTCGAGGAATATCGAAGTCGAGCAAATTCCCAAAATCTCTATTAGACGCAAATAAATAAAGTATAGCAAATACAATAACATCACACACAAGCAAAAACATACAAACACCACACGCGCAGATAAAAAAAATTTATTAAGCGGGCAGAAGCCCATTGTACAGGTATTACAAACAAGTATCAGAGAGCCCCTGGCACGCAGGTCGGGCATAGACATCAAAAAATAAAATGGCTCGCAGGCCAAACAACACGAGAAAGGAAAAGCCTAGTTGGCGACGGTCCCCTCTGGCTGCTCGTGTTCGTCTGCCCCTCCGCCGACCTCTTCCTCTTGCATCGGCTGCACGATCTGACCATCGACCACCTCATAGTCGGGTCAGTCCCTTCATTTATAAGGTCGGGGTTGAGAACCCGAATCTACTGCACGGCGTTCCTGAAACCTATGTCAGCCGCCACGAGGTTATCCTGCTCGGCTTCCCTGAGTTTCGCTATCAACGCTGCCCGCGAAGTCAACAACTTGTCTTTCTCGGTTTCCTCCTCAGCCGGGTGAACAGCTTCTTCCAGCTCGGCGTTCCTCGCCAAGAGACGTTTCCTCTCCTCCTCAGAGTTCTTCAACCTCTCCTCCAATTTCTCTTGAAGCTCGACTTGGGCCTTGTTTTGGTTTTTGCAGTCAGTTAACTCCTTGCCCACCTTCTCCATTTCAGTTGAGATGGACCTGAAACTCTCTTGCAGCCTGCTCAGCTCATCCGCTGGGCATGTCTCATCGTTCAGGACCAAGACGACAGCACAACCCCGCATCACCGCGGACACGTCCTCCACCAACGCCCTTCTCCGAGAAACCCTGTCAACACCCAAGATGGTCTGAACTTCGGGTCCACCAACACATAGGGAATTGTTCCCCATAAAGAAGTTCGGCCTCGAGTGGCAAGGCGGGAACACAAATTTCACAGCGGGAGGGCTTTCGTGCTCAGTGAGGTCGACGTCAACATGATCAGCAAGCCGCTGTCTCTTCGGGGAGTTCTGAGTGCTGGGGGAGTCGTTGTCCTGGGGAAAGCCAAAAGAACCCCCGATTACCAGAGTGGGACCGGGGACCTGCGATCGGAGTTGCTCAATATGACCTTTGCCGCCCTTCTTCGAAATGCGGGAAGCTTTCGGTTTCTTGATACGCTCCTCAGCATCTGACATCTTGCTTGCAAAGAAAATAAATGTATCAGTAAATCAGAAACCAGGACGCGAAGAAAAATCAAGTCGAAGAGGATTTTACCACCTAACAACTCGAGGGCGTCCTCGTCAGAAAACGTTCGAGGAGGGCCCTCGTGTTGATCAACCGGCGTTTCATCAAGACCTTTCCGTCATCACCCCGGATGAACTCCCCGTCCGGCGTCACGAGCTTGGCTTTGCTAAACTCGTTGACAAATTTGACTATTGCTTCACGCGCCAGGCGGTCCCCCTCGCACAGTCGACCAGGGCTGACGATGTAGTTATCTGTCCCCCTCCTGAAATGCTCCTCTGTCCAGAACAAGGGGAACCTCAGTTCAAGGACCTCTTCCTGCCACCCATATACTTCTCATCGGACCCGACGGTACACCGAATTCACGACTTCGAAGGAGACCGGCCTCACAATACAATACTGGTACTTGAAGTCGCGGACAGAGTCCATGTAGGTGCTAAACAAGCTGCTCAGTAGCTTGAAAGACACCCAACCATGTTTACCGTCGGTCGCTTGCCTTTGAAGATGAAAAATGTGGTAGAAGAGTGGCACAGTTGCCCTGATCTGGAGATATTTACAGACGAGCTCGAAGGCTCGGAGGAAGCAAGAGAATTGGGGTGCAGCTGTGAGGGCACCAAGCGCATCCAAGCAAACACTGACGGTTGAAAGTCCGTAAAGGGCAAGCGCCACCTCGCCTGGTCGAACATGAATTCGTAAAGGGGAAACTGCATATTCGGTGGTGCTCCAGCGGCCGGAACATTTTCCACGACTTCATAGAGCCCACCAGGCGGTGCTCGACCGTACAAAATATGTCATCCTCGTCCCTGTCAACAAACAGGGAGGCCATGCTTAGGGGCTCGTCGCTGACCCATTCGTCGAGCGGTCGTTCCTCGACACTAGTTATCTCCGCCATCGGTGAGTCGGGTTGGTCGTTGGTGTCTAAAGATCCCACGGCCACTGACAGAGCATCCATTTACCTGAAAAGCAGAAGGAAATGGTGAATTCAATGATCCAGATCAAATTCACCCCTCCACCGCTGATCAAGTGAAAGGGAGAAGAAGGGGCGTCGGGACCACGCGACCGCCGCGATCACACGACATCTTCAGGTATACGACGAACGATCCTAGTACTGCTCCCCGAGTTTTCTTTTCGCGGTTAGGAACGTTATCGAGGACCCCGAGATACTCATCTCACGTCCTCGGGACATTCTTCCTGCCCTCGCGGTTCTCATCACTTCCCCCCGTGGGATTCAACAAAGAAACTAAGAAATTTCGCCGTTTTCGCCGGATATTTCGTGATTTCCATGAGAACTTCATCAGTTCGACATAAAAACACCGCATAAATGAAAACAAAAGGAGAAAAAAGAGAGAAACTTACTTGAAATACACTTTTGGTAGGGTTCCGGTGTGGCAGTCGATGGCGGCGAATGGTGGCGAAATAGAGAAGGAAGAAAGAGAGAGTCTGAGCCAAGGGGGAGCGAAAGTGCAAATGAAACGGGATGACCCCTATTTATAAGGGCCTCACGAGACTCGAGGACTTCCTAGGCAATCGATTACGCTACCCTAGCGTAGCCGCCCTAGGCAATGATGAGGTATGACACGTGGCACACGTTTCCCCACACACGCCTTTTCATTCCCTAACAGGCGTCTTTCCATTCGCCTCGCTTCAGACTTCTCGTATCCCCACGATGTCGCCCAGCCGCGGCCAGTCTAGAGCGAGCTGGTCGATTTGTTTCTACCCAGTTGACCAACCGCTCCTCGTTAGAATCCCTTCCCCGATGTGATACATCCTCGACATAGTACTGGCCCTTAAGACATTACTCTGACACCTCAGAGAAACGACTTGGGGGGCTCCTGTTCTGGACTGGGCCAGCGCCTGCCCTACTGCCGGCCAGGCCCAAGCCCAATGACCAGCGAGAGCCTAACGAAGCCCCAAGTCGCCTCCGTGTCGGGCACGTACCAATCCCCTTGGACGTCGGACACGCGGGGTAAAGACTGTCGAGCAGAGGCATATCGCCCATGGGTACACCTCTCCTCGACACCCACGTGTTCCTCCCCGCGAGGACACGTTCTCTTGTAACTTCCCACTCCCGAAGGAATCGGTCTGCCCTACTTCCGGAGATTTAGGGACCTTTATACCAGGGAGAATACCACGTGCTGGTCTTCACTATGCCACGTAAGTCCTGACAGTTACTTGGATTGGGCCTTGCAATCCAGCCCAGTGCAAGTAACCGTTGGCCCCGCGCTGGGGGCTCTCTATAAATACCCTCTCACTTGAGAGGGCCAGGTTACGAAACATTCTAAATTCACTTATCTGTATTTTTTTTCTTTGACCTTACCTGACTTGAGCTTCGGAGTACCTTGCAGGTACACCCCCCCCCCCCCCCCCCCCCCCCGCCGTATCATCATCACCGGAGCTGAAGTCCATACGACGTTGCTGGCCACTGTCTAACTGTCTGATCCAGGTACGATCAGATACGAAACACCATTTCAACCCTAACATTCAGTACTGAGAAACGAAACACCATATCAACCCTAAAATTCATCATTCATCATCATCATTTATCGTTTTTTCATCATTTGTTCAACGATTCACCTTTTTTCATCGGTTTATCATTTTCCATTCGCTGTTCATTTTCAACCCGTAGTCATCAGTTCATTTTCAACCCTAACACCAACGTCAACACTGATATCATCGTCATCGTCAAGGAGGAATACAACAACAAAACTATCTGTTTCAACCCAAATATTCACCTTTACTTAGTCATCATGTTTATGGTACGTAAAACTTTTTTCCCATGCATCTACAATAAACTTCAGTTTCCATTGTTGTTGATGTTGTTATTCTTGTTCTTTTTCTGGTTGTTGTTGACTGTGTGGGATAAAACTAGATTAATCTTTTGTTGTGTTTATGGTTGTGGTTGTTGTTGTTGTTGTTGAATGTGTATGTGATAATAGATGAAAGAGTTTGTTGTTGTTGTTGTTGTTGAGGTTGTTGTTGTTTTTGAAAATAGATGTCGTCTTCGTCGTATTCTTCATCTAGTGGTTATGACAAGTGATACTCAAAACAAAAATAAAATATCACAAAGAGGTGCCACAATGCTTACCAAAGTAACAAAAGTCCACAAATCTGGTAATAAATTGCATATCGCTTTTGATTCGTATTATAGAGTAGTTGATGGTGAATACTCTTCACTTTTTAAGAGTTATGTTGCGTTCCTTGGATGTAGCAAAGTTAGTATATTGATAGATGATTGGAAACAAGCGCCAGAGGTTGTCAAAGATGGCATATGGACAGACGTTAAGGTATTAATATTGATTTTCATCATTTCGATATGACTTTCTATAATTTCGAATACATTCTTATTGATTTAAATGTAGTGACTTTTGAGATTGCAGATGGTGATAAGCACTTAAAAAAAGTTGTTAAGTCATGCTGGTACGTGTTGGAGGAGCTTTAAGTCATGACTCACGCGTGACTACATTAGGAAGCCTAAGATTGGTCTTGAGCGTCCATGGGTGAGATATAGTTTTCTCTCGAAGAAGGTTTGGAAAAAGTTTGCGAAGGGCCATCGTTCTGAGACATTCCTGGTTAGTACTAGTCTTATTTATCTTGATAATTTTATGTTAATGATTTATAGATACTAATCATATTTTCACTATGTTTATAACAGACTAAAAGTCAAGCAGGAATACAAAATAAAGCGAAAAACATTTACCCCCATAGATTGTCTCGTGGGGGTTATAGGAAACTGGAGAAAAAATGATGGATGAAAAAATAACAAATGGGAGATGAGGACTCCATTAGTCGTGATTGCAACCCATCTTCATCGTCAAGGCATGAGAAGTGAAAGAGGGCTCGACTAAGACCAAATGGATAGTACACATCTCCACCGTCAAGGCATGAGAAGTGAAAGGGGACTCCATTGTGTGTATGTTATGTGTTATTTAAATGTTGTGGTAATTACAATATTAATATTATCATGCATATATGTTGTGTAGGATCTGTTGGTTGAGGAGGCCCGTGGAGGATCATTTGTTCCAGAACCAGGACATGATATACTAGTAGAAGCTATCAGAACAAATGAGCATGGTGGGGGCGTTCGTGGTGTTGGAGAAGGCATCGGCCTGTGATTATACTTTGGTCCAACAAAAAAAAAACGCTGAAAACACCGAATTACAAGCGCAAAGAGAAAAACTTGCGGCTGTTGAGAAGGAGTTAGAAGAACAGAGGAAGATGTTAGAAGCTGAGCGGGAAAGTCGGAAGAAAGACTAGAAAAGTTAGAAGATTTATATGTGATATGCATTTTATCTTAAATGCTAGTGATTTATCTGAAATATATGATATATTGTGTTTTATTTGAAAAAGTTAGAAAAGATAGAAATGTGTTTATTATGTATTGTGTTCAAAATGAATATTATGTTGCTGAGAATAAGTGGATCCTTCCAACAACGTACGGTCAATGAGACATTGGATCCTTCCGCATATGAAATCATCACGTTATACCTGTTGGTTGCAGAAAAAGATGACCCAATTCCTCTTCATCTAGAGCATTGTCCAACGGTAGAAATCTTCTATTCTCCTCCTAGTGACATACAATCTTTTCTCTCAGGGTATAAATGGATGGACGTAGGGATATTGCAAGTTTGGTGCACATAAGTATATAATTGAATATGCATGTCATTATATATAGTACATTATCATTTTTGTATTTTTATTTTATGAATTTTGCTTAACCATTTAGGTACATTCACCGTGTTTGTATAGAGTTAAATAAATCAAATATTTATGGCATCTTGGATCCGTTTAGTATTCGATGGACAATTAATGATCCAAAAGGGATTGACTCTTACATTTTAGAACGATTAAGTCAAGGGGAAAAGAAATTTACTTAGCGCCATTTCTCAAATCGTAAGTAATTTTGAAATTGTGGTTAATCTATTATAGTTAGTTTTGTTTTAGAAAATACTAATTATATATATGCTCGTGTTTATTTAGTGATCATTGGCAATTGATCATCATATCGCTTAGGACGAATACGATAACGACATTGTGTTCCTTACATAATCCACTCGAACCTAAAATGAAGCAAATTATTAATGGGTAAGTTTATGTTTATATGAAACTTTTTAGTATTATTTTCTTTGACTTTGTAATTGGTTCAACACGTAATATGTTTAAGTAATTTTCAATGTACAGTGTTGTGCATCGAAAATAGTTGTCACGCGATACTACCCATTTGAGATCACTCCAGGATACATCAGCTCGCTGGCGATCCGCTTGCTGTTGTTATCCCAGAGGGGTCAATAATTTTGCGGACAGGTACAAAAAATCACCAGTATAAACCTTTGGGGGGGGAGGGTAGAGCCTTGACTTCATGACACCGACCCTTTGACCCCATGTTTTTTCTATGTTTTTGTGTGCTGCATTCATGCATTCATTTAAAAAAACATTCAAACAAAGAAAATCTTCTCTTCTAGTCTCTCTTTTTCAAATTAAACCGAGACAATGATTGCAAAAGTCAGAGAGAAAGGAGATTGCGCTAATGGATTTCGGTAGAAGGAAAACTCATAAGTACACCTTCAAGGTTTCAAAGTTAGAGGATTTAAGAGGTTTGGCGAGAATGATCACCAACCACGAGGCTTTCAGAGCCAAGTATGGAGGATTGCTGTCCTTATTAAGGGTCCACGTAATTGAAGGAATCTTGTCCACACTAATCCAGTTCTACGATCCAGTTTATCACTGTTTCACGTTTCCAGATTATCAGCTAGCACCAACGCTGGAGGATTACTCTCACCTGACTGATTTACACATCACTGATCAGGCTCCTTTTTCTGGACTGGAAGAAATTCCAAAGGATCAGACCATTGCAAGAGCAATTTATTTGGACGAGTCAGAAGTCAGGACTCACATGACCACTAAGGGTGGCATCCAGGGTTTGCCAGCCCAATTCTTGATAAAGAAAGCTCTATACTTTGCCAGTATAGGGAATGTGGCCGCTTTCGAGAGCATCTTTGTTTTGCTCACCTACGGGTTATTTTTGTTTCCCAACATTGATAACTTCGTAGACATCAACGCCATTAAGATTTTCCTGATTGGAAACCCTGTGCCGACCTTACTCGCAGATGCGTATCATTCGGTACACTTAAGAAATTTATACCGCGGAGGAATGATCACAAGCTGTGTACCCTTGCTATACAAATGGTTCACTTCCCATTTGCCCAAGTCTGCTGCATTTTGGGATCCAAAGAATACTTTACGTTGGTCGCAGAGAGTCATGTCTCTTACCAACTCTGACATCGATTAGTACAATCGAATCTACGACGGGATCATAATCATTGACCGTTGTGGAAATTTCCCAAATATACCCCTTATAGGAACTAAGGGAGGAATCAACTATCATCCGGTGTTGGTTCGTCGTCAATTTGGATACCCAATGAGGCATGTCCCGCGCAGTGCTCATCTGGAAGGTCTTTTCTTCAAAGAAGGAGAAAATGACAGGGCACTAAAGACGGAAATAGTGCACGCTTGGAAACACGTTTATAGGAAAGGACGAGAGTCTCTAGGAAAACCAGACTGTGTCTCGGTGGAGCCTTATCTCCACTGGGTACAAACTAGAGCTCTCAAGCTGAGGATTCCTTACCCTCGCCAGGAAGTTCTTCCATTAAGGGACTCTGCTATTTATTTCATGTCTGAGACGGAAAAACTTCAAGTTACTCTCAGCAAAGTTCAACAGGAGAAGAGGTCTTGGAGGAACAAGTACCGTATTCTCAATGTGGAATGTAAGAAAATACAGCAGCTATTAAGAGAAAAAGTTGCTCTGATTGTGATTTTAGAGCAACATGCTGTAGAGAATCAGGATGACCAAAGGAGTTTGCTCACGCCTTTCACTTGGCAAAGGAATGACAACCCGACAACGGCCCAAGAGCCTCGGTCAAAGAAGAGGAAAGCACCAGAACCAGCACTTGAGCTCTCCTCAGAGAGGACTCAGGGTCCATTAGTTTAGGTTTCCTTTTCCAGTAATTTGTAATCTACTGTATTTCCATTTCCGCAATCCTTTGAATTCAATAAAATGGGGTTTCCCCACTGTTTGATATTTGCAATATAATTGTCGAAGTTTACTTTGAATAAACAAAAATAATTAATAATTATTGCATTCATCATTCTCATAAACGCATTCTTCTTATCTACGAATCTCACATTTGCGTCTCGATTCTAGAGTCAAACTGTCTCATTCGTACAATACTCGGGCCAATCGTCAGAAAAAGATGGATGATCTCGAGGAAGAGAACAGAGAGTTGAGAGCAGAGATCGACACTCTGAAAGAAGATCTAAGAAAGCTTCATAACGACATGCAAGCTCTAGTAGAAGCTCGGATACAACAACAAAGGACTGTGATCTCAAAGATCACATCGACGCCTATAGTGGAAAAGTCCGATCCTAGGTACAAAATGCCGAAAGATCGTCCCTAGGGCATGCCTATCAATTATACCCCGGAAGGATATGTTCCGCCGATCAATGAGGATCAGGGAACCGCAGCAGGTGTCGCTGGGCCTGAAGGTTACAAACTTCAGGAAAGCGAAGATGCCAGGGGCATGACGACAACTCCTGAAGGTTACAAACTTCGGGAGGCACCAAGAGTCTCGGCCATAATGACTATACCACCGCCTGTGGTACACACTGTCCCGGAAGGACAGATTCCCTAGATACATTCTGGTGGAAATGATAGCATGTTCGACAGAATGAATGAATTCCAGGAACAGTTCCTAGAAATGCAGAAAGAACTGCAAGCCCTTCGTGGTCAGGATCTATTTGGAAAGGACGGTGCAGACCTTTGTTTGGTCCCCAATGTGAAAGTTCCGCACAAATTCCAAGTGCCCGACTTTGAAAAATACAAGGGTAACTCTTGCCCTCAGAGTCATTTAGTGATGTACGCTCGGAGAATGTCAGCTTAGACAAAGAACTAGGAGCTGCTGATTCACTACTTTCAGGATAGTTTAACCGGTGCCGCCTTAAAATGGTACATAGGGTTAAACCGCGCCACGATTGGAACATTCAGAGATCTTGGCGCTGCCTTCCTTCAACAATATAAATACAATTTGGACATGGCACCAGACAGAGATCAACTCAGATCGATGTCACAAAAGGACAAGGAAACCTTTAAGGAGTACGCTCAGAGATGGCGTGAAATCGCCGCCCAGATTTGTCCACCTCTTGAGGAAAAAGAGATGACAAAGATCTTCTTAAAGACCTTGAGCTCATTTTACTACGACAGAATGGTCACCAGTGTGCCCAGTGACTTTACTGAGATGGTGGGTATGGGAGTTCGTCTTAAGGAAGCCATCCGAGAAGGACGTTTAGTTAAAGACGTTGGATCATCAAGTAGTACAAAACGATACGGTAGTGCTCTCCCTAAGAAAAAAGACCAAGATATTGGGAATATCTCTCTCGGAAAGCAAAGGCGACGTTATCAACCAGTAGCAGCTGTAACTCCTGCTATCAACCCCGCGCCTATTCCTATGTATTAACCTCAGGTTGCGCAGAGCCAACCTAATCAACAGCAACTTCAACAAAGGACACAACAGCCTCTTCAGCAGGCTCGTCCTCAATACAACAACAATCGTACAACGCGACCACCAGGGTTTGACCCTATACATGTGTTATACGCAGAGCTATTTCCGTTACTACTGGTCAAGGGGCATGTTCAAACCCGGGCTCCTCTTACAGTACCAGAAAATCCGCCTTTCTGGTTCAAAGTGGATCAGACTTGTCCTTACCATCAAGGAGGACCAGGGCATAACATAGAAAATTGTCTCTGTTTCAAATATGACGTACAAAAGCTTGTTAGGAGCGGGGTCTTATATTTCAAAGATACGAATCTGAATGTTCTCACGAACCCGCTGCCTCAACACGAGAAAGCTGCAGTCAATTTGATAGAGGGAGAGTCCAACAACACCTATCAAATTCATGATGTACTCTTGTTAAGGGCCAACTTGGTCAAGATGCATTGTAGATAGAGTGGATACGGCCATGTGCCACCTCACAATTATCACCAGTGTGATATCTGCTCTAAAAATAATCAGGGATATTCTGTGGTGCAATCAACTCTACAGGAACAATTGGATCTCGGATGGATCCAAGAGCATTGAGTTCGTGGAGTCAACATGACCTATACGAATTCCAACATCATTCAGAACCACGACATCCGTGCGATGAATGTCAACCTGGTGGAAATGCACTCAAGGCAAAGCCAATATCATAATCTGCCGCGGCACGATTACAGTTCCTGTCTGACTTGCTCGGTAAACAAACAGGGATGCTCTTTTGTACAAGAGACCCTCCAGCGTCAGATGGATCTTGGATGGATCCAGGACTATCATGATAAAAATCTTTATCAGATCAACATGATTCAAATATTTGATATTCGTCTGATGAATACCAGCTTGGTGGAGTTACACGCCAGGCAGGTCCAACTCGGTTTTCTCACTTCGCATAATTATCAGAACTGTAAAGGATATTATGAGAGTAACCAAGGGTGCGCTCTCGTTCAGAGAACTTTACAACACTTGTTAAACCACTGGTGGCTTCCTATCTATCTGGATGAAGACACGCAACAAATCAGTTTGCTTAACGGAAACCCTACTCGGCGTCAAAGTCAGGATGTCTGATCTATGGAAACAAACCTGGTAAGGTTGCACTGCATTCAAAGCGGGCGTGGCTAGGTGCCACCACACAACTATGAACATTGTAGAGTCTGATCGAAGAATAACCAAGGATGCTACCTCGTGCGAGCAGCTCTCAAGGGCAGTTGGATCGCAAAGAGATTCACCCAAACCTAGCTTCAGGGTCCATTGACTGGACGCCGGACTACTTCGCTGATCAGATCAGAGACGGGGTTGTAATCTATGACCCTGAGCAGAAAAAGGAATGATTGTACCATCATCCCTCTACTGGACGAATCAAAGGTTCTTAGCTAGGAACTGATTGAAGTTACTTACGACAGTCAGAAAAATCAGAAGGCTCCTGTAGTTATCTATCTGCCGGGACCATTACCGTATGAATCAGCTAAGGTGATCCCTTACAAATACGGTGCAACGATAATTGAGAATGGAAAGGAAATTCCATTACCCTCCGTCGTGAATATTGCAGACATTAGTCGAGTAACACGGAGCGGTCGAATCTTCAACCGAGGAGTTGGAGAACCTAACAGAGAAAAGGAACCTCAAACAAAGGTTCCTGATCCACTAGTTGGTCAATCCAGAGATCTCGACCATTCAAAGAACAATGATGAGATGCTGAAGCTCATCCAAAGGAGTGAATACAACATTGTTGATCATCTGTTACATACTCCTTCAAAGATCTCAGTTCTATCACTTTTACTCAGCTCCGAAGCCCACAGAGCAGGCCTTTGTGGAATAGGATGTGTCAATACGGTAGTTCGATAGCAATATCTCTAACATCACTTCCTGCAATAACTTAGGATTTAGTGATGAGGACTTGCCAGAGGGGGGCAAAAGTCACAACATGGCGCTCAATATCATAGTTAACTGCCAAGACGATGCTTTAGCCAGCGTACTGGTAGACACAGGATCGGCCATCAATGTTATGCCAAAGTCCACTCTAATGCGACTATCATTCAAAGGATCCCCGATGAGGAGCAGTGAGGTCATCGTCAAAGCCTTTGACGGATCTCGAAAAGCAGTTATTGGCGAAGTCGACCTTCCCATAACTATCGGTCCTCACACTTTCCTAATTACTTTCCAGGTCATGGACGTCCGGGCAGCGTACAGCTGTTTATTAGGAAGACCTTGGATACACCAGGCTGGCACAATCACTTCGACGCTGCACCAGAAACTGAAGTTCGTCAAGAACGATCAACTCGTCATGGTCTGTGGAGAACAAGCCTTGATCGTGAGTAACCTGTCATCGTCTACTTGTGTAGAACCCGAGGAGGCTGTTGGGACTCAGTTCTAAGCACTTTCGGTGAGCAATAAGAATCAACCAGAGAAAGGAACCTCGATTTCCTCATACAGAGATGCTCTCAAAGTGATAAAAAAAACAATACAAAAGGATGGGGACAACTTGTCATTCCTGCCGATAACAAAACAAAGAAGGGTCTTGGTTTTTCTGCAACCTGCACCCAGACAGCTGCTAACGATGAAAGTCTTCATCCCATTCAGGACTTCTTCCATAGTAGAGGTTTCCTTCACCCAGTGCCTCAAACAGTCCATACTATCAACGAGGAGGATTCCTCCGATATGGATGAGGAATGGAAGTCCTATCTTAACGGGGACGGTTATATGTCTCGGGAAGAGGTGCCTACGTCATTTTGCTATCCCGCACAGAGTCCGAGATTTATACCCAGGTCAGACGTCGAAATGATATATGGAGATTGTGATCCGGAAGGATACCGTGCTCCACCAAACTCATTACAGGAGGAGACTCTGATGAAAGACAACTTTGACCACAACTATTATGGCCTAATGGATGGCCTGCCTATTTGGTAGCCGTACCCAGGAGACTTGGGGCAAGAAAATCAGACGAACAATGAAAATCGGCTGACCATCATTAAACGGAATACCTGTGTCCCCACCATGTCATGGGATCAACACTCAGGTCATTCAGAACATATCCCGTACGACGATGAATTGGCAAAGCTTGCCGGACTAGAATTCATCAACTACGCTTTTCCTGAGGTCAACGTCGTCGAGAGAGATGACTCCTCCAGTTTCAAAGAAGTGTGGGACACCTTGGTACAACCGAGTGGTAAATACGACTATATGGTCAAGTACACCGCTCTTGAAAGCTCTCGTATCAGGATCGAAGACGTCCAGCCAAATGGATGGGGAGATTTGCCTGAGAGCATAAATACTCTGCAAAATGCAACTGAGGAATCCTCCTACGACAACTCTGTCTGGGAGAGAGATTCCAATGATCTTGCTCCACCAGAAATCAGCGTTATTTCTGAAGACAAATCAAGGAAAGTACCAGACTTTGTGATTCACTAAGGAGTTCGCCGCCAATGGGTTGTTGTCGATGTTTCAAAGATTGTTCATAAGTCAAAGTAATTGCCTGTAACTTATATGTGAGCCCTAGAGAGGGGGGGGTGAATTAGGTTCTTAGAGATTTATCCCGATTTTTAAATGAACTTGAGTTTTACTTTCCTAAAATTTCTAAGTGTTGAAATACGGTAAATGCGGAAAGTAAATGAACACCGAGACGTATAGTGGTTCCCCTCACACACCGAGAGTACTCCACTCCCCTTTCAACATGAAAGCGAATTTCACTAATGTTAGATCTTAGGACAAGACACACCTAGTCTTCCTATACAAGACTCTAACAATCCACACCAAGAACACCCTCTTGGATTTTACAAGTTTAAAGTCCAACCAAGAACAAATCTTACAATGGACCTCTTGTATCCACAATCCGGATAACAAGGATTCTAACAAACCCTATAAGAGAAATAATCCTTCCCTTATAGTCAACACCTAAAACCAAACAATTGTTGGACCATTAGGATTTTACAATAATTCTGAATTTTGAATAAGTAGATGAAACTTTGATTCTTCAATATATCAATCCAAAGATTGATCTTCTCCTTTTTGTAACAGTCACTCTTAATGAGATTATACAAGTGTTCAACACAATTGAAATGAAACAAATGCAGTATGTGTGAATATTTTATGCAAAGGTTTCACTCTTAGAAAGTTTGTTAAGAACACTTTGATAAAATGAAGGTTTTAGTAAAAGAATGATTGTTTGAAATTTTAGCAAGGAGGTTGAAAAAAAGATTTGAAAAATCATGTATTTATATGCACATAACACCCTTAGGAAACATGGTAAAAACTGTAAAAAAATCATGAACAAATGCCATTGCATAATGAAAAGGTTCCATGAAGAGAGGCATGAAGAGGTGTTATGAAAAATGATGATTTTTCAATTCTGTTCCGGTGCAAATCGATTGCACAATGCTTAACGTAACAAAATATTCAAAATTACAACACGCGGTAAATTGTGGCGGTTATTTTGGTTAATTACGTCGGTTTAAAACACCGTAATTAACTAAAAACTGAATGTTTAAATAAATTGAAAAATAAAAAATTTGTCTAAATATTTGAACCAATATTATGCAACATCTATTGATTTATCCAAGTCAATAGATTATATTTAAAAGTGATTTAACATGGTTCAAAAATGAAAAAATAATTTTTCCAATTAAAGAAATATTTTGAGAACTATTTTATCAATATATATTGCATGCTTGAGACACTTTTGAACACTTGTATGCAACCATATAGATAAGTGAGAGTTATACCTTGATTATACTTGAGAATTCTTCAAGACTTGTAAAACTTAAAAACTTTGTGCTAGCTTCAATGTCTTGATCCATTCTTTTTTAGCAAGCATAACATATTGAATGAATAATGCTGTCTTCATCAAAACCATTGAGAAGCTTGCCTTCACATTGCCGTCTTTACTTTAACCTTTCACCCTGCCCAGGTGAAACGGATGTTTTGATAGGGCTCGCTTTCTGTAAATTTCCCTTTTCGCTTCGCCCAAAGCGACAAAGTTTTATTTTATAGGGCTGTAGTTTCAAGAATCGACTTGTTCATGAATAAAATAATGTCGTTCTGTAGTTTTCGCAGTTATTGTAGTTTTCTCTTTTCGCTTTTTCAGAAAATGGTAATCCTAAAAAAAAACTCAATAATAAAAACAAGCAGTTTTCAAAGAAAATAAACTGCACACACTCTTGCATTTTCTCTATCTCTTCTAAACACGAATCATCACGTCATGCAGATTGCTTGTTTCAAACCCCGTTGAAACATACGACCCGATGCCTTCTCCCGACTTTGAGTTCCTGGTATTTGGGGCTGAAGAAGAAGTTGACGGCGAAATTCCAGAAGATATCTCCCGATTACTCAGACAAGAGGAAAGGTCCATTGAACCTCACAAAGAGCCATTGGAAACGGTCAACTTAGGTTCGGAAAAAGAGAGAAAATAAATCAGGATTGGGGCACTGCTCAGTCCAACTGCCAAAGAGAGTTTGACAAAGCTTCTCAAAGAGTTTCCCGATGTATTCGCTTGGTCCTATAAGGATATGCCAGGGTTGGATACCAGCATCGTGGAACATCATTTACCGTTAAGGTTAGAGTGTCCGCCAGTAAAACAAAGGTTGAGACGGACTCACCCGGACATGGCCATCAAAATCAAAGAGGAGGTACAGAAACAGATTGACGCGGGTTTCCTCGCTACGTCTGAATATCCTCAATGGTTAGCCAACATCGTACCCGTTCCGAAAAAGGATGGAAAAGTCAGAATATGTGTAGACTACAGGGATCTGAACAAGGCAAGTCCAAAGGATAACTTTCCCTTACCACACATTGACATGTTGGTAGACAGTACAACAAAGTTCAAAGTTTTTTCCTTCATGGATGGATTCTAGGGCTATAATCAGATTAAAATGGCGCCGAAAGACATGGAGAAAACTTCGTTCATTACCCCATGGGGTACCTTTTGTTACAAGGTAATGTCGTTCGGTTTGTAGAACGCCGGGGCAACCTATCAAAGGGTTATGACTACTCTGTTTCATGACATGATACACATGGAAATAGAGGTATATGTCGATGACATGATTGCCAAATCTAAGACAGAAGAGGAGCATGTGACCCACCTGTCAAAACTATTCGAGCGGTTGAGAAGGTACAAACTCCGCTTGAATCCCAACAAGTGCACATTTGGTGTCCGTTAAGGGAAACTCTTAGGGTTCATCGTCAGCCAGAAAGAAATTGAGATTGATCCTGAAATGGTCAAGGCCATTCAAGAAATGCCTTCTCCAAAGACTGAAAAACAAGTCAGAGGATTCCTGGCACGTTTGAACTACATCTCCAGATTCATATTCCTCATGACCGCGACATGCGCGCTGATTTTCAAATGACTCAAAAAGAATCAGGATTGCGTTTGGATAGAGGATTTCCAAACCTCCTTCGACAGTATCAAGGAATACCTGTTGAATCCGCCCATTCTATCACCTCCAGTGGAAGGAAGACCACTGATCATCTACCTCACAGTCCTAGAGGACTCCATGGGTTGTGTACTTGGCCAACAAGACGAAACCAAACGGAAAGAGTCTGCCATCTACTATTTGAGCAAGAAATTCACCGACTGCGATACTCGGTACACTATGCTTGAGAAAACCTGTTGTGCTTTGGCTTGGGCAGCTAAACGTCTTCGTCAGTACATGATTCGTCACACTACTTGGTTGGTCTCCGAAATGGATCCAATCAAGTATGTATTTGAAAAGCCTGCTCTCACAGGAAGGATTGCCCGTTGGCAGATGTTGTTATCAGAATATGACATAGAGTATCATGCTCAAAAAGTCGTTAAGGGAAGTATTTTAGCCGATCATTTGGCTCATCAACCGATTGACGATCAAGAATCAATCGAATTTGACTTCCCAGATGAAGATGTCATGTATCTAAAAATGAAAGATTGCGATGAACCGCTACCCAGTGAAGGGCCAGAACCATGTTCCCAATGGGGACTAATCTTTGACGGAGCCGTCAATCATTACGAAAATGGAATTGGGGCAATCATCATAACACCTCAGGGTACCCACATTCCTTTCACAGCCAGACTTACATTCAAGTGCACAAACAACTAGGCCGAATACGAAGCCTGTATTATGGGTCTCGAGGAAGCAATTGATTTAAGGATCAAAAACTTGGACGTATATGGCGAATCAGCCCTGGTTATCAATCAAATCAAAGGAGATTGGAACACATACCAATCAGGACTGATTCCTTACAAATATTATGCAAGAAGGTTGTTACCCTTCTTCAACAGAATCGAGTTTCATCACATCCCTCGTGATGAGAATTACATGGCTGATGCATTAGCCACTCTCTCTTTCATGGTTAGTGTAGGTAAATGGAACGACCTACCTAAGATTGACATAATGCGCCTTGAAAGGCCCGCTTACATCTTCGCAATTGAAGCAGTCATAGACGACAAACCTTGGTATCACGATATCAAATGCTTCCTTCAGAAACAAGAGTACCCACCTAGGGCACTAAGAAAAGATAGGAAAATTCTCAAAAGACTAGCAGGCAGCTTCTTCCTGAGCGGTGATACACTCTATAAGAGAAACTTTGACATAGTCTTGCTCCGATGCGTAGACAGACCAGAAGCAGACATGTTGATGAAAGAAATTCACGAAGGATCCTTTGGCACACATGCCAACGGACACACAATGGCGAGAAAAATTCTGAGAGCAGGGTACTACTGGTTGACCATGGAATCCAACTGCTGCAAGTACATGAGGAGGTGTCACAAGTGTCAGATATACTCCGACAAAATCCATGTACCGCCAACACATCTCAAAGTTCTCTCTTCCCCATGGCCTTTTTCCATATGGGGACTCGACTGATTGGTATGATTGAACCTAAGGCTTCAAACGGAAATCGGTTCATCCTGGTAGCCATTGACTATTTCACCAAGTGGGTCGAAGCAGCGTCGTACGCTCATGTAACTCGACAAGTGGTGGTCCGATTTATCAAAAACAATATCATTTGCCGATATAGTGTTCCAAGGCAAATCATTACTGATAATGGATCTAACTTGAACAATAAGATGATGAAAGAGTTGTGCGCAGAGTTCAAGATCGGACACCATAACTCATCTCCCTACCGACCCAAGATGAACGGAGCGGTAGAAGCGGCTAATAAGAACATCAAGAAGATTGTTCAAAAGATGGTTGTAACCTATAAAGACTGGCACGAAATGCTACCCTTTACTCTTCATGGTTATCGCACATCTATCCGCACTTCAACAGGGGCAACCCCTTTCTCTCTAGTTTATGGCATGGAAGCAGTGCTCCCCATCGAAGTAGAGATCCCATCAATCCAGGTATTGATGGAAGCTAAGCTTACAGAAACTGAGTGGTGTCAAAGTCGACACGACGAACTGAATCTGATCGAGGAAAAGCGAATCACGGCACTATGCCACAGTTAATTGTATCAACAAAGAATGAAGAAGACGTTCAACAAAAAGGTCTAACCTCGCATCTTCAGGAAAGGAGACCTTGTGCTAAAAAAGATACAATCATTTCTCACTGATTCTCGGGGCAAATGGACTCCGAATTACGACGGCCCCTATGTAGTCAAGAAAGCTTTCTCAGGCGGCGCCTTGAGACTTGCAACCATGGACGGAGAGGAATTTTCCTACCCCACGAATGTTGATGTAGTCAAGAAATACTTCGCCTAAATAAAAAAAATAAAAAAAATGTCTCGGTTGATTGAAAACCCGAAAGGGCGGTCCAAGCAAAAATTAGAGACATGATCAAAAATCATCCCGGTGGATTGGAAATATCAAAGTACAATCCAGGAAAAAGTTAGGGATAATGGCAAGTAACTACGTCCAACAGGGGAAAATCCCCTAGTAGCAGTCATGCCATCCATCAGGAAAACTCCAGTTAAGGTCATCTTCGACAGAAGCTCAGGATGTCCGGAATTCAAACTTGGTAGAAGGATAGCGGTCGTTATGTTTCAATACAGCCCTTTTCCCTTAAATTACCATTGTCTAACTTTGTAAATACTCCATGGAATCAAGCGCTTGGCTGATTTCCATCCTATCAATAAAATTTGAGCCCTTGTGCTTTTGTTTGCAATTCTTATTTGTTTTAGCTTTATAGAACGACATTTTAATATGATCAACGATTCTTGAAATGCAACAAACATGACTTTACTTGTTAAAATTTTTATGCTTTTAAAATAAAGATGGCAATTTCTTTTGACTGTTGAACATCGAAAGAACGTCGCTCGCATCTCCAGAAGTAATCGAGCTTCAAAGTGCAGAATCAAAGTACTCCTTCTAAGCCAGTGCGTCTGAATGAAGGATCAGCTGCATCAGATACGACTTTCCCATCTGATACCCTCGACCGAGTTCTTACCTCCTAAGCCCGACCAACGATAGCTCCCCGCATGGACTATTTCTCCTAAGCAAGGCAGAATTGCTATCTTGAACCAGCGGTACTTCTTCGTCCCACTGTGGCCGAGTATCCAGTCATGTTCATCCACTAGTCTGTATGTCGCGTCAATTTTATCAGCATAAACATACATACATCATGCATTATTGAATTACATTCGCGTTCACATTGCGTCACTATCACTCTAGTCGGTCTTATACCCTAGTGATAACAGTCCTCTCAATCGAGTTGTCAGTTCTTTCCTCGTCAGGAAGTGTTGCGTCTGAACAACATCTCTCCTCCAGTTTATTTCTGGATTAGAATTGGCCCTTGACCACTTTGATAACTTGAACCTCTGAAGAACAAGAAAACGTTCGACAAACATCACTCTTCGCCATTGAAGATGATATTTTCGCTTTCCCGGATTAAGGAAAATCCCCAGAGAAAGCCTCTTAACCAGAGATTCGGCAATACAGCAGTTTTTCTTTGAAAAATTTGCTGATGAAAAGGTCATCAGCACCTCAAAATTGGATCACATCATATGGCATTTCTCCGAGAAGATCCTGAGAAAAGTATGATGTAACACCCCAAGCGAAAGCAGTCTCCCAAGAGACTCGTTTTCCCCAGTAGAGTCGACAAATGGCGTCTCCAAACAGAGAATTTTGTACACCTCTACAACTCAGACGACTGGGTTCCCCAGCGACTCTGACATCAAAATTTTTTCTATCAAATGGCATCTCCCCAGGAAAATTCGGCGAGAAGTTTGAGGAAAATCGCTACGCATAGCGTCCCTTGTCAATAAAGTTTATTGACAAAAGAAACTAAGACCAGTTCCTTGGTAGGAAACCAGGATCGAGGGGAAGTTTACATCAGAAACTTAGACCAGTTCCTTGGTAGGAAACCAGGATCGAGGGGAAGTTCATTTCAGCAACTAAGACCAGTTCCTTGGTAGGAAACCAGGATCGAGGGAAAGTTTATTTCAGAAACTGAGACCAGTTCCTTGGTTGAAGACCAGGATCGAGGGGAAGTTTACCTTTTCTAAGCATCGTTGCTTAGCAAAAGAAGATGGACGGGCAATCTACCATTCATAACCACCATCAAAATTTCGGGTATTCCGATATTTAATCCTCTTGCACCCCGAATGTCCGAATACCTTCGCCATTCACACCTTCGGGTCCAAGAAGATTAAATAGGGGCATCTGTCATACCCCAAATTTTGACCACTAAGATTTCCCATCATTGGGCAAATTATCATCACAATATGGGTAAACCATCATACCTCATCAGTCTCCCCAAAGATGGGTGAGCATTCACTACTATCAAAAATTAGGGTTTCAAGCCCTCTCAGAGCTCTTAGACAAAGGATCAATCAAGAATTGACATGATCTTTAACTTATCTAGACCTCTCAAACATCCACAATGGATCAAGAGGACTCCCACTTCAAGAATCAAGCACAATGTTGCAGCATTCCAGGTGGATTAAGCCTTAAGATCGACAGTGTCACCAAATTAGGGTTTTGGTCGACCAGGGCCTCCAGATGGAAATTTTCCTCTGGGCATGAGCCAATGCTTCAAAGCATAACCTATGATGCCTCAAGGGACATCATGAACCCAATCATCAAGTCAATTTTGCTTCAGGGGATGCATTCACTAAAAATCAGGAATTAAGGTTTCTTGACCTAATTCACCCCTAAGTTGACTTTTGGGACAAAACATGAGCCAAGACCTCAAGAGATGATTTGAGGGTCTCTAATAAACCAAATTGATCCATTTGCAATAATGGATTGATCCAAGAAGCTTGATCAACAAGTTTCAAATTCATCAGAACCACAATTAGGGTTTCGCGGGAAAAGTCAATTGTGCCTTTGACTTTTGACCAGGACATGCTCCCAAACCTTGGGACATGATTTAATACACCCTATAACACCTATGGAACATGTCCATCAAGTTTGATTTAGGTCAAGGACTTGATTTCATAGAGGATCACACAGTTTGGAATTCATCTGACAAAAAGTTAACTGTGCACAAAAGTCAACTTTGACTTTTTGAGATTTTTCACAATTTATGGTTCTTTAACCCTAAGATGATGTCAATGTGTGATATGAATTAACATTCATCAAGAAAAATCAAGAAAAGTGGGATAACTTGTAAAAGGGGTAACCATAAAAACTTAGAAATTTTTCTAAGTTATGGAATAAAGTGGCTAGGGTACCAACTTTTGAGGATTATAACTCCTAAACCACAAGGCCATTTTCCCATTCAAAGTTTGATTTATATCCCGCATGGCCCTCTACAAAATCTTCAACTACACCTCATTCCAATTCATCATGGATTTTGAGTTATGGTTGGATCAAAATCACTGGAAACATGAAAGTACAACTTTTCCAACACTTAGAAAAAATTATGTCCAAGACAGATTTTGTTGGAAACACCAAAACTTGTGGGATTTTTTCACACAGTTCCAAGTTGAATCAATTCAAGGTGTAAACATCAAAGTTGTTGTACATATTGCCTACAATCCAAGCAACTCATTGGCATGAAACCACTCCACTTGAGCCAAAAGTTATGGCTGCTACAACACACCATGTCAAGGCTGCCATGAAAAATCAGTTTGTGAGTTTTCTTGCCATCCACGATTTCCGAGTCAAAAGTAAAGATCACTATGCCACGTGCATTCAATTTGACCATAAGCCAACTGATCCAACTGATAGGGTTGAGTCCAAAAGCCAAGGGATCTTCCAACTTGAGATTAATGCATTTTGGCATATATGCCTTGAATTCAAAGGCATTTATGTGAAATAGGGCACTTTCAACAAAGCCACTCTACTCAGTCAAGATCCCTAATTAAACAATAATAAAAACATCTGAAGAATGTGGATTTGGTCAAGACATAGCCCTGCTCTTGGGAGGGGCTAGGTTGCCTTGCATGAGAAGAAATGCCACCAAGCCAAAGCCATTGAATGCGATCTGATCGAGCAGCCATTCACTATTCCACCAAGACAAGAATTGATCACCTATAAATAGAGGTTCCAATTGATCATTCAAATCACACCAAAGCAATTTACAGCACTGCTTTCTCTCATTCTCTCTTAAGTACCAATTTTCTTTGTTTTTGAGCAACCACCATCGGGTTTTGAGTTGCAGCCTTAAGCAATCCATTCCAATTGCTCAAACACATCACATATGATGTATTTGAGGTGTCCAAACACTTAAACACCAACTGTAACACCCCTAGCTCAAAATCACTCTTCAACCAAGTCATTATGCCTCAATTATGCAGCTGGAGTCCTCCAACTTGATCCAAAGGTTTTCAAAGTGTTCCAAAGCTTGCAACACACTCCACAACATCCATTGAAGCTATAGGGATCATCAATTCACATCTGGAACACCATCTGTGCAGAGTTCCATTTCAGCTTGCATCAAGGTAAGCCTCAAAACTACATCTTCATGATCCATGCATTTTTCCTCGCATGATACTTTTACCAATTGCTTGCCATCATATGTTGAGTGTTTCCCCTCAAAAAATTTGATCATAACCCTCAACACCATGTCTGCACGATTGCTTTTGCAACATTAGGGTTCATACAGTCATGTTGATATAACTCGTTGTACACTAAAAATAAATGAAATCAAATATTGCCATCGTGATCCTTGTGAAAAAACGCATGAGTTTGGTGTTTGAATCATGTCAAATGGTTGAGAAATGAGTGAGTTAGAGGGCTTCACGCATCTGAGCTTAAGGTTGAAGATGGGCATGGCGCCATGCTTGAGAAACCAACCAAGTTTGCCTTATATTTTTCCCTTACCATGTTATTAATGAATTGGCATTGCGCCCCAGTGGTTGATCAGCTGGTTTGTGTGTATTGGCAAGCGAGAGGTATGAGGTTCGAATCCCCCTCGCCCCAGACCTCTTTTTTATCACTTTTTCCAATTTTCTTATTTTTAATATTATTTTATTAATGATTTGAAAAATTAATTTCTCACTCAATGTTAATTATGTTTGATTGGTTCTTTTTGCAAAAAATCACAAAAATGTCGAAATATTTTATTCCACAAAAAAATTAAGTTTATATTATTTATTTAATATAATTAGTATTTTTGTGAATAATTTCCTTTTTAATTGTTTTTTTAAACATTTAAAAGTGAATATTTACTTTGAAAATCAAAACCAAATGAGTTTTAATTCATCTTGTGATTAAAACCTCATTTTTCAAACCTTAAACAAAAATCACAAGTGGTTTATTCAAACTTATTTGGTATTTTTATCATTTTATTTGATTTTCTTTAAATATTTACTTTTAAAGGGAAATAAAATTAGGATTTCTTTGATTTTTACCCTCACAAGTCTTTTTCACACCTTTGGGCCTCTAATAGAGTGTAAGACCCAACCCCCCTTTGAAAACCAAAATCTTTTGGGCCTCAGTTGTTGTATAAGTCCCACAATGTTTTCAAAATCTCGGCGCGATCGTCGCTTTTCAAAACATTTTCATCTGGGCCTACCCTCGTGTTATAAGCCCCATTCTTTTTCTTAAAAACCTTTATGGGCCTCTATTAGAGTGTAAGACCCATCCCCTTTGTAAATACACCACTTTGGGCCTCAGTCATTGTATAAGACCCACTGTATTTTTAAAACCTCGGGACGATTGCCATTTTCAAACAAATAACCATGGGCCTCTCCTTGAGGTGTAAGTCCCATCTCTTGTACAAAAATAACTCTCTGGGCCTCTAATAGAGTGTAAGACCCAATCCACTTTTAACCAAAACAATTTTGGGCCTCAGACATTGTATAAGTCCCTCTGCGTTAAAAGAAAATCTCGGCGCGATCGCCATTTCAAAACAAAACCCTGGACCTCTCCTTGAGCTGTAAGCCCCACCACTTGTATAAGAATAAACCTTTGGGCCTCTTGAGAGAGTGTAAGACCCATCCCTTTGTACAGAAAACCTTTTTGGGCCTCAGCCACTTGTATAAATCCCTCTGTACAAATTCAAAACAACAATGCAATCACTGATAAAACTTTGGGGCTCTCCTTGAGCTGTAAGCCCCAACATTTCTTTTCAAAGCACTTTCTCCTTTGATTTTGAATATAATATTGTTATCAAAGTTTTCTTTGCTGAACAACTAACCAAACAACATGGAAACTCTACAACCGAGTAAGTGTTTACCCATTTTCTTTATCCGCTTTCATATATATATATATATATATATATAACTGTATTGTGGGGCTGCTTACTGTAAGTCTTCTTTCACAAACTTTTATATACTTGTCAAATATCAACTGTGTAATACTAGTATAGTTATTTAGAGATTTCCCCGGTAACTACGTCTAACACTAGGTAAAGCCCTGTTGGTCACTCTTAAATACAAACAAAACTAGATCCCCATAGGATTACCAGACACAGTCTTCCCTCATCTTGGGGTTAAACAATATGGAGACGTGAAAGGCAGCATTCTCGGTGAACCCTTTCTCAGACTGTCACTCTTAGAAATTTTCAAAGAAACTCTAACTCCCCAGAGATGATCTTTTCTCCGTGAATGGCATCTCTTGAGTTTCTTCCAAATTCTCGGACTTTCCTGGCTTGATCTATTCTCAGTGAATAGCATGTCTTAAACTTCTCGGGGTTTGGGGACCCACTGGCTTCTTAAAAGCATCCTCGCCTCCTCTTGGGCATTGTACAAGGACCCTTCGGCTTCTTAAAAGCTCTCATGCCTTCTCTTGGGCTTAGTACAAGGACCCAGAGACCTCTATAGGTATAGGAACAGAACCTAGTCATCAATTTGCTAGAGCTGTCTTTCTGAGTCAAATGTCAGACCAGTTAATGAGTTGACCTTCATCCCTTGACATACCAGCCTTCTCTTGGGCATCATACAAAGATCATTCACTTACCTGAGGATCGATTTCTCAAGACACCAGTAGACTTGGACAGTCTCAATACCCTTTGGATTTCCCACTTCCTTAAAGAACAGGAAATATCCCTGATCCTCTGATCAATCCCAAAACACAACAATACCTTTAACCGTTCCCTTCATAAGAACTGATTTTCTCGTTCATCCAACATACTGAACCTGTCACTAAAACAGTCACCAACGGATAGCCTCCTCTTAGGCTTTGTATAATGATCATTTCCTTAGGAAAGTTAGCCTCCTCTTGGGCTTTGTACAAATGATTCTCCCCAGCGGAGCTAACCTTTTCAGACTCTCTTGTTGAGTCGGTCACCCTTTTAGCCTCCATCTCGGGCTTTGTACGAGATACAAAACACTCTCTTGTTGAGTATAAAGGACTCTCTTGTTGAGTCAAACCCCTTTTAGCCTCCATCTCGGGCTTCGTACGAGATAAAAATCACTCTCTTGTTGAGTATAAAAGACTCTCTTGTTGATTCAAACCCATTTTCAGCCTCCATCTCGGGCTTCGTACGAGATACAAAAATCTCTCTTATTGAGTATAAAAGACTCTCTTGTTGAGTCAATCACCCTTTTAGCCTTCGTCTTGGGCTTCGTACAAGACACATATAAAACACTCTCTTGTTGAGTATAAAAGACTCTCTTGTTGAGTCAATCCTTTTAGCCTCCGTCTTGGGCTTCGTACAAGACACATAAAAGCACTCTTTCGTTGAGTCAGTCACTTGTTAGTACTCTCTTGTTGAGTCAACCCTTTTAGCCTCTCTCTCGGGCTTCGTACGAGACACATAAAGGCACCCTTTTGTTGGGTCAATAGCCTTCTCTTAGGCTTTGTATAAAGAAAACCCTGGTTCAGTCAATCAACCTCCTAGCATCAAAGTTGTGCCTTGTTCATAGCATACAAACATCAACAACTCCTCTTTAGAGATGACAAGTTCTCCCTAAAGTCAAAACCCTTTAGCTTCACATCTTAGGCTTCGAACAAGATACAAATAAACCCTTCAGCTTCACATCTTGGGCTTTGAACAAGATACAAACCACCTTTAGCTTCACGTCTTGGGCTTTGAACAAGACACAAAAACAACTTTTCCTCCCATAGAATAGGAGGAACTACGATCGCTCTGATTTCCCTGTTTTGTTAAACGGGAATACGTAGGCATAAGATTGTAAAAATATTAGCGAGCACACTAATAAAAAAACCCAAATTCCCATACATTCACACACCAATCGAAAAGCATCAGTCCTAACATCCTACAAATAGGCTAGACCCTGTGTTCTTAACAAAATAACCTAAGAGAGACCCACAATCTTTGTAGCATCTGTAAACCAACAGTCATCTGTTCAAACTCGGTTTGCAAGCAGGGTTAATTGGAGACATCTATTTCCATTCCTTCATCATCTTCAATAGGATAAAAAATGAATCGAACTGTAATACCCCAAAGCGATAGTGCTTCGCAACCACGTCCAAAAATCGCTTGCTACAACATGTTGAAGAAGCCTCACATTGTTTAGCTTTGTGAATGAAGAGAGAATCTAACGCTATATATAGGATACAAGTTCTTTGAAGTCCCGTGTCGGTTTGCTTTGTGAAGGAAGAGAGAGTCCAATGGATATACAAGATTCAAGTTCTTTATTCCAAGATGCATCAGTCAAAAGCACTTTAACCTTGTATTTGACTTTCTTTGTTCTTTTATACTCTTGTATTAGAGTGTTTTGAGATGTAGTTAAATATTTGTTTTGAAGGGTCTGGGTGTACTGGGGACTTGTGTTAGTTGAGGGTATATTATACGTTGTAACAATTTTCACATAGTGTTATTCTCTGGTTATCTATTGACAACGACCGTGGTTTTTTTCTGTTGTTTTGGAGTTTCCACATTATGTTATTGTGTTGTGAATAAGTCCCTCTTTTTCTATATGCTTTGTTTGTTTTTTTACCAATATTTAGAGACAAACACCAAAGAACGTCGCCGGTCATGATGTGGATCTTGATTCCTTCAAAATAATGAATGTATTACAAAATATTTTTGTATTTTGATTGATTTCTTATTTGATGTAATGATGTGTAAGTTATATGTTATGTTGGTGCCATTTTGGTTTTGATGTGATATGATTTTTTATTCTAAATAGTTGTCGATTTGTTTTTTATTCACAAATGTATTTTGGTGTTGTTTCTGGTATGTTTCTGATTCACAAAAATACAAGTTAAAAAGATAGAATTTTGTAAAATCAAAAAATATATATTAAAAAAAACCAATATTTCACCATGCTTAATTACCATGGTGATATGTAGAGTGTTGTCCAGTTTAATAAACGTCAAAAATGGCATTGATGGGTATCAAATCAATTACCTTTCAACTTTTCACTACGCTTGTTTGTTCCAACCGTGGTAATATGTATCGCGTTTTTCAATTTATTACCACAAACAATAGCCCGTGGTGGTAAGTATCTCACTTACTACCACACCCTACGTTAACACAGACCATCAACTGTGGTTAAATGTTTATTTCAATAGTTATTAAATGTATATTTCGTAGTAGTGTTATAATCCTACCAATACAATTATAAATACCTCAACCTTGAGATTGAAAGGACAGAGATATTCACACAAAATAAAGCAAAATAAAGCAATGTGGTGTATGTTATCTATTGAAGATGGTAAAAAGATTGAGGAGCCTTTTTTAGAATATGAGATTAGGGAAGCATTGTGGTGTTGTGATAGTAAAAAAAGCCCCGGGCCAGATGTCTTTAGCTTCAGTTTCCTGAAAAATAGTTAGGAAATTATTAAGGTTGACGTCTTCAAGTTTGTTAATGATTTTCATTCTAATTCAAGACTTTCCAAGGCGGTTACGGCTTTGTTTCTTGCGCTCATTCCTAAAGTCCTTTATCCTTAACACCTTAATGACTACAGACCTATTTGCTTGGTAAGTTGTTTTCACACGATTCTTTCTAAGTTACTGGAAAGTAGATTGAAAAAGGGTGCTAGGTAAGTTGATTTCAAGGCATCCAATCCGCCTTTGTCCCGGGGGGAAATGTTTCTGATGGAGTGTTGGATGTGAGTGAAATCTTGGACTTTGCTAAGAGATAGAAGAAAGATTGCTTGCTGCTAAAGCTGGACTTCGAAAGGGCATACGATTGCGTTAGTTGGAATTATCTTCGTCTTCTGTTTGTTAAGCTAGGATTTGGGAATAAGTGGAGAGCTTGGATGGAAGTTGTTATGTTCTCTAGTTCTATGTCCGTGTTAGTCAATGGGAGTGCAACTAAAGATTTTAGAGTGGAGAAAGGGCTTCGTCCAGGCGATCCTTTATTGCCTTTCCTTTTTGTCATTGCTATGGAGGGTCTCACTTGTTTATTGAAAAAAGCGGTGGAGCTTAATAATTTTTTTGGCTTTAGGGTAAATGAAGATGTGAAGTTAGACATTCTTTAGTTTGCCGACGATATTATTATTTTGGGGGATAAAATAAATTAGAATTTATGGAGCATTAAGGCAGTTTTAAGAGGTTTTGAGCTCGTGTCAGGTCTTCGCATCAACTTTTGCAAAAGTAAATTATTTGGTGTTAAATTAGATTCTGCTTTCATTCAGACTTCTTCTTCTTTTCTGCATTGTTGCATTGACACACTCCCTTTCAAATTTTTGGGTGTTCAAGTGGGTTCTAGTCCAAGAAGACTAGGTTTGTGGGTGGAATTTATAGAATTGCTTAGGAAGAAATTGTGTTGTTGGAAAGGGAGATGCTTGTCTTTGGGTGGTAGAGTAGTTCTCTTGAATGCAGTTTTGAACGCAATCCCGATTGATATGTTTTCTTTCTACAAGGCCCCAAAGAAAGTTATAGCGGAGATCAATAAAATTCAAAGTCGGTTCTTGTGGTGTGGGCTTGATCAAAGGAAGAGTATTCACTAGGTGAAATTATCGAAAGTTTGTTCTCCTAAGGCCAATGGTGGTCTTGGATTAAAGAATGTTAAAGCTTTCAATGTCGGTATGGCAATATCGGGTTGCCTATGATGAATGGTGAAGATGGAACTGCAGGTCGGAAGTCTTCGATTTAGTGGCGTGACATCATCAGTTTAAGCAAGCCTTGCAGATTAGATGTAGATATTTTTCTGCTAACATTAACTGTGTTGTAGGTAATGGTTCGAGTATTTCTTTTTGGAATAACTTATAGAGAGGGCATCAGAGCCTTAAGAATGTGTATCAGGAACTGCATAATATTGCTACAAATCCAACATATGTATTGACGCGGCAGCATTCTTGACAGAGGTTTTATGGTGTTGGAAGGATTTATTTAACTCCGTTACTGCAACAGGTTTGGAATGGTTGAAACAGGAGATGCTGAGCTATTTGGAGGATGTGAGATTCCAGCCGAATGTCGTTGACGAGTTCTCCTGGCAGGCGAATAATTCTAAGGCTTTCACTGTGAAATCAGCTTATTCTTTACTGATAGAAGCGGCATTGACGGATCAGGTTGGAGATGAATTGAGAATAGCCTTGGATATCCTTTGGAAGAATCAAATTCCTTCCAAAATTTTGTTTTTTTGGATGGCGAGTGTTTCCAAATCGGCTCCCAAGCAAAGACCTTCTCTTCAATAGAAATGTTTTACGTAATGCTGATGAGTGTTTATGTGTTCTTTGCTTGGACGAGGAAGAAAACTTGAATCATTTGTTTATTCAGTGCCAGATTTCGAAGAATATTTGGAGAATAATTTTCAACTAGTTAGGTATTGTCTAGTCGCCTTTTGTTAATTGCATTGAAGCTTTCACCTCTTTATCGGTAGCGCTGCAGAATTTTTTTAGGAAGAATACAGTTGCGATGGTTTGGTTAGCAACTTCTTGAATCATTTAGATTAGTAGAAACAGTATTCTCTTTCGAGATTCGAAAGCCAATGTAGATGATATGGTGAGTTCGATTAAATTTATTTCTTGGAGTTGGTTGATCATTGGTAACAAAGGCAAACCTCTTTATAGTTTAATGGATTGGTGTATGTCTCTTTTAAACTGTTTTTGTTGAATATTTTTTTTTTGTAAGGATTGAGTACTCCTTATACTTTTTTTCTCAGTCAATTCCTTGTTTATATATATATATATATATATATATATATATATATATATATATATCAATTTTACCATCACATCGAACGGACTTTAAAATATTACATGATGCATTATATCTTATTTTTCTCTTACACTAACATAAGACCGTTGTTTAGACACCTGATAAATATAATGTATTTTTTTAAAACGTTCACACCATATGATGAAAGGCGATATATGATGTGTCAAATTTGTAAAATTGTTATTATTTATTTTTGTTATTTTGTTTTAATTTTATAATAACTCTTTTAAAATCCGATGAAAAATGAGTTAACCCTACTTGGTTTAACAAAAGGATTTAAATGACGACACTATGACATCCTGCTTAGATAATCGATACCTAGTAGTTTTTTTTAATAATACTTTCTTTTGACCAGTTAATAATACTTTATTCTAATTTAGATGACATTTTTTTTAGTTGCTTATGTCTTGTGATTTTTTATATTAAAATAATTATTACTTTAAATTATTAATGTAATACTTTTTATAAAGAGAGATGATATAACAATACTAAATTTGACATCTATACCATATACAAAATACAATACCATCTATTTTATTTTTCATTAAATTTTTTTTAGGAAAAATTATACTCACTGGAAAACACTTACACGTTCTTTAGTTTGAAAATTTGCTTTAACCCCCTTAAGCTTATATATAGCAATGAAAATTTTAATGACAGACAAAAAAAACTATAGAGAAATATTATGTATGCTTACAGTTTTTAGTTGTTACTACAAACAAGAGGGAATGTCAATATCATTTTAATAAATCTTAAGAGAGCTTAATATATGTTTTAAAATAAGAGAAAATATCAATGTCATTTTAATAGATAAGTGAGTATAATTTACCTTTTTGTTTCATGTAAATTGGAATTTATGCGACACTCAAAATGAAAGTTAAGAGCTAAGGTGTAAGAATAAGGCGTTATAGCATTTTTAATCAATTATATTTACTATAATTTTGATTATATTATTTTTATCCGCTCAAAAAGTTGAGATTTCTATTTTAAAATTTATCAGTTTTTTATCCACTCTTCATAATACCATACTATAATCCAATGATCTAACATGTTTTGTATGATGTACAACTTTAACATATAGAATTATCAAGATTGATTAATTCTATGTAATTTCTTTAATTAAATAACAAAAATAAATAAATTATGATTTCAAACAAACATCTTAGAGAGGTTTTTTCCCCCAACTTTCTAGATCATTCTAAATTATCAAACTTTATTCACATCATTAGAACATTTTTTTAGTCTAAAATTTAAATGATGAATAAAAAACGATAAATTTTAAAATAGGTGATTTTGACTGGTCAAACAATCCAATAAAACTGACACAATAAGAAATTTTAATTCAAATTTTTTATCACTCAAATCGAAGAACAACCGGACTATCTTTTTGGAGACCCGCACAGAAGGCCACGCATTACACTCATCTCAACTGTTGGAATCCATCCAACGGTTCCTAACATAGAGCTCTGTGTTCGTTAGAGGCGGTTCTAATCGTTGTTCATATTTAAGGTGACTCCGTGTAACACCTAAGGTACAACTTATTACATACTCACAAGTTCATTCTACCTGACTTCACTGATTTGGGTGTTGGAGTACTAACCTTACATGTACACCTTTTTTCTGTCTATCAGAGTGCTAACCTTATATGTACATCTCATTTATATCTATCAGAGTGTTGCTAACCATGAATATACATCTCTTATATGTATAAAGAGGTAGAGTATAAAGAGATCTAAAGAGGCATAAAACCCATAAAAAGAGTATAAAAGGCATAAATAGGTATAAAAAGAGTAAAAATACTTGAAGGCAATGAGTGATGAGATGCATTCACTAATAAAGAATCATACTTTGGAGCTTCCGAAACTACTTAAGAAACGGTTCTATGACTCTTTATACCTTGTTTCTACGAAATTCATTGAACTTCTCTAAAACAAATTTCAGGTCTTTCTCAATCCTTCTTTCACTAACATGCTCTAATCCAAATGTAATACTTAGTTTCGTCATGAAAGTTTTGGATAGCTAATGACGCATGACCAATAAAAGTGGAACCATGTCAAATATATAACCCACATAATTTAGACCCTATAGCACAACTTTCAATACCATGTGTTCAATTTTAGTGCAATATCCTAAATCATCAAACATGATTATAGATAAAAAAAAAATTGCTTAAGCTCGGGAACATACCTTACAACGTATATAAGGAACTCATGGTTAATGAACATTTTAAGTTTAGTCATACTAATACCATAAACTTTGCTTGCTAGTCCAACAAATCCACATTCTTTCATCTCCAGAGAGAATCCTGAGTCTACTCTTCCTCAAAACTTGTCACCACTAGCGCTCAAACACTCTCATAACTATTCTAATTTGAGGTTACCATAAATCTAATATAATCACATTGCTTCCTTTCATAAGACAATCCTTCTTAAAGTGTCCGGTTTAATGAAAAATGATGCATTTTAACTTCGAACTATCAAAACCCTTAGACTTCCCTTTTTTCCTTTACTCTCATGTATTCATCTTGAAACATTCAAGCCTTCACAATTATCGTGAACCTTCAACTCTTACATCATGGTTAACTACTTGGTACTTATAGCTGATTGTACCTCCTCCAAGGTGATAGTTCCTTCCTTACAATAAAGAAGGACATCCTTTAACTCCTCAAAGCATATAGGTAATGAGCTCAATTATAGTAGAGCAATGTACTCATTATCTTGTTGAATTTTGTCAATTTCTACACAAACCTTGTAGGTCCATCCACACACCATCGTATTAGAGATCAACATAACCGCATTTGGAGTCTATCATCATCAATCAAACACAATTTTAGTTCCACCACGAAATACTAGTGCCTTCGGTGGTAACTGACTTATGATTCCTGTGAAATTCCATGATTAAATCTTGTTTGATCCAAAGCCAATTTGCAATGAAGTTGCAATAGGAAGAAGAAATTTATCTCCTACCTCATGTCAGAGAACTCTTCCTCCCAACCTCATGATCCACCGACGAACTTTAATGACCGTAATTAAGGCAATCAAGAAGGAAATACTGCAACGATAACAACAACGAAAGGATACATGAATCAATGATATCATAATGACAGGATATACCACACTATGATGCTCAAACTACATTAGAAGTTTGACTAAAACGAACACAACGCAAAGCAAAAATGAAGGTAAATTTCCATCTCACCAACCGAGGTAGGGATAAGGAGAGGAAAAATCCACGCATCCAACGGATTTGTCGATCTCATATAAAGGTAAACCTACATGCCTAGGGAGGGACACTTGAAAATTAGAATCTAAATAACTAATAATAACTTCCAATCAAATCAAATCATCGAACCATGCAATGCTTTGATAGCAAGGTCTAATTATACTTGGTACAAGATCTACCTCGATACTTGGAAGGGGTAAGAATCTAAATTTTTTTGAACTGTGCTTCCAAGAAAAAATCTGGATGCAAAACCCTGAAGGAGTTGAACCCCATAACTCTGTGTAAAGAAGATACTTGCCCAGGAGTAAAGTCTACAGATGTGTCACATCAAAAGTAATTATTGCATAACCAAATACGGTCTCCTTAACACCGGCCGTTATAGGTACACGTGTAATTTCTTCTAACGCGTAAGATAGGTATTTATCAAGGCTCCTCAAAAAATTAAATAAGAATACTATTTTTCCTAAAGAAATACTATATGCATAAATAATACTAAAATCCTTTGAAATTTGGCATAAATTGTCTTTGTGAAACATGATCTTACCAGGCGGAACGCCCTTAAGCACAATATGCGCACTCCCTTTTAGGAACTAGCCACTCTAATAGCGTAGGCAATGAAGCCGAAGATACGTCCACCCCAAACCAGTATAAAACCCTAAAGGCAGGGTTAGGAAACCCACAATTGGCTAGGAGCATTTCCTAGTGAAGGTGAAAACTTAAACTGACTCCCTTCGACTAGTACGGTTAAAGATAAGCTTAGAAGTTACAATGAATCCATTTAAGAAGAATAGGTAACGACAAAGCTTAGTAGATATGCCAACTCCCCTCGATTGAGATAGGTACTTAAAAAGCTTAACAATCACGATAATTCCCACCAAAAGGACGAGTGAACAAAGAGTTCCAAAGGTCACGTCGGGCCATCCCAGAAAGACCCAGACAAAATACTACAAATAGGGAAAGTTCTTATGTCAGTAGACAATTAAGTCCAACTATAACAAGGCCATGAGTCACTAGCTTTCTCAAAGCTAAAAAACAAAGTCAAGAATGACCCAACTATATTCTAATACGTATAACCCAGGGTGGACTCTCCCCAACAGGCGGCGTGACCCTCAAATTTTCAAGGACAAAAGGGTGTTTTCGCTCCCAAAATGTCAAACCATGAAAATCTAATTGAAAGTTTTATTATCACTCAAACAAATCTAAATGATGGGTTTAAAAACCAGAAACTGCACGCAAATGAAATCATTAGGTAGCTAGCATCTAATGTATATTCTATGGCCACCCATAATAAAATATTGGGGTAAAATGAAATCTTTAGGTAGCTAGTATCTAATGAAATAACAATATGTTTTAGGTGGTAGAGGCTAAGTGAAAATATCATCTATTTGTGCATTGGTTAGAATTGGAAGTAATTTGAGCAAACCAATTTAAATCATTTCACGAACAAAGTGTTAATCAATTTAAAGATGTTTGGTTCTTTCATGGAACACAGGATTGGCAATAATGTGAATGACATTTTGGTTGTCACAATATAAAATAGGTGGTTTGTTGCATTTGATCTCTAATTCATCAAGTAAGGAAATACTCCATTGAAGTTCAAAGAGGAAAAAAATAGGACTTTAATTCATCTTCGAAGGAACTTCTTGATACAATATGTTGATTTTTAACTCTCCATGAAACGATGGATGAACCAAGGAAAAACAATAACTAGAAAAGGATCTTCTAGTATCGATACTACTTGCCAATCTACATCAGTTATTATAAGCAGTTGCAATTATGCATCTCTTATGAATAATATGCCTCTTCTAGGTGATCCTTTTAGGTATTTAATGGCTCTACAAACAATTTCATAATGTGTAATGGTGGGTGAGGTAAGGAACTAGATAAATTTTTATTTGGCAAAAGCAATGTCGAGTCTTGTAGTGGTCAAATATAGAAGCTTTCTACAAGTCTTCTTTAGCTTGTAATGTCTTCAAAAGGGGCTGATGTATCTTGGTGTAATTTCATTATAGGATCAAGAGGGTGTCTTGGCTGGTTTGGATCAAAGCAATCCTTCATCATGTAATAGATCAATGAAGTATTTCTGTTGACACAAAGTTATGCTAACTTTTGAATGAGCCACCTTAATTCCTTGAAATTACTTCAATTTTCCAAGATCTTTGATCTTGAATTGGCAATCTAAAATTTTATTGATCTTGTGAAATTCATCTAGAGAATTCCTTGCTAGGATCACATCATCCACATATACAAGAAGGACTATGAATGATGAGCTCTTGTTGAGGGTAAATAGATAATGATTTGATGTGGACTACATATAAACTTGATCAAGTAAAACACCTATATTGTATACCATTTTTTGTTTACTTGTTTCAAGCCATACAATGATTTAAATCACTTGAAGACTTGGTTCAGCTTAGAACTTGTCACTCATTGTGGAACAATTATGTAATTCTTCGGCTGCAAATCACGTTATAAGAATGCATTATTTTAACTGATGTAATGCCAAAACTTGATGGTTGTTAAAGCAAGAAGAACTTTCACAATAGTGATTTTGGCCATAGATGAAAAAATCTATTAAAAAAAATATTTTATTTTATTTTATTATATCCTTTTGCAACTAATCTTGCCTTATAACTCTCAATGGTACCATTTGCTTTGTGTTTCACCTTATAACCCCATGTGTTTCCTATAGGTTTGATGTGTGAAGGAGTATCAACAAAAACCTAGGTTTTGCTCTATTGTAAGGCTTGAACTTCATAATTCATTTCTTGAACCCAACATTCTTGAGTTCTAGCGTGGTTATAACTGACGAGTTCATATCACCATATAACTCACAAGTTCTAGTGATTCTAAGCTTTAAAATTTGGATCAAATTTAGTATTAATGACGTTAAATCCATCAACAAAATTAAACTTTACCTGATAAGATGGGTTTCACTACTACCATAAACTAGGGTTCTAACCAAAGATAGGCAAGAAAATGTAAAGGAAAATAAAAACATATATTGATTTTTCATACTGATAATAGAGACAACAGCTCTATTAATACAAAAGTTGAAAATTAGACCTAAAACAAAACACTGGGCCGAGCCCACTTGGAGATGACAAAATAAACTAAACATAAAATAAAATAAATTAATTCATGAAATAGTCTTGATGCCACATGGGTTTCTTAATACTTCTAATGGGTCTATCACTACTATCCTGCCCAATGAGAACCTTGTCCTCAAGGTTAGAGAAATCAGAAGATAGGTCCAGCCCATTAGAAGTAGAGGTATTTGGGAGGTTAGGCCCAGAGGTGGGATCCGGTATAAGCATTGGGGCTGTAGCATTTTTCTTGGAAATTTTCATTGAGCTATTTGAGAACGTGGGGTGGTGTGTAGGGCTGCCACACTGAGGATAAATGATGGTTTTTGGGGATGACGTGGCGAGATCTGGCAGTGAGAAATTTGAACGTTGGAGATCCAACGGTTCTGGTGGCATCAGCGAAGACGGGGTGTTAGTGGAGGTTTGTTGGCAAAATTTTTAGGGCAGTGTGTTATTTAAAATATCACGTGGGCTTGTTGGTAAGGAGTTGGATGAGGGTCCCACGTCAATTGGGGAAGTGTTAGGTGAAGGGAATCCAATGCAATGTGGCGGTACAGATTGAAAAGGAGAGGAATCCAATGGTTGGGAAGTGCCTTCATAGTCTGGAAGGTTCTGAGTTAGTGGGGTGGGTAACTGTGTCAATGCCTTGTACTTATCCATCTTGGAACTCACCTTTCCGTGATTTAAGGCATGCATATTAGATAAAGGTTGTGTCAACACTTTATTTTTCTCTCCAACATTGTTTAACTCTTTTCTTTTCCAATCTTTTTTTCTCAACATCTCATTGTCTTGCATGTCGTCTTTTTTGGTTTTTCATTCAACCGTTGTGTCGCTCAAAGTGGTCGATTCCTCTATTTCTTCTTCGAAGAGATTATCGGGAAGGGTTGTTACCTCAGTAGATGGATCGTTCCCATGTTATGCTCTTAATTGTGAGACATGGAAGACTGGATGGATACGGGACGAAGGAGGAAGGTCGAGTCCGTAGGCGACGGACCCTACCCGGCGCAGAACAAGGAAAGGCCCGAAGTACCTCTTGGAAAGTTTCTGAGACATCCTTCTTTGGACCGAAGATTGACGGTATGGTTGCAACTAGAGCAAAACACAGTCTCCCGGAGCAAAGGTACATGCTTTTCGTTTTTTATTTGCTTGTGCCTTCATGATCTGCTGACTTCAATTTAGATTAAACTTCAATTTGTTGAGGATGTTTTGTCTTTGTTGTAGTGTGGAATCAAGAGAAGGGATGGACGCAAAGCCTTTTACGTAGTCTTTGGTTGCTGGAGGTGGACGACCGTATAAGGCTTCGAAGGGTGTCATTTGGATTGAAGAGTGGAAGCTCGAGTTATGCCAAAATTCGGCCAAGTGGAGGTATTTGAACCAGTGCTTAGGGTTATTGCTTGTGAAACACCTCAGGTAAGTTTCCAAACATCTGTTTACAACTTCTGTTTGTCCATCAGCTTCTGGATGATAAGCAGTACTATATTTCAGGTGCGTTTCTTGTACTCGGAAAAGCTCTTTCCAAAAAGCGCTGAGGTAGATAGGATCCCTGTCAGATACAATCGTTTTTGGAACCCCATGGAGTCTACAAATCTCTACCGAAAATCGCCGAGCCAGATCAACAGCTGAGAACTTAGTTGGTAAGGCTGTAAAGTGTGAGAACTTGGATAATCTATCACAAACAACCCATATGACCATGTGTACGAAAGACGTAGGTAGGTGGGTAATGAAATCCATGGACAAGTTTTCCCAAACCTGTGTAGGTATTTCCAACGGTTGTAACAGACCTTGTTTCCTTGTTGGCAGGTATTTGTTGTGCTGACATGCAGAGCAACACTGCACAAATTTCTTGGCGTCTCTATTTAAATCGGCCCAAAGAAAAGTTGCAGAGATGCGAGACAGAGTAGGCTTTAGACCTGAATGGCCTCCAGATGGTGTATTATGGCATTCCTTGAGAACTGTGGCTCTGAATTCCAAATCGTCAGGTAAAAAAATACGATCTTTAAAGTATAGTAGTCCCTGTCTGAATGTGAAAACAAGTTGCATCTTTGGATTGCTCTTACATTGATTAACAAGATCCTGTCCTTTGGTGTCGTTGGCATGGAATTGCTGAAGATGTGTGATGAGGGTCGGAACCGTTGAAGAGATTGCCAAAAAGATGAGGTATTCATTCGTATGTCGTCTACTTAGAGCGTCAGCCGCGCTGTTGGATTTACCAGGTTTGTAGAAAATATCAAAACTAAAACCTTGAAATTTTGCTGTCCATTTCTGTTGTTCTGGTGTCTGAATAGTTTGGGTCAAGAGATTCTTTAGACTTTTCTTATCTGTAAAAATCTTGAAATGTTGCCCAAAGAGGTACTGACGCCATTTTTTTACAACTTCAGTTATAGCAAACATTTCACGGACATAGACGGATGAAGCTTGGAGGCACTGACACATTTTCTTGCTGAAGAAGGCCAAGGGGTGCCCGACCTGAGAAAGAACTGCGCCAATAGCTACTGCGGATGCGTCGGTTTCTACCTCAAAAGTCTTGCTGAAATTAGGGAGAACTAGCACTGGAGTTTCTGTCATTATTCGTTTCAAATTTGTAAAAGCTGTCTTAGCTTCTGTATTCCATGTAAACTTAGTGAAACGTAATAAATCGGTGAGTGGAGCGGTGAGTGTGGCGTAGTCGCGGACAAACCGTCTATAAAAACCAATGAGGCCCAAAAATCCCCTAAGCTGCGAGAGTGAACGTGGCTTCGGCCAATCTAAAATTGTTTGAATTTTGTCTGGATCAGGGGACACACCATCTAAAGAAATAACATGACCTAGATAATTGACCTTAGAAACTGCAAAAACACATTTAGACAATTTTGCAACAAACTTATTTGAAGCAAGCAGGTCTAAAATCAAAGTTAAGTGAAGTAAATGTTCATAATAAAAATTGTTATAAATCAAAATGTCATCAAAGAAAACAAGAACGAACCATCGTAAATAAGGTTGTAACAAGTCATTCATCGCCGATTGAAAAGTACTAGGAGCATTAGTTAAGCCAAAAGGCATTACTAGAAACTCGTAGTGCCCATCAAAGGTTCTAAATGTTGTTTTATGCGTATCTTCAGAAACAACCCTAATTTGATGGTAGCCTGACCGAAGGTCAATCTTTGTAAACAAAGAAGCAGAACCCAGCTCATCAAAGAGCTCATCAATTGTAGGTATAGGGAAACGGTCACGGATAGTGACAGCATTCAATGCGCGATAATCCACACAAAATTGCCATGAACCGTCTTTTTTTATGAATAAAAGGACATGGGATGAGAAATGGCTAGTGCTAGGTTTGATAATCCCTTCAGAGAGCATTTCGTGAATGATTTTTGTCATTCCTTCTTTTTTAGAATGGGGATAACGGTACAGCTTACCATTAATTGGCAAAATGTTAGTTTTTAGGGGAATGTGGTGATCGTGTGGTCTGCATGGGGGTAGTCTATTTGGCTGTTGGAGAACAGTGGGGTAGGACTGAATAAGGGCAGCAACTTCATGAGGAGTTGTATCTTGCCGTATATCTGGATTTAGAGCTTGGTTAAGTGGGTTTTCATCAATGGTAGGTTGATATAATAGAAGGTGCATAGAAGTAATGGAATCGGTATGTAAAAGGTGTTGGATTTGGGTAAAAGTAGAAGGAAAGGGTGTCTGGTTGGGGTCTCCTGTGATAGTAACTTCCCTCTCTTCATAAGTAAAATAGATTTTTGGGATGGAGAAGTTAGCCAATAGGGGACCAAGGGTACGTAACCATTCCATACCCAAAACCACGTCAGCTCCTTCGATTGGGATTAAGTAGAATAGGATAAAGAATAAATGATCTTGAAGTGTGATGGGAACCTTGGAGCACAGGCCTGAGCAGTGTAATTTGGATCCATTGCCAACCATAACAGAAAAATTAGGGATGAGAGTGTTGGGAATTTTTAGGTGGTTTGCAATTCTGGGTTTGAGAATATTGTGGGTGTTTCCCGTGTCTATGAGGACTGTTACTACTAACCCACTGAGTAGCCTTTTGAACTTTAAAGTTTTTGGTGAAAACTGTCCACTAGCAGCTTGTGGCGAAAGTTGAAAATAGGTGTCATCAGGTTGGTGTATTTCTGGTCCAGCCTCTATGGTTTAAGTGTTTTCACCTGGCTCTTCAAGAATTATATCAGACGAATCGTCATCTAGGATAAGTAATAAAAACTGTCCTTTTACACATTTGTGACCTGGTATGAATTTTTTGTCGCAGTTGAAGCACAATCCTTGAGCCCGTCGTTCAGCTTGTTGTGCTGGGGTAATTCGACTGACAGGAAAACGACTGGTGCTTTAGGTGGGTTGCGATGCAGCAAGAGGTTTTGGGGCTGGGGTAGTGGTAGAGTTAGGATATGGTGTTTTGGAGTAGGTGGGTGGTGTCGTGGGAGGGAGATTTGGGTTTTTGAATTTGGGCTTAGAATCTTTAATTTTTGCCTCAATAAGTTTTGCTAAGCCAACAGCATGTGAGATTGATTGGGGACGCTGCACCGCTAACTCATTGCGCATTTCTGGAATTAAGCCAGAAATGAAACATTTTAAAATAGCATCAGGAGGCAAACCGATCACTCTATTTCCTAATTTCTCAAAATTAGCTTGATATTCTGTTACAGAACCATGTTGCCTAAGTTTAAATAGTTGGGCTTGGTGGTTCTCATAAGTTGAAGGACCAAAACGTAATTTCGCTGCTCTAGAAAATGCTTCTCAAGTGGTGAATTCATTGCTTTGGAACATCCACTTATACCAACCAAGAGCATCTCCTTTCATATAAAATGATGCCATCGGTAATCGATTTTCACGCGGAATGTTATAAAATGCAAAAAATTGTTCAGCTTGAAAAAGCCATTCCAAAACATCACTTCCATCAAAAATGCTAAGCTCAATCTTAGGGTGTCTAAAAGAAGTGTTTTGCATAGTGTTATTTTGTAGTATGTGGGAAAAATGGGGGTTTTGGTGGAGAAGGTTGTTATATGGAAAAGTAGGGTAGAGGTGGGGTTGGGTGAAGGAGGTGTAGTGTGGTAAGGAAGAAGAACTATGTGGTTGTGTAAGAATGTGTGGTGGCTGTTAGGTGTCAAGAAGTGTTTATTTGCATAATTTATTTTGATGCCTTTAAGCTCTTTTAATCGTTTTAATTGGGAAACGACTTATTAATTAAGCGATTCTTGCATTTTTGTGAATATTAGGTATTTTGATATGTTTGTGTATTTTTGTTGCAATTTAGGTGAAAAGATCGCAACTCGAATCGCACGGAAACACTAAATTTGGAAAAGCTGCGTGACGCAAATTAGGCCCCTGCACCGCCCGGCCCTGCTAAGGCACAGGAAGGCCTCATCGCCTGGCACTGCTAGGGCACAGGATCCCCAACTTTGATCAAGTTCCATAATTATTCCATGTTGCGCCTCTTCAGGCTTCGCCCAGCGCTTCACTCATCGCCCGACGCTCTGATCTCATCGCCCGGTGCTCGCAGATATTTTCTAAGCTCCAGGTGACGCGGTAGCTGTCATGTGGGCTCATTTATGGCCATCGCCCAACGCTATAAAGCACCGCCCAGCGCTGCTTTCTGGGCTGAACATGTATATAGGCACATTTATTAGATATTTTTGGGGCATCATCACTTTTCATCTCACTCTTTTGTAACCTAGAGCCTTGTTTGAAGAAAAAAACTCCATTGTTACTCATTTTCTTAGTTTCAAAGCTTTTATGCTTCAATCCTTGAATCTTTGAAGATTGATGCTCCAAAATCTTTGCAACATTACTTGTTAATCAAGCTACCATGACAATGGGTAGCTAAGCAACTCTAGTGTCAAGATTAGTGGAGGTAATCCATCATTTGTGTATGTATTGATCTTGTATTAAGTTTGTGAACTTTGTTAAGGATAAATATAGAAAAAAAACTTTGTTATGGTTTATCTTTTGTTTTGATTCATGATTGAGAGATATGTGTTAAAACTTGACCTAAGTTTCAATCCATCAATATTCATGAAGCTAGAGATAGTTTTGAATATTGATGTTCATAAATATTGTTCTTAAATGTTATCATATTGATAGTTTGTGTGAGAGATCAACAAAGGATCAATATGATAAATCCCACAACAAGTGTTCGAGAGAAACTTGCTGAGAGGATATGTGAGTTTATTTATCGTTAGCAAGTTCACACGCTTTTTCAAGGATATACGTATGAAACGGATTGCCGACTACTAATCTTGGCATGTTTTTACAAATCTTTAAAACCAATCATTTTACTGTTGATTTCTTAAATTAGAATGCAAACGATCCGATTGAAAATTACCAAAATCTTTGTTACGATTAAAGTTTGAAACCCCTTTAACTATAGAACGGCGACAATATACACAATCTCTATGGATACGATAAAACACCCCCTAAATACTTTTCAACAAATTGGCGACGTTGTCGAGGATTGTTGTTATATTGCGAGCATTGCAATAGTTATTGAGTTTTAAACTTGTTAACTTTTTCTTGTGCTTGTTGATATGTTTAGTTTAGTGTGCAGACTTCGTTTTATGCGAGGGAATTTACCTGCGGACCAACTTCTGTTCGATCCCGAGATTGAAAGAACCGCTCGTAAAATCAATAGCATAACAAGGCGGAGGAGGCAACTCGGCAAAGAAAGACGAGAGCGAGAGGAGAGTTCAACTTCGACGCAAATACCACAGTTACCGCCAACTATGACTGAACCACCACCACCACCACCTGCTTCTAGACCTTGTACTAATAGTCTGAGACATAATGCATAATTTGCACGCAATGCTCGGAATGGTCGGAATTCAGAAATGAAAATTGGTATCCTCTCTCTTCTATATCAGAGTCCTTTCACTAGTATGGATCACGAGGATTCTTTTACACACTTGACTAAGTTCTATGAGATTGCGGGAGAAACTGGTGCACCCGAAGCTGAAGAGGAATCAATGTTTAAGAGACTATTCCCGCATTTCCTCATTAGGAAGGCCAAGGAATGGTATCTTGATCAATCTACGACAATCATGACCAACTGGAACGTACTTGAGGAAAAGTTTTTGGAACGATTTTTTCCACACAATCGTTTCATGGAGGCTAAGACAGCAATCACAGTTTTCACTCAGGGTGGAAATGAATCTCTCAACGAAGCTTGGTTTCGATGAGCTGACTCAAGTTCACATTTTTAGAAACGGTCTTCAATTAGTGCATAAAACATTGTTGGATGCCACCGCGGGTGGACCCTTAATGAGCAAAAGTGTCGAAGAAGCCATTGCCATCATTGATAAAATGGCTTTAGATGACCATCAAGGGAGCCATAATCATGGCTCTTCTCAAAAGAAAGCTAGAGTGTTAGAGTTGGGAACGAATGATGCCATACTTGCCCAAAATAAATTGTTATCTCAACAGGTAGAGTTGCTCACGCAAAAAATGTCGAAGCTACCTCAACAGATCAAAGAGATGCATGAGTTGTCTAACAAAAATGTGCAAGTCTTGGTATGTGAGCTTTGTAAAGGTGATCACCCAACCAGATATTGTCCTCCTTGTCCTCCAATGGAAGAAGAAGTGAATTACATGAGCAATCCAACTCAACAACAAGGTTACCAAAGGCAACAACAACCTTATCACCAAGGGTATCAAAATTAACAACCAAGACCAAATTATCAGAATCAAGGATATCAACAAAATCGACAAAATCCTTATCAACCTCAAGGTGGGAGTTCCAAGCTTGAAGAAACTCTTAACCAATTCATTCAAATGTCCACGGAAAATCAAAAGTCAAATGAAGCATCGATCAAGAATCTAGAGAATCAAGTTGGGCAACTTGCAAAACAAGTGGCCGAACAACAAACAGGACCTTCTTTTTCCGCCAATACTCAAAACAACCCAAAGGAGCATTGTAAAGCAATTATTACTCGAAGTGGGAGAGAGTTGGGAGAAGGAGAGAAAAATGAGAAAAATGATGATGTGATAATTGAGGAGGAAGAGAAAGTTGATGATGTTGTAGTTGAAAATAATGATAAGGAAGAAGTTGAAAAAGATAACCTGGAAAAAGAAAAGATTGAAGAAAAGAAAAGAAGAGTGAAAAAAGGGAAGGAGATAATGAATCCAATTCCGATCCAAAACTTACCTTACCCTCATGTACCCACCAAGAAAGACAACGAACGACATTACGCTCGTTTCATGGACATTTTCAAACAATTACAAATCAATATTCCGTTTGCCGAAGCTCTTGAACAAATGCCAAAGTATACTAAGTTCATGAAGGATATCCTGACAAAGAAAAGAAGATGTTCGGAGCCAGAAACAATTGTCCTTGATGCTAGTTATAGTGCTATCATTCAAAGAACTTTACCAAGAAAAGAAGTCGATCCGGGACGTTTTACTTTGCCGGTAACAATTGGTGATGTCTATGTCGGAAAGGGCTTAATTGATTTGGGCTCAAGCATAAATTTAATTCCACTGTCCATTGTGAAAAGGCTTGGGAACGTTGAGATGAAGGCAATTTGGATGACGTTACAGTTGGCCGACAAGTCCACAACTCATCCGCATGGGATGGCTCAAGATGTCTTGGTCAAAATTGATAAGTTTTTCTTTCCGGTAGACTTTGTTGTTATTAATATGGAACAAGATGAGGATGCTCCATTAATACTTGGACGCCTTTTCATGAAAACTGCCCATATAATGATTGATGTTGATGACGGTCTAATGAAAGTGCGAGTTCAAAATTAAGAAGTGAGTTTTAATCTCTTTGAAGCAATGAACCATTCTAAAGACAAACATGATAGTTTCCGTATTGATGCAACGGAAGAAACCGTGGTGGAAGTTTCAAAGCAAGTTCATGTAGTGTCTCCTTTGCAGAGAGCTCTTGATGATTTCTTTGAGGTATTTTCTGATGAAGAAGAAAGGGCACTTGAAGAGTGTTTGAGGGAACTTGAATCTTTGGAGGAGTTACAACCTTGGGAATATGAAGAGGAAGTGTTAAAGAAAGAAGTGAGTGATGAGAAGTATCAACTTGAATTGAAGGTGTTGCCTTCTAATTTAAAATATGTGTTCCTCTATGACGGTTGTAACAAACAGGTTATCATTAGCAGCATCTTGACCAACAAAGAGGAGGATCATTTGATTCAAGTTTTGAAGAAAAATCAAGAAGCTTTAGGTTGGGTTCTTTCCGATTTAAAGGGAATTAGTCCGGCTTATTGCATGCACAAGATTTTAATGGAAGAGGATTATAAAGCGGTAGCCCAACCACAATGCCGTTTGAATCTAACGATGAAAGAAGTAGCGAGAAAAGAGGTTGTCAAGCTCTTGGATGCCGATATGATTTACCCGATCTTCGACAGTCCTTGGGTAAGCCCGGTCCAAGTTGTGCCTAAGAAGGGAGGAATGACCGTAATCCGAAATGAAAAAAATGAGTTGATCCCGACAAGAACGGTGACGGGTTGGAGGATGTGTATAGATTATAGGAGGTTAAACACCGCTACAAGAAAAGACCATTTTCCACTTCCTTTTATGGTCCAAATGTTAGAAAGATTGTCGGGCCAACAATTCTATTGCTTTTTGGATGGTTACTCTAGTTATAACCAAATTTCGATTGACCCGGAAGACTATGAGAAGAGGACATTCACTTGTCCTTTTGGGATTTTTGCCTACCGAAAGATGCCTTTTGGTTTATGCAACGCACCAGCAACGTTTCAACGTTGTGTTCAAGCAATTTTCTCCTATCTTATTGAAAAAAAAATGGAGGTATTCATGGACGGCTTCTCCGTGTTTGGAGCGTCTTTTGGTCTTTGTTTGAGAAATTTGGAGGCCGTTCTTGAACAGTGTGTTGAGACAAATTTGGTATTGAAATGGGAGAAGTGTAACTTTATGGTAACAGAGGGGATTGTGCTTGGCCACAAATTCTCATCTAAAGGCCTTGAAGTCAATCAAGCAATAATTGAAGTGATTGAAAAGTTTCCTCCTCCAACTAATGTCAAAGGCATCCGAAGTTTTCTTGGCCATGCTGACTTTTATCGGTGGTTTATCAAAGACTTCTCCAAAGTTGCAAGGCCATTGAGTAATCTACTCAACAAAGATAAGTCTTTCTCCTTTGATGATGATTGTTTAAATGCCTTTAAAATTTTGAAAGAGAAACTCATCACCGCACCCATAATCATTGCTCCAAATTGGACTTTAAATTTTGAATTAATGTGTGATGCTAGCGATTATGCCGTTGGTGCGGTGCTTGGGCAAAGAAAGGCCAAAAATTTTCATGTTATTCATTATGCGAGTAAAGTTCTTAATGAGGCACAAGTTAACTATGCCACCACTGAAAAAGAATTACTCGCTATTGTTTACGCGGTTGAGAAATTTCGATCTTATTTGATTGGTTCTAAAGTGGTAGTCTACACTGACCACTCGGCAATTAAATATCTGCTTACCAAGCCGGATTCGAAGCAAAGGATCATCCGGTGGATCCTCTTATTACAAGAGTTTGATTTGAAAATCCGTGACAAGAAAGGATCGAAAAACTTGGTAGCAGATCATTTGTCTAGGTTGGTCAATGTAGAGGTAACTCACTGTGAGAATGAGGTCCGTGAAGAATTTCTGGATGAAAAGCTTTTCCGAGTACAAGTTAGGCCGTGGTTTGCAGATTTCGCTAACTACAAAGCCACCGATTTTATACCGGAGGACCTAACTTGGAATCAAAGACGGAAATTCCTCTCGGATGCTAATTATTATGTTTGGGATGAACCATACTTGTTTAAGTTAGGAGGTGACAATTTATTAAGGAGGTGTGTCACTCTTGATGAAGCCAAAAGTATCCTTTGGAATTGTCACAACTCACCGTATGGAGGGCATTACAATGGTTTAAGAACGACAACTAAAGTCCTCCAATCGGGCTTTTATTGGCCTACATTGTTCAAAGATGCCAACCTCCATGCTAAAAGTTGTGATACATGCCAAAGAAGTGGCGGTATTGGAAAAAGAAATGAAATGCCTTTGCATACTATTTTAGAAGTCAAAGTTTTCGATTGTTGGGGCATTGATTTTGTCGGACCATTCCACCATCTTTTTCAAACGAGTATATTTTAGTTGTGGTTGACTATGTTTCCAAGTGGGTGGAAGCAATTGCGTCACCGAGGGCCGATGGCAAGACGGTGATAAAATTTTTAAAGAAAAACATATTCTCCCGTTTTGGCACCCCTCGTGTGTTAATTAGTGACGGAGGTTCGCATTTTTGCAATGCACTGCTCGAAAAAGTTTTAGAGCATTACGGTGTAAAACACAAAGTTGCAACTCCGTACCATCCGCAAACAAATGGTCAAGCCGAGGTGTCTAATAGAGAGGTGAAAAGAATTTTGGAGAAAACCGTGTCAAGTTCGAAGAAAGATTGGTCACAAAAGTTAGATGAGGCTTTGTGGGCGTATCGTACCGCTTACAAAGCACCAATCGGTCTAACTCTGTTTCAAATGGTTTATGGTAAGTCATGCCATTTTCCCGTTGAATTGGAGCATAAGGCTCTTTGGTCGTTAAAAATGTTGAATTTTGATCCGAGTTTGGCCGGTGAAAAGAGAAAAATCTGATTGCACGAATTAGAAGAAATGCGAAATAATGCTTACCATTCAAGTAAGATATACAAAGAAAAAGTGAAGGGATATCACGACAAGAAAGTTTCTCAAAAGGAATTCCGGGTTGGTCAGATGGTACTTTTGTTCAATTCCCGTTTGAAATTGTTTTCGGGAAAATTAAAGTCCAAATGGTCTGGACTGTTTCTTGTCAAAGAGGTTAAGCATTATGGAGCTGTCGTGATAGAGGATTTGGAGAAAAAAGAAAGTTGGACCGTTAACGGCCAACGCTTGAAAATTTATCTTGGAGGAGATTTTGATCGCGAGATTGGTTCCGTTTTTCTTGATGATCGTTGATCGTCTTGGACCGTCGAGCTTAGCCGACGTTAAATAAGCGCTTGTTGGGAGGCACCCCAACATTGTAAGTATTTCTTGCCTTTTTATTGTTTGCATTACCTTTAGAGTGAAATTGTGAGTTTTCTGCATGTTGTGAGTTGAGTTGTGATTTTGGATGCAAAAAAAACTAGTTTGCAACACCATAGCAAGAAAACCTGTTATCTGGTGTAGAGCGCCCGACGGCGGTTTTCTTCGCCCGGTGGTGCGTGAAATTTAAATGAGGCCTCGCCTCTGAGTGGGCAGGCGGACGAAAGTAACTCATCCGTTTTCGATATGAAAGCGGCATTTAATTACACTTGGGATATGGGTGAGTCACTGCACAGATTTAATCAATTTAATTTTGATTGTATGCAGCAACTTTATCATTTTCAGACGCATCCGGCAGAGTTCACTCCTTTTCCTACAAGGGAGTTGTTCGATGCTTATGCTAATTGGCCTGGGGACAGACGCTCGTTCTATTCGGAGGGTTCAAGCACTGGTGGTGTTAATGTGGATGATGATGACGATGATGATGATGGTGACGAGATGGAAGATGATCTTAATGACATGGTTAATTAAGGAAGCTACAAAGCGAAGGATTTTTTTTATGTTGTTTTGCTATTTATTTCATGTAGTTTATTTTCAGTTTTTTTATGATAGTAAGTACTTTTGGATCGCTTCGGCGAGAATTTCTGTTGTAGTGTTTGTTCGCTTTGGCGAGTACAATTTTGGTGTTTTTACACCATAGTTTATAGTATTTCTAGTTTGGTTAAATTCTGTTTTTATTTTATGCTGTGTTTGCATAATGAAAATGATGGTTGTCCTCAAAATTTTGAGCATTTTGGTGTTAGCACAAGAAGAGAAAAAAGTACTTTGTTGACCTTAAACATTGATGGTGATGATAGAATTCTTGATTGTGTACACAATCAAGGTATGGAATTGAGTTGCAGAATCATAATGTGAATGTGAAATTTTTACTTTTTGTAAAATTGGTCAATGCAATGATTTGTAAACTCTTGTTCATTTTGAATCAATTAGGACATTACCACAAATGTGAGTTGCCTCTATTGTTCACAAATTCTTGAGGGATTCAAGTAGTTGTTGCTTACTCAAATAGTTTATGTTTAATCTTGCTTGTTGTTTTGAAATTGTGGAAACATAGAAATGATCAAGGCAATGTTGTGCACTTTGAGTATAACCATCATTCCAATAAACACTTCAAGTAACCTTGTGAGTGTGTGCGTATTTGATACCTCTTTTGAGCCGAAAAGAAAATTTTTGTCTGAATCGTGAACCCGAATTTTAACCCGTTTTGAAAAGCATTTAAGGTAAGCTTATGGCAATGTTGAAGTTGGGGAAATTGATTTTTTTTTAAAAGAGAAAAAGGATTTGGTGATACAATGCATTCTTGGACAAAGAAATCGAGAAAAAAAAGAGAAAGAAAAAGAGAAAAAGAACAAAAAGAAAAGAAACCCAAATGAAGAGAATGCATTGCGAAAGAAAGAAATAACGATTGAACAAGATTGAAATTTTGAAAAAAAAAATGCTCTTCATAGTTTTTACCCTTTCTTGTTTCAATGGCCGTGTACATATGTCTCTTGTTTTTAACTCCAACCAAGTTACAACCTATAAAAGTCCTTTTGTGATCTTTGTTTCCATAGTTTTCTTGAGTGGTAAGATGATTGCATAAATTGTTTTGGATGTGGCACGATTACTTATGAGTGTGTTTTGTCCCATGTAAATAATGCGTGTAAATATTTAGGTGATTCAATTCGAACATAAGGGTACTTGGTGTTGCATTGTATAATTTTGTTATTAGGATTTGAGTCATATTCATGTTTTGATCCTATGAGTGATTAGAAATATTTTGTGCGTGTATTTGTCGAGTTTGAACCATTGATGTTTTCGGTTGATCTGGTGTTTGGAAATCTTGCTTGTGGTTGTTGACACTTACTTTTGTTTGAGGACAAACAAAGATGCAAGTGAGGGAGATTTTGTTGGGTGTCAAGAAGTGTTTATTTTCATAATTTATTTTGATGCCTTTAAGCTCTTTTAATCGCTTTAATCGGGAAACGACTTATTAATTAAGCGATTCTTGCATTTTTGTGAATATTAGGTATTTTGATATGTTTGTGTATTTTTGTTGCAATTTAGGTGAAAAGATCGCAGCTCGAATCGCACGGAAACGCTAAATTTGGAAAAGCTGCGTGTCGCAAATTAGGCCCCTGCACCGTGTAACACCCCAAAATTTGCCCTTTTGTTTATATACTAATTGGCTTATGTTTCTTTTCATTTCTTGCATTTTTGCATTGTGCATAGCATTGGTTCTTGGCATGGGATCAAGGTACTTGGTCCATATTTTCAAGTCTTAAGTTTCAAGGTGGCTCATGGGGTTCATCATATCTTCTTAGGGTCAAGCATGGCAAATGATTTCAAGTGGATCTTTTCCTCCTGATCGGAGAGACCAATTAGGGTTTGTGAATCAAAAGGACTTCTTGTTGAACTTTGGGGATTCAAGCATGTTTTTATGATTTCCATATGCTCACAAGTGTTCATGGATGGAGATTTGGTTGATGGTTCATGGTGAAGAATGTTCAGTGGATCAGTTGCTGGTGAAATGAGCAAAAGTCAACTGTAAAGAGAAAGTCAATTGTGGAACTTTGAGGGTCTTTTCATGGTTTTCAAGGTCTCACATCCTCATATGGTCTTCAATTGTCAAGTTTCATGCCATTCATCAAGAATCAAGGGTTTGTGCAAAAGTTACTAAATTTGGAAAATGACCTATAATACAAACTTTCCATTTTTGGCAATCTTTCTACCACATTCAACTTGACTTTTCATCATTAAGGAAGCTCCAAATGAATTTTCCTACAACATGAAAGTTGAAAATCTTTCTCTCCCATTTCCAAAAAGTAGTAGAACATTTCCATATCATTTGTGGAACTCTAGTTATGGTCAAAACAATGCAAGGTACTTTTCATGGATTTCTTATATGTCAAATTTTACACCATTTGCATTTTTACTCAAAAGGACTTGTAATGTTCCCAATTGCTTCATGTCACATTACAATATCAAAATACAAGTCAAGAAGATCATTGGTGGCCTTTGAATCAATTCATTCCATGCCATATTTCTCATTATTTTCACATTATTCAAAAGTGCAAATTGATTCAAAACTTACAAACCAAGCAAGTACAAGGCCCAAATTCAATTCAGAGGTGATACATGAGTAAATTGGAGGTGAATTATACTGGTGGCAAGGGTTTCCCACGTGTGAATTAGTGGTGGTGGTGCAAAATGCATTTTTGCAATTTTACCCAAATCTCATTAACCAAAGTTCTAATCACTTCTTAATCCTAATCAGTGAACTAATGAAGGGTATATATGCTTACTCATACCCTCACAGCTAGGGTAGAGACTCTCATTTGCACAGTTGTGGTTTTTTTGCTCTCACACTTCCTCTCATTGAATCTCATTCTTCTTGGAGTTTCTTTGAGTTTTCTCTTCATATTCTTGATCAGTGAAAAGAATAGAGCAAGAATCAACTGCTATTTTGAGCTCATACTGAAGATTTCACCAAGTACCATTCAAGAGGGTTCAAACTTAAATCTCAATATCTTGCACGATTTCAAGCTCTAGTTGCATTTATTTTGCATCTAGAGGTTCCAAGGAGTGGATCTGCAGTATTTGGATGGATTTCTTGGAGGTTTTCAAGTTCTACAAGGTTCAGGTTGGTGAATTTTTCATACTCACAGAACTTAATTTTATTGTGTGCATTATGATCCTTGATGTTCACTGATCACTCTAATCTATTTTGTTTGAAGTTTGGACATGTGATTTGTGTGTAATGTTGATTTAAAGTTTTAGATCTAATATTGTTTTTGTTCGATTCTCATTATTGGTTGATTATTTGTTAAAATGGACTGGATATTTGAGATCCTTGCATTTTTCTGGTCAAAATGGTCTACCTATTTGCAATTTCTGGAAAAAATCACGCAGCAGCTCACCAGAGAGGGTGGCCGGAGCCCTAGCTCCCGCGGCTGGGATGATGCAGTCCGACGAGGAGTCTTTGGTGGAGAAGACGAAAGCACGTCCGTACATTGCTGGATCTAACGCTCCTCATGCTTCCACGTGGCTTGTTATTTTGTTTTTTAATTTGTTGCTTATGTGTATGCTCACCCACGTATGCTACCATGTGCTTCATATCATGACCATTGTTTTAATTATTTTGTTGATTTGGTGATGCAATCTGGCTCGTTAATTTAATCTTGTGGTGGAAAGCGTGACAACACATTAATGAGTGCATGTGCTTGTCACGTGTGGCTGTGTATGGTGTTCTATTTGATCGTGTGTGCATGCGTTTATTTAGTTATAGTGCGCTGAGTGATATGGACCATTGATCATGCTTAATCTTGGATATGTTGACTTACTTGGTGAGCGTGTGATTGATCCTAGGGCCATTATTCAATCTGATGGTTGAATGCTTTCCATTGTAAGCCTTTTGACCATGCGCTATTGGACCATTGGATTTGGGCTTTTCTATTCGCACCCTCCAATCTGGGCCTTTTTTAATTTCCCACGTATTTTCTTGCTGCCTACACCCCTCCTGACTTTATTTCCTTTATTTTCTTTCTTTTCTTTTTATTTGTTGTTTCATTTTTATTTTAATATAAAAATATGTTATAAAAATCTACAAAAATATTTTCATGATATTTTAATGTGTCAACTTAATTTTCATTATTTTATTTTATTTTTTAATTTCATTTTATTATTTTATCTTGATTTAAATTGTTAGAGTGTTTCCAATGATACCCTTCTCCTAGGGTTAGGAATTTTTGTGACTTTCACACACCATTTGGGCCCAATCTTTTGGTCACTTTTAAGGCACAATATGAGGTTGTTTCAATTCTGGTTTGAGTTACTTTTAGTGACTTGCCACTCAAGTTTTATAAACCCTCGATCCATGCTCAATGTCTTGCACACCTTAACTTGTGGTTCACCTTTTGACAAGCTCTTTAACTCTTTTTGATCCAATCTTTTTGCATATGTTACTTGACTGAGTTAACTTCTGTTTGATTATTTTTTTTGGGATTTTATTATCCACTTTGCTATTTTCTATTGATTTTTACTTTTGATACAAGTTTGAATGAGGTATACTTTGGTACTTGAGCTAGTTTGGGTGAATTTGTTCACTTGTGATTGAGAGATGCTTGAGATGTTTATATGGTATGATCATGTTCTATTTGATATTGTTTATGGCTTTGGAATCATCTCTTTTCACTCATTTTTCTATTTGTTCTTGATTTTACAAATTGTTGATGTTTTGACTTGAATTCCATGACATACTCAACCTAATCTTGTGATTGTTTCTTTGTGTGATCTCACTCATGTATGAAACCTTTTGGTTGATTTGTATGACATGCTAGAGGTTCTGACCCTCTTGGTTTAAGGTGCTCTATGTGACATGTTCTCACTCTTTGCTTCACATGTGTCTTTGTTTGTTTACATGAATAGTAAGTGGAGGTCTTATCTAATTTTGAGGCATGTTTTGAATGTGTTGCTTAATGATTCATCATGTGTGGCTTGAGTTTGATCTTGATATGTTGTTGATGCATATTCTACTGCCCTCTTGAGTTCATTACTTGGTTTTCACTTCACATGTTCATTTTGGAATGATTTGTATGATGCATATCATTATCAATTGTTTTGTTGCTTCTTTGGCTCATAATGCATCATGATGTGAAATACTTTTGTATGCTTGAATTGATTGATCATGAGATGTCTTAAGTTCTGACTTTGTTTCATTTTCAACTTGACTCCTTCTTTTCATCTTGATATGAAGTTCATTGGTGTTTATTTGCACTTCTTATGCAAGTTTACTTGCATCCTTTCTTGTGTGCTTTCACTTGTATACTTGAGATGTGCTTGTATGATCTTTGAAGCATGTTCTATGTTATGATTTGGATGTGATGATTATGATGTGCTTGCTGCCCCATCTTGCTTCTCATCTTATCCTTCTCTTTCTTCTTCATCTCTTTCACTCTTTCTCCTCCCTTGAATCTCAAGACTTGTTTAAGTCTTGGATTCCTTTCCCTTTAGAGCTACCTAGTCCAACTTATTTTTTTATTAAGCTTGGAGTAGGATTAGCATTAGGTTTTAGGTAGTCGTCCCTCCTAAACCTCACTAACCTAGGGTTACCATGCATGATAACATTAGGACTCTTAGTCTCCCTCTAGAGTTTCCTTTTGTGTCTTCTCTCTTCTCATCTCAAAACTTCTTGAAAACACTTAATGAAGATAAAGTGTATTGTGCACGAACCTTAAGCGTGGGGAATGAGAAATGAGGGGCTTCCTCTCATCTTTCTAGAGTGCTTAGCAGGCGTCCTGTCTTGGGACGATTCGTTAAGTATTCGTCCCTGTGCCCTAGACTTTGGTGCAATGCATGTTATGAACTAACTAAAAAAAACACTTCTGTCTAAAAAACACAAAACAAATTCAAATCTTTTTATCCTTCGGGATTGTTGGGTTTCAAACTTCATTTTCAGAAAAGAGCTCGTCGCTCGCGTAAAAAACACTTACCCATCTGTGGTCGTACCCACGAACTACATTAGCTCTGATTCCTCTCTCTCTCTCGTCCGATTGAGGATATGTAAGTACAAGACAACGATTGTCTTGGCGAGCAACCTTCCCCCACAGTTCCCGTCCGAACTACGTTGACTCTGACTTTCCCATTGCACTGAGGGAGTACGTAGGCCTAGGACAACGATACCGTCCTATCGAGTCACTTCTTTTTCTTTTCTTTTTCGTTTCTCCGTTCTTTCCGTTCTCGTTTCTTCTCCGGTCCAGTAACAGTGGAGCTCCAGACGACGACACCCTTTGATGCAGACAACAAGCGTGGATCCCACGAGTACGATGGACGTGTTGGGTGCTAACACCTTCCTTTCACGTAACCGACTCCCGTACCCGTTTCTCTTGGTCGTGAGACCATGTTCTTTCCCCCCTTTCAGGTTTATGCAGTGTTTTCTTTCCCTCTCTTGGGATAAATACACATTGCTGGTGACTTTGTGTTTTCCGCGCCACTCTCGCGTTTGTACGGTTGGATGCAAATCTTTCGGGAGCGACAGGTGGCGACTCTGCTGGGGACTCTGGTTGACCTCTTGCTGGTCCATCCCCTTTAGCGAGTAGATCCTAGCGCTTGTTTGTCTATCTTCGTTGGGTGTTTATTTTGTGGTGCTTTATTTTACTGTATATTACTGTATTACTATTTTATTATGTTGTATATTACTGTTTTACAGGTTTTATTGCATTCCATTTCATTTTATTACTGTCATACTAGATATTGCTGTGCTGTGCTGGCTGGTTTTCTGTTTGGCGGGTTGGGTTGTTCTGAGAGATAAGCCCAATACACAGGCTTGAGTATGCCCTAGGACTAGAGTGGAAAGTAGTGGGACCTACGTGCCAGCTTGGTGCGTTTGTGTGTTCACGAAATTCACAACCAAACGAGGCTATCTTGGGACGCATTCTGACGTGTGTGTCTTGAGCATATTAGGGTGTTGATCTAGAGAGTTGTCGACTCTAGTGACCGTTTCTCCGATACCTCAGTTGCGCCTATCCTCCCGAGATGTGACAGTGGCAGACCACATTCTGTGGCAAATCCATTGCACATTCTTGATCCGAGGACCCAATGCTGAGGGACTCGCATTGGATGGCCTTATTTTTTAGGGGAATCAATTGAGGCCTCCTCGATTGATGATGATGCCAAACCAGAAATGGTGAACATATCATCGTTTCTCGACCTGAGATCCCGGGATATTGATGATCCTCACCTTTCTAGAACCTTCATGTGAGATGGGAAGGCTGTTTGCAGGCTTGTAGGAAACCGAATCCTTCAACCTACCCAGTTTTCTGGATTTCTCATCAGTGTTTGATTATCTGGGTTTCTGTTTATCTCAGTGGTTTGGTATTCTGGAATTCTGGTTTTCTGGGTTGTGGTTCTCGTCCAGTTGACAGCACAACACATCCAGCAGTGATGCCTTGATCCCATGCTTGCATGTGAATATCATTTTTCTTGCATTCTGACATGTTTGACATTCTTCAGGGCTTGCATCTTACTCTTGATTCCGGTTTTCTGAGGCTGCTTTAGCATGGATGTCCAGAGAAAAAAGATTGTTGCTTATTCGTTTCCAGACCCGACCTTGACATTGATTCACAAGCTGATTAGTATGGGTGGTCCTAGAGTGCGTACAGAGTTCAGTGGAAAGTATGGGAGACTTCTAAAGTTTGTCTACGACGTCTTCAAGTATGAGAAGGATTCCATTCATACTCTTCTTCAGTTCTATGATCCGTCTTTACGTTGCTTCACTTTTCCAGACTACATCCTGGCTCCAACGTTGGAGTTCTCATTTATTTTGGGAATCCCCATCGGGCATGACATAGTCTTCTTTTCTGAAGAACGCCCTGGGATAAAAGAGATGGCCACTGCTCTCCATATTGGTGAATCCGTTCTGAGCAATAATATTGTGGAGAAACAAGGGGCTAAGGGTTTCTTATTGAAGTTCTTGTTTGATCAAGCTTGCCTATGTGTTAAAGAGAAGAATTGGACTGCTTTCCAAGCTATCCTGGCTATGTGCATCTATGGGATTATCCTGTTTCCCAATGTTCCTGATTTGGTGGATATGCATGCCGTCAGAATCTTTATTTCAAATAATCCTATACCTACCTTGCTAGGTGATGTGTATCACTCAGTCCACTACAAGAATGAAATATAGGCGTGGAAAAACTGTGAGTTGCTGTGCACCACTCTTATCTACTTGGTTTCTGAGTCATCTTCCTGAAGCTGGCACTTTCGTTGATACGAAAGATTCTCTGAAGTGGTCAAAGAGGTTAATGGGCTTGACTGCTGACAACATTGTTTGGTTCAACCATGATTTGCTAGGGATGGAGATTATTTGCAGGTGCGGAGAATTCCCTAATGTACCTTTGATAGGGAGAAGAGGTGGAATTAACTATAATCCCTCCCTCGTTATCAGGCAGTTTGGTTATCCTTTGAGAAGTCCACCTGAAGAGCAAGATGTCAGAGAATCCTTATTCTTCAATGGTACTAGAGATCAAGAGATGATAAGGAAGATTGTGAATGCTTGGAAGCAGGTGACCAAGAAGGGAAAAACTTCATTCGGGAAATGTAATAACCAGGCCTTTCCTCCCTATGAAGAGTGGATTAAGAAAAGAGCAGAAGAGGAACTTCCATTCCCGGTGGAACCAGCTTTGTATCCTTTGATGATCAAGGCTTCCACAACTGTTGATATAGAGAAGTATGATAAGTTATGGGCTGAGAAGGAGAAACTCCGAGAAGAGAATCGTGAACTGGGCAGAGAGATTAGTCAGTTGAAGCAAGAAAAAGGTGAAGCTATCCATGCTGCTAGGTTGAAATTAGAACTGTTAGTTGCAAAGGAGAAAGAATTGTCTAAAGAAGCCACAACCAAGGAGAAAGTGTCTCAAGCATTGAAAGGCGTGAGCAAGGTCCTTTCGTCCAAGAAGAAAGAGTTAGCTTATGCTATGTCGAGGATTCACAAGTTCCATGATCGTCGAAATACAACAATTACTGCCAACTAGTTGAAAGAGGACAAGTATCTGGAACAGATCGAAGGTTTGAAGACAAGGCTTCGGAAAAAAGATAAGGAGATTTTATCAGGGGTCTCTGAGAGGAGAGCAGTTGAGGAAAAGCTCAAGGAAGCCATGGCAAATATGGAGCAACTGAAGATTCAAGCCGAAGTGAAAAGAACCAGGAGCGAGGGTCCAAGTTCAGGTGGAGCTTCTGGAGAAGATGATTGGGAGTTGCATAGTCGTTATTTGACAGGAATCTTGCATAGGAGAGATCTTTTGATTCAGGAATTGATTCAGAGACCAGAGCATCCTAATACCAAGAAGTTTCTCAAGGAAGTGCAGAATTGGTGCAAGAAGAATGACGAATGGGGAATTCTAGCGCAGCTGAGTCTTGATGATATGCTTTAGTTTCTTTGCTGTTGTTTTCCTTGTATTTCTGGGATCACCGCCAGGCTTGTTGGTCGGGGTCTTTCTTTGTGCTTATTCAGACTTGTGTTGTAACAGATGCTTATTCTCTTTATTTGATCGGGAATTCAGTTCTCTTATGTTGTTAAAACTGGAATCAAGGGATAGATCGCCTTAATAATGTTCATACGTGTTTGCATTTGCATTAGCATATTCATCTCTGTTTTGCATTGCAGGTTATCTTGGTTTCTCTGGTTTTCTTATGCTCTCTCTTTTTTCAATCAGGATTGATCAACCAACTCATCAGTATTCTACCCAGCTCAATCAAAGCAGAGTGATGGACAAAGTTCAGGCAGACATGGAAGCTATGCAAGCTCGCATCGATCAGTTCATGGAGATGATGCATGGTGTGGTGCAAAGTCAGAATGAGTTCAGAACTCTGGCTCAGCCGTTGGTGGCACAGGTCGATGAAAATGGTATCTTACACGGTGGTCTTCTTAACCGTAATATACCTCCGGGCGGAGTTGGTGCTGGTGGACAGGGTAGAATTCCTTCAGTGGTTGGAGAAGGAAGTACTATTCGAGCTATCCATGGCCCTCGTTTTGAGGATCAACAGGATGATGTGTTTTCATTCAGAAGCTTGAACGCTGGCCTTCCTGTGGTCAGTGATGAGAGGATCCGTTTAATTGAGGCTCAATTGAAGGGGGTTGTGAAACAAGATGATCTGGGAATAGATTTGGACGACCTAGGGTTGGTCCCTGATATTGTCATTCCACACAAGATCCAGATTCCTACACTAGAAAAGTATAATGGTTCTACCTGCCCGAGAACTCATATAAAGGCCTATACCAGGAAGATGGCTGCTCACGCCAAGGATGAAAAATTAATGATGCACTTTTTCCAAGACAGCCTGTCTGGCACGTCTTTGGAATGGTACATGGGGCTGGAAAGTAGAGATGTTCGTACCTGGAGAGAGCTAGCTGTAGATTTTATTAAGCATTACCAGTACAACACAGACATGGCGCCCAACAGAACTCAGTTGTTGAGCATGTCTCAGAAAAATGATGAGAGTTTCAAAGAATATGCGCAAAGGTGGTGTGAATTGGCGGCTAAGGTGCAGCCATCAATGCTGGAAAAAGAGATGTTGGACGTGTTTATGGACACACTGCCTAAGCACTACTACGAGAAGCTTTTTCCTTGTTCTCTAGGCAAGTTTGCAGATGTGATTGGTATTGGACAGAAGATAGAGGTCGGAATTAAGGCTGGAAAGGTTTCTAGTGGTGATGGATCGTCCTCTGGACATGGAAAGAAGTCGTTTGATAATTATAAGAAGAAAGGAGAGACCAACGCTGTATCATCTCACAGGGGAAAAGGGAAGCATCGTCAGAGCAATAATCAACAAGTAGCATCGGTAACTATCCCAGCAACGTTACCTCCACCACAGCAATAGAGGAATAATGCTAATCAGAATAGACAGTAGGGCCAGTATCAGAACAGACAAAGGAATGCAGAGAGGCATTTTGATCAACCCTCAATGTCGTATGCACAGTTATTGCAACATTTGCTGCAGTTGCGTTTAGTTGAGCTCCGTACCCTGGCTCCACCAACCGGGGAACTCCTACGAGGTTACGATGCTAACGCACACTGTGATTTTCATTCTGGTGCTCCGGGGCACACTGTGGAGAAGTGTAGGGCGTTTCATCACAAAGTGCAGGATTTGGTAGACTCCAAAGCTATCAATTTCTCGAATGCTGGGCCCAATGTTATTCAAAACCCTATGCCTGAGCACAATGGGCCGAGGGTGAATGCGATAGTTGAGGAATGTGAAATTCTGAATTTGATCATGGATGTGGAGGAACTAAAGACTCCGTTGGCTGTGGTTAAGAACAGGTTATTGAAGGGTGGCGTCTATCTGGGTTGTGGTGAGAACTGCTCAGATTGTTTGACAAAGGTTAATGGTTGTGATTCATTGAAGAGGGGTATTCAGAATATGATTGATGAGGGTTGTTTACAGTTTGACAGAGGTAATCAGTAAAAAGAGGTTGTTAGTGAGAAGGTTGCCACTATCACCATTCCGTTCAAAACGTCATTATCATAAGGGCTGGACCCATTCCATACGAGAGTTCTAAGGCTATTCCGTGGAATTACGGTGCAGAGGTGTTTGTCAATGGACAAAAGCAGGAATTAATGAATACTTCACCAGTGAGTTCTAGTTCGGAGGTTAGAGTTGAGACTGATGCTATAACCAGAAGTGGTAGAGTGCTTACTCCAGTTAATGATCAACCTAGTACTTCTAGGCAAGATAAGGGAAAGTAGGTGATGGATGGTTCCGTTCAGACTCCAGTGATTGTGGAATCTACAATAAAGCCGATTGATGATGCTTTTTTCTGAAAATGTTGAGGAGTTTATGAGGCTCATCCGGAAAAGTGATTATAAGACCGTGGACCAGTTACATCATACCCCGTCTAAGATCTCTATTCTGTCTTTGCTCTTGTGTTCTGAAGCTCACAGGAATGCTCTTCTGAAGGTCTTGAATGCAACCTACGTCCCTCAAGAGATTTCTGTTAACCAGCTGGAAGGGGTTGTAGTGCACGTGAAGGCGGGTAATGGCTTGGGTTTTACAGATCTTGACTTGACTTCTGCTGGCAGGAATCATAACAACGCCCTTCATATTTCGATTGAGTGTCGTGGCTCACTGATGTCACATGTTTTGGTTGATACTGGTTCATCGTTGAATGTATTGCCCAAGAAAGCGTTAATGAAGTTGGATACTCGGGGACTTATTTGTACACCAAGCGACTTGGTGGTGCGAGCTTTTGATGGCTCGAAGAGATCTGTTTTTGGCGAGATTCTGCTTCAGATCAAGGTTGGACTGGAAACCTTTAATGCAACATTTTATATTATGGATATTCAGCCAGCGTACAACTGTTTGTTGGGTCGTCCTTGGATCCATGGTGCAGGCGCTGTAACCTCCACTTTGCATCAAAAGCTGAAGTATATGGTTGATGGTCACGTAGTGACAGTGTGCGGGGAGGAAGACATAATGATCAGTCAGCTGTCAACCTTCAAATACGTGGAAGTGGATGGTGAAATTCATGAGACGTTGTGTCAGGGGTTTGAGAAAGTGAAGGTTTCTGAAGAGGTTGTTCAGTCTGAAGTTATAATACATCTTGCGGTGGCAAATCAACCTGAGGTTTCCATGTCTTCGTTTAAAGACGCCAAAGCTGTGGTTGAGGCTGGTAGCTCACAAAGGTGGGGCCAGGTGGTTGAAGTCCAGGAGAAGAGAGATACTTATGGATTGGGATACAAGCCATCCCAGAAATATGAGGATCCTCCCAAATTCTATGGCCCTGTCCGCTTCACCAGCGCTAGAGTTTTCTTCGACAGAGTTAATGCTATTGAAGAAGAAGGGGACAGTGATTGTGACATGGATAGCTGGATCCGTCCTTGCGTCCCAGGGGAAAGTCTGCACAAATGGTCTTCTAAAAAAGTCATTCAAGTGACTAGTCTCGAGTAATTGCTTTGTTTTCCTATTATGTTAATCCTGCGTTCTGCCCAAGATGCAGTGATTTTATTTGTAGGGCTTTTAACTGTTGCATGTTTTGCTTTATCATCAATAAAGGAATTTTCACACTCAAATATTTTGATCTCTGTCTTTCTGTTTTTTACTTTTATGCATTAAAAACCCACATCAAAATGGCAATGTGTTTCTTTTGTTGCATCATAATAAAACATACCTCATCAATCATGCAGGTCTTTTTGTTCAGATGGCACCGATCATGACTCAGCTATAGCTAGGTATGACTTTGACAATCCAATCTATCAGGCTGAAGAAGATAGTGACGAAGATTGTGAACTGCCCGAAGAGTTGGCCAGATTGTTGAAGCAAGAGGAGAGAGTCATCCTACCTCATCAGGAAGAAATTGAGATTGTGAATCTGGGAATCGAGGACGCCAAAAAGGAAGTAAGGATAGGGGCTGCATTGGAAGATATTGTCAAGGGAATATTGTTTGAAATGCTCCGTGAGTATGTGGATATCTTCGCCTGGTCTTACCAAGACATGCCTGGGCTCGATACTGATATTGTTGTACACCGGCTACCACTTAAAGAAGGCTGTGCTCCGGTCAAGCAAAAGTTGAGAAGAACTAAACCAGAGATGTCTGTCAAGATCAAGGAAGAGGTTCAGAAACAGCTAGATGTCGGTTTTCTTGCCGTAACAAATTATCCTCCATGGGTTGCTAACATCGTGCCTGTACCTAAGAAGGATGGGAAGGTCAGGATGTGTGTTGATTACAAGGATTTGAACAGAGCAAGCCCAAAGGATGATTTCCCGCTCCCTCACATTGACGTGTTAGTTGACAATACTGCTCAGTATTCTGTGTTTTCCTTCATGGATGGCTTCTCTGGGTATAACCAAATCAAGATGGCCCTAGAGGACATGGAGAAAACAAAATTCATAACACCGTGGGGAACTTTTTGCTACAAAGTGATGCCCTTTGGATTGAAAAATGCAGGGGCAACTTACCAGCGGACGATGGTGACTCTCTTTCATGATATGATTCACAAAGAGATTGAGGTCTATGTTGATGACATGATTGCGAAGTCACAGACGGAAGAAGAACATCTGGTGAATCTTCAGAAGTTATTTGAAAGGTTAAGGAAATTCAGATTGAGGTTGAATCCAAACAAGTGCACCTTCGGGGTGAGATTGGGAAAATTATTGGGGTTTATTGTTAGTGAAAAAGGTATTGAGGTTGATCCTGCAAAGGTAAAAGCCATACAAGAAATGCATGTGCCGAAAACAGAAAAAGAGGTTCGTGGTTTCTTGGGGAGATTAAACTACATTGCTAGGTTCATCTCGCATCTCACAGCCATGTGTGAACCAATCCTCAAGTTGCTAAGAAAGGATTAAGCGGTCAGGTGGAATGAAAATTGTCAAAAGGCGTTTGAAAAGATAAAAGAATACTTGCAGGAACCCCCGATCCTTATGCCACCAGTGCCAGGAAGGCCTTTGATTATGTATCTCACGGTTCTTGAGAATTCAATGGGTTGTGTGCTCGGTCAACAGGACGAGTCAGGTAGAAAAGAGCACGCCATCTACTACTTGAGTAAGAAGTTTACTGATTGCGAGTCAAGGTACTCGATGCTGGAGAAAACATGTTGTGCACTCGCTTGGACCGCCAAGCGTTTGAGGCAGTATATGTTAAACCATATAACCCTTTTGATTTCGAAGATGGATCCGATAAAGTATGTGTTTGAGAAGCAAGCACTCTCTGGTAGAATAGCCCGTTGGCAGATGGTCCTGACAGAATACGATATTCAGTATGTTTCCCAAAAAGCCATTTAGGGAAGTGTTTTGTCAGACTATCTTGCTGAACAGCCAATCGAGGACTATCAACCGATGAAGTTTGAATTTCCTGACGAGCATATCATGTATCTGAAGATGAAGGATTGTGAAGAACCTTTGCCTGATGAAGGACCTGAAATTGGGTCTCAGTGGAAGATGGTTTTTTATGGAGCTGTTAATTCATATGGTAACGGAATCGGGGCAATCATTATGACTCCACAGGGTTCTCATATACCCTTTACTGCCCGGTTAGCGTTCATATGCACCAACAATGAGGCGGAGTATGAAGCATGCATCATGGGGTTAGAAGAAGCAATTGATTTGAGAATCAAGAACCTCGATGTTTATGTTGATTCTGCGTTGGTGGTTAATCAGATTACAGGTGAATGAGAGACTCGTCAAGTAAATCTTGTTCCATATAACAACTATGCCAGAAGGTTGTTACCTTTCTTTGACAGAGTGGACTTCCATCACATTCCCCGGATAGAGAATCAAATGGCTGATGCGTTGGCAACCTTATCATCAATGTATAAAGTGAATCTTTGGAATGAAGCTCCTTTAATCAAATCATGCGCTTGGATAGGCCTGCTTTTGTATTTTCAGTTGAAGGGGTATCAGATGGCAAGCCTTGGTATCATGACATCAAAGTCTTTTTGAAGAGTCAGGAATACCCAGCTGGGGCATCTTCCAAGGATAAAAAGACATTGAGGAGGTTATCAGGAAATTTCTTCTTGAACAAAGACGATGTGTTGTACAAGAGAAACTTTGACATGGCCTTGCTACATTGTGTTGATGAACACGAGGCAGGCTTGTTAATGGAAGAGGTTCACGAAGGTTCCTTCGGTACTCATGCCAATGGGCATGCTATGGCTAGAAAATTGTTGAGAGCAGGGTATTACTGGATAACTATGGAGTCTGATTGTTTTAAATACGCCCGAAAATGTCATAAATGCCAGATTTATACTGACAAGGTGCACGTACCGCCTACTCCTCTGAATGTTTTGTCGTCACCTTGGCCTTTTGCCATGTGGGGCATTGACATGATTGGAAAGATCGAGCCGACTGCTTCGAATGGACATCGTTTTATCTTGGTGGCTATTGATTATTTCACGAAGTGGGTGGAAGCAGCGTCGTATGCCAACGTCACCAGACAAGTGGTAGCCCGGTTTATTAAGAAGGACATCACCTACCGGTATGGAGTCCCGGAGAGAATCATTACTGATAATAGTTCGAATTTGAACAATAAGATGATGAAGGAGCTATGCCAGAGCTTTAAGATCGAGCATCACAATTCTTCTCCCTATCGTCCGAAGATGAATGGGGCTGTTGAAGCGGAAAATAAGAACATAAAGAAGATTGTGCAGAAGATGGTAGTGACATACAAAGACTGGCATGAGATGTTGCCTTACGCTTTGGATGGATATCGTACTTCCGTACGCACATCAACTGGGGCAACTCCTTTCTCACTGGTGTATGGTATGGAAGCAGTCTTGCCATTGGAAGTTGAGATTCCTTCTTTGAGAATTCTGACAGATGTGAAGCTTGATGAAGCTGAATGGGTGCGTTCCCGGCTGAATGAACTAAACCTCATTGAAGAGAAGAGATTGAAAGCCATTGCGCATGGCCGGTTGTATCAGAGCAGGATAAAGAAAGCCTTTGATCAGAAAGTGCGTCCTTGGTGTTTCCAAGCTGGTGAATTAGTTCTGAAAAGGATCATTCCTCCTCAAACAGATCACAGGGGCAAGTGGAATCCAAATTACGAAGGGCCATATGTGGTAAGACAGGTTTTCTCCGGTGGAGCCTTATTACTTTCAACTATGGATGGCGAAGATTTTACGTCCCCTGTAAACGCAGACGTAGTCAAAAAATACTTTGCATAAAAGAGACCCGCTGAACATAAAAAGAAAGTTCAGGCAAAAATGGGGCATCCTGGCGAACCATAAAAAGAAAGGTTCGGGCAAAAATTAGGGATAAAAAGAAAAGAATAAACCCGCAAGGTTGAAAACCTGAAAAGGCAACTTTGGCAAAAATGGGTATCCCGGTGGATTGAAAACCCGAAAAGGGCGATCCAGGCAAAAGTTAGGGATTTAAAAGCAAAGACTACGATCCACGTTCGATTTGTGATCATTGTTCACGCGTGGAAAATTCGAAGGAAAGGAATCAGTCCAGTCAGTCATCTTCAAAGGCCAAAGTATCTGCGGATAAACAAGTCATATGGGTTATAGCTGAGTCGAGTCATGGTGGATGTCTGTTCCCCACATTACCGACATTTGTATTTTCTTTTGTTTTTTTTGCGCAATTACCTCTTTTCAGGAATTGCTTCCAGATGTAAATGCGTAATTACAGGCCAATTCATTCAATAAAGTTTGCATTTCAGTCAAAAAGCTTTTGTTTTTGCTTTACCTGTTTTGTTTGTGAAAATGTCCGATATTTTTTATAAACATTACATGCTAAATGTTAAGCTTTGTGAAATAGATTGGAAAACAGTGGCAATTGCTTAGGCGACAGTCACTATGCTGATAATCAAAGTAATCATTTTTGCATGTAGACCTTTTTGTTGGTTTTGCAGGATAACAGGTGTATCTCCCCAGTAGAGCTGCTCTCTCCAACGTTGAAGCCTGATCGTCCTCAGCAGTTTATTATTCTTCATTATCAGAGTATCAAGGGTTGTCCTCCCCAACAGAGTATATAGGTAGTTCCCCAAGCGGAGTCGTTGAGGATCGTCTCATCGGCAGGATATAAGAGGCTTCCCCCCAGCCAGAGTTGTGATTTGGCTCACTTTTCTTCAGCAGGTGGTGTCTCCCCACAGGGCATGGGGCAGTTTTCTTTCTTTTCTCAGCTAGCCAGGAAACAATGTGTTTATCCCCTAGCAGAGTGGATGTTGACAACTACTTCTTTCTCTCCCAAGCGGAGTCGTTGAGGATCGTCTTTCTCAGCAGAGTACAGAGGATTGTATACCCAACCGAAGTTGTGTTTGGGTTACTATTCTCCAGGGAACATTCAGAAGTTGATTGCTCTAAGGTGGATGTTGTTGTATCTCTAGCAGGAAGTTCGTGGACAAGGATGTTATTATCCCCACAGAGTCCTGGTGTCTACTTTTCTCAGTTGGTCAGAAAGTATAGCCTCAGCGACAACGGTTTGATCTAATCCCCAGCAGGATGAGGGTAAAGTTACTTCCCTAACAGCAGATTAAGCTCATTGACATCCCCAAGCAGAGTCTGGTAGTGATTGGTATCCCCAGCCAGTCTTAAGTCCAATCGTGCTTGGCAGACGTTAAATCCAAGTTCTGAAACAGTTGGTTATCCCCAGCGGAGGAATTTCCGTCTTCAGTATTCATCTCCCTCCCCAGCTGAGTGGGCATTCTCTCAGGGTTTCGTCCATCTCTAGCAGAGTTATTGATTTTGATATTCCCCAACAGAGTGGATATTCTCTCGGAGTTCCGTCCATCTCCTGCAGAACTGTGTTTGCAATCTTCCCTAGCAGAGTGAATTTTTCCTCAGCAGGATATCTTATTTCGGAGGACAATTTATTTTTGTCATCCCCAGTGGAGTTTGCCTTCGCCTTCAGCATTTATTTTGCTGAGGCACCTCTTTTGCATTGCATAAGCATTTGTTTTGCATGGCATCCTCCTAAATGCGTAGCATTTCCACTTCGCGTGGAGCATTACGGCAAAATTCAAACATATGCATTCGAAGCATAAGCCAAGTTTGAGTTTTCCTTCGTCAAGAAAAGCCGGATTTCAGGAGATATCTTTTGACTTTATTCCACAGGTGTTGGGTTAAGCAATATTTGACATCCCCTTGCAGAGTTGTTTGCCAGGAGCGTTAATCCTTGATTTCATTTTTACCCCTTCGTCCAGGTGGTCCTTTGGTTTATCCCCCCAGGGTTTTTACCGTCAGACACTCGTCCGTGTTTCCTTCGGCACCCGTCTGTGTTTGAACCGGTGTGATTTCAATACCCGTCCGCATTGACCTTTTGATGACACCCGTCCATGTTGCATCTTAATCCCCAATAAATTTACCTTTTCAATGCCCGTCCGTATTGAATTCTTTCGATACCAGTCCGTATTGAATCTTTCTACACCCGTCCGTGTACCTTTTCAATGCCCGTCCATATTGAATTCTTTCAGCACCCGTCCGTGTTTGAACTTTTCTTTCGATACCCGTCCGTATTGAATCTCTCTACACCCGTCCGTGTACCTTTTCAATGCTCGTCCGTATTGAATTCTTTCAGCACCCGTCCGTGTTTGAACTTTTGTTTCTATACCCGTCCGTATTGAATCTTCCTGCACCCGTCCGTGTACCTTTTCGATACCCGTCCGTATTGAATTCTTTACACTCGCCCGTGTACCTTTTCGATACCCGTCCGTATTGAACCTCTTTACACCCGTCCGTGTATCTTCTCAGTACCCATCTGTATCTGATATCTTTGAATCTTTGACACCCGTCAGTGTTTATCCTCATCATAGCTAAAACTCGTTTGTGTTTATTTCAAGACTTTTCAATACATCGTATGTATTGAGTTCCAACACTCGTACGTGTTGTGACAGTGCATCATTTATTGCTTGTTCCCTAGTGGAGTCGTCCTTCCTTTGAGGATTGTAAATTTCAGGTTTCTGTTGGTATTCAATCTTCGTGAATCCTTTGAATGCATAACAGCCATTGCTATCATACCTTCAGGACCAAGTTGATTGAATAGGGGCAGCTGTAACACCCCAAAATTTGCCCTTTTGTTTATATACTAATTGGCTTATGTTTCTTTTCATTTCTTGCATTTTTGCATTGTGCATTGCATTGGTTCTTAGCATGGGATCAAGGTACTTGGTCCATATTCTCAAGTCTTAAGTTTCAAGGTGGCTCATGGGGTTCATCATATCTTCTTAGGGTCAAGCATGGCAAAGGATTTCAAGTGGATCTTTTCCTCCTGATCAGAGAGACCAATTAGGGTTTGTGAATCAAAAGGACTTCTTGTTGAACTTTGGGGATTCAAGCATGTTTTTATGATTTCCATATGCTCACAAGTGTTCATGGATGGAGATTTATTTGATGGTTCATGGTGAAGAATGTTCAGTGGATCAGTTGCTAGTGAAATGAGCAAAAGTCAACTGTAAAGGAGAAAGTCAACTGTGGAACTTTGAGGGTCTTTTCATGGTTTTCAAGGTCTCACATCCTCATATGGTCTTCAATTGTCAAGTTTCATGCCATTCATCAAGAATCAAGGGTTTGTGCAAAAGTTACTAAATTTGGAAAATGACCTATAATACAAACTTTCCATTTTTGGCAATCTTTCTACCACATTCAACTTGACTTTTCATCATTAAGGAAGCTCCAAATGAATTTTCCTCCAACATGAAAGTTGAAGATCTTTCTCTTCCATTTCCAAAAAGTATGAGAACATTTCCATATCATTTGTGGAACTCTAGTTATGGTCAAAACAATGCAAGGTGCTTTTCATGGATTCCTTATATGTCAAATTTTACACCATTTGCATTTTTACTCAAAAGGACTTGTAATGTTCCCAATTGCTTCATGTCACATTACAATATCAAAATACAAGTCAAGAATATCATTGGTGGCCTTTGAATCAATTCATTCCATGCCATATTTCTCATTATTTTCACATTATTCAAAAGTGCAAATTGATTCAAAACTTACAAACCAAGCAAGTACAAGGCCCAAATTCAATTCAGAGGTGATACATGAGTAAATTGGAGGTGAATTATACTGGTGGCAAGGGTTTCCCACTTGTGAATTAGTGGTGGTGGTGCAAAATGCATTTTTGCAATTTTACCCAAATCTCATTAACCAAAGTTCTAATCACTTCTTAATCCTAATCAGTGAACTAATGAAGGGTATATATGCTTTCTCATACCCTCACAGCTAGGGTAGAGACTCTCATTTGCACAATTGTGGTTTTTTTGCTCTCACACTTCCTCTCATTGAATCTCATTCTTCTTGGAGCTTCTTTGAGTTTTCTCTTCATATTCTTGATTAGTGAAGAGAATAGAGCAAGAATCAACTGCTATTTTGAGCTCATACTAAAGATTTCACCAAGTGCCATTCAAGAGGGTTCAAACTTAAATCTCAAGATCTAGCACGATTCCAAGCTCTAGTTGCATTTATTTTGCATCTAGAAGTTCCAAGGAGTGGATCTGTAGTATTTGGAGGGATTCTTGGAGGTTTTCAAGTTCTACAAGGTTCAGGTTGGTGAATTTTTCATACTCACAGAACTTAGTTTTATTGTGTGCATTATGATCCTGATGTTCACTGATCACTCTGATCTATTTTGTTTGAAGTTTGGACGTGTGATTTGTGTGTAATGTTGATTTAAAGTTTTAGATCTAATATTGTTTTTGTTCGATTCTCATTATTGGTTGATTATTTGTTAAAATGGACTGGATATTTGAGATCCTTGCATTTTTCAGGTCAAAATGGTCGACCTATTTGCAATTTCTGGAAAAAATCACGCAGCAGCTCACCGGAGAGGGTGGCCGGAGCCCTAGCTCCGGCGGCTGGGATGATGCAGTCCGGCGAGGAGTCTTTGGTGGAGAAGACGAAATCACGTCCATCCATTGCTGGATCTAATGGTCCTCATGCTTCCACATGGCTTGTTATTTTGTTTTTTAATTTGTTGCTTATGTGTATGCTCACCCACGTATGCTACCGTGTGCTTCATATCATGGCCATTATTTTAATTATTTTGTTGATTTGGTGATGCAATCTGGCTCGTTAATTTAATCTTGTGATGGAAAGCGTGACAGCACATTAATGAGTGCATGTGCTTGTCACGTGTGGTTGTGTATGGTGTTCTATTTGATCGTGTGTGCATGCGTTTATTTGGTTATAGAGCGCTGAGTGATCTGGACCATTGATCATGCTTATTCTTGGATATGTTGACTTACTTGGTGAGCATGTGATTGATCCTAGGGCCATTATTCAATCTGATGGTTGACTGCTTTCCATTGTAAGCCTTTTGACCATGCGCTATTGGACCTTTGGATTTGGGCTTTTCTATTCGCACCCTCCAATCTGGGCCTTTTTTTTATTTCCCACGTATTTTCTTGCTGCCTACACCCCTCCTAACTTTATTTCCTTTATTTTCTTTCTTTTCTTTTTATTTGTTGTTTCATTTTTAGTTTAATATAAAAATATGTTATAAAAATCTACAAAAATATTTTCATGATATTTTAATGTGTCAACTTAATTTTCATTATTTTATTTTATTTTTTAATTTCATTTTATTATTTTATCTTGATTTAAATTGTTAGAGTGTTTCCAATGATACCCTTCTCCTAGGGTTAGGAATTTTTGTGACTTTCACACACCATTTGGGGCCAATCTTTTGGTCACTTTTAAGGCACAATATGAGGTTGTTTCAATGCTGGTTTGAGGTTGGTTTGAGTTACTTTTAGTGACTTGCCACTCAAGTTTTATTAACCCTCGATCCATGTTCAATTTCTTGTACACCTTAACTTGTGGTTCACCTTTTGACAAGCTCTTTAACTCTTTTTGATCCAATCTTTTTGTATATGTTACTTGACTGAGTTAACTTCTGTTTGATTATTTTTTTGGGATTTTATTGATCCACTTTGCTATTTTCTATTGATTTTTACTTTTGATACAAGTTTGAATGAGGTATACTTTGGTACTTGAGCTAGTTTGGGTGCATTTGTTCACTTGTGATTGAGAGATGCTTGAGATGTCTATATGGTATGATCATGTTCTGTTTGATCTTGTTTGTGGCTTTGGAATCATCTCTTTTCACTCATTTTTCTATTTGTTCTTGATTTTACAAATTATTGATGTTTTGACTTGAATTCCATGACATACTCAACCTAATCTTGTGATTGTTTCTTTGTGTGATCTCACTCATGTATGAAACCTTTTGGTTGATTTGTATGACATGCTAGAGGTTCTGACCCTCTTGGTTTAAGGTGCTCTATGTGACATGTTCTCACTCTTTGCTTCACATGTGTCTTTGTTTGTTTACATGAATAGTAAGTGGAGGTCTTATCTAATTTTGAGGCATGTTTTGAATGTGTTGCTTAATGATTCATCATGTGTGGCTTGAGTTTGATCTTGATATGTTGTTGATGCATATGCTACTGCCCTCTTGAGTTTATTACTTGGTTTTCACTTCACATGTTCATTTTGGAATGATTTGTATGATGCATATCATTATCAATTATTTTGTTGCTTCTTTGGCTCATAATGCATCATGATGTGAAATACTTTTGTAGGCTTGAATTGATTGATCATGAGATGTCTTAAGTTCTGAATTTGTTTCATTTTCATCTTGCCTCCTTCTTTTCATCTTGATATGAAGTTCATTGGTGTTTATTTGCACTTCTTATGCAAGTTTACTTGCATCCTTTCTTGTGTGCTTTCACTTGTATACTTGAGATGTGCTTGTATGATCTTTGAAGCATGTTTTATGTTATGATTTGGATGTGATGATTATGATGTGCTTGCTGCCCCATCTTGCTTCTCATCTTATCCTTCTCTTTCTTCTTCATCTCTTTCACTCTTTCTCCTCCCTTGAATCTCAAGACTTGTTTAAGTCTTGGATTTCTTTCCCTTTAGAGCTACCTAGTCCAACTTAATTTTTGATTAAGCTTGGAGTAGGATTAGAATTAGGTTTTAGGTAGTCGTCCCTCCTAAACCTCACTAACCTAGGGTTACCATGCATGATAACATTAGGACTCTTAGTCTCCCTCTAGAGTTTCCTTTTGTGTCTTCTCTCTTCTCATCTCAAAACTTCTTGAAAACACTTAATGAAGATAAATTGTATTGCGCACGAGCCTTAAGCGTGGGGAATGAGAAATGAGGGGCTTCCTCTCTTCTTTCTAGAGTGCTTAGCGGGCGTCCTGTCTTAGGACGATTAGTTAAGTATTCGTCCCTGTGCCCTAGACTTTGGTGCAATGCAAGTTATGAACTAACTAAAAAAACACTTCTGTATAAAAAACACAAAACAAATTCAAATCTTTTTATCCTTCGGGATTGTTGGGTTTCAAACTTCATTTTCAGAAAAGAGCTCGTCGCTCGCGTAAAAAACACTTACCCATCCGTGGTCGTACCCACGAACTACATTAGCTCTGATTCCTCTCTCTCATCCGATTGAGGATATGTAAGCACAAGACAGCGATTGTCTTGGCGAGCAACCTTCCCCCACAGTTCCCGTCCGAACTACGTTGACTCTGACTTTCCCATTGCACTGAGGGAGTACGTAGGCCTAGGACAACGATACCGTCCTATCGAGTCACTTCTTTTTCTTTTCTTTTTCGTTTCTCCATTCTTTCCGTTCTCGTTTCTTCTTCGGTCCAGTAACAGTGGAGCTCCAGACGACGACACCCTTTAATGCAGACAACAAGCGTGGATCCCATCGAGTACGATGGATGTGTTGGGTGCTAACACCTTCCCTTCGCATAACCGACTCCCGTACCCGTTTCTCTTGGTCGTGAGACCATGTTCTTTCTCCCCTTTCAGGTTTATGCAGTGTTTCATTTCCCTCTCTTGGGATAAATACACATTGCTGGCGACTCTGTGCTTTCCGCGCCACTCTCGCGTTTGTACCGTTGGATGTGAATCTTTCGGGAGCAACACACTGCCCGGCCCTGCTAAGGCGTAGGAAGGCCTCATCGCCCGACGCTGCTAGGGCGCAAGATCCCCAACTTTGATCAAGTTCCAGAATTATTCCATGCTGCGCCTCTTCAGGCTTCGCCCAGCGCTTCACTCATCGCCCGACGCTCTGATCTCATCGCCCGGCGCTCGCAGATATTTTCTGAGCTCCAGGTGACGCTGTAGCAGTCACGTGGGCTCATTTATGGCCATCGCCCGACGTTATAAAGCACCGCCCAGCGCTGCTTTCTGGGCTGAACATGTATATAGGCACATTTGTTAGATATTTTTAGGGCATCATCACTTTTCATCTCACTCTTTTGTAACCTAGAGCCTTGTTTGAAGAAAAAAACTCCATTGTTACTCATTTTCTTAGTTTCAAAGCTTTTATTCTTCAATCCTTGAATCTTTGAAGATTGATGCTCCAAAAGCTTTGCAACATTACTTGTTGATCAAGCTACCATGACAATGGGTAGCTAAGCAACTCTAGTGTCAAGATTAGTAGAGGTAATCCATCATTTGTGTATGTATTGATCTTGTATTAAGTTTGTGAACTTTGTTAAGGATAAATATAGAGAAAAACTTTGCTTATATGGTTTATCTTTTGTTTTGATTCATGATTGAGAGATATGTGTTAAAACTTGACCTAAGTTTCAATCCATCAATATTCATGAGGCTAGAGATAGTTTTGAATAATTATGTTCATAAATATTGTTCTTAAATGTTATCATATTGATAGTTTGTGTGAGAGATCAACAAAGGATCAATATGATAAATCCCACAACAAGTGTTCGAGAGAAACTTGTTGAGAGGATATGTGAGTTAATTTATCGTTAGCAAGTTCACACGTTTTTTCAAGGATATACGTACGAAACGGATTACCGACTACTAATCTTGGCATGTTTTTACAAATCTTTAAAACCAATCTTTTTACCGTTGATTTCTTAAATTAGAATGCAAACGATCCGATTGAAAATTACCAAAATATTTGTTACGATTAAAGTTTGAAACCCTTTTAACTATAGAACGGTGACAATATACACAATCTCTGTGGATACGATAAAACACCCCCTAAATACTTTTCAACAGTGGTTGGGTGTAAAATGGGGGAAATGAGTTTGAGAAAGGTTGAGAAAAAGGTTGAAATGCAGAATTTGAAGAGTGGATGGTTTAGGTGAGGCGAGTAAAAAAAAGGGGTGGTGGTGGTGGTGTGTAAAGCTGAGTGGAAATTAGGGTAGAGTTAGGGTGGGAAGAAGGGGTTGGTAAGGGGGTAGTAGGGTTACTTGTTGTAGATCTGTGTGTAGAAACAAGTGTAGATCTAGGTATTGCTGTAGTAGAAGTGGGTATAGGTATAGCAGCAGCAACATTCATGGCTACAAACTGCTGAGTCATGAGGGCTGTGAGGGCAGCAAAATTGGTGGTCATGGCTGCTTCCAAATTGATGTGGTTTGTGTTGATTTGATCTAGCTGCAAAGCAACAACTTGATTGTTTGCTTCCATGGATGATTCAAGGTTTTCATGGGTAGAAATGAGGATGTCAATACGTTGGTTTGTGACTTGGAGAGTATCATCAAGGTCTTTGGGGGTGGGATTGGTGATTTTGGGAGGCATTGAGGGTGAAGATGAAAGCACCAAATGATAAGATGGGTTTCACTACTACCATAAACTAGGGTTCTAACCAAAGATATGCAAGAAAATGTAAAGGAAAATAAAAACATATATTGATTTTTCATACTGATAATAGAGACAACAGCTCTATTAATACAAAAGTTGAAAATTGGACCTAAAACAAAACACTGGGCTGAGCCCACTTGGAGATGACAAAATAAACTAAACATAAAATAAAAGAAATTAATTCATGAAATAGTCTTGATGGCACATGGGTTTCTTAATACTTCTAATGGGCATATCATTTCCTCAAAGTATTTGTCGCATTTGTTGTGCCCAAGCATGATAATTTAAATGGTTAAAGACTGGATTAACTGCAACAGAAGAATGACCATTAGATGCACGGAAATAATAGACATTTACAAGAATTTGTAAAAGATCTACGATAGGAGGATTAACAACATATGTAGCACCACCACGAACCATGATGAACATAGATAATCGATGCACATCAGAGCTCTTTTGAACTCTGGTACTATCACGAAGTCACTATGCCACATCAGAGTTCTTTTGAACTAGTTCTTCATGATCATGAAGATGTGAACGAAAACAAAAACGAAATGTAGAAAAAAAAATCTTTGATCCAACTAAATTTTAATTAATTCTTGAATTAGTTGCAAAAATTCTATATATAGTAAATCATGACTCTAACTAACTTCTAACAATATTTGCTACCTAGAATAACAAGTCAAGACAAGAATACACAACACAGCAGTAATTAATGTAGCAAGTTACATGTTTAGTTCAAACTTAGAGTGCATAACTTTGTTTTCTTGATCAACAAGTAACTGGCTCAACAAAGAGAAAACAGTTTCTATGATCCACTGTACTTCAAAAGTAATTATAAGAGATTATAAGATGACTTATAAGAAAATATTCTTCCAAGTTCATAATAACATCTCATATTTTTTACCTAAATATTTTTAAATATCTCTTTCATTAAATATATGAATCACACAAACTCAAGGTGATAATAAGTGTTCCTCGATCCTTTTAGATACCTTCAAAAGTTTTCCAATTCTTAAAACAATGAATTATAAGAATTCATTCTTTTGTGCCTAGCGTTTTCAATCTCTTCCACTCAAATATCACACAATATTAGGTCCAAAAGGAGAAAATAGCAAAACTGACTGTTAAAAAAAACAACAAAAGGCACACTATTAAAAAAAGACACTAGTTAAGAATGTTTTATTTAAAACGTAATCCTTCTGCCGATATGTTTTCACATAGTGGTATGAATGCATGATTATTTTCATAAAAAATAGTGGCAACATTATATTTATAATTATTGACCTTGTCAAGTTTATGTTGGTGAGCTTTTCTTTTGTCATCCAAACGTTGTTGAGCAAAGAAATTATTTTATATTTAGTTTCATTTTGTTTGTACTTAACGTCTAATCTTAATCAGATATTGTCTCAACTACAAAATATTAAGAAATATGAACCCGCACAAATGCAACTAGGACTGTTGTTTAGCATTTCAAGCTATAATGAAACATTTGTTAATTGAAAAATAATATATACCTGAATATTCTTTCCGGATCTCTTCTTTCAAGATCTCATGAAATTATTTAAAGTCACCAGATCAGATAAGATGTATAGAAATATCTATTTACATATATTTTAAAGAGATTCTTAGTTATAGAAAACAGTAAGATAAACAAACATGCTTATAATAATTAGGTAAGGACTTTCTTTTTTGATAAATAATGCTTATGGTATTTTGTAAGAAGCATTTTGTTTTATCTGCATCTTTTTTTTTTTTTTTTGTAAAAATATTTAAATTTATAGAAAAATATAGGAGTAATATGTTACATATATAGTGAAATGAAAACATTTTCGGAGTACACTATAGGATCTATTAAAATAAATAACTGTTTATAACATAAATGCTTGTTAAAATAAATATTTATGAATAAATTTGTATAAACAATTTCTATAAAAAATAAAATAAATTTAAATTATTTTATATAAATAATAAGTTTTTTATAAGTTATTTCTAAAAAATTTATTAAAATATTATTAGTAGTTATTATAATTGAAATAAATATTTAGAATATATATATATATATATATATATATATATATATATATATATATATATATATATATATATATATATATATATATATATATATATATATATATATATATAGTATTTTTAATTTAAAATATAAATGAAATGTTTTTAAATAGAATCATGTATAATAATTTTTAAAATAATTAAATTATATTATTGTTATTAATAATTAAATTATCAAATATAATTATTATTATAATTAAATTATTGTTATAATAGAATTAGTGGAATTACTATAAAGGATGACTTGTTATAATAAAATTAAAATTATGTATAACATTTATTTAACCTTTTTAATATAAATATATTATTAATTATAACTTTAATATTATGATAATAATAATAATAATAATAATAATAAAGAAAATCAATTATAACAGTTTTTGCAAATAATGAGTTTTTTCTCCACCGACTACAAATTGTAGATATAGTAGAGAGTAGTTTAGTGCCAATAGAGAAAGTGGAGAGCATTATTAATCTGTATTAATTTATTCAAATATTTTATTTTAGTATGATATATGACAATGGGTTTAGTGGATTACTTAAAATTATGTATATTTTCACCTTTCATGTTTTTTTATTTGATTTATTACTATTAGTAGAAATATTTTTTTTTATGGTATTATTATTATTATTATAAAAATAATAATAATAATAATTATTATTATTATTATTATTATTATTATTATTATTATTATTATTATTATTATTATTATTATAATTAGTTGTTAATAGTAGAAATATAATTTAGGCGAAAAATTGTAATGGTGGGAAATTTTATAGGATTAGAATTAAGTAGAGAGCTAGAATTGTAGAGATAAAATAAAAGAAAATTAAAAACATTTAATTGATAAAAGATAAATAATAAATTAAATTACTTTAAAATAAGTTACAACCTTTAGTACTATGTGTTAGAAATAAATTATAAATTATATAAATTTAAAACAATGGAATTTGTTTGTAACCTTTACAAAGACAATAGATGAGAGCTAAATTTTATGACCATAACTCAAGGTCAAACAAAAATTCATTGCTAAATCGCTCTCTTATAAGATTGACTTTAAAAAAAAATCAATTTTGGTTTAAATTTGAAAACCAAAATGTTATACCATTGCATGTACTTCAAAGAAAACCAATCAACAATTGACAAATATCAATAAGTAAAATGTTGTAACTTTGAATAATAAAAAGAGTAAAAACAATGAAAATAAGGAATATTACAAAACATTTACATATATTTCGTGATGTTTCGAAATTTATACCTATACACTAAAGAGATGCTTCAAGAGTGATGTTATTATTATTATTATTATTTATAAACAATGTCATTTATTAGATAAAAAAGAGAGAGTATAAATATAGAGAAAGAAAATATGTTAGGCTATTTCCCTTCTACAAATTAACAACATTTATAATTAAGTCAAACAATTCATGAAGATCAAAAAGCTTTGAGAATTTAGAAACCAACAGGAAGTTACCAATCTGAATCCTTAATCTAATCAACCAAGCAAAGTTCTTCTGCAGGAGACAAATAAGTTTTGGAACCCCAATCTTTAAATCTATCCAGTTACGGATCATATCTTTAGCTTTATCGCTAGTTGTATCACGCTCAATTCGATTATTCAGGTTCACAATATTGAATAAACTCACAACTTGTGGAAGAAACAATTGTTGACTGGAATGAGGAGTTTGATTTGTCACATCCCTAGCTAGATTCTTACTCAAAAACACAACTCCTTCATCCAAGCTTCTTTGAGGCATTTCATCAGATACCTTAAGCACAAACTTAAGATAACCTAAACATAATATCAGCACACCCAACAAAACAAATCAAGCAAGAAAAAACAAAACCCATAACAAAACAAGCACAATAATAAAAACTATTACATGAACACACTCATAAACTCAGGACCTCTTTATCTTCCGGTGGTGGCGGCTCCGGTGGGGGTCATTTCCATGTCCGTACCACTCTGGACCATCGGTTAGTGGAGCTGATTTTGAGGTTTCAAGCGATTGATGGTTGATGGCGGAGAGGAGGAGGAGCTTGATGGAGGTTGGAGGAAGAAACATGTGTGAATCTAACATGGATGAGGGTTTCAAAGGAATGAAAAGAGAGGAGGAGAAACTTACAGTGGAAAAGGAGCCTCCATTTAATAGGAGAAGACCACCATTATGGTGGTGAATAGCTCCGGTGAGGGAGGAGGAGCCCCTACAAGAGGGGAGGCGGCACCCACCAAAAGAGGGAAACCCTAAGTTTAGAGAGAGGGACGAGCTTCTCTCTCTAAACATTTTCCTAACTCTTGCCATGGTACCAAGAGGGATGTTGTTGGAAAGTAGGTAATGAGAAAGATGTTAAGGTTTGGGAGGATTCACATCTACCCTATTAAGATTGGTTTGAAGTCTTAATTTGAAAATCTTTGGATAACAAGGTGCTTTGCTTTAAGGACCTAATTGATCAGAATAGCTAAAAAGAGAACTCTGTCCTGATCAAAAACATCTTAATTTATAATAGTGACATAATTATCTAAATCCTTTTAGATGTTCAAGACAACAATGACTTTATTATGTGGATGGACAACAAAAATGAGAATTACACTGATAAAATCTGGATACTATCCCTTTCACAACCAATACCAGATATCTAACCCTACTTGTTTTAACCATTCTGATAAAGATAAGGTCAAGTTAAAACCTAATCAAGAATCTTAAATTTTGTTGGCGCATTCTTAATAACAATTTTTCAAATAGATTGGAGCTAAGCAAAAGGGGTAAATTGTCCCCTATTCAGCCCTATGTGCCTAACTAAAGGGGAATTCATAGACCACGTTCTCAAAGACTGTGAATGGGCTAGAAAAATATGGGTTGGGTCTAACTTGGTGTTAAATTTACTAAAAATATAGAGATATATAGGAATTGACAGTGGGATACTATAAAGAAGGAAGATCATGACACTGTTTAACAGGTCATGGCCATTCAATATAGCATATGGTGGGTCGGGAACAAGAAAGTGTTTAAGAATACTAAAATCTCTACTGAAGAAACTATTATGTATGCGAACCATTTATCCAATCAAGATCAGAGTACCAACACAGCTAACCATAAGCATAACAGTAAAAAAAACCATAGAGAAAAAACTACTCATCTAAAGTATAAAAACCAGAACAAAATTCAAAACCTTGACCAAAACACCAAAACCGTTCACAACCTCTACAACAATACTAGTTAACTCAAGACTAAATAAAAATGGAAAATGGGGTGTACCAGAACCAAAACCACAAAAATGCCAAAATGGGGCACAAGGAGAATAACACAAATCAGTATGATCAACACCAATCCATTATGTCTAGATCTCTCCAACATAAAACAATTGCCATCATGGACAAAACTATTAGTACCTTTAAAGATAACAATAGGACTAATAATGACCCTTGTAAAGTCAAAGCTAGAGGGGTCACCTTCAATGCCACAAACCACACACATAAGAACTTTAAGCTCTTCCAATCCAGCAAAGACTCTAACCAAAACAGAGATAAAACCATTTATCTAAGAACAAGCAATGGCAACCACAAAAAAGAAACAAATAAAGATAAAGGTAAAGAGATAAACCATCATTTGTAGGATTGCATACATAAACTCAACAGCTAGACTACAAACAATTCCACACACAATGAGAACAATCACAAGGGGAACACCAACGTCATAAAAGAAAAGTGTGTGCACAATAACAATGTTAACCAAAATATTATCTTAGAGAAAGGTTATTTGATATTGAGATGCTCTAGTCTAGCGTCGAATAGTAAAAACTGTTACCATGAGCATACAAATGATAAGAGGAGAAGAAATTGTACTGGGATTTAGTATAAGACCACTTCTAATCTCAATCATGCTCCCAACATTCAATCAACCAATAATACACCTCAAAATGATAAAAAATCAGGAACAGAAGAAGAATAAGAAGAAAGAAAAAAGTGTATACAATTAAAGTGAAAACCAATAAATTATGTTGGAGAATGGTAAATTGGGGATCAGATGGTATGGTTCTTGCACTAACAATCTTCCCTACGACCGCTTCCAGGATCAAAATAATGAGAATACGAGCAGGAATTAGATTGGTCTTGCAAATAAACCTCTTCTTGACCTCCAAGATCAAAAGCTAGTTAGAATAATGAGAATCATCACAACAAAAATGCTTACATTAACATCGATGATATCAAGTGTGAGCATAAAAACAAGTGCTTCCATGGCCAAGCAGGTAACAAGCATAAGATGACCACTACAATAGATAATAACAATAAGCAGAGTAATCACATGAAGACCCCCTAATCAGCTTGCTACGGATAACTCTGAGTGGAAGATCCATCACAACCTAGACGATAGCAAAATCAAAATGAACATGCAAGCTGATAAAGCCAACAAGGAAGACGCAAAAGAAAAGAAGGTGAACTTTGTTGGGTGAGAATATGAAAGTCGAAAAAACGATCTAGAGGGGGTGAATAAACCATTCTTAAAAAATTCAACTGCTTTTTCAAAAACATAATATCAGATATTTTTCAAAAGTGTGTGCGGAAGGTTTGAAGAAAAAAAATGAAAATTATACATTTCGAAATTTGATCACGCTAACACTAAATCAATTCACAAACACCAAAGATGGTTTTATGATGATAGACAAAGGTATTAAATTGATTTAGTTGTATATTCCATGAGATGTGTTTATACAACTATTCAATATCAATGAATTTTAACTTCAATTGTTTCTCTGAATTTAATCACCAATTCAACTTAATTAGATACCAATTCTAAAAAAACCTAACCTTGCATAAAACAATCACTACCAATTGAATAAACGATTAAGTACGCTGGAATTAAAATACCTAAGCATGAAAATCCTACGAAAATAAAACTCAAGAGTAAGGGAGAGAGATGAAATTGAGATTTATAGTGCTTTGGCATTCGTCCTCGCTTTTCCTACGTGAAATCTTCAATGGTTTCCTATTAAAACCTGCACTGTTTCTTTTTATTCTGACAAATATTGCAAGAGTTCATACAATCACCAATCCACAATAATTCTAATAAAAATACCTGCTATAATATGATGAAGAAAGTGGGGGTCAACATTTTGAATGGGTTGATGATTGATCATACACCTGGGGATTGGCACCATGAGGATAATTGGTTAAGTGCAGTGTGCAAATCCAAGGCAAACAAAATGAGAATTTTGAAATGTGGGATTGCTGAAACAATTTATGAACAATGGAGATTCAGGAATGACAAGTGCTTCAATATTGAGTCAAATGCAGACCTTATTGAAGGTAGAATAATTGATAGTATTATATATAGGATTTGGTTACACCCTAAGCTTAGGAAAGATCTTTGTAAGCTTATGACGCCTTAGGTTCTTCTTGGTGGTTGGTCCCTTTGGTTCGCTGGACCCTTGTGGTCGCGTGTTTTGTAATGTTGTTTTTTGGATCAATAAAGTTTTCCTTTTTCCAAAAATAATTCTAATAAAAATAAAATTTCCTATCTGGATCTTGACTTGTATACAGTATAACACCCCGAAATTTGACTAATATATTTAATTATGTTAATCGCGTTTTATTTAATTATCTGGTGTGTGCTTTTAGTTAAATATATTATGAGTATGTGTATATGTGGTGTAGTGAGAGTATCGGTGGCTAGAATAATTAAATAATTAGAAATAATTAGAATTGATATTGTTTTTAACTAAGTAATTAAAATAAATAAGGAAAAGAGGTTTTTGAGTCGAAAATTAAGAATTGAGAGGAAATAAGAGAAATGGTGAATAAAATAAGAAGAGTTGGACCTTAGTGTAATTTTTAAGAGATTAAATTAGGGTTAGAGAAGAATAGAAAAGTTAGTGGAGCCTTTGAGAAGAGAATACGTTAAAAGTTGCAGTTTTTAGGATAAAGAGGGGGGGTAGGGCTTGGAGAGGGAGAACAAACCATCACTAATTCATAATTTTACAAGGAACCTAAGGTAAGGGGGAAAATGGCTTATATATTGGTGTTTGGCATAAAAAGGTAGAGAAGAGATACCATTACTCTAATTAGGGATTATGTGAGATTCTTATGAATTATGATTGTTATATGTGGTTTTGGAAATTGATTATTATAGGTGTAATCACCTAATTTTTGTGACTGAGTTTATGTATATATGATTATGCTTATGTGTATATGTTTGTATGTCATTGTTGAAGTTGTTGAAAGTTTGAACGTAAACATGAATATGTTGAAATTCATGAATGATTTATGTAATTTTGTGAATTAGCATGTTATAATGAAGTTATTTTATGAGGTATTATTCTTTGGGCGTGTCATGGTGATTAGGAGTCGAAAATCGGAGTTGAAGGGGACTATCATGGAAGAATTTGTATTTTTGCCTTCTAGTGCAGGGAGACGGGCGTCACCCAGATGACGGGTTACCCGTCATGCACCTTGAGATGCTGACGGACGGACGTCACCACTCTGACAAGGAGACCGTCATGGTCTCCAGGATTAAATTTCCAAGCCGGTCATCATTATAATGACGGTTTGGGAGTTTTAAGCAGGTGGCGTTCTCGTCCCTGATGCGTGGTCAGAGTTGTCGGTTCGGATTTTTGAGGTGTTTGTGTTGTTTGGGTGATGTATGGCTACTGTTTGGCCGTGTTGGTGTTGTTAATTAATTAATTATTATGAATTTAATTAATTGGGGTGGAAATATTGTTGTTGATTGGTAATTGTCTTACCTTCCTATTGTTGTTCATATGTAGTTATAGTATGAAATATGTACGGTGTTGTTTTGTGTTGTTACATGACGAGAATATGATTAACATTGTTGTGATATACATGATTACATGATGATTAATTATCTATTTATTGGTGTACATTGTTGTTATTATTGATGTATAGTAATTCAAAAGGGGAAATTACTATTGTGTGTTAATGCATGTTGTTTATGGTCAGAAGGGGGTCGTAAGCATTATTATTGCTGTTACATTGATTTGTATGGACATGCATCATTGTGTCGTGTCGTTGAAAAAGGCATGTTCGCTAGTTTATAATAGGGGCTAATGCCTTGTCCCAAGCTCGTAAATGGGGGCTTGGAGCTCAAAAGTGGGGCTCATGGGTTCGGAAGGGGGAACCCGGTTACAGAGTGAACCAAATGTTGAGTTGGTACCAGAAAGTGGGGCTCATGGGCTCATGAGTCGAATTTATATATATATATATATATATATATATATATATATATATATATATATATATATATATATATATATATATATATATATATATATATATATATATATATATATATATAGGGTTCATATCCTATGAGAATATATGAGAATGAATTTGAATCATTAGATTTTAAAATAAATGCTGGAGATTATGTGTGGTTTTTGTCTTTCTCTCTCATTCATTATTAAAATAAATGAAGAAGGAGAGAGAAAAAAAACTGACACATAATCTCCACCATTTATTTTAAAATCTAAAGGTTCAGATTCATTCTAATGTTCTCACATAAAAATAGCATTCTCGTATGATACGTTCCATATATATATATATATATATATATATATATATATATCTGTGTGTGTGTGTGTGTGTGTGTGTGTGTGTGTGTGTGTGAATGAGTGTGAGAGCATGGTGATGTTGATTGTGCATTAGATGTATGACATGTTGAGTATTTCTCTACCTTCATGTTCTTTACACTGTTCATATTGAAGTTGTTTCTCACCTATTTGCTTAATGTTGTCCACCATGAATATCTTGCAGATACTAAGGAGTAACGTTATTGTTGTGTGTGGAAGGTGGCATATTAGAGCCATTCTTCGTTTTATTTTACCGCTTATCGCAATTTAGTGGTTTTAGTGTTGTGATCTTGTAACACCGGGAATGAGACATTTTTTATGTCTTTTGAATTATTACTGAACTATGTTGTTTTGAGTTAATACTTTATTTCAGAAGCTTAAATTGAAGTTGATATAATACGATTTCCTTTGCATGTTGAAAATTGTTGTTGGGTTGTCATTGGTGACACCTTAAATTGTCGAGTAATTCTCTATATAAGTTTCAGGGTTTAGGGTGTTACATACAGTGTATTTTCAAACTCTTCTGCATAATCTTTACTCGAACAACGCTTCTTAAATCTTTCAATACCATTAATCTGCTCCAAGCTTTCATGTGTAGAAATCACCCCTTGATTCTGTCAATTTCTTGAGCGATGAATTGTTCAAATATTTGAGAAGAACTCCACCTTGTGTGTAGTCTTCCACACAATTACTACCAAGGAAATATGGAAAGAAGAACCTCCTTCTTTTCACTGGAATCTGTCAACACCAATGATTATAACAACCTTAATCTTGCAAGCTACCTAAAAATACTTACCCAATCTTCAAGAACGATTAGTTTCAAGACGTCGTTTCCTTCAAAAAAAGTACACATCTCTCACTATCAAGATCTGAAATCAAACTATTGTTGAAGATCAAAGAAATTCGTTGCAAGAGTTTTTGAAATTTCAAAAGTGACAGGGTGTTAGTTTCACATAAAATCACAATGTTGATTATGAGATTCTTACTTGAAAAATGATGAAAATTTTTTTTATATGTACTTTAGATGAATCACAAAAATGGATGGGAAAAAATAGTAGAAGTGGTTATGGTATTGGGTTATTGTAACCCAATATACCCGTAAGGTGATATGTCTTTAACAATAAGTGGACCAAACCACTTGAACTCTAACTTCCCACAAAATAACTTTAATCTTGAATTTAAATGTTCTTTCTTTGTAGGTGACATTGTTTTCATATGCTTGTAAATTTATCTCATTTAACTTAATAACATCTCTTTCCCAACTAGTATATGATCAAAGTTCAAGAGCTTAAAGACTAGTATGCCTTAAGCTCTAGATGTATCAGGAGAGGAAAAACCTTACCAAAATCCAACTGATATCGTGACAATTCAATCTTTTATGAATGTCATTTTGTAAGCCTAAAGTGTACATTGAAAGTTCTTGCATTAGTCTTTCCTTGACATAGAAACAATCATCTCTAGAATATACTTCAACTTCTTGCTAGACACCTCCATAAATCCATTAGTTTGCATATGATATGAGGTAGTTACCTTATGCTTCAAATTGTACTTAGTAGGGAACATTTTCAAGATAGTTGTTACAAAAATGTCTTCCCTAACCACTAATAAAGGTTATAAGGGCATTACTAGCAATAGAGGAAATGGCTTAAACCCATTTGATCCCATAAACAACACAAACCAGAATATAAAATTTTAAAAGAATAAGGGAAAAACCTTAAGAATTCGTAATCCTAACAATCAAAAGTTTTACCAAAAGCCTAAAAATTATCCATAAATACCTCTATAGAATTTTGAATCATAACATAAAGGATAGAAAACATACACCTATGACAATTAGTTATGGAATTTCATAAACCAAAAAGAAATCCTTCAATAATAAAAAAAAATTGAACGAGCGTGTAAAAGTGTTTTTCCTTCATCATCTGAATTTGAAAGTTTCCGATTGTATCTAGAGTAGTCATCTAGAAAACAAAAAAAGGATTGTCTTGCCAACCTCTCAAGCATATGATCCATGAATGGTAATGGGAGTGGTCATTCCTTGTAGTTTGTTCAGTCACATGTAATCAATGCATATCCTCAATCGCTAACATTCCGAGTTAGTATCAACTAGTTCTTATCGTTCCTAACAATCATACTTCCCTTCTTTGGGACCACGTGAATCAGACTTACCCAAGAGCTATCAAAAATGAAATAGATGATCCCATCTTTGAGTAACTAAATACCATCCATATTTACCACTTTTTTCATTGTTAGATTCAATCATTGTTATGGATGGACGACTGATTTTAATTGTTCTTCCATTTTTATCTTATCATGTATTAGGATAGGCTTATACACTTCAAAGTAGAAACTATTCCACCCATGTGCCATTGTATTCTCTTTTAGGACCCTTGTCAGCTTCTTCTCTTCCAATGTGGTTAAGGAGTTGCTAATGATGGGGGAATGGTAAAATATTCACTCAAGAACATATATTTCAAGTGATATGAGAGCTCTTTTAATTTGGGTATAAACTTCTTTTGTACTTCCTTATCTACTTAGGTATTTTGTGTTTGCACCTGTGTTGATATTAGCCCATTTAAATCTTTATTTTTATTTGTATGTTTTTCGATTTTTTATATTTAAAGATGCCTTACATAATTTTCCTTTTCATCATTAAATGCTTCAACAGTTGTTACAATCGAGTTTGTGAGCACTCTCCTTAAGGTGAAGAAGATGTTGATTCACTTTGTATTGTTTCTCTCCTGAGATCTTCAACTACGTCAATCTTGAAACATTGAAAACTCTCGCTTTAATAACACTTAGCCGCAAAGACATTAAAGATCACATGTTTGTCTTGAAATCTCAAGATAATTTCACTCATCTCCACATCGAGCAAAGCTCTTCTAGTTGCTAAAATTGACCTCTCTATACGGAGAGGTACATATGAATTTCCCTTCATATCAAGAATTACAAAATTATCTTGTAACATCAAATAGTTGACTTCCACTAACATATCCTACAATACATCATAAAGATTTGTAACAAATATGTTAGCCAATATCAATTATTGAGAGTATGGTCAAATTAATACTCTCCTAAAAAAAACAAAGTGCATTTCCCACATTCATCTTTTAGTTTATGCGGAACTTTTATTTGGAAGATTGCACTACTCTTCTAATATAGTCACATTTTCATCATAAAGTAACTTCCTCTTTTTAGTCAACAAATATTTTATAAACTTGTCATAGAAAAACATTTATTTCAATGTTTTAGCAAAATGAATGTTGACTTTGTAGCTTTGTAAACATCTCCATAAATGTCTTAAATTTTCCATCTTTTTCATTTTCCTTTTTCAATTGAGAATATGACAACTTCACATATTGTGGAACTTATTTCTCACTCTCTTCCTTTTCCCTTTTTTTAATTCCATATTATAAATCTTTGTACCACTCTCTTTTTTCTTCTCCTAATTTTTTCCATTTTTTTAGTTTTTTTTTCTTTTTCAACTTCTTCCTCATTTTCGACGACACACTTATTTTCAACTCCTCTCAAATTCTCTCTTAACGCACTCTTTCGACTTTTCTCTCTTTTGGTTCTCCTGTTTCTCAACTCAATCACCTTGCATATTTCAATCACCTTGTTGGATGTCTCTTGATTTACCTTGATTGGTTTAAAATTGATTTAAGTCTTCTCATGAATCTAGTGAGAGTCTCTTCTAAAGGATAATGATTCACTGGCTGTTGTTTTGAGTTTGTTTGTTTTTGTGCGCTCCTTGATTTGATGATTTACCTTGGTTGTTTCTCCACCTGAAAGTAGAATGGTATTTTTATCATGAATTGTAAGTATTGGAGAACAAAATAATTCTTTGAAAGTTACCCATACAATTGACTTCTCTATCTTCTTTTTCACCTTCAGGGATCCATTGGTCATTTGCCATTCTACCTTTAATATTTTCTACTTCCTATTATATGCTGTATCTCATTTTCCATTTCTTTCAAATATAAATTATTTTGAATCTATCATTTTGGTATAAAAAAATGAAATTCAAATATCACAATTCAACCCCTCGCCCTCCCCCACCTCTCTCTCTCAGGTGTTTGGATTTATTTGTTCAATAAATGAGATCAAAGCCTATTAGAAAGTGAAGAGAGAGAGAGAGAGAGAGAGAGAGAGTTTCATGATTGTAACTAACTGTATTTTCTGTTTGTCATACCCTAAATTTTGACCACAAGATTTCTCATTATTGTGCAAATCACCACCACAATATGGATGTACCTTCATGCCTCATCAATCCTCTCAAAGATTGTTGAGCATTCACTCCAACCAAGAATTAGGGTTATTGAGCCCTCTCAAATCACTCAGACAACGGATCAATCAAAAACTGACATGATCTTCAACTTTTCAAGCCTCTCAAACATCCATGAAGGATCAATAGGTTTTCCATATCAAGAATCAAGCTTGAGAATGCAACACTTCAAGCTAATAAAGCCTCAAGATCATCAGTGTCACCAAATTAAGGTTTTGGTCGACCAAGGCCTCCAGAGGAAAATTTTCATCTGGGCATGAGCCAATACTTTAAAACATGATTCAAGAAGCTCAAAGGAAACTTATGGATCAAATAATAATTTCAAAATAGCCTCAGGGGATGCATTCATCAAAAATCAAGAATTAGGGTTTCTTGACCTAATTCACCCCTAAGTTGACTTTTGGAGCAATGCATGAGCCAAGCCTTCAAGAAATGTTTTGCTGACCTCACATATCTTATATTGATCCTCTTACAAGTTAAAATGGACACAAAGAACTTGGTTCATGAGCAATATAAAGATGCAAATTCATCTGGACCACAAACTAGGGTTTCTGAGAAAAAGTCAACTCTATCTTTGACTTTTGACCAAGACATGATCTCAAACCTTGGGAAATGATTCAAGACACTCAATAACACCTATGGAATCCATCCATTAGGTTTGAATTAGGTCAAGGACTTGATTTCATAGAGAATTACAAAGTTTTAAATTTATCTGACAAAAAGTCAACTGTGCCAAAAAATCGAGTTTGACTTTTGGGATTTCTTGACAAACATGGCTTCTATAAGTCAAAAACAATGTTAACTTATAGTTTGGATCATCACCCATCAAGAAAAATCAAGAAAAGTAGGGTTACTTGCAAAAGGGGCAATCTTAAGAAACTTGAGTTTTCACTAAGTCATGGGAAAAAGTAATTTTTACCCAACTTTGCAAGACCATAACTTATGATCCAAGTAACCTTTTTCTTCCATCCAAAGCTCAAATGAAACCTATGATTACAAACTTCAAGATTGTCAACTACAACATATTCCAAATCCTCATGGATTTTGAGTTATGGATTGATCAAAATCACAAAAAATAGAAAAAGGACATTTTTCAAACACTTAGTGAAATTTTTGGACAGAATATGTTTTGTATTTTCACCAACTTTGAGGACATTTTTCATTATGATCCAATATGATTCAAGACCAAAATTAAACATCAAAGTTAAAGTATGATATAGGGTTTTCCAAAAATTACAAGAGCCTCCCATGGTTCAACTTGTGCAAGAAGTTATAAGCCTCCAAAAATGGCATTTTCACCCTGCCTACACAACAACATTGGTACATAACTTGTATCCCACGATTTCTTGAGCCAATTTTGGACACTTGCATCATTGTATTTCTGTCCAAAATCAACATGAATGATGAAGAATCTGATCACAAGGCCACCAAGTCAAAAATTCAATCCCTTACGCATGTGGCATTCAAGGTTCATTTCCAAAAACTCCAACTTTGTCATGAAGCATTGAATGGATGCATAGAGCTGGAATGTATCAGTCCACGACATTGCAAATGAGTCAAGATTAGTCCAAGAATCAGAAGACCATAGGTCTGCAAGATTGACTCAAGTCAATGGCTAGAGGAGACTTTGGCTACATGACAAAACTTAATGGATAATAGGGTGATCTAGCCCGCAATCACTATTGCTCCCAAAACAAACTTGTTATACTATAAATAGGGACCCTTTCTGGTCAGTTTGAGTACACCAAAGCATAACAACACATGCTTTTCTTCCTTTCACTCTCAAAAACCAGAAATTAATTCTTTTTCAAGTAACATTCGAATTTTCAAATAGAGAGCAATTCTATCAAAACCAATGTTGTAGACACATGATATACATCATGTGTGAGCTATCCAAACACTTCTCACACATCTGTAACCTCATAATCACAAACCTCCAAATCACACTCAAGCCAATTTGCAGTTAAGGTACCACAAAGAGTTCCAGGTTGTTTCAATCCATTCCAAGCTTCCAAACACCTTACGTAAGGTCCATTGAAGTTTTCCAAGTCATCAAATAACATCTGTAATACCTCCAACACACAATTCAATTTCTTCTTGCAAGAGATAAGCCTGAACTCTCAAACTCTATGATTCATGCATCATAAATGTGTTTTCAAGTTACAAACATGTTTTTGCACTTAGGTAGAGTGTTTCACCTCAATCAATTGCTTTGTAGCTATCGTGTATAGGATTTCATAGTCTTCTTGCAGAAATTAGGGTTCATGTGTTCATCACTTGATTTCTCACTCCACACTTAATATAAATGCAATTAATTGGTACCATTGGAATCCTTGTTAAAAAACGAGTGAGATTGATATTTGAATCGTGCAAAATCATTGAGTAATCAGAGAGAAAAGTGAGGTTTTGCAAACCGTTCATGGCGCGGGCACGGGGAAGAAGAAGGTGACCGTTGGCGCATTTTTTTCAAATGATTTGAATTTTTGAATTTTAAGTTATTTTTTTAATTGATTTCAAAAATTAATTTCTTCCTCAATTTTAATCATTTTTTATTGATTATTTTTTTAAACATTCACAAAAATGTTAAAATATTTTATTCTACTAAAAAATAAACTTTATATTATTTATTTAATATAGTTTGAATTTTTGTAAAGAATTTCATTTTTATTGTTTTTAAACATTTTTTATGAAATTTTCCTCTTGATTTTTCAAATTCAAATGAATTCCACACTCTCATATAAACATAACACGATTTTTTTAAAACATTTTTCAAAGTTCACAACTTGTTTTTAAATATATTTGATATTTTATATCATTTTTATTTAATTTTCTTTGAAAATTTGTTTTTTAATTTAAATTAGGGGTTTCCCTTTGATTTTAATTTTTCAAAACACACTTGGGCCTCTTTGTAGAGTGTAAGACCCATTCCTTTGTGTAAATAAATTTTTGGGCTTCAGTCATTATATAAGTCCCGACGCGATTTTCAAAATAAACGGTGCAATCGTTGTTTTTCATCTGGGCATCTCCTTGAGCTATAAGCCCCAACTCTTGTATAAAAATAATATTTTTGGGTCTCTATTGGAGTGTAAGACCCATCCCTTTTGTAAACAAATATTTTTGGGCCTCAGTCATTGTATAAGTCCCACTGTGGTTTTCAAAACCGCAACGCGATCGTCGCCTTTTCAAATAAATCATCTGGGCCTCTCCTTGAGTATAAGCCCCATTATCCTTTCTTCACAAACACTTTTGGGCCTCTATTAGAGTGTAAGACCCAACCCCTCTTTATACAAAAACACTTTTGGGCATCTGCTATATTATAAGTCCCGCAAACGTCCTTCGGTATCGCAGTGCGATCAATGTTTTCAAATGAATCATCTGGGCCTCTCCTTGAGTATAAGCCCCAATCTTTTGTACATAAACTTTGTTTTAAACAATAAACAACCTCCATGGGCCTCTCCTTGAGTTGTAAGCCTCGTAACTCTATTTTCAAAATCATTTGTCTGTTTTTTAAACTGGTACTAAGAGGAGCATTATTCCCGGTGAAACTGCTCTTAGACCACTTGGGCCTCTCTTTGAGTTATAAGCCCCAAACATTTTTTTTAAACAAATTTATTTAATTCAAACTCAAATTTTTCTCAAAACTTTCTTCAATTTCTTCAATTTCCTGAAACCCTAATCATACAGTTAAAATCATACAACCAATCACAACACACTTGGGCCTCTTTTCAGTGTGTAAGACCCAACATCTTTTCAATTCAATGCATCTTTGTTTATATACCTGTCAATTCATTTATTTGTATATATTCTTGTGCATATTTTAGAGTTTTCCGACAGTTAGGTCTACACTTAGGTCAAACCAGAGGTTACTCCTAACTTAGTCAAAACTAGCTCCATAGGAAATTCCCTCAATACAGTCTGCCTCCTCTTGGGCTTATTCAATATGGAACAGAGAAAGGCATTATTCCCGGTGAAACTTTTCTCAAGACTGTCTAAACTTAGAAATATATGTATACAAGAAATTCATTTCCCCATAGAGGATTAATTCCCGGTGAAACCTCTTTTGAATTTCTTCAAACCATAGAACTGTTCAACAAAGAAATGACTTATTTCTGGTGAAACCTTTCTTGAACTTTTCTTAGGCTTGGACCCACAGGCTTCCTAGAAGTATCCCCAGCCTCCTCTTGGGCTTAGTACAAGGACTAACAGGCTTCTTAAAAGTTCCCCAGCCACCTCTTGGGCTTAATACAAGGACCCAAAGACTTCCTAAAACCATATGATAGAATTTAGTCATCTCTACTAGTTCAATTCGCAGAAAAGTCAAATTCCTAGAACATCATACCAGTCTAAAGGTTGATCTTCACCCCTTAAACCAACAGCCTCCTCTTGGGCATCATACAAAGACCCTCTCTACACCAGAGTCTACCATTTCTTAAGAGACTTGGACAGTCTCAGCCTCCTCCTGAGCTTCATTAAATAAGACTTGAAAAGTCTCATCTCCTCTTAGATCTCCCACAAAGACCCTCAAGTTTCCTAAAAGCATAGGAAAAACCCTGATCATTTCACCAATACACCAGTCTCCAGAAGAGTTAAAAACCTCTAAGGTTTTTAAACTCACCTTTAAACTTTTCTAACCCCCAACAAGAATTAGCTTTCACCATAAAAATCCCCAGCCAGGGTCAGATTACCATCAACAAATCCCCAATAAAATCAGAGCCTCATGGCATCTGATAAATCAACTCTGCTCAAATCACCAGCAAGAGTTAGTTTCCCTTTGGATTCCCTAACACAGTTTAGACCTTCTCCTAGATTTCAATAATCCTCAGCAAGAGTCAGCCTCCTCTTAGGCTTCATAAAAGAATTTCCTCAGTTAGCCTCAATCTTGGGCTTTGTACAAGACAGACATAACACTCCCCAGAGGAGTCATTTTCTTTTAGCTTCAATCTTGGGCTTTGATCAAGGCACACAAAAATCAACATCCCCTTAGATGAGACCATGAGTCCTCTCTGTAGGAGGATATCTCTTCTATACATCACATATCAAAACAAATAATCAAAACCTTTTTCCAGATAATTGATGTAAGTGGCACACTTGTTGATTCAAAATCCAAGCTGAAGTCCCACCTTTATCCTGGCTAAAACTTATCTTTCTTCTAATAAGTGACAAGCCTCTGGATTCCTCACATCTAAGCCAATGTCCCTCTATTAGCATGAAAGACTCATAAGGAAAAAGTGGCATTGCTCTACACTGAGTTAAAACTTCTTCCTTCATGATATCTCTTTTATAAAGGAAATTATGGCATTGCTGGATTCTACATATCCCAGTTAAATTAATTTCCCTTATAACCAATTACCTGACATGTTTGTGATGAATAGGTGAGATATCTCCCTTTAGAGGTGCCAAATTCTCTCTCAAACAAACTTTAGCTTCAATCTTGGTCTTTGAACAAGACACAAATACTCTGTTAGCTTCAATCTTGGGCTTTGAACAAGACACCAAATATTTTCCTCCCATAGAAATAGGAGGAACTACGATTGCTCTGATTTCCCAAATCTCTTTACGGGAATACGTAGGCATAAGATTGTGAAATCTTAGCGAGCACACAAATCAAAAAACTTTAAGTCCAGTACCTTCCCAAAAATAATAGAAAACCCAAAAACAACAAAAACATTCTCCCATCACTCCCAAAGGAGAAACTTTCCCAATCCACAACTGATAAACACAAGAAAACATTTCAAGTTAACAGAAATACATGCAAAAAGAAGGTTCCTTTGGATTACCATAGATACACTGGGTGTTAATAGCTTCCCTTTGTATAACCAGACCCCGATCTTCGATCTCTTAGCATTTGTTAAAGAAAATATTTGTGTGCAAGGTTAGTTTAAGATATCTTCCCCTTCTTTAACCAGCTTCATAAGATAAATACAGAAATCAGAAAGTAGCACCCAAACCAACCATTGCAATAAGGTGGTCGCGTCACCGACAAAAACCGCACGCTACACTGTTATTGAAAAATGAATGATTCAGTTACACTTGAGTTTCACTTTTATACAACAATTATGTTAGTTCTTGTATTGGCTAGAATTTTGGTAAAACAAAGTTGAACAATGTTGATGTCATATGTCTGATGTCTTAACATTGGTTCCTAACATTAGTTGTTGCAGGGTTGAAGTTTTATATGCTGATGTTAAACTTAATGTCTTGACATCAGTTATCAGAACATCAGAACATCAGGTTGTGATGTTTTAGGGCTGCGCGTGTTAGTTTATTTTGAGGAGATCTGTTAGAGAGATTGGATACGAATATCTTGGAGAAGATATTTTCAATCAGATATTTTCAATCAGATATGGAGCAGATCATGTAACTAACATTAGGGCTAATTTGAAAAGATTTAAAAAGATTAGAAGATTAAATTTGTTTTAAATAACAAATCAAATCAGATATTTGGAAGAGGTCCAAGCCCAAGTCTGAATTCTATTTAAAGCAGCCTCAACCCTTGTTGGAAGTGGACGAAGACAGAGAGCATAGACTGAGAGTCAATTTGAGTTTTCGTGTGTGTTTTTGTAAACCATTCATGTTTGAATTGGTGTTACTATTTTGAGTTGTAATTGGTTTCTCTAGAGTTGTTCTTGATCAAAGCTTGTAAGCAAGATCAAGTTGTGGTTTCAATTTGTAATCTTTGAATTGTATCACTGAGGTGATTTAGGGAGTGAGTGGTTTCTCATATCTAAGTGGTCTCTTAGGTAGAAGTGTCATTGGGTAGCGATTAAGATTAGTAGATGTCAACTGGGATTGTTGAGTCTGTAATTTAATACTACTAATAGTGAATTTCCTCCCTGGCTTAGTAGCCCCCAGACGTAGGTAGTTAGACTGAACTGGGTGAATAATTCATTGTGTTGATTTACTATTGTTATAGCCTTGTTCATATTAGCAGATTATGTTGTTGTGACATCACACTTAACATCACACATCTGATACCAGAATTTCAATTGGTATCAGAGTAGGCATCCTACTCTGCATCTGGGTGAGATCTAGGACTGATACTTTCTGGTTCAATGGACAAGGAGAGTGGTGGATTTGTGAATAGACCCCTTATTCTAGATGGCTCTAATTATGACTATTGGAAACCACGTATGGTTACCTTCTTGAAGTCATTAGACAGCAGGGCTTGGAAGGTTGTCCTAAAAGAATGGAAAGCACCTGTTATTGTTGAAAAGGATGGTACAACAAAGCTGAAACCTGAGGAAGATTGGACCAAGGAAGAAGATGAACTTGCTCTAGGAAATTCAAAAGCTTTGAATGCCATATTTAATGGTATTGACAAGAACATCTTTAGGTTGGTCAACACTTGTGAAGTAGCTAAGGAAGCTTGGGATGTCTTGAAAACTACTCATGAAGGAACCTCCAAGGTCAAGATGTCAAGACTTCAACTACTGACTACAAAGTTTGAAAATCTGAAGATGAAACCATTCATGATTTTCACATGAATATTCTTGAGTTGTCCAATGCTTCTAGTGCTTTAGGAGAAAGAATGACTGAAGAGAAGCTGGTAAGGAAGATTCTCAGATCCCTCCCCAAGAGATATAAAATGAAGGCGACTGCTATTGAAGAAGCTCAAGACATCAGCAAGATGAGGGTTGATGAGTCGATTGGTTCTCTTCAAACCTTTGAGTTGGGATTGAATGAGGAGCCTGAAAAGAAAACCAAAAGCATAGCTTTGGTGTTTAATACTGAAGATAGTAAGAAGGAGTGTAATTTTGAAACTCAGGAGGAACTGTCAAATGCTGTTGTGATGCTTGAGAGACAGTTTAATAAGGTGTTAAAAGAGAATGGACAGAAACTATAGACCTAATGTTAAGAACATCACATCTGACAACAACAGGTCTAGTGATCAAGTGAAGAAAACAAGAGATGAAGAAAGTCCAATCATGACAAAGGAGTTCAATGTTATGAGTGTGAAGGTTATGGTCATGTCAAGAAAGAATGTTCTACATATCTCAAAAAGCAGAAAAAGGGGTTATCTGTTTCCTGGTCTGATACAGATAGTGAAAGTGAAGAAGAGAATGCTAAGCATGTTAAGGCATTGACTGGAATATGTGCCTCTGATGGAGAGTCTAGTGATGGTGAATTGACCTTTGAAGAGCTGGCATCTTCTTATCAAGAGCTATGTCTGAAAAGTGAAGAGATCTGTCAAGAAGGGGAGAAGCAGAAGAAGATTATAATACAGCTTGAGACTGATAAAGCTGAACTTGAGAATGAAGTTTTGTTGTTAAAATCCCAGCTTGATCAAATGTCAAAATCCATCAGAATGTTAAATAGTGGAACTGATACTCTGGATAAAATACTTGAAGCTGGAAAAGGGGCAAGTGATAAGACTGGTCTAGGATATAAGGGTGAGAAGAAGATATCTGCAGAGGCTAGTGCTTCTGGGGTTAAACTGAACATTCCTCATCATCATGAAAAAGGACATGGTTCTAGAATTAAGAAGGTTGTCCCTCACCTTGGGCCACAAAATAATGGAAAGGGTTATGGTCCTGTACCTAAGAAGTTTTTGCCTCAACCTCAAGGAAAGCCTCAGGTTTCTGGAGCTAGGCAGTATATGCCTCCCCAATACCATAGGAGTATGCAGGCTTCTAGTTTCAAACATAACATGTTCCATCCGATGTCTCAACATCAAGGGAAAATGTATGGTTTTGGACATAATAATGTTGTGCCTCATGGTTATGGCAGAAGAAGGCCGCATCATCATGGTAAAAGACAGCCTAATCATTACAAAAGACAGACCCATCACTACAGAAGACAACCTAATTATGAGAGAAGACAATATCAATATTTTGACAGATGGCAGCCTCAGCAGTATGACAGAAATCATCATCAAGGTGGCAGACATTTCAATCAGTTCAGAGAAAAGATTCAAAGAGTGAGATGTTACTATTGTGGAAGATTTGGTCATATATAATCTTCTTGCTTTAAACTGCATGGTTATCCCAAATCTGTTCCTCAACCTAGACATAAGCAGAACAGGCCTCAGGCTGTTAAACAATGGGTTCCTAAAGCTGCTGTCACATGTCTATTAGCTCACTCATCTGTTAGAACCCCAGCTATGGATGGTTGGTATATTGACAGTGATTGCTCAAAGCATATGACAGGTTTCAAGAATCATTTGGTGGATATCAGGACTTACTCCACAAATGATGTAACTTTTGGTAATGGAGAAAAAGGGGAAGCTAAAGGAGTTGGAAAATTGAATTGTGAGGCTGAACCTAATCTTGAAAATGTACTTCTTGTCAAAGGATTGACTGCTAATTTGATTAGCATCAGTCAGTTATGTGATGAAGGATTCAAGGTTAGCTACACTAAAGATTAATGTTTAGTGACTAATGAGAAGAATGAAGTCGTTATGAGGGGAGTTAGATCCATAGATAACTGTTATTTATGGGTTCCTCAAGAGTCCACCTCATCATGTAATGTCAAGGATGATGTTATGACATATGAATGTGACATTAGAAGGATCACCAAACAACCTAGTGTTATGCAACTATTCAGAGGAAATCTTGAAGAAACTAAGGTCATAAAGGTTGATCACTCAGATATGAAGTGTAATGACAATTTTCCTAAAGATATGTGTGCTGAAATTTGTGAAGTCTTAAGTAGAAATTTGGGCATGTGGGAAAGGCATCAAAGGTTAGTGACTTATGGTGTGCATTTATTAAATTTCAAAAATTTAAAAGGAAATTTGTTTTGGTGGGGAAAATACATTTATTGGCTTTTAAGTGACCAACAAAAGCAGCCCCCTTACCTTAGTCTATCATTCCCTATTGTTACTCTCACACGCTACATCAATCTCCACACTCCAAGTCTGTTCATCTTCTCTCCAAAGATCAGAAGACACAATACATCCTTGTACGTCAATTGTTTCAAAGGAACAATGTCTCAACATGGGTCATCTCCCTCCAAGAAGTATGATTCAAAGACCTCTTCGCATGCAACATCTAGGGTTTCGACGAAAGAAGTTTCAATGGATGAAGCCTTGGACATAGCGCCTCTCTCTATGATTCCAGGTTCATAAAAGAAAAGACCTGAGAAGTATCAACCTAAGAGACCCTCAAAAGGTAATACTTCTGATCAATTTGCGGGTAAGAAATTTGATGATAGCAAAAGTAGAGCGTTTGTCACTAGTGTTTTGTTTGGAGACAAACCTACTCCTAAGACTACCGCCCCTCTTCCTCAAGTTGTTGAAGAAAGGGTAGGTGTGGACAAAAGTGTTGATCAAATTATCACAAAAATTTTTGAGAAAGGGATTTCTGTGAAGGGAATATCTAGACCTCTGAGTCAAATGCATGTTGATCAATCTGTTAGAGAAAAGGGTGACATGCAAACTTCTGAAACAATCTTCACAGATTGGCTGTTTCTGTCATTGAAGATGCAGAAGCTGAAGTTGAAGATATTGATACTCATGCTAAAGATGAGGTTGATGTTGAACATGATGTTGGAATATCACCTGCTAGGGATGTTACTCCTAGTCCCAGAGGGAAGAAGAATGCTGATGTGGTGGATGTTGTTGACTTATCTGATAATGAAGTAATTGGTAATGTTGTTTCTGGTATTGCCAAAAGATTGAAGACTAGAAAAGGAAAGACTGTGGAATCTTCTCCTAAGATGACAGCTGAAGGCAAGAAGAAAAAGACATCTGTAGTTGGTCCAACAAAGTCTTGGAGCAAGGTTGTTGCATCCTCCAAAAAGAGAAAGATTAGAGAAGAATCTGAATCTGAGTATGATGTTGAGGAAGATGTTCTAAACATCACCCCAGTCAGAAATTCCATTTTGAAGAGAATTTCTGATAAGGTTCCTGAAGTGCCAGTGGACAACATATCCTTTCATTATGCTAGCAGTGCTCCAATGTGGAAATTTGTGTGTCAAAGGGGATTAGCTCTGGAAAGAGAGCTTGGAAAAGATGCATTGGAGATGAAAGAAATTATGGAGCTCATTCATGTTGCTGGCCTATGGAAAACTGTGACTAAATTCTCTAAGTGCTATGGTGGACTTGTTAAGGAATTTGTTGTTAACATTCCTATAGACATTTCTGATAAAAGAAGTGTGGACTTCATGAAGGTGTTTGTTAGGGGTAAGTGTATTAATTTCTCTCCTAGTACCATCAATAAGTATCTGGGAAGAGATGATCAAGAGGTTTGTGAACTGGAAGTGACTGATAATGATGTGATAAAATGTGATTGTTGCTTCTGCTGTTTCTTGCTTTTGATAGTCTGTAGTTTTTATTGTTTTGTTTCTGATCTTGGTGTACTTATCTTGAATATTGGTTCTGTTATGTTTATTTGGTTTTTGTTCTATGATTTGTCTTGTATGTGGTGCTGACTTTTGACTGACAAGGAGAGCTAGCCTAGGTCTAACTGGTAGGTTATGACAATTGTAAGAGATACTAACTGGTTGATAGTTGTCCAATTGTGGCTAAAAAGGGGGAGAGTTAGTGTCTATGTGTAGCCTAGTTGTCTGTTGTGGTTCTAGGCTTGAGAGGGAGTGTGCATGTTTGATCAGCCGGTATGCTGGTTCTTGTTTTGAGGGGGAGCTTTATGCAGATTTTGGATGTGAGATCTGCTGGTTGTGTTTTGGAATATTAGGAGTATGAAGTTTTTCTGCTGCAGGTATCTCTGATGTTGGCAGAGATTGTTTTAGCCAAAATTAGCCAAAGGGGGAGATTGTTAGTTCTTGTATTGGCTAGAATTTTGGTAAAACAAAGTTGAACAATGTTGATTTCATATGTCTGATGTCTTAACATTCGTTCCTAACATTAGTTATTGCAGGGTTGAAGTATTATATGCTGATGTTAAACTTGATGTCTTGACATCAGTTATCAGAACATCAGAACATCAGGTTGTGATGTTTTAGGGTTGCGCGTGTTAGTTTATTTTGAGGAGATCTGTTAGAGAGATTTGATGTAAATATCTTGGAGAAGATATTTTCAATAAGATATTTTCAATCAGATATAGAGCAGATCATGTAACTAACATTAGGGCTGATTTGAAAAGATATAAAAAGATTAGAAGATCAAATCTGTTTTAAATAACAAATCAAATCAGATATTTGGAAGAGGTCCAAGCCCAAGTCAGAATTCTATTTAAAGCAGCCTCAACACTTGTTGGAAGTGTACGAAGACAGAGAGCATAGACTGAGAGTCAATTTGAGTTTTCGTGTGTGTTTTTGTAAACCATTCATGTTTGAATTGGTGTTACTATTTTGAGTTGTAATTGGTTTCTCTAGATTTGTTCTTGATCAAATCTTGTAAGCAAGATCAAGTTGTGGTTTCAATTTGTAATCTTTGAATTGTATCACTGAGGTGATTTAGGGAGTGAGTGGTTTCTCATATCTAAGTGGTCTCTTAGGTAGAAGTGTCATTGGGTAGTGATTAAGATTAGTATATGTCAACTGGGATTGTTGAGTCTGTAATTTAATACTACTAATAGTGAATTTCCTCCCTGGCTTGGTAGCCCCCAGACGTAGGTAGTTAGACCGAACTGGGTGAACAATTCATTGTGTTGATTTACTGTTGTTATAGCCTTATTCATATTAGCAGATTGTGTTGTTGTGACATCACACTTAACATCACACATTTGATACCAGAATTTCAAATTACACTGACCTGCACTAACAGGTTATCACAAACTCTATCACCTGCACTAGCAGGGTTTGCTAAACAAGACTAATCTAGTGTAGCAGGTTCTAACTAAATGAAACCTGTAGTAACAGGTTGCAACAAGTTGCTCAGACTGACACTTGTCAGTTCTGAGACATACAAAGCTACTATATTCTAATACCCCCCCCCCCCAACAACCTCAAGGGGAGTCTCGCACTTTGAGTTTGTTCCTGAGCTAAAGATACCTTGTAGAGGGAAGAGGTTTAGTGAGAGTATCCGCCCATTAATCAGTGCCTGGTATATGAGTGATGGACAGTTGCTTGGACATAACCTTTTCCCTAACAAAAAACAAATCAATCTCCATGTGTTTTGTTCTTCAATGAAGTATAGGATTGTGTGCCAGCAAAACTGCAGACTGATTATCACAAAGAACTAAAGGAGTCTTAATTGAGATGAACAACTCCTTGAGCAAGGTCTGCAGCCACAAAAGGTCAGCAGTGGCTTGAGCTAGGCTTCTATACTCAGCTTCTGTGCTAGACCTGGCAACCACATGATGTTTCTTTGACCACCAAGATATGAGATTATTTCCAAAGTAAATAGTGATAACACTGAAATACACTGTATATTTGGCTCTGATTTTACATAATTTTAGTCGTTTATTTGTTATTTTCCTTTGCTATTATAGTATTTTGTTTTACTTTTAGGTTTATTGCCCTATTTGAGCCCACAGTGAGAAAACAAAGCAAAACGGAGCAAAAACGGGGATTTCTTGTGAAAACATACACTAGCCGTTTCACTCAGCGAACGCCAAGGAGGATGCCATAGGCCTAATGACTTCACCCCCATGCCAACGGTCACAAAAGGCGTTTCACCTCCAAAACAACACTCGGCGGGCGCGGAGCAGGGGTCGGCGGGCGCCGAGAGTGATTAATAGGGAACGGTTTGAAACGCTCAAGGCAGTTACATCTGAAGAATTTAGTTTATGAAACGCTTTTTCATTATGATTAGAGGCAGTTACAGCTGCGAATTTCCTATAAATAGGACTTGCATTTTCATTTTCATATCATCCAATCTTAGTTTCAACCTTAGGCAGAGAATTCACTTTGTAAAGCAATAATCCGTCACATCGAGGGGTTATTGCACTATAGTTGTTGGTTCGATTGGAGCACTGTAGTTAGAAGATTTACATTTCTCGCAATTTACTTTCCAGCTTTGTACCAGATTCAGTCTCCGCTTTGGAGCAGGTTTATTTATAAATCGCATTTTATTATATTTCGCATCGCCTTTATATTATTTATTTTCTCGCACTGCTTTATATTCATTTATTTTCTGTCTCTGCTTTACTTTGTTATTTTATTTATCTGTGTGATCTGTTGTATTTTGGATCTGAACTTAAGCGTGACACTTGTGTTCACACTCTTAAAGTACACTATCACACTTCGCACAATTTTTATATTATAAATGTTTCCTTTAACAAACCAATCTATAATTATGTCTTTAATCACTATGTCTAGCTAATTTCCCTGTGCTAGAATGTGAGGATCGTCATTTCGACGATACTCCACATGTCTTCTCTTTAGAAATACTTTAGGGGCTGTTTTTGATTTTAATTAAACTCTTCTGAACTTAAATTGATCGGTCATTATGTAAACAAGACCGTGTTTTTGTTTGTGTAATGACTGTGACTAGATCGGGTAAGATCGAAAGTCGTCCGACATTTTAGAAAAGAGTTTGTTAGTTGTTAGTTGATAAATACAGCGGAAGCACTTTATTAACTAACTAGGAAAGTTTTATATTATTAGAAAGAGGTTTTAAAACTATTTTCGGATGCGTTTATAGATTTAGGATCTGGTTGGCCGAGCATATGCCGGAAACCCTTTGGTATAAAATATTTTCAATCGAAAACACTTTTTAACTAAGTCTTAGAGGTAATTATATAAAAAAGGACCTTCAACACTTTAACGCAAGGAGCGACCGGTGCAGCGTGAGCGGCTGGTATAGATTAAAGGTTAGGTCTGTTTTCGATCACGCTAACACGGCGGATCCTTTTTAATTCACTCTATTTCAAAGAAAGAAACATTGCCCCGTAAGTGTTACTATTTAGAAGATAGGAGTATTGTTTGATTGATGTGAATTACATTCCAGCATATTTATTTATCTGATTAATTTCTATTTTCGTTCAGTTTAAACTTGTACTCAGATTTCTATTAGCCTTAGATAAGCACCGTAACAATAGCAATCGATAGATTTGACATTGGTCTCTGTGGGAACGATAAATCTTTTATATTACTCTGACGTACTCTGTATACTTGCGGATAACATCACATCAAGTTTTTGGCGCCGTTGCCGGGGACCAATTACGTCAAAATTTCGTACCCTGTTGTTACACCGTCTAGACTAAGGCATCCCTTAGCCGGTAAATGCGAAGAACTCGCAGTACCGGAAACCTAGTTGATCCATTAGAAGAGCCTGAACGTTACGCTCGAGCTCGCCTTTTATTTCGAAAACTCAAAAGAGCAATGGCAGAAGAAGAAAACGCTAAACCTCTTAAGGATTTCGCCCTACCCTCTAACGAAGAACCCCATTCTAGTATAGTTAATCCAACTATACCAGCCAATAACTTTGAATTAAAACCATCTCTATTACAAATAGTTCAACAGAACCAGTTCGCAGGTCTTCCTACGGAAAACCCGAACCAACATCTTAAAGTTTTTATTCAACTAGCAGATACCTTAAAAGCGAACGGAGCTCCTCCTGAGGCAATACGTCTAAGACTATTCCCATTTTCTCTCAGAGATAGAGCCCGATCGTGGTTAGATTCCCTTCCAGCCAACTCTATAACCACTTGGAATGACCTCAAGAAAGTATTCCTTGCTAGATACTTCCCACCGAGTAAAATTGCTGTCTTACGAAACCAAATAACCCGATTTACCCAAAGCGAGGGAGAATCACTTTTCGACGCTTGGGAAAGATATAAGGAACTATTAAGAGCATGTCCACATCATGGCTTAGAACAATGGCTCATAATCCATACCTTTTATAATGGACTCATGTACAACACCAAGATGACCATAGACGCTGCCGCTGGTGGCGCTCTAATGAACAAACCCTACGTCGAAGCTAGCGCTCTCATTGAGGATATGGCACAAAACCATTACCAATGGGGGACCGAACGAGCACAAGTAGAGAAGAAAGAGACCAAAGGAGGTGTGTATGAGGTAAGTTTTTTTGACCATATGAATGCAAAAATGGACGCTATAGCCCAAAAAGTAGAAAACCTAACTATAAACCCCACAACAACTGTAGCAGCAATACAACCCGGATGTGAAATCTGTGGAACCTTAGGACATACGATGGCTGAATGCAACCTGTTAGCCGAAAGTCCCACAGATCAGGTCAATTACGCCCAAGGGAACCCGTATTCAAACACATATAACCCTGGATGGAGGAATCACCCAAACTTTTCATATAAGAATAATAACCCTACTCAAAATTCAACACCTCAAAGACCACCCGGTTTCCAACCTCAAAGACCCAACCAACCTACAACTTATGCTCCTCAGAAGTCAAATCTTGAGAAAAAGATGGACGAATTCATCTCAGCTCAATTACAGCAGAACAAGGAGTTCATGAACCAAAACGTTCACATTAATGGACTAATTACTCAATTGGGTACTAAACTCGATTCTGTAATCACCCATAACAAAATGCTGGAAACCCAAATCTCTCAAGTAGCACAACAACAATCTACTCATACTACACCAGGAGGACAATTTCCTGGACAACCTCAACCTAACCCTAAAGGGCATGCTAATGCTATAGCCCTAAGGAGCAGAACCACTTACAATGGGCCAATAAACCCCAGGTTGAAAAATCCCGAACCTCCTAGAAAAGTTGTGATCACACCTGAGAAAGAAGTTGAGAAATCAGTGGAACCTGAGAAATCTAAAGATATGGAGGTTAAGGAGAAGGAAAAAGAAGAAAATGAAAAAGTTTATGTATCACCTCCTCCTTACAAACCTCCGATCCCATACCCACAAAGACTTAAACAAACCAAATTGGATAACCAATATAAGAAATTCATAAAAGTGATTGAGAAACTCCATGTAGAGATTCCATTCACCGAAGCTATTACCCAAATACCATCTTATTCCAAATTCCTTAAAGACATTTTAACCAATAAACTAAGATTAGAAGATCCTAAACCTATAGAATGTAATTCAATCGTTGAGAATAAGCTTGCTAAGAAAGAGAAAGACCCAGGAAGTTTTTCTATACCCTGCGTTTTGGGAAACCAAGTTATAGATAAAGCACTTCTGGACTTAGGAGCAAGTGTAAGCCTAATGCCTTTAGCTGTTTGTAAAAGGTTAAACCTAGGAGAACTATAACCAACTAGGATGTCTCTCCAATTAGCTGACAGATCAGTTAAATATCCAATTGGCATTCTGGAAGACGTCCCAGTTAGACTTGGTCAACTTTACATTCCTACAGATTTCGTAGTAATGGACATTAAAGAAGACGATGAGATCCCGATTCTTTTAGGTAGACCTTTCTTATCAATGGCCGGAGCTATAATTGATGTTAAGAAAGGAAGAATGACATTCGAGGTGGGTAATGAAAATGTAGAATTTATCCTATCCCAATTCTTAAATGCACTAGCCATAGATGACTCGTGTTATGGCATTGATATAATTGATGAATACATAAGAGAATTAGATAAAGAAGATCCAGTAGAAACCATCAAACTACCTTCGATCCCCATAATGGAGGACGATGAATTCGAACATTTACCTAAACCCTATATAGATAACAGTCTTTATGAATGCTTGGCACTTACCCCATATCATATGCCATGTCAGAAAAAACCATCAATAGAGCTTAAGGAGCTACCTAAGAATCTAAGATATGAGTTCTTAGATGAATAATTAAATCGCCCAGTCATAGTCAGTGCCACGTTAGATGATCCTGAAACCAATCAACTCTTAGATGTTTTACGAAGATATCCCTCAGCTCTAGGTTATAAAATTTTCGATCTCAAAGGAATAAGTCATTCTGTGTGTATGCACCGAATTATGCTAGAAGAAGATACTAAACCCTCCAGGGAACATCAACGAAGGATAAATCCTATAATGAGTGAAGTAGTAAAAAGGGAAGTGTTAAAGTTATTAGAGGCTGGAATAATATACCAAATATCTGATAGTAAATGGGTAAGCCCCGTACATGTGGTACCTAAGAAAGGAGGTGTCACCGTTGTACAAAATGAAAAAGGAGAACAAATAGCCAAACGTATAGAAAATGGTTGGCGGATGTGTATCGATTACAGAAAACTTAATAAGGTGACTAGGAAAGATCACTTCCCACTCCCATTCATCGACCAAATGCTCGAACGTTTAGCTAGACACTCTTACTTTTGTTATTTAGATGGATACTCAGGATTTTTCCAAATACCCATTCACCCTGACGATCAGGAGAAAACAACCTTTACATGTCCCTATGGAACATTTGCTTACAGACGAATGCCATTTGGGCTATGCAATGCCCCAGCCACTTTCCAACGCTGTATGATGTCAATCTTCGCAGACTTCCTTGATGAAATCATGGAGGTATTTATGGACGATTTCTCGGTATGTGGATCCAGTTTTAAAATCTGTTTAACCAACCTTGAGAAAATCCTGGAAAGATGCGTAGAAGTCAACCTTGTTCTAAATTGGGAAAAATGCCACTTTATGGTAACTGAAGGCATAGTACTAGGACACATAGTGTCCGAGAGAGGCATTGAGGTTGATAAAGCTAAAATAGAAGTGATAGAAAACCTTCAACCACCCAAAACCATAAGAGAAATCCGAAGTTTTCTTGGACACGCCGGTTTCTACCGACGCTTCATTAAAGATTTCTCCAAGATAACTAAACCATTAACCAATCTACTTATGAAAGATGCCGAATTCAAATTCGATGATAAATGTCTTGAAGCCTTTAAATACCTGAAACATGCACTGATTTCTGCACCTATAATTCAACCACCTGATTGGAATCAACCTTTTGAAATTATGTGTGATGCTAGCGATTACGCTATAGGTGTTGTTTTAGGGCAAAGGAAAGATAAGAAACTCCATGTAATTTACTACGCCAGTAGAACCTTGGATGCGACTCAGCTGAATTATGCCACAACCGAGAAGGAACTCCTGGCTGTAGTCTTTGCAATCGACAAATTCCGATCCTATTTAGTAGGAGGAAAAATCATAGTCTACACTGATCACGCAGCGATAAGATATCTATTAAGCAAAAAGGACGCTAAGCCTAGATTACTACGCTGGATCCTTTTACTCCAAGAATTCGATTTGGAAATCCGTGATAAGAAAGGCACTGAGAATATGGTCGTTGACCACCTCTCAAGGCTTGAATATCTAAAACCAGATCTTGTACCTATCAATGATGATTTCGCATACGACAGATTAGTAGGGGTAGTTAGAACCATCCAGAATGATGATCCTAACCCTTATTCCGAAGAAGACATTGAAAAAGCACTCGCAGTTACAACAGTACCTTGGTATGCAGATTTTGTTAATTATCTAGCAGCCGATATCATACCCTCTGATTTAAATTACCAACAGAAGAAGAAGTTCTTTCATGACGTAAAACACTTCTATTGGGATGAACCCCTTCTATTCAAGAGAGGCACAGACGGCATTTTCCGTCGCTGTGTCCCTGAAGAAGAAGTTGAGAATATAATTAAGCATTGTCACTCTTCACCATATGGTGGACATTTAGGCTCATCCAAAACATGCGCTAAAATTCTTCAAGCAGGTCTTTTCTGGCCAACATTATGGTGCGATGTTCATGCCTACATTGTAAAATGTGACAGATGCCAACGCACTGGGAACGTCTCAAGGAGAGACGAAATGCCTTTGAAAAATATTCAGGAAGTAGAACTCTTCAATGTTTGGGGTATAGATTTTATGGGACCATTTCCATCTTCAATGGGAAACAAGTATATCTTGGTAGCCGTTGATTATGTATCCAAATGGATTGAAGCCATAGCTGCACCCACCAACGACACTCGTGTAGTCATTAAACTATTTAAAAACTATATTTTCCCTAGGTTTGGAGTACCCCGATTGGTTATAAGCGATGGAGGGTCGCACTTCATATCTAGGATATTTGAGAAACTATTAAAGAAATACGGAGTGAAACACCGAGTAGCCACACCGTACCATCCACAGACAAGTGGACAAGTTGAAGTCTCCAATAGGGAAATAAAACAAATCTTAGAAAAAACCGTATCGATCTCTAGAAAAGACTGGTCCTTAAAACTACAGGAAGCCTTGTGGGCTTATAGGACCGCTTTCAAAACCCCTATAGGAACAACCCCTTATCAACTAGTCTACGGAAAATATTGCCATTTACCCTTTGAACTTGAACATAAGGCCTACTGGGCCATAAAAACCCTTAATATGGATTACTTAACAGTCGGAGATAAACGAATTCTAGATATTCATAAATTAGAAGAACTACGCCGGGATGCTTATGAAAATGCCATAATATATAAAGAAAGAACCAAAGCATGGCATGACAAAAAGATTATCCGAAAAGAATTCAACGTAGGCGATCCTGTACTTCTTTTCAATTCTAGATTACGATTGTTTCCAGGTAAATTACGCTCAAGATGGACTGGACCTTATGAGGTCACAAAAGTCCTGAAATCAGGAGCATTTGAAATTGCAAATTATTCATGTAGTCCCTTTCTAGTGAATGGACAAAGATTGAAACCCTACTATGGAGGGGACATCCCTACTTACTACTCAGGTCACACTCTGATAGAACCACTTATAGCAACATCCACAACGTAATTTTTTAAGTCGTCGAGCTAACGACGTTAAACAAGCGCTGCGTGGGAGGCAACCCACGATTTTATTTTCGTTATTTTTAATATAATTTATTTTATTTTTTTATTATAATAGTATTTTTACATGATTAACTTATGCAATTGCTATGTTTACAGGTTACAGGTCACATCATCTCAGACATTCCACACTAACTTTCTTTGCAGGATGCAGAGCTATGATGACATGCACATTGTGTTCAGAGATGACGAACAGAGGAAGAAATACGTAGTCCTTTCTGAGCGACCAATCCTACCCACTAGGTACCCTGACCCTAACTGTCTATCAGCCTTGGGTACTGAGGCCAGCGTGAGATACCTTTGTCACCAGCTCGAATGGGATGAGTATTCTGAAGCGATGAATGTAACTTATAAGCATCTGACCTTAGAGTTCCTCAGCTCACTCATCTCTGAACCTTATAGTGGAAGAGGTTATAAAAGTGGAAGCATAAAGTTTAGACTATTTGGAAATGAGTATGCCCTGAACCACAGAGATTTTGCTAGAATACTTGGTTTTCAGTGTGGCCTGGATGCAATCCACTTTATGCATGAAACCAATGTTATGCAAGATGAACTTGACTCATTCTGGAGCAAAATCACCGGTGGAGGAGGACCTGATCCTTCCACCCAATTGGCAAGCAAAATCCACAACCCAGCTTTCCGTTATTTCCAAATGATCCTAGCTGAGACCTTCTTTGGTAGGAGTGATACTGAGAACCAAGTTACTGCAGAAGAGATTCTGATGCTCTTTTGTACTGCTGAATCACGACCATTAGCCAGTGGAAATTTTTTAATATATAACCTGTATTTGATTGCTGCATCTTCCAAAGGACCCATCCATGTGGGCGGTACGATCACACACATAGCTCATGCTTTAGGTCTAGCCAACAAGCTGACTCACCTTACATCCCATTGTGGCTATACCTTGATTGACATTCCTCACTGCCTTGACCGTGGTCTTATCAGGAGAGCATTCTTTAGTGCGGATAACTATAAGCTCCTAATAGACAACGAAGTCATTCACCACTTTGGACTACCAAACCATACCCGAACTAGTGTCCATGATAGAGCTAACTGGTCATACGTTTTGGAAGGCCAGGACGAGACGCCAGTCAAACCAAGAAACCACCCTGTACCAGAATACCACCCTTCACCTTACCCTGAAAGGACTACTGTTTATTCCTCTAACGTTAATCTGCAACGCAGGAACTTATATTCAGAGTTTGACGCTATGCGCAAGGAGATCATTTCTCTTCGCGAGGAATGCGCAGAGCTCACCTTGCAGATAGAGATCTCAGACGCTACGAACGCTTCATCATATGATCTTTTGGAACAGAAGATTTACGACCTCAAGCGCCAGCTTGCGGAGGCACGAACACCTTGTCCTCACATGACTCAGGGTGTCCGTCATCAGTCTTCTTAGAAGACATTCAGGAGCTCTGGAGCATAGCTCATACTTTGTGTGGAGGAGATTTACCTCATGCTTGTTTAGATCGTTTATTTTACCGCACTACTATCTTTATTGTTATTGTGATTTTTATCAGACTATTAGTGGATTTTATTTTTCGTGGTTATTAGAATTATGGCAACCTTATGTTTCTTTTGAGAGTGTTATTTCATTTTGAATTATAATAAATATCTACTCCAGTATAATATATTGTCTATATTTAATTTTCGTTTATTCATTTTATTATAAAAATAAAAATAAAAATAAAATAATAATAATAATAGTAATAGAAGTAACTGTTATTTAAATAAAACATTTACAAATATATAAATATAAATAAATAAAATATTCTCTTTGTTTCTTTCATATTCCAGTGTACTATAGACACCCCCAGGAAAGAAAATTGAACCAGCCAAGGCCCAATCCGTGCCAGCCCATTTTTACAGTCCGCGGACGCGGATCCCCCCTCGGCGGACGCGGAAGCGATCTGGGTTCTAAAACGAACCAGAATTAGAAAACCCATTTTTTTCCCAACTCTCTTCATCTCCTACCTCCATAAACTCGAATTTAACCACCATAAATCCCCATTAAACACTTAAAATCCATTATTTCATAACTTCCCTATCACCATTACATATTCCATTACCCATCATATCTATAAAATCCATATATTTCACCAAAATCTACAAAAACTAAAATACCCATTCACCACCACCAAACCTTCATTTTTCCTCAATAATGGCAGCGGGGAACCAAGAAAATATCATCTTTCGGGATGGAGATGATGGAGTCCAGCAATGGGAAAAATGGGACCGGCTTCGGACACGCAACATTCTTGCGACCAGGCTGCTTTACTCAAGAGAAGATTAAATCCTGTACCATTTATATTGTCGCATATGAGGGCAGTTGAGAAAAAGGGCAACACCGTGTCTTTTGGAGGGTTGATTACCTTCATTGCACGAGCCCTACACCTGGACGTCGAGTTGGCCACATTAGAACCACTTCCGTCTCGTACTATTGATTTAAAATTTTTGCGAGATATGCGTTTATGCAAAACGAGGCCGGAAGGAGGATATATCCTCATGGTTTGCAATGCTGCCATCCCGAGTGTCGCACTACCTTGTTCAGCACGCACAGATGTGCGCAAAAGAGAAAACTAGCTCTATGATTTAAAGGTTGCTCCTGTTTTAGGCCCATTGCTTCCAAACGTCCCTGAGGAAGAGGGAAATGAGACAGATGACGAATATGAACATATGGAGCAGTCTCACATTCCTGTATCACCTGCACACACCCCACCAGTTACTAACCATCCTGCAGCAGCAAGAGATAATGGACTTTATGCGGGAGTCACAGCAATCCACTCTTGAGAGTTTCCAAGCACTTAGAGATCAAAATACCTCTCTAATCGAGAGGATTGAGCAGATGGAGCTGTCACCTACTATCCGACACCGCAGTAGGAGCCGTCGTCCCAGACGCCCAGGGCATGGTGGAGAAGGCCCCAGTGGCCGACACGATTGAGTACCAGGTTTCACCTATCCCTTTCTCGCTTTTATCGAAACATTGAGGACAATGTTCGGTTTAAGTGTGGGAGGAGATATTTACTGTTTTTAGTATTTATTTATTTACTGTTTTCTAGTGTAGTTTAGTTTATGTGATTTACGAGTCATTTTGTGTAGTTTATCAATTCTTTCAATTCTTGAGCCTTAACAAAAAAATTTTAACAAAGAAACAGCATTATTTTTTTGATTATTTGGGCTATTAGGACAAGTAAGATCAATTGCAAAGACTTGGGAAAACTATTTGAAAAATCGATATCGTTTTTACACCGTAAGTTTCTCAATTATAGGAGCTTATCTAGATTCTTATTATACAGTGGCCTTAAAATCTCACCCTCCATCTCTAACCTTTAAGTAGTTTATTTTAGCAGTCAGCACCATCTTAATCACCGCTAAGTGACAAACCGATGCAAATAGGTAAAATCCTGCCAAAGAAAAGAAAAATAATAATAAAATAAAAGGCTAATAAAAAAATAATAAAAAAATAAAATAATAATATTAATAATTTCAAGAAGATGTTCAAGTATCTTCAGAAAAAAATACAAGAATTGGCAAAAAGGATCTGAATTACCACAGGTTATGTTCACCATGCGAGTGAGAGATAACGGGCTTAATGTGATTGCGCTTGAATGAAAAGGGGTAAGAAAGGGATGAGTAAGATAGGTCTAAGTATAATATCACGGTGTGGATTAGTTTGTGTAGGAGAGAAACTTATGCCCGCAAATCGCGGAAAGTGTCATTACGATACCCTTGGTTCATGAGTTAGTACCTACTGATGCATTATTGATCAAACTCAAGTTCTTAGCCCAGATCAGTTTAGTGCGTGTTTGCTGTTTTCCTTTGTTTACTTATCAGAGTTTGCTTGAGGACAAGCAAAGGTTTAAGTGTGGGAGAATTTGATAACACTGAAATACACTGTATATTTGGCTCTGATTTTACATAATTTTAGTCGTTTATTTGTTATTTTCCTTTGCTATTATAGTATTTTGTTTTACTTTCAGGTTTATTGCCCTATTTGAGCCCACAGTGAGAAAACAAAGCAAAACGGAGCAAAAACGGGGATTTCTTGTGAAAATATACACTAGCCGTTTCACTCAGCGAACGCCAAGGAGGATGCCATAGGCCTAATGACTTCACCCCCACGCCAACGGTCACAAAAGGCGTTTCACCTCCAAAACAACACTCGGCGGGCGCGGAGCAGGGGTCGGCGGGCGCCGAGAGTGATTAATAGGGAACGGTTTGAAACGCTCAAGGCAGTTACATCTGAAGAATTTAGTTTATGAAACGCTTTTTCATTATGATTAGAGGCAGTTACAGCTGCGAATTTCCTATAAATAGGACTTGCATTTTCTGTTTCATATCATCCAATCTTAGTTTCAACCTTAGGCAGAGAATTCACTTTGTAAAGCAATAATCCGTCACATCGAGGGGTTATTGCACTATAGTTGTTGGTTCGATTGGAGCACTGTAGTTAGAAGATTTACATTTCTCGCAATTTACTTTCCAGCTTTGTACCAGATTCAGTCTCCTCTTTGGAGCAGGTTTATTTATAAATCGCATTTTATTATATTTCGCATCACCTTTATATTATTTATTTTCTAGCACTGCTTTATATTCATTTATTTTCTGTCTCTGCTTTACTTTGTTATTTTATTTATCTGTGTGATCTGTTGTATTTTGGATCTGAACTTAAGCGTGACACTTGTGTTCACACTCTTAAAGTACACTATCACACTTCGCACAATTTTTATATTATAAATGTTTCCTTTAACAAACCAATCTATAATTATGTCTTTAATCACTATGTCTAGCTAATTTCCCTGTGCTAGAATGTGAGGATCGTCATTTCGACGATACTCCACATGTCTTCTCTTTAGAAATACTTTAGGGGCTGTTTTTGATTTTAATTAAACTCTTCTGAACTTAAATTGATCGGTCATTACGTAAACAAGACCGTGTTTTTGTTTGTGTAATGACTGTGACTAGATCGGGTAAGATCGAAAGTCGTCCGACATTTTAGAAAAGAGTTTGTTAGTTGTTAGTTGATAAATACAGCGGAAGCACTTTATTAACTAACTAGGAAAGTTTTATATTATTAGAAAGAGGTTTTAAAATTATTTTCGGACGCGTTTATAGATTTAGGATCCGGTTGGCCGAGCATATGCCGGAAACCCTTTGGTATAAAATATTTTCAATCGAAAACACTTTTTAACTAAGTCTTAGAGGTAATTATATAAAAAAGGACCTTCAACACTTTAACGCAAGGAGCGACCGGTGCAGCGTGAGCGGCTGGTATAGATTAAATGTTAGGTCTGTTTCCGATCACGCTAACGCGGCGGATCCTTTTTAATTCACTCTATTTCAAAGAAAGAAACATTACCCCGTAAGTGTTACTATTTAGAAGATAGGAGTATTGTTTGATTGGTGTGAATTACATTCCAGCATATTTATTTATCTGATTAATTTCTATTTTCGTTCAGTTTAAACTTGTACTCAGATTTCTATTAGCCTTAGATAAGCACCGTAACAATAGCAATCGATAGATTTGACATTGGTCTCTGTGGGAACGATAAATCTTTTATATTACTCTGACGTACTCCGTATACTTGCGGATAACATCACATCAAATAGCAGCTCCTGATGTACTTCTTCTATCATCAGGATCAGTAGCCTAGTCTGCATCATAGTAGACCTGTAGAGAGGGTGGAGAGGTGGGAGATAGAGCTGAGATCAAAAGTCCATGACCCATAGTACCCTTGAGATATTTGAGAATTCTCTTAACAGTAACCCAATGAGGCTCCAAAGGATGAGACATAAATTGACACACTTTGTTGACAACATGGGAAATATCAGGCCAGGTTAGAGTAGCATATTGTATGGCACCAACTACAGACCTATAAAGAGAGGGATCAAACATGGCTGGAGCACCAGTTCTGGTGAGTTTACATTAGGACTGCATAAGAGTTTGAACGGGACAGGCTTCCAAGATGTTAGTTTTCACTAAGAGATTCTTGATGTATTTGGATTAAGTGAGGAGTAAGAAATCAGATTTAGATTGCTTGACTTCAATCCCTAAGAAGTAATCAAGGGAGCCAAGTTGTTTAAGAGAGAAACTTGAGTTTAGTTTGGAAATAATGGTGTTGATGAGAGAGGCAGAGTCACCTGTGATGATAATATCATCCACATAGACTAACATGTAGATGGTGTGACCTTCAACACAATAAGTGAATAAGGAAGGATCACACTTACTAGGTTTAAAGTTGAGTTGGATAAGGGTAGATTGCAGTCTGTCAAACCACTGTCTAGGTGCTTGTTTCAGGCCATAAAGTGCCTTGTTGAGCTTGCAAACTAAGGCTGAATTCTCACTTTTAAACCCCTTAGGCTGCTCCATGTAAACCTCTTCATTAAGAATGTCATTGAGAAAGGCATTGTTGACATCTAATTACCGGATAGGCCATTTGTGAGTAAGAGTTATGGATAAGATAAGTCTGATGGTGACTGGTTTCACAACAAGGGAAAAAGTCTCAGTAAAGTCAAAACCATACCTTTGATGAAACCCCTTGGCCACCAGCCTAGCTTTATACTTATTCACTATACCATCTGGATTTTCCTTAACCCTAAACACCCATTTGCAGCCAATGACATTCTTCTGAGGTGGAAGGGGAACAAGGGTCCAAGTGTTGTTGTTAATGAGAGCATTGTATTCTGCTTGCATAACTGCTTTCCAATTGGCATAAGCAAGAGCAGACTTGACACTTTTGGGTTCTGTGGTAACCAAGAGCAGTTTGGGTTCCAATCTGGGTTGAACAAAACCTGATTTGGCCTTGGTTTGCATTTGGTGAGAATTATGAGGTTGAGGAACAAGAATAGCTTTAGGAGGAATTAAGGGTGTGGAAATGGAAGAAGTGGAGGATGAAGAGGTACTAGTTTGTGATGTAGAAAAAGAGGAAGTAGATGAAGAATCATTGGGAGTGACAGATTCTGAGATAGGATCCTGAGGATTAGATGAAAGATTAGAGGAGTGAGATGGGGTAGGTTGAATGGACTGTGGTAAATTACTAGTGGACTCAAGAGACTGAGTAGTTGATCCTGAAGGAAAAGCAGTAGAGGTGGAAGGAATAACAATGGAAGATGTAAGAGTGGGAGTAATCTCAGAGAGAATATGCAAGGGTGACAGTGTGACACTTTTGGTGGAAGGGTTGGATGAAGTGTGGGAAGGAAACAGTTCAGGAAATAGAAATCTAAATTCATTAAAGAGAACATCCTTTGAAATGTAAATTCTCTCAGTGGAGGCAAGACACTTATACCCTTTATGAGAAGAGGAGTAACCAAGGAACACACATTCTTGAGACCTGAAATCCAACTTGTGACTATTATATGGCCTGAGCAGAAGAAAACAGGCACAACCAAACACTCTCAAGAAGCTGTAATTAGGCTGAGAGTTATATAACAGGGAATAGGGTACTTGAAATTGAATTAATGGAGGAAGAGGGTGGCCTGTTAATAAGGTATACAACAGTGGAAAAAGCATAATCCCAATAGGTGAGTGGTAGTGAAGCTTGACTCAGTAAAGTGAGCCCTATATCTACTATGTGTCTGTGTTTTCTCTCTACTGCCCCATTTTGATGGTGTGTATGAGGGCAAATAAGCCAATGAACAATGCCATTCTCTTTGATAAAGTGAGAGAAAGGCCTGAATTCACCACCCCAATTAGACTGGACATCTTTAATAGGGTAACCAAATTGAAGTTCCACCAATTTCTTAAATTTTTGAAAAGTGGTAAGTGCTCCAGCTTTAGTTTTGAGAAAATAAATCCAGGTATACTTGGAGTAAACATCAATAAAAGAGATATAGTACTTAAAACCCGAGGTGGAAGAATGGGAAGAGGGACCCCACAGATCACTAAAAATAAGTTCAAGTGGTGATGTGTATGTAGTGTGTGAATCTGGTGAATGCAGTTTGTGTGTTTTACCCATACAACAAGCTAAACAGAAATCATCAAGAGCTTTATTTGAATACGGAATATTACAAGCTTGCATAACAAGTTTCAATACATGAGAGTTAGGGTGGTCAAGTCTAAGATGCCACTTATTTGGTGTACTAGAATTCAAAACAGCTTAATTAACACTAGGATTACAATGCTTATTCAAACTAGGACTGAACACAGTTGAAGGCAGAACAGTAGAACCAGATAGTTTGATGGAGGGAAACTCATATAGGCCATCCTTGCCAACACTGCCTTCAAGAAGAGTAGCTTTAGAGACTTGTGATTGGACAATACATTTGTCAGCAGTAAAGATAAAATATACATTATTATCTTTACAGAATTGACTCACACTAAATAGATTTTTAGTAATGTTAGGAATGAGGAAGAAATTGTGTAGTGTAAGTGAAGTGTGTGGCTGAAGTGGTGAAGGAAAGACACTTGAACCACAAGAGTGAATATGCACACCTTGACCATTTCCCATGAAGATCTGGTCAGGACCTTCATAAGGAGTCATCTGCTGTAAATTCCTGGCCTCATTGGTAACATGAAATAAAGCTTCAGAGTCAGGAAACCATGAACTTGAAGTGGATGGAGCTGAATTAGCAACTAGAGCACTAAGAGCATGAGATAAAGCTGAGGGACTTCATGGTTGTGGAGGAGGTATGGTCCACACATTCTGAGGAGTGCCAATGTAGCCATAGGGTGAAGCCAACCATTGTTAAGGATTCTATCGAGAGGCTGCTGCAGAAGGAATCTGGTAGTTCTAATGAAACATGTACCAGTAGTTGAGAGCAATGTGACCATGATTGGAGCACACTCGACACTGATTGTGAGAGTTTGGATTTCTACCTCTGCCTCTACCAGACCTAGCACCATGTATGCCTCTGAAACCACGAGATTGATTAAAATCTTGTTCAGGAGCTTGTGTAGTACTAGAAACTGGAACTGGTGTAGAATCAACACTAGCAGATTGAATGTCATCATTCGGTTTAGTACCAGCTGCAGTTTGAGCAAGATTGAGGGAGATAACATCTGAAGTAGTGGATTTCTTGAATTTGTTCAAACGCAGTTCATGAGCTAACAACAGAATTTCCACTTCATCTAAGTCCATTGACTACGCCAAAAATGACTTTTACTAGCGCACCTTAGACAGCGCTGCTATAAGTTAAATAAAAAATAAAACACGGAAACTGTATACGAAAAAGAGTAAAAAGCGCTGCTAAAAGTCCTACCTTAGACAGCGCTTTTTTAAAAGCGCTGGTAAAGGACCACATTAGCCAGCGCTTCTGAGAAGCGCTGCTAAAGGCCTATATTAGCCAGCGCTTTTATCAAAAGCGCTTTCTAGAGTCATATAAATTTTAAAAAAAAATAATCTCAAAAGCGCTGCTAAAGGCCAATATTAGCCAGCGCTTGTAAAAAGCGCTGCTAAAGGCCTATATTAGCCAGCGCTTTTCTAAAAAGCGCTGTCTAAGGTCTTATTAATTAAAATAAAAAACTGAATAGTATCAGTATTCTATTTTTCATATCTCTATTCTTTCCCTCTGCTGCGAACTGCGAACGACGAGAACGAACGAAGAACAGCTCACGCCACCGTCGTCCACCTTTCTCCACCGTCTCGGTTACAATCTCGCCGTCGTCCTTCCTCCATTGTCCTCCACCATCCTCCACCGTACTCCACCGTTCTCCACTGTTTCGGTAAGATTTCTTCTTTTCTGTTATGGTTAACGTTAGAGATGGTTAGGGTCATAACAAGACTCCATTACTTTAATCATTACAAGTTTTTTCTCAGTCATCCAACAACTGTTCCATGGATTTGTAAGGTCCATTTTCTGATATGAACATTTCTGCTTTTAGGGTTCTTCTTTGAGGAATCTGATTGATGTAAACCATACTGTCTCTTTTATAAACAACTATGCCTTGATTAACCAAAAAAAATTAAATCAAGATATAGAGTGGGGTATAGGTACTAAGTGTTTTGTTGTTCTCTTATGGATATTAATATCTTGGTTTTATGCTATTAAATTCAAAACTATAAACGATTCAATTTTGGAATTCTTCAATGGCTTATTCCTGCCTTAATCTCTCTTGTGATTGTTCTTTTCAGATTGTTGTTTGAGGAGAATTTGTTTTGAACCAAGTGCTACTACGAGAAAGGTATTTTATTCTTGCACTCAAATCTTTATATGGTAGACGATACGTGAAATAAAAGTTTGTATTAATCTTCTTTTATGTTCTTTTGAAATAGTTGCGTGAATAATTATAGTAGTGTTTTTGTTTACCTTAATAAGTAGGAAAACCATGGATAAAAAATGGATGTCTGCCGATCGATTGTCCAAAGAGTACGAGAATGGGGTATTGGAATTCGTTAAGTTTGCTGTTCAACACGTTGAAGACCCCAGTCGAATGAAATGTCCTTGCTTGGGTTGTTGTTATGTGGGTCGGGTTGACGCAGATGGATTGAAATCGCATTTACTGATGCATGGAATTGATCGAAGTTATAAGTGTTGGATATTTCATGGTGAGAAAACTAACGAGAATGTTGAACCGAGTGGGAAAAGTAATACGACCTATGCTTCAGACGACAAAGACACGAAAACATACGATTGTGATCGAGTCGAAGAGATTGCAGAAGCACTTGAAGAAGATCTTCATGATTGTCCCAAAATGTTTGAGAGGTTGGTAAGCGATGCAGAGAAACCGTTGTATAAAGGTTGCACTAAATTCACAAGACTGTCTGCGGTATTAAAGTTGTACAACTTAAAGGCGGGCAATGGATGGTCGGATAAAAGTTTCACAGAGTTGTTGGCCCTTATGAGAGAAATGCTACCGGAGGATAATGTTCTTCCTAATCAAACCTATGAGGCCAAAAAAATGTTGTGCTCTATTGGCATGAGCTATGATAAGATACATGCTTGTCTAAACGATTGCGTTTTGTTTCGAAACGAATATGCGTCGTTAACTGAGTGCCCGAAATGCGGTTTGTCTCGATATAAGAAAAAATTGTCTCCAGCAAAAGTCTTATGGTATTTTCCTATAATTCCGAGATTTAGGCGTATGTTTCGTAGTGAAACCAATGCAAGACACCTGGCTTGGCATGCAGATGAAAGAATTATTGATGGAAAGTATCGACATCCGGCTGATTCACCACAGTGGTCAAAAATTGATAATGATTATCCTGACTTTGGAGAAGAAGCAAGAAACCTTCGCTTGGCATTATCTACTGATGGAATGAACCCGCATGGTCTTCAAAGTATCTCACATACCACATGGCCTATGATTCTTATGATTTATAACCTACCTCAATGGCTATGTATGAAGCGTAAGTACATGATGTTATCTATGTTAATTTCTAAACAACCAGGGAATGACATAGACGTATACTTGGCACCCTTAATCGAAGATTTAAAGTTTTTGTGGGAGAATGGTGTGGAGGTTTATGATGGGTATAGGAAAGAAAGTTTCAACTTGAGGGCGATGTTGTTTGGCATAATTAATGATTTTCTAGCATACGGAAATCTATCAGGGTACAGCATAAAAGGTCAAGATGCGTGTCCTATTTGTGAAGATAAAACAGATTCGACGCGATTGGAGTTTGGTCAGAAGAATGTCTTTCTCGGTCATCGTAGATTCTTAAATTCTAATCATCACTACCGTGGGTGGTGAAAAGCATTCAATGGAGACACCGAACAACGTAAAGCTCCACCTGCATTGTCAGGTGACCAAGTTTTTGAAAAGGTGAAAGATGTGGGTACTCAGTTTGGCAAGCCTTTTGCACATAAGGTTGTCAAAGGTGGGTGGAAGAAGAGGTCGATATTTTTTGAATTGCCATATTGGAAGTCTTTGTACGTGAGACATTTTCTCGATGTTATGCATATTGAAAAAAATGTATTTGAAAGTGTTATTGGTACGTTACTCAATATAAAAGGAAAGTCTAAGGCTGGCCTTACAGCAAGGGAGGACATGTTAAAAATGGGAATAAGAACTGAATTAGCACCCGTGAAGAAAGGAAGACGAACATAATTACCACCTGCTGCTTTTACTCTATCAAGAAAGGAGAAAAAAATATTGTGTAAGTTTCTGAGTGAAGTTAAAGTTCCAGAAGGATACTCTTCAGATATTAGAAGACTTGTGTCTATGAAAGACCTCAAGTTGAAGAGTTTAAAGACACATGATTGCCATGTTATAATGGAACATTTTCTACCAATAGGTATACGTTCTATTTTGCCAGAAAAAGTAAGAAGCGCCATAACTAAATTGTGTTTTTTCTTTAGGTCAATTTGTAGTAAGGTGATCGATCCTGAGATCTTACCAACACTACAAAAAGAAATAGTTATTACCTTGTGTGAGCTTGAAATGTATTTTCCTCCCTCTTTTTTTGACATAATGGTACATCTAGTTGTTCATCTTGTGAAAGAGACATAGTTGTGTGGACCAGCTTATATGAGATGGATGTACCTTGCTGAACGTTATATGAAAATATTAAAAGGGTACGTGAAAAACCGAAGTCAACCAGAGGGTTGTATTGTTGAACGATACATTGTTGAAGAAGCGGTTGAGTTTTGTACTGAATATTTGTCCAATGTTCAATCGATTGGACTCCCCAAAACTCATATTTTCGAAAAAAAGGAAGGTAAATAATTAATTGGAAATAAAATTGTGACAATATAAAGGGATGAACGGGATCAAGTGCATTTGTATGTTTGCACAATGATAACGAGGTTGAGCCATATGTTGAAATGCACAAGGATGTACTCCGAAGGTTAAATCAGAACAGAAATGAAAATTGGATAGTACGAGAGCACAATCAAAGTTTTATACAATGGTTAAAGGATCATATTTATTCGAAGCGCTCTTCAGATCCCGCTTCAGTAACAGAAAGGTTGAGATGTTTGGCATATGGTCCAAGTTTGCATGTGTTTTCTCATAGCTCATACGCAATTAATGGATACACATTTTATACCAAAGAACAAGATGATAAAAGTACTATGCAAAATAGTGGTGTCACCGTGCTAGCTGAAGCAATGCACATATCAAGTATGAAAGACTTAAACCCCAAATATGCAAATCTGTCATATTTTGGAGTTATTGAGCACATTTGGGTGTTTGATTACGAGAAGTTTCAGATTCCTATCTTTGGTTGCAAGTGGGTAAAAAGTAGTAGCATACGAATGGATAAGTCAGGATTTTTGCAAGTGGATCTTAATAAGGTGGGGTACAAAGATGAGCCTTTTATTCTAGCATCTCAAGCTAAATAAGTGTTCTATGTCACTGACCCGACGAGTACGAAATGGTCTATAGTGCTTTTATCTAACAAAGTTATTGATGATAGCGGTGTAGATCAATGTGATATTGATGTTGAGAATGAGTCATGCATTAGACGGAATGAGTTGTATAATAGAAATGATCAAGATGAAGATCTTATAGCGGATGAGTCATATATCAGAAATGATCATAACGAGGGAATTTGGATCAATTCATCCGTCCGCATTGCTAAGAAACAAGTAATTCATATTCCAACCAAGAAAAGAAAGAGATGTTAGTGAAAGAGGTAATATAATAAAATGATATATATTATAATTTTTTATTCATTTATTTATTTATTTATGTGAATTGTTCTAAATATTCATTTATATTTTATTAGCATTATATGGATTGGAGTGAAGGTATATTAATTATCACATTTTTTATTATATTAGTGATGATACTTGATAAAACTTAGGATTTATCCATATTTTGTTTTCATCTGTAGTGTCCTCGACAACGTAATGATATAGATTGCGGTTATTTCATGTTGAGGTTTATGAGAGAAACTCTTTTTTTGGATCGAATAGAGATTCCATCCGATGTATGTATTTCTAACTTATGAGTTATTTTAATATTTAACACATATTTCTCATATAATTAAATAGTTGAGAATTTTGAGGTATATTTTGAGTAATTTATATTAAAAATTTCGTATACCTTAGACAGCGCTTTACACTAAACGCGCTGTCTAAGGTGGGGTTTAGACAGCACTTTCGCAAAAAGCGCTGGCGAAAGTGGAGTTTAGACAACGCTTTTACCAACATGCGTTGTCTAAGGTATACCAATAAAAGCAAAAGCGCTGTCTAAGGTATACTAAAAAAAAGGCAAAAAGCGTTGTCTAATGTTAGTCTGAAAAAAACAAAAAGCGCTGTCTAAAGCACCATTTAGACAGCGCCTTTACAAAAAAAGCGCTGTCTAAAATATAAACAAAAGCGCTGTCTAAAGCGGTGCTTTGACAGCGTTTTTTCAGTCAAAACACCCCTTTAGACAGCGCTTCTTACATTAACCAAAGCGCTGTCTAATCTTTTAGCAGCGCCAGTTTAGACAGCGCTTTTAAGCGCTGTGTAATGCCAAAAAAAGCGCTGTCTAAAGGCTTTTATGGCATAGTGATTAAACCAAATTTGCTCTCAATAACTGACACAACAGGAGCAAATTCTGAAGGCAGACCTTCAAGAATTACATCTATATGATGTGAAGCAGGTATAGGATCACCAATGGAAGCAAGAGCATCAATAATGGTGCGTACCTTGAGCAAATACTCGAGTTGTAAAAGTATCAAGAGTTAGGGCACGCAATTCCACACACAACTACCTTGCACGTGCACGAGTTTGCTTCTGAAAGTAACTGAACAATCGATCCCAGAGTTAATGCGAGTGAGAACATCCAAGCACACGCGAGAGAATTTCATTGGACAACATGGGTTGCAACCAAGAAAGAAGCATCTGATCTTTTTGCAGCCAGCAAGAGTACTCAGGATTGGTTAATCCAGCTTCGCAAGCTTCATCATCTACAAACTGTAAAGGAATTTTGGCGCAAACTACAAATTCAGTGAGGTTATGCGCATTGATGTAGGGTTCGATTTGTTGACGCCATAGGTGAAAGTTCTTTTCATCCGATTTCTGCGAAATCTTGAGCGAAAATTAGAGGCAATGAGGATCAGCAACAGAAACGACGGCGACCGGTGAAGAAACCAGTTGATCTTGCGCAAAGGAGGTCGGTGTTTCCTCCGGTGTAGGAGTCACATCCATGATAAGGTTATAGATCTGAACCAGAGCTAAACTGATACCCTATTAGAAAGTGAAGAGAGAGAGAGAGAGAGTTTCATGATTGTAACTAACTGTATTTTCTGTTATTGAAAAATGAATGATTCAGTTACACTTGAGTTTCACTTTTATACAACAACAACACTGACCTGCACTAACAGGTTATAACAAACTTTATCACCTGCACTAACAGGTTTTGCTAAACAATACTAACCTGTAGTAGCAGGTTCTAACTAACTGAAACCTATAGTAACAGGTTGCAACAAGCTGCTCAGACTGACACTTGTCAGTTCTGAGATATGCAAAGCTACTATATTTTAATAGAGCATAACTCTTGTTATAAGACTAGTTCTCTCAGAAGATAGGAATGACTTTATATGGTTTATTAAACAAACACCTATCTTTCAATAGAGAATAGTATGCTTATTGGAAAGAGAATATAAGAATTTTATAGAGAGGATAGGTTATGATATTTGAACTGCTATTAAAAATCATCTCTTTGTTCCCACACATCTACTTGATGGTGTTGTGGAAAATAAATCTAGAGAAATATAAACCAAATAGGGCAAGGAAAATGTGCAACAGAGTTTGAGAGTTAAAATCATTATCACTACTGTTCTTGGTATGGATGAGTTTTTATGTGATTCTCACTGTAAAATTGTCAAAGAAATGCAGGACATCCTTCAAATTACCCATGAATATACGATTACGGTCAAAAGGGATGACTTGAATATGGGATACCTTTTAATCACCTCTACATCATCACCATCGTCAGGTATCTTTATGAGAACTTTTATTCCATCTAGAGCCATCACATTATACTACTCCTTTTCATTATTATTTGTATTATTAGTTAATGCACTACAGTGACAATCAACAAGTTGTTTTTCCATTTGTCCCATATGCACTTCTATTTTTTTTATACAAGCATGCATATTCTCCTTATTAGCCATGGATACTAGCTTGAACTACTTCAAAATATCGTCAAGGTTTGAATCTTGTCTCATGAGGATTTTACTGAAATTGTTGGAACGATTGTTAGCTTTGATAATCGGGGTTCGTACCACTTTGAAAATTGTTATTGTATTGATTTTGATTATGGTACTAGTATTTCCTTTGACTTTATTGATTATTCAAAAAGTTCACATCTTAGTATGGTGGAAAAAATTATTCTAATGGTTTCCAAAGTAAAGTTCACACTTCATTTCATATGTCACCTTCTCTTCTTGCATACGTATGATATATTGAGGTATCTATGACATTTATTTTGTAAGTTCCTCAATTCTTTGAGTTAGAAGGAGATAATAACATTACTTGTAACAAGTTCAATTAACTTACCCTTTTTGTGTGGTTCCTCTAATAAAGTCCCCTTTTGGTCATTTGGTGTCATAGACTCAATGATTTTGATGGAATTATCTACACTTTTAGACATCAAGATTCCTCCTACTTTTGAATAATTTAGAAGCTTATGTTGTTGTAATCCATGAGTTTGAGTAAGATTATCAAAGCCATATGATTCAAGCACTTCCTCAACATATATTTTTATCTTTCAGAAGCTTCACATAAGGTTTCTACTAAAACTTTTGAAATAACAATTACTGCCTTGGTCCCATGAATTTACTTTTAGGAAATATTCTTGTGATGAATTTATCCTCCAAAAAATTCCAATTGTTCATAGTTGATTTTGGTTGAACCAAGTATCAATCATCTGTCTTTCCAATAAAAGAATACGGAAACGGTCTTATAAAAATCGATTCCTTTTCCGTTGTAGACACATTGAGTGAACAAGAAATCTCATAGAACTTACCCATATGACAAATGAGGTCTACAAGATCCATTCTGGTGAACATATTAGCATACAACAGTTGTAAGATCCATGTATTCATCTCCATCTTTCATAAATTAGTGGCAGGCATGTCGATGTGTGTCAATAATTTTGGATTGTTGTTGTTGATCTTCAGTTTTTTTTTATGAACTTAAGTATTATATTTTCAATAATTTTGGATTGTTGTTGTTGATCTTCAGTTTTTTTTTATGAACTTAAGTATTATATTTTCAATTATGGATATTTCAAAAATAGTTGAATTAGAAGATTCCCCTTATTTTGCTTTAACTCTAATAGAGTATGGTGCAAAACATATGCATAAAGTATGGTGTAACGACAACAAAATCAGTGATGTAGTTCTCATGCATACAAGCCATGCACATATTTCCAATGCATGATATCACATATATGCATTCTAGTGTAACTAATATATATGCACTTCACCATTGTAATCAAACTAACTTCAAACAATTAAATGAAAAATGAAGTTCACAATATTGTTTTCCATTATTGTATCATTCCTCTTGTTGATCCCTTTTGCTCTCTAACAACCTCTAACCATTTTTCAACTGGTTTCTGTTGCACTCCATTTATGTAATTGTTTCTGCATCTTCTTCGCTCATCCATGGTTGAAACTTCTGAACCTTCACTTTCACTAACAACAATGGCGTCGCAGTTTCAACAACTTGCTTTCACTACACCATATTCTTCATCTTTGCATCATTTCGATTCTAAGCTCTCCATCAAACTTCTTCCTAACAATTACTTCTTGTGGAATTAACAAGTTAAGTGTGTCATGCTCGCTCAAAAAGTGCATAAAGTTATAGTCAATCATCGAATTCATCCGAAGTAAAAAATGGTGCAAGATTAAGATGAAGGCAAGGTTTTCAATGAGTGTGAGGCTTGGATAATGCAATATTAAGCAATCTATATCTGCCTTCTTTCAGCATTCATCCGAAGTAAAAACATATTTGAAGTGTGGGACAAGATTCACAAGTATTTCAACGCTCACATGAAGGTTCGAGTAAGGCAACTCTGTGTTGAACTCAAATAACTCAAGAAAGATAACAGTTCGATCACTGAATATGTTCTCTGTGTCAAAGCTATTGTAAATTCATTATTATATGTTGGTGACACTATTACATAATGTTAGGTGCTAAATTGTGTTAATATTTAGTTTAATTTTTAGCACATTTTTGTGATCTTTATTTGATAATCAATGCTTTTTCCAATTGTTTCCGGTTAATAACCGTAGTATAGTTAATTACATTATTTAACTTATCTATTTAACTTTTGTGTTTTAATTGAAGGTTATTACATGGAAATGTGTAGCTTGGAGCAAGGAAGGCCCCCTTGAAGCAGTTTGTAAAGAAAATGATTTTTTGAGCATGCTTGGAGCCCGCTCAGCGCGCTCCTAGCGCGGTGATGGAGCTAGTTACAGAGAGTAGCCCGCTTAGCGCGGTCCTGAGCCCGCTAAGCGCGCTTTAGGTCGGTTTGGCAATAAATGAGACCGCGCTCAGCGCGCTTAGCGCGCTCTGCGATCCTCTGCCCCCTTATAAATAGACTTTTCAGTATTTTTCTTGGGATCCTTGATACTTTTCAGAGCTAAATACATTGTAAACACTGTAGCATCCTATTTTGGAAGATTGGAAGCATCATTCGTCGAGAGATCGTCATTGATGCTTGATATTCTTCTTCATCTTCATGTTTGTTTAGCTCCCATGACAATGGAGAGCTAATTTTCCTTTTATGTCAAGGTTAGATGGTAGATAAACCTTTCTTTTGCATGTAATTGTATTGACTCTAGCTTGTGAACTCTTGGATGATGAATGTATGATGAAAAACTTTGTTTCTATGGTTTACTCTTTGTGTTGGTTCATGATTGAGAAATGTGCTCTTACACTTTACCTAGGTTGTTCATCCATCAATGCACATTGGCTAGAGATAGTAATGAGTGTTGATGTTCATAAGTATTGAACTTGAATGTTGTCATTTTGATAGTTTGAGTGAGAGATCATCAAAGGATCAAAATGGCAAAACTCACAATATGTGTTAGAGATAAACATATTGGGAGGATATGTGATTACATTTACCGTCTAAACGACTTCATTAGCTTTGTCGATTCTATCCGTGCAAAATAGGTTTGTCGAACCCTAATCTTGACATGTTTTTTAGAAATCGTTAAAACAAATCTTTTTACCGCTATTACTTAAATTTGAATGCAAACGTTCCGATTAACAACAACCAAAAACCCTTGTTACTTTGAAGTTTAAAACGTATACAACTGTAGAACGGCTGCGATATCTCCGAACAATCTCTGTGGAACAATAACAAAACCCTAACTCTATTTGTATTTCAACAAATTGGCGCCGTTGCCGGGGATTGTTAATTGATATTGCAAGCATTGCAATAGTTGTGAAGTTTTAGACTTGTTAAAAAATTTCTTGTGCTTGTTAATTTGTTTTGTTTAGTGTGCAGACTTTGTTTATGCGAGGGCAACTACCGGCGGACCGACTTCTATTCAATCCCGAGATTTAAAGAACCGCTCATAGACTCAATAGCAGAACTAGACGGAGGAGACAACTAGCTAGACAAAGGCAAGAACAAGGAGAAAGTTCGATTTCAACACCACCACCAATTCCACAGTTCACGCCAATCATGGATCCACCACCACCACCACCTGCTTCCACACCATGTGTAAATAGTCCATGGCACACCGCTCAGTTTCCTAACAATAATCAAGGAAGGCAAGCTGAGATGAAAATTGGAACTTTGAACTTGTTGTATGGAAGTCCGTTCACGGGAATGGATCATGAAGACCCTTTCGCTTTTCTCACCAAATTTTATGAGATAGCGTTAGCGGCCGGAGTCGATCAAGCGCAGGAGTTACCTCTTTTCAAGAGACTATTTCCTTATGCTTTGCTTGGCAAGGCTAAGGATTGGTATCTTGATCAAACTCCCGCTGTGATGACCGATTGGAATGTTTTGGAGGAAAAATTTATAGAACGGTTCTTTTCTCACAACCGTTTTATGGAGTCAAAAACCGCAATTTATGTGTTCTCTCGGGGCACTAATGAATCTCTGAATAAAGCATGGGAACGATTCAAATCCATGCTTCGAAAATGCAAAGGCCACGGGTTTGACGAGTTAACACAAATTCACATCTTCAAGAATGGTTTCCAACCAAATTACAAGACATTATTGGATGCCACTTCTGGAGGATCTTTGTTATCAAAGAGTGCCGAAGAAGCTACGGATATCATCAATAGAATGGCTCTCAATGATCTTCAAAGTCAAAGCCATAACAACTCGCAAAAGAAGCCCGGGTGTCGCTCCCGGGATTTTCATCCTGGTACAAACGCGAAAGTGGCACCAAACAGAGTCGCCAGCAATGTGTATTTATCCCAAGAAAGGGAAAGGAAACACCGCATAAACCTACGGGAAAGGAAAGAGCATGGTCTTGCGACCAAGAGAAATGGGTAAGGGAGTCGGTTACGCGAAGGGAAGGTATTAGCACCCCCACGCGTCCATCGTACCCGATGGGATCCACGCTTGCTTGCTTCGATCAAAGGGTGATAGAAAAAAGGATACTGGAAAAGGAACTGAAAGAAAGAAAGGAGAAAGAGAAACAAATGTAGGGAAAATAAAAGAAGTGCTCGCATGGGCCCTACCCCACTGCCTACGTATCTCATCGGGAACATGAGAATCAGAGCGACGTAGTTCCCCTCACAAGGGATGGATTGTTTGTGTTTTTTAAGGAACGGCTGACGTTCTAGCTCAGGTGTTGCAGGTTCGCTGGTCCGAGTGCGTTACCGTCTTGCACGAGAACGAGTAGGAGCACGTTCGTACGTTGAGAGTGAATGAGATGAGAAAAGAATTCCCGAAGGAAAGACGTTATTGTTTGTTTTTTGTCTTTTAAGAGTTTTTTCATTTGTTTGCATATGATAGTGTATCTAAATCTTAGTCATTGAAATGTATACATTCTCACATTCCAAGATGGAATGAGTAAGAAAGTACACTAAGTGTGAAGAAGACCCCCACACTTATTTCCGATTGTCAAGGTTCAAACACACTAGCATACTTGTGTTTATTAAGTGTTTTTGTTGATTAAGAAAATGAAGAAGTGTTTTTTATTTGTATCTTCAACAAATATTGCATTTAAGTCCCTCATACAAGATCAAATGTTTAACACATTGACCCAAGATGGGCTATATGCTACACATTCTAAGATTATAAGAGAAGACCCCTTATAACCTTTTCTTTATATGAAAGGCCTAAATGCAATAAATGCCTACCTTTATTAGATATTTTGAATTTTCTTTAAGATGGGAAGAGAGACTCAAGAGAGGAGCAAAGGTAAAATCTATATGAAATAAGACTCAATCCTAATTGAAAATTAAAGGGAGTGGTCCTAATGGTTTGTGAGGTTTAAACCTAAAGTCTAAAGAAAGAATGAATTAAACAATTCACTTCTAAAGTAGAAGATGAATTGTAATTCAAAAAGGGAAAGTGATGAGTTATTAAAAGAAAACACATAAGTGCTTAACAAAACACAAAATGGAATTGTAAAAGAGATGAAAGAAAAGAGGTTTGAATGTGGATTTCTTATCCACACTCAATTGAAACTTACCGAAGCCCCTACATGGTTAGTAAACATGTATAAGAAGTATAAGGAGTAAAAGAACATTTAATGCACCATAAAGATCAAAAGAATAAGATGAAAGATCAAATCCTATTAATCACAACCAGAATGTACCTCATATGGAAAACAAATGATCATTATCATGCAAATCCAAGTGGATAGGCAACAAACATCATCCATGACATTAGAACATGCTACCATAAGAAAAGGGAGAATGAAAGATGAAAAGAAATGGAAGAAACATGCCTAAATGGAACATGTAATCCAAGGATCAGAATTGAAATGAAATGAAGAATGATATATAAACACATCACAAGCATTCATGAAACACCTATCAAGCCATTCAAGAAGCAATAGAAGAAGAAAGGAAATGGAAATTCAAAAGATAACACAAGTACTTCATATTAAGGACACACAAAGTTCAAATGAAAATAAACATGCAATGATGACACATAACATGTACCAATGACCTATAATGTCAAATGAATGGTTCACAAAGTAGGCAAATGATCATGCAAGTATGCACAAAAGCAATCATGTAAACATGCACAAAGATTACAAGGATATGACATGTTGTAATGCTCCAAATGAAATGTTTTAAACAAAAATCAAATGAGTTCATGAAAATTATGAAAACATGGTATTGAGGTTCACAAATCAGAGGTTAATCACATATCAAAGTATCATGTAAAAAACTCAAGGCAAAAAGGCTTTATACAATGCACTTAAATCAAATTGGATGCACATGCAAAGTAATGCAAAGGTGAACATCAAAACATGCCATAACAGGACCTAAAAAATCAAATAAAAATCACTTAACACAATTCAAGATGTTAATGACTCACTACAAAAAGAAGCAACTCAAAACAATTTTTAATGATCAAGAACAAAATTAAACAAAATCATGTACCACATTAAGAATGCACACAAAAGAAAATCATGGAACAGGGGCAAAAAGGTCATAAAATCAAGAAATAAAATCATGAAAAATTTTCTAAATGTTTTAATGATGCTCATGAATTTTTGTGGAATTTTATAATGCCATTTGGTATTTTTAAAAATTAAAAAGCAAACGTGTAGAAAAAATGAAAATAAAAATGAAATGCAATATGAATGGGGGTGCATGCATAGTAATTGTTCAGTTCAAATTAATTGGGCTTGAAAACATGGGAGGTGTGGATATCAATCTGACTAGGTCCAATAAGAGCGCATAACACAATAACTACCATGCTCTTCAGTCAACACAAGTCAAAGCAATTACAACCATCAGATTAGGTCAAGTCAACACAAAGGTCAAAGTAAACAAGATCAATGATCACGCGTGGAGGAACACATTCATTAACATGCACTACACCACACAATGTTTAAATGAAATCTGAAATGTGGCATGTGACTTGCACGCTCATTTTAATGTGCTGGCAGCATTTTGGCCATTAGATCATACTCATCCAACGGACCAAATTCAAACTGAGCATAAAACCCTAACATAAAGTCCACCGGCCGGAGAGGGACCTCCGGTCACCTTCTCCGGTCAATCACCACCGTCTGCAACTTTAATTTCTCCAGAAATCCACAAAAAGTATACCAAATAGAAGCTGAACTTATGGAGAACACGAATACACACTTATTTCTCACAGATCATGCTTGCATAACACAGACCGAGCCAAAATAATTTGCCCTAAAAACACACCTAAGCTCCTAAGGAGCATATCAACTAAACAGGACGCACGCATAGCTTCTAATAAGCTCTAAACCATAAAAAACAAACTAAAACAATAAGATTTTATGCAATAGAATTTGAGTAATTGGAACCTGAAGTTTGCAGAACCTTGAAGCAAAAGAAAACCAGAGATCCACTCTTGATCTTGAGTTTGATTCGTGCAAAATAAATGCAGTTGAGTCTTGAGGTATTGAGAGCAGAGAGAGAATCAAAATGTTGATGAAGCTTCACTTGCTCAAAGACCACACTCAAGATGATGATTGAAGAAGATGAATGAAGAAAGTGTTGGTTTCGTGAGAGATCAGAGAGAGAGAATAAAGAGTGTTTCAGAGGGAGAATAAGAGAATGAGAGTTGAAAGTGAGAAAAATGAAGTTGGAAATGAAATTAGAGTGTGAGTTTTCTATTTATAGTGTGAGTTTAACCATGGTTAACTGGGTGAATTAACTGAGTTGAAGTGGTTTAAGTGAGTCATCCCTAACTAACTGAGTCAAGTTAGTTAGGGAGAGCGAGGATATGGTGGTGATAGTTCATGGTGGGTTATGGTGGAGCTGAAAATGAACTTGCAATGGCACGGCTGGTTGTATCAAAAACTTGTTCAGCAAGTTTATTCTTTCCACTTTCATGCAAGGCACGTGCTAATGTGCAAGGTGGAGGTGATATGTGCTTGGCTTAATGTGGAAATAAAGTGCAAGGGTTGTTTGATGGATGTCTAAACCAAACTGCAAATTCTGGTGTGATTCATCAGTTGGAAATGGTGATGTTTACGCATGGATATCTCTCTCTTCAAGCCATGGACATGAATGATCTTGGTATCATTACAAAGTGTGTACATGATACAACAACTTTGATGTTGAAAGTAAATGAAAATGAGACTTGCAACAACTTGGAAATGTGCTTCAAACATGTAAACTCAAAGCTGACTCATAATGCACGCATGTGGGGCAAGACCTGGTTGTGACCTAACCAAACATTCAGTTATCTTGACCTTATTTTGAGCCACCACAACTTCTCAATCATTGGTCTAATGAAAAAACCATAAACATACACTTTGAATATCTCACATAGAGGAACAACTTTCGTGTTGAAAGAGTTTTCATTTGAGGCCTCTAACCTTGAGAAATTGACCCAAACATTTGGCCCACCACGTGCTTGTGAAAATGACACGCGCGTGACCTGAAAGTTCTTGGTCACGACCTGGTTTTTGCCCTACTTTCCTCCAACTTTGATCAATCATATCTCCCTCAATTTTTATCCAATGGAGATGTTCCACATATGGATGTGAAGCCTAAAACAAGATCTTTTGTTGTGGCCAAGTGGAATTTTCATTTGGTGCTTCAATTTTAAATGGCCTTGGTTCAAACTCTGATGCAAAATGGCCAAAACTTGCTATTTTTAGTAACCCTTCTTCATCCAAAAATGGCAACTTTCCACATCTTGATTTTTTTATGATTCCTTTGGAGTTTCTTGACCAAATTTTGTACATTGGACACATATAACATGAATTTTATGAATTTGGCCTCAAAAAGTCAAGAGTTGACTTTTCCTCTGATTATTTGACTAGGCCCCAATTTCTCTGATTTTTTATTTTTCTTCCAATTGAACCACTTCTAAAACCAATTGAGATGTGATTTTCCACATACATACACTTAAGAACATATAGAATACCATGACATCAAGTTTTGTCCAAAAAATCAAAGATATCCTGATTTTATTAGAAACCCTAATTTTGACCCCCTCTGGTTAGGAGAAAAATATGTAGTCTTCAATTTCCAATTCCTCAGGGTATGTTGTGCATCCTTTTAAAGGATGATGGGATATGCCATTTGAGATTGATTTTGGATCAATGAGCTATCTCTTTTGAGGGTTTTCCTTCAGTTTTTGAACCTCTTGCATGTTGAAGTATGTATTGTTTCAATCTCCCATTGGATCTCACTTCCTTGAGATTGTGGATGATCAATTGAGATGGTATGAGACATGAGAGACTCTTGGCTTGCCTTGAGGCAACTTGATTGACCTTTTTGTGCTTTGAATGATCCCTTGATTATCCACCTTCCACCTGATCACATGCCTTGATGGTAAGAGGAATGATATGCTTCATTTTTCTATGTTAAATGCAATGCAATGCTAATGAGATGGATATGATATGATAGATGATAATTCTATGCTAAGATGCAACAAAGGGAGAGCAAATTTTGGGGTATTACACCGGGGTACTTGAATTGGGAACTAATGATGCAATCCTAGCACAAAACAAGCTTATATCTCAATAAGTGGAACTTTTGACTCAACAAATTAAGGAATTGAAGGAACCTAGCAAGAGTAAACAAGTTGCTTGTTGTGAACTTTGCAAAGGCGAGCATGACACCGGATTTTGTCCTCCTCCGGGATTTGAAGAAGTGAACTACATGAATAATCAACGAGACTATCAAGGAAGACAACAACAACAACCTTATCAACAACAACAACACAATCCTCAACAACATTACCAAGGCAATCAAGGATATCCACCGAGGGGGAACTATCAACATAATCAAGGTTATGGTGGCGGTTCTTCAAGCCGGCAAAATCCTTATCAACCTCCACCACCTCCGGTTGCGAACTCTAAGTTGGAAGACACTTTGGCTCAATTCATGCAAATGTCTATGGCCAACCAAAAAAGTAGTGATGCGGCGATAAAGAATCTAGAAAATCAAGTGGGGCAACTTGCCGAGCAACAATCGGGTCTTTCATTCTCCGCAAATACTCAAGTGAATCCTAAGGAGCATTGCAAGGCAATCGTTACTAGAAGTGGGAAGGAGTTGGTAAAAGAAAATGAGAAAAGGTGGAGGAAGAAAAAATTGATGGTATTGTGGAGGAGGATGGTGATGAGGAAGTAGTTGAAAATAAAATTGAAAATGAAGGTGTAGTTGAAAAGAAAGATGATGAAATAGTTGAAGTTGAAAATGAAAATGGTGAGGAGGTGAAGAAAAAAGAGAGACATAGGAGAGTGAAGAAGGGAAAGGAAGTAGTGACACTATTCTGATCCAAAATTTACCGTACCCTCATACTCCTTCAAAGAAAGAAAATGAACGGCATTACGCTCGTTTCATGGATATTTTTAAACAATTGCAAATTAACATTCCTTTTGCCGAAGCTTTGGAGCAAATGCCAAAATATGCTAAGTTTATGAAAGACATTCTCACAAAGAAGCAGAGGTATTTGGAACCGGAAACTATTATCCTTGACGCAAGTTGTAGTTCCATCATCTAAAGAACACTTCCGAAAAAAGAAGTTGACCTGGGGCGTGTTACTTTGCCGGTAACCATTGGTGACGTCTATGTTGGCAAAGGCCTAATCGATTTGGGCTCAAGCATTAATCTAATTCCATTGTCCATTGTAAAGAGGCTTGGGAACATTGAGATGAAAGAAATTCGGATGACGTTACAATTGGCCGACAAGTCCACAACTCATCCTCATGGGTTGGCTCAAGATGTCTTGGTAAAAGTTGACAAGTTTTTATTTCCGGTTGATTTTGTTGTTATCGATATGGAGGAAGATGAGGATGCACCTTTAATTCTTGGGCGACCTTTCATGAAAACCGCACGAATGATGATTGATGTGGATGACGGTTTAATGAAAGTGAGGGTTCAAAATGTGGAAGTTTGCTTTAATCTTTTTGAAGCAATAAAACATTCTCAAGACAAGCATGATAGCTTTCGTATCGATGCAATTGAAGAAGCAACTTTTGAGGTTTCAAGGCATGTTCATATCGTATCTCCTTTGGAAATGGCTCTTGATGAATCTTTTGAAGTATTTTCCGATGAAGAAGAAAGAGCTCTTGAAGAATGTTTAAAAGAGCTTGAATATCTCAAAGAGTTGCAACCGTGGGAAGTAGAAACGGAAGAGTTAAAGAAGGATGTGAAAGATGAGAAGTCACCACTTGAATTGAAGGTCTTGCCTTCCAATTTAAAATATGCGTTTCTTGATGACGGTGGTAACAAGCCGGTTATCATTAGTAACGTTTTGTCCAAAAACGAGGAAGACCGGTTAATTCAAGTTTTGAAGAAATATCAAGATGCTATAGGTTGGGTCCTTTTCGATCTAAAAGGAATTAGTCTGGCTTATTGCATCTATCGTATCTTGATGGAAGAGGATTTCAAGGCGGTTGCCCAACCACAACGCCGATTGAATCCAATAATGAAAGAGGTAGTGAGAAAAGAAGTGGTTAAGCTCTTGGATGCCGGCATGATTTACCCGATTTCCGATAGTCCTTGGGTAAGTCCAGTCCAAGTTGTACCTAAGAAAGGAGGAATGACAGTGATCCGAAACGAAAAAAATGAGTTGATCCCTACAAGAACGGTAATGGGTTAGAGGATGTGTTTAGATTATAGAAGGCTAAACACCGCTACAAGGAAAGACCATTTTCCTCTTTCGTTTATGGACCAAAAGTTGGAAAGATTGTCGGGACAACAATTCTATTGCTTCTTGGATGGTTACTCCGTTTATAACCAAATTTCAGTTAACCCGGAGACCATGAGAAGACGGCTTTCACTTGTCCGTTTGGGATTTTTCCGTACCGTAAGATGCCGTTTGGTTTATACAACGCACCGGCGACGTTTCAACGTTGTGTTCAAGCAATTTTCTCCGATCTCATTGAAAAAATGATGGAGGTGTTCATGGATGACTTCTCCATTTTTGGAGCATCTTTTGATCTTTGTTTGAGAAATTTGGAGGTCGTTCTTGAACGGTGTGTTGAGACAAACTTAGTTTTGAATTGGGAGAAGTGCAATTTTATGGTGATGGAGGGGATTGTGCTTGGCCACAAAGTCTCCTCTAAAGGTCTTGAGGTTGATCAAGCCAAAATTGAAGTGATTGAAAAGATGCCTCCTCCAACAAATGTCAAAGGCATCCGAAGTTTTCTTGGCCATGCGGGATTCTATCGGAGGTTCATCAAGGACTTCGCCAAAGTTGCAAGGCCATTGAGTAATTTGCTCATTAAAGATAAGTCTTTTGATTTTGATGAGTCTTGTATGGTCACTTTTAATTATTTAAAGCAAAGTTTGACTACCGCACCCATAATCATCGCGCCCGATTGGAAAATTAATTTTGAACTCATGTGTGACGCGAGTGATTATGCGGTCGGTGCGGTATTGGGTCAAAGAAAAACAAAAAATTTTCATGCTATACATTATGCGAGCAAAGTCTTGAACGAAGCTCAAGTTAATTATGCAACAACTGAAAAGGAGTTGCTTGCAATAGTGTATGCGTTGGAAAAATTTCGTTCTTATTTGATTAGGTCTAGAGTCGTAGTTTATACAGATCACTCGGCGATTAAGTATTTGCTCACCAAGCCAGATTCAAAACAAAGGCTTATTCATTGGATCCTCTTGTTACAAGAATTTGATCTAGAAATTCGTGACAAGAAAGGATCCGAGAATTTGGTGGCGGATCACTTGTCTCGCCTTGTCAATGTTGAGGTTACCACAGCTGAAAAGGAAATCCGAGAGGAATTTCCCGATGAAAAATTGTTTAAAGTTCAAGTTAGGCCTTGGTTTGCGGATATTGCTAACCACAAAGCATCTGGTTGGGTACCCCAAGACCTAACTTGGAACCAAAAAAGGAATTTTCTGTCAGATGCAAATTACTATGTATGGGATGACCCGTATTTGTTCAAATTAGGAGGTGACAACCTTTTGAGAAGGTGTGTCACTAGTGAAGAAGCCCAAAGTATTCTTTGGCATTGTCACAACACGCCTTATGGCGGCCATTTCAATGGTTCGAGGACGGTCACGAAAGTCTTACAATCAGGCTTTTATTGGCCTACTCTATTTAAAGACGCAAATCTCCATGCGCAAAGTTGTGACACTTGTCAAAGAAGTGGGGGAAATGGAAAAAGAGATGAAATGCCCCTTCAAAATATACAAGAAGTTGAAATTTTCGATTGTTGGGGCATTGATTTTGTTGGTCCATTTCCACCCTCTTTTGGAAATGAGTACATGTTGGTGGCGGTTGACTACGTGTCGAAGTGGGTTGAAGCGATTGCTTCACCTAAGGCTGATGGCAAAACGGTGATCAAATTTTTGAAGAAAAACATCTTTTCCCGTTTTGGCACTCCTCGGGTTCTCATTAGTGATGGCGGGTCACACTTTTGCAATACATCTCTTAAAAGTGTTTTAAAACATTATGGTGTATCGCATAAAGTGGCGACCCCGTACCACCCGCAGGCGAACGGGCAAGCTGAGGTGTCGAACCGTGAAGTGAAAAGGATTTTAGAAAAAACTGTGTCAAGTTCTCGAAAAGATTGGTCGCAGAAATTGGACGAGGCTTTGTGGGCATATCGGACCGCCTACAAAGCTCCAATTGGCTTAACTCCATTTCAAATGGTTTATGGTAAAACATGCCATTTACCGGTTGAAATGGAGCACAAAGCATTGTGGGCCCTTAAGCTGCTAAATTTTGATACGAACTTGGCTGGAGAAAAGAGAAAAATACAACTTCAGGAATTGGAAGAAATGCGGAATGCAGCCTATCATTTCAGTTGGTTGTATAAATAAAAGGTAAAGAATTATCACGACAAGAAGATCCGGCAAAAGGACTTCTAGGTTGGCCATTTGGTGCTGCTGTTTAATTCCCGGTTAAAACTTTTTCCGGGAAAATTAAAATCAAAATGGTCCGAACCATTTCGTGTGAAAGAGGTGAAAAGTTACGGAGTGATTGTGATCAAAGATTTAGAGAAAAAAGACTGTTGGACCGTAAATGGTCAACGCTTGAAAATCTACCTTGGTGGTAACTTTGATCGCGACAATTGTTCTGTTCTCCTAGACGTTCTTCATTGATCGTCTTGGACCATCGAGCTCATCCGACGTTAAACAAGCGCTCGTTGGGAGGCACCCCAATTTTGTAAGTTTTTATCGTTTTCTAGTCCATTTGCTGGTTTAATCATGTATTTTGTGAAGTTGATGTTTGATGATGCTCTAAATGTTGTTTTGAACTGCTGGAAAGTGAAATTGAACTGCTGGAAGGTATTTTTGTTTTGCAGTGCGCGCTTAGCGCGCAGTAGCACGCTCAGCGCGGGTTTAAGAAAAATCACCCTATACTTCCAGTGAGCAGCGCGCTTAGCGCGGTCTGCGATTTTTTGAAAAAAAAATGAATTTTTCCTGGGCCCACTTATGCTGACATGGCCCAGCGCGTGTTTATGAGTTAGGGTTTCTGAGGTTTCTGCCTCATTTCACCCTTCCTCACTCAAAAAGTCTCAATTTCTCTCTTCTCTTTCAATTTTTTTTCCAAAGTTCTTTGGATTTGTTGTGTGCCCAACTGCAGTAACTTCATTTTTCTTGCTCAGATTCTTCATCAACAAACTGTAAGTTCTTTAATTTCTTTTTAGTTTTTCATGAACAAAACCCATTTTGGGTTGAACCTTTAAGCTCAATGTTCTTGTTCATTATGTTTTTGTTTTTACTGTCAATCTCCATTATTGTTTGTTTTCTACTGATTGCATGTGGTTAGAAACTCCAATTTTTGAAATTAGGGATTGTAATGTAGAAATTAGGTTTTGTATGTAAATTAGAGTTTTAATTGTGTGAATTCGTAACTCTGTGCATATCTCTGTGAATAGGGTTGTGTTTAGGAAGTAGGATAGTGTTTGGAAACCTTCTGTTGCATAAGGGATTTTTTTCTGCATTTCGCAGAGCCCGCTCAGCGCGCTCCTGCGCGCTGAGCGCGCTTTGAGATTTGCAGAAAAATTCCCCTTTTCTTAATTCTGTTTTGTTTTCCTTTTATTATTCTTAGTTTGTGAAGCTATTACCATTAACATGTGTTGTTGTTTTGTGTTTGTTCTGTTTTGTTTTTCTTTTCAGATGTCGGGACGCAAGAAGCAACGAGTCGGTGGTTCTTCATCAAACCCATCTAGGCGCCCTCCATCCGGTCTTTTTGACAGCACTAGATTCCTTGGGGTCGAACAACAACAGTGATACCAACAACTTGAACGGAGAACGGTGTGGGTGGACCGTATTATTCTAATTGATCCGGAGGGGCACTATCGCCGCACCGCTTCTCTTATTTCTGGAGGTAGCTGGGACAAGCTTTTTTCACCCTACCCTGAGTATCATCTTGACATTGTGAGGGAGTTCTACGCTAACGCATTGCCCTCCGATGGTAGGACTTTCGAATTTAAAACTTGGGTTAGGGGGAAGGAAATTGAGTTCTCAAGGGATACTATAAATGCTTACCTCAATAATCACCTTCAGTTGGCCGAGGATGAATTATGTGATTATGGTAGGATGATGGCTCGGCGTAGCTGGAGTGTCGACCAGTTGAGGGATATGTTATGTGTGAGGGGGCAGACTTACCAGCTGAACGCTAATGGAGTGCCCCTCAAGTTTTTGAGGAGTGTGTTGACTACAGAAACGCAGATTGTGATGGCGGTTGTTTTGCACAACCTTAAGCCACGTAGCCATACCTCCTCCATTCCTATGGATACAGCTGCTCTTATTGCTTGCATCCTTGACAATGAGAAGACCGTGGACTTAGCACGGGTCATTTCCAGTGAGCTTAAGAGGATAGTTGTGAGTGCTACACCATTGGGTGATCGGGTGACGTGTACCTTGACCTATCCTAGACTTATCATGGCCTTGTGCAATAGGGCGTGTGTCACCCTTCCTACTCATGGGAATGTTAAATTGGTTGTGCTGGATGATAACTATATATCTCGTCATTGTTTGCAGGCTTTGAATTTAGATGATGTTGTTCCTGTAGCTGCTGCTGCCCCTGCTGGGTGTTCTCGTGGGCCAAGTGCTGAGGCAAGTTGGGCAATGCACGAGGCTCACCAGCGTGCTTTCTTATTCATGCACGAGTCGATGATGCAGCTGCAGCTCCAAATCCAGGAGCCACATATTGATCATTCCTTGAGGTCGTGAGGAACCTCATGACTTATGCGAGATGGCCTGAGGGCAGGCATGGTTTTTCGGAGGGGGCAGGTTATGGGGCAGGTATTGATGATGACGATGGTGATGATGGAGCAGGCGATGGAGCATCTAGCTCTAGTTCTTATTGATGATGGGTTTGATGTGTCTTTTTTTTTCCTTGAATTTTGTATTTTGCTATAATTAGTATGTTTCTATTATTATCTACTTTGGTCTAGGATTGTTGTATTCTCCATCCGGGCGGATGTTGAGTTTGGATAATTGTTACAATTTTTCTTTGGTTATTAATGAATTTTCCATCCGGGCGGATGATGTTCTATGTTATAATTTTTTGTACAAAAATTTTTTGTTGTTTGTTCTCTATTTTAAGGTAATTAATGGATGAAGTGAATTAATTTCTTGGTACAAAAGTGATGTGCTTCACCATACATTGATGGTGATGATAAGTTTCTGAATTGATGCACAAAAGGTACTATGCTTTGTGCTTTGTAGAATGTTAATACGTACATGAACTTTTTGCTTTACATAATTTTCAAGTTTTTCTTCATTTTGCATATTTGTTCATATTGGAATCAATTAGGACATAGCCACAAATGTGAGTTCCCTCCATTGTTTACAAATTATTGAGGGATTTAAGTGATTGTTGCTTACTCAAATTTTTTATGTTTAATCTTACTTTTTGTTTTGAAATTTTGGAAACTTGGAAATGATCAAGGCAATTTTTGAGTACTATGAGTAGAACCACATTTCCATAAATCACTTCAAGTCACCTTGTGAGTGTGTGATCATTAGAAACCTCTCTTGAGCCTAAAACAAAAAAAATTGTATCCGTGAGGCATGAACCCGAACTTTAATCGCTTTGAAGAGCATTCTTGATTTAAGTATTAAGTATTGTTGAAGTTGGGGAGATTGGTTCATTGTGAAAAGAGAAGAAGGAATTGTGGGCAATGCATTCTCAATTGAAATCAAAAATAGTTTGAAAAAGAAAGAAAGGGAAAAAAATAAATGAAAAATCGAAAAAGACAGAAAAAGAAAATTGTAGAAATCAAAAGAGAATGAGATAGAATGCATTGTGAGAATAAATTGAAAGTTTGAGCAAGGATGGTTGTTTAGAAAAGAAAATGCTCTTCAAGAATTTTACCCTTTCTTGTTCAAAGGTCGTTTACATATATGACCCTTGTTTCTTAACCCCGACCAAGTTACAACCTATAAAAGTCCTTTTTGTGATATTTGTTTCCATTATTTTCATTAAATTGTGAGATTAGTGCATAAATTGCTTTGGATGTGGCACAATTGCTTATGAGTGTGTTTTGTCCCTTGTATATATTGAGCTTGGCTCATTTGAATAAATTAGGTGATTCCCGTTTGAACATTTGTTTACTTATGATGAGTGCTTGTTATTTATGTTTAGAAGTTTGTTCATATACATATTTTTATTCTGTCGAAGCTGAGCATTACTTGCAGGCGTATCAATTCGGTTTGAACCATTGATTTTTGTTTGTGTTTGCTTATCCGTTTTTCCTCTTGCTTCTAGTCTATTTTACCTTTGTTTGAGGACAAACAAAGAAACATGTTGGGGAGATTTGTTAGGTGCTAAATTGTGTTAATATTTAGTTTAGTTTTTAGCACCTTTTTGTGATCTTTATTTGATAATCAATGCCTTTTCCAATTGTTTCCGGTTAATAACCGTAGTATAGTTAATTACATTATTTAACTTATCTATTTAACTTTTGTGTTTTAATTGAAGGTTTTTACATGGAAATGTGTAGCTTGGAGCAAGGAAGGCCCCTTTGAAGCAGTTTGTAAAGAAAATAATTTTTTGAGCATGCTTGGAGCCCGCTCAGCGCGCTCCTTGTGCGGTGATGGAGCTAGTTACAGAGAGTAGCCCGCTTAGCGTGGTCCTGAGCCCGCTAAGCGCGCTTTAGGTCGGTTTGGCAATAAATGAGACCGCGCTCAGCACGGTGCAGCGCGCTTAGCGCGCTCTGCGATCCTCTGCCCCCTTATAAATAGACTTTTCTGTATTTTTCTTGGGATCCTTGATACTTTTCAGAGCCAAATACATTGTAAACACTGTAGCATCCTATTTTGGAAGATTGGAAGCATCATTCGTCGAGAGATCGTCATTGATGTTTGATATTCTTCTTCATCTTCTTGTTTGTTTAGCTCCCATGACAATGGAGAGCTAATTTTCCTTTTATGTCAAGGTTAGATGGTAGATAAACCTTTCTTTTGCATGTAATTGTATTGACTCTAGCTTGTGAACTCTTGGATGATGAAAGTATGATGAAAAACTTTGTTTCTATGGTTTACTCTTTGTGTTGGTTCATGATTGAGAAATGTGCTCTTACACTTTACCTAGGTTGTTCATCCATCAATGCACATTGGCTAGAGATAGTAATGAGTGTTGATGTTCATAAGTATTGAACTTGAATGTTGTCATTTTGATAGTTTGAGTGAGAGATCATCAAAGGATTAAAATGGCAAAACTCGCAATATGTGTTAGAGATAAACATATTGGGAGGATATGTGATTACATTTACCGTCTAAACGAGTTCATTAGCTTTGTCGATTCTATCCGTGCAAAATAGGTTTGTCGAACCCTAATCTTGACATGTTTTTTAGAAATCGTTAAAACAAATCTTTTTACCGCTATTACTTAAATTTGAATGCAAACGTTCCGATTAACAACAACCAAAAACCCTTGTTACTTTGAAGTTTAAAACGTATACAACTATAGAACGGCTGCGATATCTCCGAACAATCTCTGTGGAACGATAACAAAACCCTAACTCTATTTGTATTTCAACACATAACAAGATCAAATTAACTTAATCCTTGATGGATTGCCTGAAGAATATAATCCATTTGTAATGCAAATGTATGGTACCATGGAGTCTCTCTCACTCAATAATGTTGAGGCATTGTTTTATGTTCAAGAAGTACAATTGGACAAGTTTCAGAAGGATTTAGCTGTAGCAACTGTTTTTGCAAATGTGGCTCAAGCAAATCATCAAATAGGTGTTGTATGATCAACACATCAATTCTCGTGGAATAAATCGCATGTCTCGTAGCAGGAGACGTGGTAGAAGCCTCACAGTTCCTGGTACTCGACCTACGTGTCGGTTGTGTGGCAAATATGGCCATGTTGTTGTAGATTTTTGTCATAGGTTTGATGAGACTTACACCTCTACACCAGCTCAAGCCAAGGACACTGAATCATCTGCTACCTCAACTGACAAACATGCTGAAGTAACTACAGATCCTCAAGCTTTGGCCTTAATGGCTCATGATCATGAATACTACCTAAGGACCTAGAAAGTCAAGCTTTGTTTGCAGATTCAGGTGCATCACACCATCTAACCTCTAATCCTTGTTTCTTGCATTCTAAGAAAGTTTATAATGGCATGAGTCGTGCCAATGTAGCCAATGGTAAATCCTTACCAATTCAAAGTCTAGGGTCTACTAATTTACGCAATTTCATGTTTTTCATTTAGTATGATCATTAATGTTATTCTTCTAGTTACTTGTATTACACTCAACCTATTATATGTTTCCAAATTCTCAAAAGACAACAAAGTTGTATTTGAATTTTGTGCTAATAAGTGTTTTTATCAAATCTCAGGTTTCTAAAGTCATCATACTTTAAGGCTTTATAGATTCATGTGTACTCTAATGTTTCCCACATCTGGTTATGGAGCATTCAAGATATCAGTCACCACATGCTTCAAACTCAAGTTCTTTGTGTTCCACAGCTAATTCCATCTCATGTCACTACAAGAAAATTGGCAAGTTGCGACGGTTATTTTTGGAAGGTTACGGCCGTTCCAACCGTCGTAATTTGCTAGTCACAACGGTTTTTGTTCTGTTATAAAAACGTGTGTCGCCAGGGTTTATTGCGACGGTTTCCAAAACCATCACTCTAGCTGTCGCTGTAAGTTACGACGGTTGTAAAACAGACGTAAATTGCAAAAGATGACGGTTTCAACCGTCGTAATTTTAATTACTAATTTTAAAAATAATTTATGCTTATTGGGACGGTTTCAACCGTCGTAATTTTAAGCACTAATTTTAAATATAATTTATGCATTTTAGGATGGTTTCAACCGTCGTAATTTTATTTTCTAAGAAATTTTTTTATAATATTTATTTTTTATAATATTTTTTTATTTAAATTATTATCAACCACCTATAATAATTTTTTTATAATATTTTTTATTTAAATTATTATCATCTCAATTTTTTTATTTAAATTATTATCAACTCAATTTTTTTATAATATTATTTTTTATAATATTTATATAATTTTTTATTTAATTTTCTATCACTTTTTAATATAATAAAATTTCAATCACAAACATCTAAAATCAAATAAATATCATAATGTCAAAAAAAAATGCAAGTTTCATAATCATCTCATGTAGTAAAGTCTAATTTGTCTTTCTAGATGATCCATTATCGATAATTCGATAATCATGTCATGTTGTAAAGCAAACCGAAAACATATCAATTCCTAATCTTATAATTATAAGCATCTTAATGCCAAAAATACATAGAAAAATTCATAATCCAATTAATTCATAGCAAAGTCTAAGTTGTCCTTCTAGATGATCATTTATCTCCCATTTGGTAGCTAGACTCGGAAGAACGCCTACCATCAACGGGTGATTCCAATCCCTGAAAAAAAAAATTAAAATAATATACTCTTTAAAATAATACTCCATCAATATATTAATTTTGGAATTCTGTTGTTTAAATGCAATAATTTCTTCTTGCATTTTCTTTATTTTTTGATTTTCTTCAAAAGAAGACACTGATCTCGTAGATTTATTAATCTGAGATGGCGTAACTCCAAGTCCCATACAACGAACATATTCAGGATGTTCTTTTTCAAAGACTTTCAGAAATACCTCGTTTTCAGACATAGTCTCTTTAATTGCAGCTTGTAATTTTTCCTGTACATGCAAAAGAGCAAATTGAACAAGCAACATTGAGCAAGCAATATGATTCTTTTACAATAACTACTACATGATAATTGAGCTCTTTATAATTTTTTAGTACAGAAAAATATATATTATATATATTGATTATTAATTATTATATTTATTGCAATGCTAAATATTTTCCTGCTTATGATTGTCAATTCTTCTACCCTTCAAAAAATATTGTTTTCTATTTCTGAACAACATGATAATACTTGTAATTACACTTCAAACTTCAACATTATTCTTTACTATATTTCTTATGGGTTACCGCAAGAGTTTCACTAGTACAACAACAACTACCGCCATAACACTACTTTCAATTACCACTAAAATCACAATATAACCACACTCATTCGTTGGCCTTAACACTACTTTCAATTACAACTAAAGTCACAGTATAACCAAAGTCATTCATTGTCCTGGAACATCTTAAACCATAACTTATAGGCTTTTACAAAAGATACTATTATTGATATTCTGTACTGTTGCTAATGTCCTAGTAATTTATGATTGTCACAAAGACTTAGAAATTACTATGGTCATTAATTCTTTGTACATAAGATTTAGTTTTGTGAATTGCACTGTTAGGCATATGAGAGTAAACTAAATTCATGCAAAAGTCTTTGATTGCTGCTACTTACTCAGTCTTTTTTTTACCTTTGAGTGAATTGAGCCATTTAAATTTACTAACATCTGTTTTTTTTCTTCCAATAATAGAATTATAACTATTTAAAGTTAGAATTTTCAACTCACTAGTTCACAAGTTGATGAATCTATAACATGAAACATAATCACAATTCTCAACATAATTTAACTAGTTTTCAGACAAATTCTCCCCACCTCTAAGAGATGTCAAAAGGTCCGATCTTTTCTCAAACCTTAAGGAGACTTAGAAATATTTCAAAAGAATTAACTTACACTTACATTATTATTGTATGCATCTTCATTGATAAAAGATGTTAGTTCTGAATTGGCAGCATCTGTGCTAAAACACCCTGTTACATCAAGATGTCTTACTTGATGTCGTGACATGTTGTCTCTAACATTCTGCAGTTTGTATTTCTTAAACTTAGCAGGACTGTGTACTGATGTCAAACACGATGTCCTAACATCTGTTGATAGAACATCCTGTTAAGTTGGTTTGGTGTTTGTGTTGCGTTTTATGTGAATCTGTCGCGTGCTGTCATTTTGTTATTGGCGAAAATCATGGTCTGTCGTTTTTGTAGCAGCAATATGTTTAATAGGGACGTGGTAACTTGCTAAGAAGAACAGGTTAAGCAAGAAGTCCTATTATATGCTGAGACATGTTGAGATGAGAAGTTCTCATCATCTGGAGCAACATGTCGGATAAGATGTCATATGCTGAATCATTCGACATCGCGCCTGTGCTGAGCTGGACAGTTAAATTCTGTTATGATTTAACAGATGCAGAATATTCTGTGAATTTTTAGTTACCCTATGTGGCGTCCAAAGTAATTGGGTTGAGATTTTGTGTTAGTTTTCGGATTTTCACTACTTTCTAAATACGGAGACATATTAGGAAACTTTAGATTGAAGACCTATTTTCTTGGAGTTTATTTTACAAAATTGTGTGCAGTCTCTCTGCTGCGTTTTGAAGCCCAAATCCAGTTGGGATGTAGGTTATAAATAGGAGTGTTTGTAACCTGATTTAGTAACGATTCCAAGATGTAAAATTATTAGGGTTTCGTTCTTGTGAACCACTCTCTAGGAGAGTTGGTATGTGTGAACCACTCGGATTGTGAGATGGTCACTGTTCTCCTCGAAGCTTTTAAGCAAGAGTGAATATTGTTCTTGGAGGAAGCTGTTAAGCAACTCTAAGTGTTGTTCTTAGTCATGTGTGTCATGTCTAGGTATTGTCATGGAAGTGTGTTTGTTACTTTATTGTGACTGAAGAGTTGTTGGAAATTAAGCTGTTGATGCAGTGGCTGAGGTGTTGACTGCTAGACATCATTGCAATGATTGGAAGTGAGATGGAGTCTCTTACCTAGGGAGGACTTAGGTAGAAGGGTCATTGGGTAGTGATTAAGTGAGTAGATCATCAACAGGTGTGTTGATTGTAGGGTCTATGAATTGATACTGCTGATAGTGAACTTCCTTCCTGGCTTGGTATGCCCCCAGATGTAGGTTATTAGACCGAACTGGGTGAACAAATTATGTGTGTTGTTTATGCTTTTCAGTACTGTTTTATTTGTTTATACCTTGCCATGTTGTTTTGTTCAGATCAGATGTCCAGACATTCTATAGGACATCTGTAGTCTGATATACCAGAATTTCAATTGGTATCAGAGCAGGCATCCTGTCTGTTTCTGGATGAGATCTAGGGAAGATACTTTTTGGTTCATGTACAAGGAAATTAGGTGTGCTGAGAAGTTGTATGGAGTTGGTCAGTTCATATGTTGTTTGAATGGTCACTTGATGTGGAGGATGGACTATTCATGATAGGGTGTGTATTGGCTTTGTTTGAAGTTGTCAGGCGTATAGCATTGGTGGTGAGCTGTTGTGTGGTTTGATTTATTTTCAAACCTATGTTGACCTACTGCACATGGAGTGGCGTGGGTTATTATGTCTTGCCTGAAGGTTGTAGAGGGGTTTTCTGGTGTGTGTTCCACTGCATATATATATCTGATGGAAAATTCCTGGTTGTTCATATTGCTGAGGGAGATTCTACAACATCTACGAAAGAAGTGGCTAGTTCTTTTGTTGATGTGCCTTATAAGATGTTCTGACATCTTATTAGGGAAAGCAAGATTTGTTTCCCTGGTAGTTCCGCTGCATGAGGTTCTGATTGAAGAGCTCTAGAAGTATGGGATTCTGGAGTTATGATTGAAGGAAGATTTTAGCTGTCCTTACTCGGTTTTCTGATGTCAACCAGTGTGATGTCACATTGCATTCCAAAGTCGGGAGCAGAGGGGTGTCTTTGTGATGGTTGAGTCTTGTATGACTTGGTACATGGGTGAGTGGCTTCATCATGTATGTTGAAGTCAGATTGAAGGGTAAGATGAATCTTCAAGCTCATGCTCTAGGGGTTTGATGATTTCTTGTTGATTATGTTATTGAAGACACTTGATATGATGATCAAGTCCAATCAAGGCAACTGAGTTATGTTCTGGAGTCTTCTAGTTATTCTTAAGACTAGGAGGTGCTTCCTAGGAAGCATAGGGGTGAAGACCGTGGAGGTGATTTATTTTCACCTTTCATAAAATCAGCAAGGAATGATGCATCTCTCTTGACCCTAAGAGTGAATCCAATCTGTTTGAAGATTTGTTGAGGTAAAGAAGACTTGTTCAGAGAAAGTCTTAGTTACTTGAGTCAAGAGTGGCAGCCTTGGTATCTCAACATTGTCATTGAAGAAGATACTTGCAACAAGACTAAATACTTTATAAGTGTTCATGACATGATCTGGTGGAGCTCAGCTACAGCAGTGAAGAAGGGTTATTGTATAAGGATTTAAGATCAATTGCTATCTGTGAAATCCACAAGTATTTAATTGATTATCCATGAGATTCAAGATTGGGGATGTACTGTCAGATGTTCTGACATCTTTTCATCAGAGGGTTGAAGAATCATGGGAGGGGTTCTACATTCGCTCAAAAGTCTCCTAGGTGTTGACCTGGGATTATTGGCTTAACATTTGTCCCTGGAAAGTATTGTGATTGAGCTGTCCAGTTGGTGATGCTGTTGAAGATGGAGATGGAAGACTATAAAGACATCATAATCTTGATGGTTACAACTTGGATTAGTTTATTTCTGATCTAAATGAGTTAGAATGAAGAGGTTGTGCTAGTTCATTCCTCTCTATGGTGTTCAGGTTTTTATGGTAACCTGAATAAGCTGCTCTGGCTGTGTTTTATTGGGAGCTTCTTGAAGGACTTCTATGTGCAATGAGTTCTTTAAATGGTGATGGGAAGCTAATGTCCCAAATGATGATTGTAACATCATAATTGTTGATGGTTATTTGGAAGATGATTGAGATTGTGCACTTGGAGTTGGATGATCAAGCATTTTTGTCAAAAGAGGTGTTTCTGACTATGTGAATTAGAATGTGGAGACTCTGATCTTGTTTTTAGTAGTATGTTCTGGCAAAGCATGACTACTATTTTTGAAGACCTCACAAGTATCAACAACTACTAGTGGATGTAATGGCAGAGGAATTGTGTCAGATGGGGTGTTTTGATCAGAAAGTATTTTTTGGAGCTATTCTTTCTCTTGAAGAGATTGGATCTCAGTAAAGCTTTTAAGTAAGCTGAGAATTCGTGGAGGTTGTGAGCAGTGTCAAACCAGTCAGGATAATTGGATGTGTTCTCTAGGAGTGAGAGTATAGTATGTGAGTGTGCTCAGCAAGTGTGTGAAGATCTGGTGCTCAATGGTCAACCTCCATCTAGAGCATTGGTTATCCATGACAGGGGGAGTACTTGTCTATGGATTTTGCTGCAAAGGTGCATATATTGTGAGGCTTGCATGTTTGTGGAGATTGGTTGCCTCTTATGAGGATATAATGTCAGATAACATGCTATGACATTAGGCTGCTGGATGGTGTTTTGCTGTGTGAAGCAAATTGTTTGGATCATGTGCGCCCATGCTTCTGAGGAGGAGTCTGAAGGACAGTTTTAATTGTATTTGGGAGAATTAATTTTTCTCTGCAGATTTTGGAAGAGCTCTGTGAGGGTCTTTGTTGATGGGAGTTGTCACACTTGTCTCGGTGTGTGTTATTAATTCAAAGTAAGAGGAGTTTACTTAGAGTTCAGTGGAAGGCAGTGTGTTTATGCTTTAGAACTTGAGGATGATTGAAACTGATTGCTCTTGTGTAGAAGATGAGTTAGTTAAACTTGTAAGGAGGTTCTAGTTCTCTGGGAGCTTGTGGCAGAAGATCTGGGTTGAAGCATACCTTCTTTTGGTGAATGAGAGTTTATTTCTCTCTGGGTTTCTGAAGTTTTCTTTGTTCAAGCTGGTGGCGCAGTGTTGTTTAAAGATCTTCAGTGGGATTACTATGCAGATAGTAAGTCCAGTGGTGGAGAATATCCTGAACCATGATGTGTGGTGTCTATGATGTGTGGAAGATGTCCTAACCAACATTAGAACATCTTTGGGTTAGTTATCCTTGGAGTAGGATTCTGAGATCACTTTTTTCCTAAGAGGTGTTTATCTTATCATATGGGAGAATGATGAGTTAAGGACTGTCTTGGATGTCTGATGTGAATATGACTTGCTAGAAGTGGATCAGTTTGGTGCTTGTGGAGCAAATGAGCTGAAGATTTTTGGAGCATCATTCGTGAAATATAGGGGGAGAACTTCTGTTTGTTAATTGTACTTGTGTGGTACTTGGTTTGCTTGAGGATCAAGCATTAAGTGAATGCATTCAGCAGGTGTGTTGAACAGAGGGTGCGCTCTTGAAGACATATAGATGAGTCTTATGTTTTCCATTCATTTAAGATGTTCTTCTTGCAAAGGAGCACTGGTTATCTTAGATAGGGGGAGTTGGACTTCTGTTTTGGATTTGTTGCTGCAGTAGTACAGTTGTTTATCAAGATTGTGTGTGGTCTCAAACAATCTATGATAGTGTACCTCTGGTAAGGGTGTAATGTCAGACAAGATGTCATTGTGTGACTGGTTTAGTTCTGGGTGGACTTGACTAGTTGATCTTGGTCATGTCATTGCAGCAGAAGCAAGTATGAAATCTTTGTCACGCCCATCATCAACAGCAAAATGAAGCTAACCATAAAAATAAAAATTAGTTGACAAAGCAAATAATAATCACCATGAAATTAATTTTAAAAATACGTAGTTGTTTATTAATGATACCTTTATCTTTTCATCATAAAACTTTGTTTTTTTATCCGTTGAAATTACCTTCCAATTGTCGAACATAATGGGCAAATGTTTAAACATTCTAATAATTCTACCCAAATACCCTGCTAACAAACGAGAAGCTGGTCCTACTGCACGATGTCTATTATCCCATTCAAGTATTATCCATGTCCCATCAGACTCTGATTTCGCAACCAAGTCTTGCACACATAAACGTGTGTTTGAAATATGACCCGCCTCATCTATCACAAAAAAGTAAACAAAATAATGTCATAACTCAACTATGTAAAACATTTAAATCATTTAAAGATATTGTGACCTTAAATTACTTACTAATGACATTTACATCCCAATACTCAGAACTTGGCACATGAACAACATCTTCAGCCTCATCTTCTACCACATCATCTTCCGAGTGAGGGGATAAAATGTCATGTTGAGGAAATCTCTCGGAAGAAAATGATGGTTCTGCAGTTTGGATTGACGGAGGGGTTATTTTAGTTTGGATTAGCGGAGGGGTTATTGTTGTTTGGATTGGCTGAGGGGGGTTTGGCTGAGGGGGATTTGTAGTTTGGATTAGCTGAGGGGGATTTGGCTTTTGGATTGGCTTAGGGGGATTTGTAGTTTAGATTGAAGCGGGGTTATTGATGATTTTGAAGTTGTCGTTGAACGTAGGCGCTTCTTGTTAACTTCAAGCTCTCCAGGTTATACAAACCTCGGACGACCCTTCATAGACTAAATAAGATGCATAAGTGAATATCAGTCAATAATTGATTAGTATAGAGTAGTATTGAGAAATTATTACTAACCAATGATGCTTTTGAAGAAGACGAAGATGGTTTGTAAAGGGATTGAGAGAGTTTAGTAAGATTGAGAGCCTGCATCTTTTTCTAATTCTCTTCAATTGTTTTGCGGCGAATATCCTCATATGATGAATTCATTCTTTCACAACAGACTTCAACTGCAAGTATAAATGATAAACAAAGGCAGTACACTAAAAGATAAATTATGAGTACAAATTTAATAAATATAACATAATTACCAAGAGTAACATAAATTATGACCACAAATTTAATAAACGTAACATAAACACAATAAATTATGCAATAAAACATAGAGTAACAATGTCATATCTTGGTACTTCATTTTTATGTCTCTTAGTCTCTTGTATTTCAACATGGTATCAGAGCCTCGTTTAAGATCCGGTGGGCCACCTTCTATGGTTTCCGCTATCGGGTCACCCACCATTTATTTCCACGCTCCAGTTGTCCAGTCATGAGCGTGAGAGGGTGTGTTAAGAGTCCCACATCGGACAATATATGGCATGAACATGGGTTTATAAGTGAGGGCAATCCTCACTCTACCAACCGGCTTTGTAGGGTTGAGTTTAGGCCCAATCACATTTCTTAACATGGTATCTAGAGTCTGCTAAGAGGCAATTCTTTTTTCGCCGTGCTTTACCCAGTTGACCCACTGTCTTCCGGTGAGAATTTTTTTTTTTTTTTTGCAAACCATGTTGTCACTCCGGTTTGCCTCTCACTTTTCAAAATTCTCTGGTAACCACCCTGCCGGCGTTACTGTTTCGGCGACGTTCCGGAAAGCCAACCCCACCATCAGTTTTCAATATTCTCCGATCATAACTGCATAGCCGCCGTCGCTACTATTTCCAGTGATCTTCCAGCAAACTTTTTCATAGGCAGAACCCTCCACACGAGTCACCTCCGTCTCCGCGCGTGGGCATCACGCGCCGCCACCTGAACCGCACGTGACAGCACGTTCGGTGGCCGATCTCGTGATATTTTCTCTCTTTAGATACTCATGGCTACTCCTCAGAACTTTACACCAAACTACGATGATTTCCTCAGGTGGTATCAGAATTATCAGAACTCAGATTCTACTGCCACGGTAGCACACACTGGTAATTCATCAGTTTGCCTCTCTCAATCATTTCCTCTTCGACCTTGGGTCCTTGATTCTGGTGCGTCTGATCATGTTACTGGTAATAAAAATCTTTTCTCTTCCTTCTCTACCTCTGGTTTGTTACCTACCATAACTTCTGCTAATGGTTCTCAAACCCGATCCGAAAGGATTGGTACGGTTCAAATTCTACCTTCTCTCTCTGTTACTTCTGTCCTCTATGTACCTAATTGTCCATTTAATTTACTTCCAGTCAGTCGTTTAACTCGTTCTCTTGATTGTAGTGTCACCTTCACTAACAATAATGTTACCCTGCAGGATCGGAGTTCGGGACGGACGATTTGCGTCGGATATGAGTCTCAAGGCTTTTATTACCTCTCGTTGTCATCTCAGACATGCTCAGCCAAAGATTCTCCACTCACTATCCATGCTCAGTTAGGTCATCCCAGTCTTTCCAAATTACATAAATTGGTGCCAAATTTATCGAAGGTATCTAATTTACATTGTGAGTCGTGTCAGTTAGGGAAACACACTCGTAATCAATTTCCCAATCGAGTCAACAAACGGGCTTCGTCCCCTTTTGCTTTTGTCCCGGCCGGCAAAAATATTCGAATCGCCATCATATTTTTTTTAGAAAAATAATGATAAACCTAAATATCATATCCTAAGGTAGAGATTCCTACGGCTCGGGAGTCATTTAAGCAAAGGGAAGGTGTTAGGCACCCCTTACTTCCATTGTACTCAATGGGATCCACCTTTGAGTTTAGGGCATGTTTGTTTGTCTAAATGAAAAAAAAACCTAAGTTTTTTTCTAATTATACTCGCTAGGGTTAGTTTGCAACCATATGCCTACGTACCCTCAAAATGAAGGATCAGAGTAACCGTAGTTCACCTCCCCTATTCCTACCCCCTAATCCTATTCCTAAATCCCAAATCCTATCCCTAAATCCCATCCACTATTTATACTCTTGGATAAAGAGTTCTATCCCTTAAATCTAGTGTTTATACTCCTAGATGAGGAGTTCTATCCCTTAAATCCCTTTGTCCATTGTTTATACTCTCGGAGGAAGAGTTTTATCCCAAAAATCCATATCTCATCCCTTATTTAGGCTCTCGGACCAAGAGCTTTATCCCCATGTGTAAATCCCTTAAAAAGACCATTTAATTAATTTTTTTTTTTTACAATAAAATAAATGATTAAATTATTCATGATGACAAAAAAAACAGAAAATATCCATATTAATCCAAATAAGATTTAAATTCTAAATAATCCCAAAAAACCACATTTTATAACCCACCAAAAAACTTTATTTGCACATCCTGTTCTCGTATTATCTTTTTTTTATAAAAAATAATAATATTATGACAAAATACAAGCCCTTATACAAAAAGTTCTAAAATTTAATTACCACCCTATAAAACTAAGAATTTTAGCTAAATTGAAAATAACAAAAATTTATCTCACAACTTGAACCAAGGAATTGATTCAATGGTGATTTCCTTTTTTAATAATAGAGGTCAAAGTAAAATTTAATAAAATGAAAAAAGAAAGAAAATACAAAATGAAATAAAATCCAAATAAAAAGAAAAAATTTCCAAAAAAAATTCCTAACCCTTTTTATTTAACTTCTTTTTTTTTTTTTAAAGGAACTCCCCTATTTAAAAAAAAACTTTAATAAAATAATTAAATTAAAATAAATGAATTAATAAATAAATAAAAACAGATGGGGGTGCATTTACAGCTGAAAATAGCTACTGGGCTAAGGGTGAGGGTGCCAAAAACATTAGGCGTAAAGCCCAGCCATAACAAAAAATAATTCTGAAAAAGCCAGCAAACAAATTCCACGGTGGGGGAGAGTCCAACATTGACTCTCTCCTCACCACATGATCAAAATCAGAGGCTCCAAACATACCCAATTTCGTCCCTTGATCCCGTTGACTGGTCCAATTACACAAAACGGATGCCTGTGATATGTAGTCAATGCAGACCTACGGTATACGTGCATGTATTGGATCACTTGGCTGACTGGAAAGTCAGCTGATCCTAAGGGCAGGAAGAATGCCACTTGGCACGCGTCTACGGACGTACAAAGGGGATATAAAATCCCATTTCCTTCAGCTATCCCTCATTTCTCCTTTTCTCCTTCTCTCTCTTCTTTTCTTTCTCTCTCACTAGTCTTTCCGCTTCATCACCCTTCTCGCCGCCGACCAACATCAATGGCCTCCAGCCACCGCTAAACACCACCCAAAACACTATCGACCCCAGAATCCGGTTGAGGATTCAACCGGGAACCTCAAAGAACCACGAACCCTACCCTAATTAACCCAGAAACCCCATGTTCTTCAGGGTTAGCGAAGAACCCTAAGAACCCTAGGGTTCTTGGGAAGAACCCTAGTTCCCAAAACCCAGAACCCCTCTCACCTCTGAAGAACCCTAACCCTAAACCCCACGAACCCTAACCCAATTTATGAACCCTAACCCTAGATAAAACCCAGAAAACCCAGAAACGCGAACAAACAACAGATTTAAATAACAATCGATCGTAATCAAAAGCTGAGTTCTCTTTCACTTACCTCTCTCGTATTGAAACCGGTAGTAATTTGTTATCTTTTCCTTCTTTGATTCCTTTTCCTAATCCCTTTCTCCTCGATTTTTCGCAGGTAAGTGAAGGTCAAGCTCAAGGATAATAGGGTTTTGATGATGAACCCTAGTCCTTTTGAAGATTATGAGCTTTTATGAGAGTTTATGAAGGATTGTGCAGCAATTCGTCTTAGGGTTCAAAAAAAATCCCCTTCAATTTCTGATTCCTCTTTCTTTTATAGTTAGAAAATTAGGTTTAGGAATTCTCTGTTAGATTTTGAATTAGGAAAATTTTGATGTAATTGATCCGATTTGATTGTTTATAATCTGAATTTGTAAAATAATCTGATTTGTATTGATTTCGATCTGTAAATGAAAAGATTTGATTTTTGTAATTTAGATTTGATTCAATTTCCCCCAGATTTTGCGCAAAATTAGGATTTCAGGATGAGGAAGAAGATGAACCGGACTTGGTAAACAAATTGACCGAAAGAAAAATAAAATAAAAAAATAATTAATAATAAAAAAAATGACCCTATATACTCCAATTAAATAAATAATATAATAGCAAAAAATGAAATAATTAGAACAAAAACCAAAACTGAAACGTAATTAATAATTTACTAAAAAACAATTAATGATTGGCAACTTTAATTAACAGCTAATGATATGTAAATCTGATCTTAATTATTAATAAAAAACCAAACACCTAAAACGAAATCCTAAAAACCAATAATTTAACAATCATAAAAATCTAGATTAAATAAAAAATAAATATTTCCTAATTAACTAAACTACAATAAACCTATTAAAAATAAAAGATATGAGAAAATCTTTAATTATTTTTATCTAATAAAAATAACTTTATTATTTAAAAAATCTAATTTCTAAAAATTCTAATAACCTTCCTAATTAAAAAATAAAACTAATTTTTATAAGATGACACTAATTTTAATAGTATTTCTAATACAATAAATCTAATTATCTATTTTTAAATAAAATAAATTCAAAAATCAAATAGTACTAAAATATTATGATCTAAACAAAATAAATAAAAAACCTCAACTAGGCCATTAAGATGGGCCCCAAAAAAACTTTAATAAACCCCCTCCCCCCAATACCCAACATGATACCCCCTAATAACAAAATAAAACCTTGGTCAAAATTTAGGGTACTACAGCTGCCCCTATTTAATTGTCTCTGGATCAGAAAGATGAAGACGACGTGTCTTTCTCTTTCGAGCAAGAGACGATTAAATATAAGAAGGACCCTAATTTTGACCGCCAAGCCAGACAGGCAATACGCTGACTATCCTAAGATCCCTGATAACAAACCCGTGACGGGATATCCGGTTAAAATCCTTTACCCTGGAAGAAAAGTGATTCTATGCCATGTATGCTGGTATGAAAGCATGTATGCTCTTATGTATGATGCTTTTGTTTGGGCTAACGCCTCTTTTATGATATGCAGTGCATGTTTTTACGGAAATCTTATCTTTAGATGACATTTCAACGTCTCAACCCTTGAACCCTTAGCTCCTTCTGATGAATGTGACAAGTTGTAAGCTCTTGACATATGGAGATGCGTAGAGAAACTCCCATAGTGATTGGATTTCCGACCGTCAATTTATGGATCTTTTACTTTTATCTTTGAGGGAAACCATGATCCTTTTGCTGTTCCCGAATCGCAGTAAAATACCTTTTCCCTTTTTTTTTTTTTTTTAGCTTTTGATTATACCCAATGTTTCAATGCATTATTATAAATAAAATCGGCATTTTGTAATCAAGCAGAGGAATTGAAGAGCAAAGAAAATTTTATTCATTGAGAAGTAGGCCTATAAACAGGCAAAAGTACATAAGGAAAGCAAATCCTCATAAGGAGGAAGTACCACAAAACAGAAAAGAAATGGCAATACGAAAAAAACAAATTTATCTATGTCCCTATTAAACTTAACGCTGGATAATATCCCTAAATCTCCGAGGTCTTGACACTTCGCTTCTGAAGATGATGATTGGATTGATCATTCCTTTCTGAATTCCATTAGTGCTATCAGTCTTATGCCTTTTGGATATCTTTAATTTTGCCTGGGTCGTTCTTTTAGACTCTTAGTCCACCAGGATGCTATACCATTTTTCTCAACTAAGCCACCCTTTAAGGTTTTCGACTTGTTGGGTATCTTTTTTTTTTAAGTCCCTAATTTCTGCCTGAATCGCTCTTTCGAGTTTTCAATTCACCAGGAAGCCCTAACTTTTGCCTAAGTCGCCTTTTAAGGTTTTCGACTTAGCGGGCTTTTATCCTCTTTTTCTAGGCATAGTATTTTTTGACTGAATCGGAATTTACCGGTCGTGGTAAATCCACTCCATCCATAGTAGTCAATATTAAAGCTCCTCCTGAAAATGCGTTTTTTACGACATATGGTCCTTCATAATTCGGAGTCCATTTGCCGCGAGGATCTTTATGGATGGGTAACACTTTCCTTAACACCAAGTCTCCTTCTTCGAATAGGCGAGGACGAACTTTCTTATCGAATGCTTTCTTAAGTCTCCGCTGATACAGTTGGCCATGACATACAGCAGCCATGCGCTTTTCCTCTATGAGATTCAATTGATCAAGTCTGTTCTGTACCCACTCTGCTTCATCCAGCTTAGCCTCCATTATGACCCTTAGTGAAGGAATTTCTACTTCAACCGGGAGGATTGCTTCTGTGCCATATACCAAGGAAAAAGGAGTAGCTCCTGTCGAAGTTCGAACTGAGGTTCTGTAGCCATGTAGTGCGAAAGGGAGCATTTCATGCCAATCTTTGTAAGTCTTCACCATTTTCTGGATGATCTTCATGATGTTCTTATTAGCCGCTTCAACTGCACCATTCATCTTAGGGCGATAAGGTGAGGAATTATGGTGATCGATTTTGAAACTCTCACATAACTCATCCATCACTTTTTTATTCAGATTGAGCCCATTGTCGGTAATGATCTTGTTTGGAACCCCATAGCGACAAATTATCTCTTTCTTGATGAATCGTGCAATGACTTGTCTTGTCACATTGGTGTAGGAAGCAGCTTCGACCCATTTGGTGAAGTAATCGATAGCAACTAGAATGAACCGGTGTCCATTTGATGCCTTAGGCTCGATCATCCTGATTATGTCTATTCCCCACATAGAGAAAGGCCAAGGAGCCGTTAAGACATTCAGAGGAGTTGGTGGCACATGAATCTTATCTGCGTATATTTGACATTTATGGCACTTCTTGACATATTTGAAACAGTCCGATTCCATAGTCAACCAATAATACCCTGCTCGGAGAATCTTTTTAGCCATTGCATGCCCATTTGCGTGGGTCCCAAAGGATCCTTCATGTATTTCCTTGATAAGCATGTCCTGTTCATGTCCATCCAAACACCGGAGCAACACCATGTCATGATTTCTTTTGTAAAGTACCTCTCCATCTAGGAAAAACTGAGCAGCCAGTCTTCTGAGTGTTTTCTTATCCACACTGGAAGCATTTGCAGGATATTCTTGTTTCTGGAGGAACTGTTTGATATCGTAAAACCATGGTTTATCATCCACTTCTGCCTCTACTGCCCCACAATAGGATGGTTCGTCAAGGCGATCAATTCTGATGGCTGGTGCTTTATTATACCACTTAACCTTGAACATGGACGCCAAAGTTGCCAACGCGTCTGCCAGTTGATTCTGATCTCTAGGAATATGATGGAAGGTGATCTCATCAAAGTACACTATCCTTCTCCAAACACAATCTCGATACCAAGTTAATTTGGTATTAAGTGTCCTACATTCCCCTTTGACTTGATTGATGACGAGAGTTGAATCCCCATATACCTCTAAGATCTTGATTCCCAGGTTGATGGCCTCATTAATTCCCAAGATACATGCCTCATATTCCGCCACATTGTTAGTACATGAGAAGCATATTCTGGCGGTAAAAGGTATATGAAATCCAGTGGGAGAGGTTATGACAGCCCCCACCCCATGTCCTTCTGCATTTGAGGCTCCATCAAATATAAGCTTCCACCGAGATCCGGGTTCAGGTCCTTCGTAAGAACTTGGGATATCATCATCTCTTACAGCCATTACGTCCTCATCTGGAAAATCAAATTGCATAGGCTGATAATCGTCCAACGGTTGATGAGCGAGATGATCGGCTAACACACTTCCTTTTATGGCCTTCTGGGTAACATACTGGATGTCATATTCAGTAAGTAACATCTGCCACCGAGCCACTCTCCCAGTTACTCTAGGCTTCTCAAATATATACTTGATAGGGTTCATCCTAGATATTAGCAAAGTAGTATGGCACACCATATATTGTCTTAATCGCCGGGCAGCCCATACAAGAGCACAACAGGTCTTCTCCAAGAGTGAGTATCTGGATTCGCAATCCGTAAATTTCTTACTCAAGTAATAAATTGCATGCTCCTTTCTCCCTGTTTTGTCTTGTTGTCCGAGTACACAACCCATCGAATTGTTAAGCATCGTCAGATACATTATGAGTGGCCTTCCAGGTACAGGTGGTACCAATATGGGTGGCTCTTGTAAATACCCTTTGATTCGATCGAAGACCTTTTGACAATGTTCATCCCATTCAAGGCTTTGGCCTTTCCTCAATAACTTGAAGATCGGCTCACAAGTAGCAGTAAGATGTGAGATGAACCTAGCAATGTAATTCAGCCTCCCTAAGAACCCTCGTACTTCCTTTTCAGTCCTCGGAGCTGGCATTTCTTGAATGGCTTTTACTTTATCAGGATCAACCTCTATACCGCTTTGACTGACGATGAACCCTAATAACTTCCCAGATCTGACTCCGAAGGTGCACTTCACAGGATTTAACCGTAGCTTAAACTTTCTCAACCGTTCAAACAGCTTTTGCAGATTGACTATGTGCTCTTCCTCAGTTTGTGACTTAGCGATCATATCATCCACATAAAACTCAATTTCCTTGTGCATCATGTCATGAAAGAGAGTAACCATTGCCCTTTGATAAGTTGCCCCTGCGTTTTTTAGTCCGAAAGGCATCACCTTGTAACAGAAGGTGCCCTAAGGGGTAATAAAGGTAGTCTTTTCCATGTCGGAGGGAGCCATCTTGATCTGGTTATATTCGGAAAACCCATCCATAAATGAGAATACCGAAAATTGAGCCGTGTTATCCACCAATACATCAATGTGAGGTAATGGGAAATCGTCTTTAGGACTTGCTCTATTGAGATCTCGGTAATCTACGCACATTCTGACTTTCCCATCCTTCTTTGGTACAGGCACTATATTGGCTACCCATTCTGGATACTTTACTGCGGCTAAGAACCCTGCGTCGAACTGCTTTTTAACCTCTTCTTTGATCTGGAGAGTCATATCTGGTCTAGTGCGCCTTAATTTTTGTATGACCGGAGGACATTCGGGTTTAAGCGGTAGCTTATGTTCAGCAATATCTGTGTCCAAACCGGGCATATCTTGGTAGGACCAAGCAAACACATCCACATATTCACGTAGTAACTTGATCAACCTCTCCTTTACATCCTCGTCCAAAGAAGCTCCCACTTTGACTTCCTTTTTATCCTCGTCAGTCCCCAGATTGATCACATCCACTGGTTCCTGATGAGGTTGTATCACTTTATCCTCTTACTTTAACATTCTGGTCAGCTCTTCAGGAAGTTCACAATCATTTTCATCACCCTCGTCCGCTTGGTAAATCAGGAACTCGAAGTTATAAGGGATTATAGCAGTGTTATTTTCAATAGGTTCATTTTTAAATCTGCATGAGGAATATTTTTTATGCTTATTATTTTTTGAATTTGAGAAAAATGAAAGTGCTTGAAAAGAAAAAAGGTGTATTGCCATTTGAAAGAAAAAGAATAACTAAGAAAGAAACAAAAAGGATCTTAATTGAAAACAAAATGCAACTTTATTATTAAATAATTCAAAGAAACAAAAGGTGGCCCTACAAAGCTTGTCCATTTGCCTTGGGTATAGCAAAAGACTTATTATTATTATTTTTTTAAGAAAAAGTAAATTACTTTGAAACAGAAATCATCTCAGGAATCTCGATTGCTCTCCAATTGTTGAGAACTGTGCCTGGAGAGCACTGGCATATCCAACCTGGTATCCCCTTGCCTTCCTCTTCAATTGCGGTCACTTGGTCTTCGTCTTTGAACCCAACACTATGGAAAGTTTCTTCAAGTGAAGGAAATATCATTGGACCAGTCTTGTGCTCTTCATTTTTAGCCGGTTTGTAACCCAGCCCAAATTGGTCCTTCTTTTCATGTATCTCTATCACCTTGCCCCAGCCCCTAGTATCCCCATTCTGAATCAAGTCTGTGATCCTTTTCGGCCTTCTTTCCTGTCGAATGACCTGTTTACGACTGACCGTTGCAACCTCCAAAGCTTGAAAAGGTACTTCAAGTGTCTCCCCATTTACCTCTATATATCTGAAAGATGCGAGATGACTGACGAACATGTCCTCCTCTCCATCAACAATTATTAAGTTATCTCCTAATATGAACTTTAACTTTTGATGAAGTGTTGAAGTAACTGCGCCCACAGCATGAATCCATGGTCGTCCTAGAAGACAAGTATAGGAGGGATTGATGTCCATGACTTGGAAAGTGATCATGAAGATATGAGATCCTATCACTGTAGGTATATCCACCTCTCCAATTACCATTCTCTTTGAACCGTCGAAAGCCCTGACAACCAAAGAACTAGTCTTCATAAAAGTTCTCACTGATGTTAACTTCATTAGGGTATCCTTAGGCATGACATTCAGAGCAGACCCTGTGTCCACCAACACTCCTGAAAGGACAGTGTCGTGGCATTTAATTAATATGTGTAAGGCCTTATTATGCTTTTGCCCCTCAGGATGTAATTCCTCGCTACTGAAACCCAGACAAGTACTGGCAGAGATATTGGAGACCACCTCGTCAAACTGTATCACGGAGATATCTTTAGTCACATGGGCCTCATTTAAGACCCTCAGCAAGGATTCCCTGTGTGCTTCTGAGCTTAATAACAAGGACAGAATAGAGATCTTGGACGGTGTTTGATTTAGTTGGTCCACCACCCTATAATCGCTCCTCTTTATAATCCTTAAAAGCTCCTCAGCGTCTTCTGGAGATATGTTTTTTTTGGAATATCCTTCTCCTGTGTTGGTGGTCTCTTTCCCTTTTGAGCTTTCAGGAGTATCCTTCTTAGGTAGTTCAGATGAGTATACCCTTCCACTACGTGCCATTCCTCCAATACCAGCTATGTTAGTAACTGCTGATGTCAGCACTATAGTCTTTCCTCCCACTGACGTTGTGACGTCATATTTCCAAGGTACAGTCTTGGAGCTTTCATAGGGAAATGGCGTTGGTACATGGAACGTGATAGGACCTTCTGACGCTGTAGGCACCGGGGCTTTGACTGACGTAGGAACAGGTATCTGAATCGGTGTTCGTGCAGGCACCGAAATTGTTATCTGAATAGGAACCTGTGTAGACCTTGAAACTGGTATTTGGATGGGCGCCTGTGCCTGCCTGGGAACTGGTATCTGAATAGGCACTTGTGTAGGCCTTGGAACTGGTATCTGAATAGGCACTTGTGTAGGCCTTGGAACTGGTATTTGGATGGGAGTCGTGACTCCTCTTTTCTGGTATAGAACCTCAGAAGGTGCCTGCCCTGGGAGTCTAAGGCAGCTACCGCATTCATATTCCTTAAGTACCCAATCTGTATTATCCCTTGGTCCATTAGTTGTTGGAGAACCTCCTTCATCTTCTTACAGCTGTTGGGATCGATCGCGCAATTCTCACAGTCACCGTGCAGCCTTTCAAACTTCTCGTACCCAATTAATATTTCCCTCACTTTCGTCATAGGGGTCTTCACTTGCTCCACCCCTCTAATTATGATGTCCTCCCCTAGTCCCTCAACAGAGTTAACAGTTGGTCCAGCGTGCCCTGGGAACGGGTTATCTCCTACATTTGGAGTGTCATAACTGAAGTTAATAACCTTCTGATCCAACAAATCTTGCACCTTAAATTTGAGAGCCAAACATCTTTCAGTTGTATGTCCTGGTGATCCAGCATGATACTCACATCTGGCGTTGGCATCATATCCTCGGGGAAAAGGCATAGGAGGGGGCCCTAACGGCTTGATTTCTACCAATCCCTTTTGGATTAACATTGGCAAGATTTGAGTATATGTAGTGGGTATAGGGTCAAAGTCCTTCCATGGTCTCTTCTATTCCCTTCGGGGATACCTTTGTTGTTGTTGATTTTGCGGAGGCGGGGCCCTTGGTTGTTGCACTTGTAGTGTAGGAGTTGCTTGATTGGGAGTCATGGCAGCCACATAAGATGCAGCTGAAATGGCGTTGGCCTCCCTCTTTGAACCATTACCAGAATACCTTCGGTTATTTGATTGACTGGAGGATGACTTTCCAATTTTCCCACTTTTCAAACCATTCTCAATTCTTTCTCCAATGATAACTAAATCTGCGAATCCAATTGAGACAGATCCAATCATCTTGTAATATATCCCTTGCAGCGTTCCCATAAATGTGTCTACTAGCTCGTTTTCCCTTAATGGAGGTTGCACACGATAGGCTAGCTCCCTCCATCTCTGGGCATACTCCTTAAATGATTCATTCCCTTTTTGAGACATATTTTGCAACTGCATGCGATTAGGGGCCATGTCTACATTATATTGGTATTGCCTTATGAAGGCACTTGCCAAATCATCCCAGTTCTTGATGTAGGTTCTTTCCAGCTGCATGTACCAGTCCAAGGATGCCCCACTAAGGCTGTCTTGGAAAACATGCATCATCAGCTTTTCGTCCTTAGCGTGTGCCCCCATCTTTCGGGAAAATATCCGAATGTGGCTTTTGGGACAACTAACCCCTTTGTACATCTCAAAGGTAGGCGCCTTAAACTTAGGAGGCACGACCACGTCGGGTACCAAACACATTTCCATGGCATCAATCCCAAAGACCTTGGATCCTTCCACAGCCCTCAATCGTTCCTCAATTATCTTATATTTTTCATCCTCCTTTCTTCCTTCCACGGCAGCTGGTTTGGTTTCACGAACTACTTGCCTTGAGTCTTCTTCTCCATATTGGAGGTACTAGTCATTAGAGACCTCACAAGTGACAGGTATCTGTATAGGTCGTGATTCTCCATTGTGCTCGGGTGGAGGAACAGATCCTACAGGAGGTTGAGTGTTAGCCTTCCCTTTACTAGCCTCTAAAGCCTCACGCTCCAAGTCAGCCACAAATCCCAGAAGAGGATTGCTATCTTCATATTGGGGAGGAGGGGTAGGAGCATTCCTACAGTTACTAGCCTCGGTGTCTCTTGCTATCATATTCTGGATAGCTCGAGTCAGCTGGTCGATTTTGTCCTTCATCTCCTCCACATTTCCCTTGACAATATCCACATCTCCCTTTAGAGCAGCGTGATTCTGTTCCATTTGTTCCATAGCTTTCCTCTGGTAAGCACGGGTGTTGGGTCGAGAAGTCAGATTGTTGCGAAGATTCTGAGAAACAAAATGATTTCCGTTTAATGCCCTTTCTTTTATATGTTATGCATGAATGAATGTATGAGTATGCAAACTGTCTTTTTTCAGGAATCTTAAATTTTCAACCAATTAAGAGCCAAACCAAAGATAATGGAAATTCAAACATTTTTATTAATGAAAGAGAGTACTTAGGGTCGAAGCCCTATTTATTACATAAGCAAAACCAAATTGGGGATAACCCTTAAAATATTCATAACAAAATCCCAAAAAGTAAGAAATCAAACATAAAAAGCCTAAATCCTTCTCCTAATTCTGGCTCTGAAGTCTTCCACCATCTCACAATAAAGCGTAAGGAAATCAGAAATCTCCTTCGCTGGCTTGAAAATAATGGCTATTTCCTCAGCTTCCCTTAATTTCCGAGGGATCTCATGTATAAGGTCATTGGTCAGAAAGACCAACTTATCATATCTGTCTTCAAAGTATGCCTTTTCCCTTTGTAGATTATCCATGATCTCCAAGTCTTCTGCAACGGTGTGCTCCAATTGGCTATTGTGGACTTCAGCGTAGTGGCCCCACTCTCTAAGCTCTTCATAGGATGCTTCCAATTCCTCATAGGCTCTCTTAAGTGCCTGGTTTTCCTCTTGAGCTTGTAACCACCCTTCAGGTCGTTGGGCAAGAAGTTCTTCAGCTGTTCTCAACCGCACGATCGCATCCACCGCTTGCCCTTTACTCCTGAGGAGAGCATCTGCCAAACTTTGAACCTCAGATTCTAAGTCAAAGATTCGCCTATCATACCCTTCTCTCACCCCCCTTTGTGTTGAGGACATCCATAAGTTTCTCCATTCGTCCCTTTGCCTCAAGCCCTATCTAGGTCCGCTTGTTGAGTTTGAAGGCGTGAGCTCAAAGCTTGAAGATCAGCATGGGCACGCTCCTTCTTTTCCTCCTCCATTCGAGCTAACCCTTCATTGACCTTTGATTGTTCCATTGTTTCCTTAAGGCTCAACCTCAGCTGGCTACTTTCTCCAGTAGCTTGGTAGAATTTAGCCTCCCATTCATCTTTTTCTTTTGTCAATCTGGCAATGGTCTCCTTAAGCTTTTCACTTTCTTCCATGGAGATTGCGGTAGGTGGAGGAACCATGGGATCAACGGGACCATCTAAAGTAAAGGGAAGCTTTACCTTCCTTATCCTTTCCTCCATCCATTGTGAATATGGAACCCTTGATTCCTCTCTTGGCCTTTTCAGACTGCTCTTCCCTTTTATACTTTGCTTCCATGCTTCAGAAATCCTTAGGACATCAGGATGATCTCCTTTCACACCTTGTAGGACGAAGCCTTTTAGTAACTTGTCTTCTGGCTTGTAGGACAAAGGGTGTCTTAGCTGCCTCATCGTCAAAATAGGATTATAGCTTATGCACCCTCTTGAGCCAATCAAAGGTACATTAGGAAAGTTCCCACAACTCAAGATCACGTCATCCCTTTGGATTATTTGAGGAAACCATAGGATGTCCTTACCAACACGGGATACCAGATATTGGGACCACTCGTAGGCCTTCATTTGTCTCATGTCTCCTATGTCCTTCACTAGATGGGAACACAACCACTTATATAATAGCTGAGGACAACATAACATAGTTCCTCCCTTCTTCTCAAACCTACAATGGAGAGTGAAGTATATATCTGCCAAGAGAGCTGTTGAAGGGTCCTCCTCTCCAAGGGTAACAGCCAGAAATAGATTGACAGCGGTGATGTCTATGAAGTTTGGAACACTTGGGAATAGGACCAACCCAAAGATAAGTAATACCATGATGGCGTCTAGGGCTACCCAATTCTTGCAAGCCGCAAAGTGACTAGCTTTACTCTCTAAGAACCATTTAGGGAACCCTTCGAAGTCATCTTTAATTTTCCAGTGAGCTTGTAGGTCCTCTTCACGAATATACAAACAGCTTGCCATCTCTTTTAATGAAGGTATATACCACAATGCTTTGAATGGACCTTTATTGTTTTTGGGGAAATCCAGTATCTTTCGAACCTCTTCTAAGGTAGGTGCTATTTGGAAGTCCTTGAATTGGAAACACCTCAACTCGGGATCATAAAATTGGGCCAAGGCAGTTAGACCCTCCTCTTGCATAGGAAATAGAACCAAGTCCAATATATCTCCATACCTACGAAGTATAGGTTTCCTTCTTTCCTTGGATAATTCAGCAGCATAAGTCTTTAGGCTTTTTATATCTGATATCCTTACTCTAATGGGGAGAGTTCTCTTTTTTCCAACTTCCATTGTCCTTTGATTTAATCCTTTTTTGTAAAATTTTAAGATTCCTGTGAATGCAAAAAAAGAAAAATTTATGAGGATGATGAATGCACATGATGTCTTGATTAGGGTAGAGGTAAAGTGTAAGCATGCCCCTAGTAGGGTGGGCTTCCCTAGAACAGGCTGGGTATAAGTTAAGACTACCCAATCCCCTCACAGGTAGGTTACTTAAATTTGGCCAGCATAAAGACCCCAAAATGTTTAGGCTATACCTTTGTTTTACCATGAGAAGGAGCAAGTCTTCCTACGGTAATCCTTCGGGATAAGTCTCATTTGGGATAGGACCCTAGTAACAACCCTTGAGGGTTGAATACATAAGGTCCATGATTGGTGTGGGGTAGGTTAAGGTTCTCAGAGTCTCAGACCACATCCAAATCATTCCACTACGAGAGGGGCTAGCCCTTTCGTGAGGACGACTTTGGAGGGATCTACTCTGAGTGTGGCATCAATGCATTTTAGGGGACGGTGCGTCCCCCGCAAAAACATTTCCATTCCACTTTAGGTTCTAGGGTTATCCTCCAAGCTTTGGGTTTTAGCTTCACTCCCTTTTTTTTTATTGCCCCAATCCCTTGTATGATAACAAAATAAAACAAAATGTTAAATAAATAAATATGTGAAATAAAAAAATAAATAAATAACAGTAAAATAAAAAACCAATAAATAAACATCCAAGACAAACAAAACCCTAAATCCTAAGGCTAGGATTGACTCTCGCTAGGAAGGAGTCCCCAACAGAGTCGCCAGCTGTCGCGGCCGGCAAAAATATTCGAGTCGCCATCATATTTTTTTTAGGAAAATAATGATAAACCTAAATATCCTATCCTAAGGTAGAGATTCCTACGGCTCGGGAGTCATTTGAGCAAAGGGAAGGTGTTAGGCACCCCTTACTTCCATTGTACTCAATGGGATCCACCTTTGAGTTTAGGGCATGTTTGTTTGTCTAAATGAAAAGAAAACCTAAGTTTTTTCCTAATTATACTCGCTAGGGTTAGTTTGCAACCCTATGCCTACGTACCCTCAAAATGAAGGATCAGAGTAACCGTAGTTCACCCCCCCTATTCCTACCCCCTAATCCTATTCCTAAATCCCAAATCCTATCCCTAAATTTCATCCACTATTTATACTCTTGGATAAAGAGTTTTATCCCTTAAATCTAGTGTTTATACTCCTAGATGAGGAGTTATATCCCTTAAATCCCTTTGTCCATTGTTTATACTCTCGGAGGAAGAGTTTTATCCCAAAAATCCATATCTCATCCCTTATTTAGGCTCTCAGACCAAGAGCTTTATCCCCATGTGTAAATCCCTTAAAACCTTAAAAATCCCTTAAAAAGACCATTTAATTAATTTTTTTTTTTACAATAAAATAAATGAATAAATTATTCATGATGACAAAAAAAAACAGAAAATATCCATATTAATTCAAATAAGATTTAAATTCTAAATAATCCCAAAAAACCACATTTTATAACCCACCAAAAAACTTTATTTGCACATCCTGTTCTCGTATTATCTTTTTTTTTATAAAAAAAAAATAATATTATGACAAAATACAAGCCCTTATACAAAAAGTTCTAAAATTTAATTACCACCCTATAAAACTAAGAATTTTAGCTAAATTGAAAATAACAAAAATTTATCTCACAACTTGAACCAAGGAATTGATTCAATAGTGATTTCCTTTTTTAATAATAGAGGTCAAAGTAAAATTTAATAAAATGAAAAAAGAAAGAAAATATAAAATGAAATAAAATCCAAATAAAAAGAAAAAATTTCCAAAAAAAATTCCTAACCCTTTTTATTTAACTTCTTTTTTTTTTTTTTTAAAGGAACTCTCCTATTTAAACAAAAACTTAAATAAAATAATTAAATTAAAATAAATGAATTAATAAATAAATAAAAACAGAGGGGGGTGCATTTACAGCTGAAAATAGCAACTGGGCTAAGGGTGAGGGTGCCAAAAACATTAGGCGTAAAGCCCAGCCATAACAAAAAATAATTCTGAAAAAGCCAGCAGCAAATTCCACGGTGGGGGAGAGTCCAACATTGACTCTCTCTTCACCACATGATCAAAATCAGAGGCTCCAAACATACCCAATTTCGTCCCTTGATCCCGTTGACTGGTCCAATTACACAAAACGGATGCCAGTGATATGTAGTCAATGCAGACCTACGGTATACGTGCATGTATTGGATCACTTGGCTGAATGGAAAGTCAGCTGATCCTAAGGGCAGGAAGAATGCCACTTGGCACGCGTCTACGGACGTACAAAGGGGATATAAAATCCCATTTCCTTCAGTTATCCCTCATTTCTCCTTTTCTCCTTCTCTCTCTTCTTTTCTTTCTCTCTCACTAGTATTTCCGCTTCATCACCCTTCTCGCCGCCGGCCAACATCAATGGCCTCCGGCCACCGCTAAACACCACCCAAAACACTATCGATCCCAGAATCCGGTTGAGGATTCAACCGGGAACCTCAAAGAACCACGAACCCTGCCCTAATTAACCCAGAAACCCCATGTTCTTCAGGGTTAGCGAAGAACCCTAAGAACCCTAGGGTTCTTGAGAAGAACCCTAGTTCCCAAAACCCAGAACCCCTCTCACCTCTGAAGAACCCTAACCCTAAACCCCACGAACCCTAACCCAATTTATGAACCCTAACCCTAGATAAAACCCAGAAACGCGAACAAATAACAGATTTAAATAACAATCGATCATAATCAAAAGCTGAGTTCTCTTTCGCTTACCACTCTCGTATTGAAACCGGTAGTAATTTGTTATCTTTTCCTTCTTTGATTCCTTTTCCTAATCCCTTTCTCCTCGATTTTTCGCAGGTAAGTGAAGGTCAAGCTCAAGGATAATAGGGTTCTGATGATGAACCCTAGTCCTTTTGAAGATTATGAGCTTTTATGAGAGTTTATGGAGGATTGCGCAGCAATTCGTCTTAGGGTTCAAAAAAAAAATCCCCTTCAATTTCTGATTCCTCTTTCTTTTATAGTTAGAAAATTAGGTTTAGGAATTCTCTGTTGGATTTTGAATTAGGAAAATTTTGATGTAATTGATCCGATTTGATTGTTTATAATCTGAATTTGTAAAATAATCTGATTTGTATTGATTTCGATCTGTAAATGAAAAGATTTGATTTTTGTAATTTAGATTTGATTCAATTTCCCCCAGATTTTGCGCAAAATTAGGATTTCAGGATGAGGAAGAAGATGAACCGGACTTGGTCAACAAATTGACCGAAAGAAAAATAAAATAAAAAAATAATTAATAAAAACAAAAATAAAAAGATAATAATAAAAAAATGACCCTATATACTCCAATTAAATAAATAATATAATAGCAAAAAATGAAATAATTAGAACAAAAACCAAAACTGAAACGTAATTAATAATTTACTAAAAAACAATTAATGATTGACAACTTTAATTAACAGCTAATGATATGTAAATCTGATCTTAATTATTAATAAAAAACCAAAAACCTAAAACGAAATCCTAAAAACCAATAATTCAACAATCATAAAAATCTAGATTGAATAAAAAATAAATATTTCCTAATTAACTAAACTACAATAAACCTATTAAAAATAAAAGATATGAGAAAATCTTTAATTATTTTTATCTAATAAAAATAATTTTATTATTTAAAAAATCTAATTTCTAAAAATTCTAATAACCTTCCTAATTAAAAAATAAAACTAATTTTTATAAGATGACACTAATTTTAATAGTATTTCTAATACAATAAATCTAATTATCTATTTTTAAATAAAATAAATTCAAAAATCAAATAGTACTAAAATATTATGATCTAAACAAAATAAATAAAAAACCTCAACTAGGCCATTAAGATGGGCCCCAAAAAAACTTTAATAAACCCCTTCCCCCCAATACCCAACATGATACCCCCTAATAACAAAATAAAACCTTGGTCAAAATTTAGGGTACTACAGCTTTAGTTCACACCGATATTTGGGGTCCCTCGCGTACTGTCTCTACTCTTGAGTCTAGGTATTTTGTCACCTTTATTGATGATTTTTCACGTTGCACGTGGTTATTTTTAATGAAGAATAGATCTGAATTATTTTCTATTTTTGAACAATTTTATCGAGAAATAAGAACTCAATTCGGTGTGTCTATCCGTACCTTAAGAAGTGACAATGTTCATGAATATTTATCCCAACAATTTCAAAATTTTATGTCACACAATGGTATTCTCCATCAAACATCTTGCCCTCACACACCTCAACAAAACGGTGTAGCCGAACGCAAAAATCGGCATCTCGTAAAAACCACTCGGACCCTACTTCTCCATGGTATTGTTCCACTTCGGTTTTGGGGGGATGTTGTGCTAACGGCATGTTACCTTATAAATCGCATGCCCTCATCTGTCCTTAACAATAAAATCCCTCATTCAATCCTTTTTCCCAATTCTCCACTTCACCCAATTCCTCCCCGAGTCTTCGGGTCCACATGTTTTGTACACAATCTCTCCCCTGGTCTTGATAAACTATCAGCTCGATCACTAAAGTGTGTCTTTCTTGGTTATCATCGATCCCAAAAAGGTTATCGTTGTTATTCACATACTCTACAACGATACTTCATATTGGCCGATGTTACCTTCTTCGAGTCTGTTCCATATTTCGAATCCAGCCAAGCAACTCCGAAACCCCTTCAGGAAAGTATTCCCACACCTCTTCCGAAAGTCCCATCTGTCATTATCCCCCATCATTCTAGGGAACCTGACCCACTAGATACCCCTACGGTTGAGCCCCTCACTCCTCGCCCACTTCAAACATATCAGCGTCGTCACCCAACGTCTATCGTACCTGTCCCTGAAGTCGTATTTGTCCCTGAAGTCGTACTTATCCCTGAGGTCACTACGGACTCTCCTCCGACGCTCTCTCCATCACCAGATCCGATCCTGCAACCTGAGTCTGATCTTCCGATTGCCCTTCGAAAAGGTATACGTCAAACACGAAATCCTTCTCCACATTATATTGATTTATGTTATCATCGTCTTTCCCCTTTGCAGTATACTTGTTTGTCTTCTTTGTCTTCTGTTTCTATTCCTAAAACTCCAGGTGAAGCATTATCTCACCCTGAGTGGAGGCAAGCAATGATTGATGAAATGTGTGCTCTTCAAAGCAGTGGTACCTGGGAACTGGTTCCTCTACCCCATGGGAAATCTTTAGTAGGTTGTCGTTGGCTTTATACAGTGAAGGTTGGTTCAGATGGTAAGATTGATCGATTTAAAGCTCGCTTGGTAGCCAAAGGATACACTCAGATTTTTGGGTTGGATTATAGTGATACCTTTTCGCCTGTAGCCAAGATGGCATCTGTTAGACTTCTTCTAGCCATTGCAGCCATTCGACGTTGGTCTCTTCATCAACTTGATATCAAAAATGCATTCTTACATGGTGATCTTGAAGAGGAAGTATATATGGAGCAACCACCTGGGTTTGTTGCTTAGGGGGAGTTATCGAATATGGTTTGTAGGCTACACAGGTCACTTTATGGTCTTAAGCAATCTCCGAGAGCTTGGTTTGGCAGATTCAGCACTGTAGTACAGCAGTTTGGTATGATCTGTAGTGAAGCTGACCATTCTGTTTTTTATCATCACTCGCCCCAAGGGTGTATTTATCTTATTGTGTATGTTGATGACATTGTCATAACTGGTAGTGATCAGCATGGAATACTCCAGTTGAAACAACACCTCTCGAAACAATTTAAGACAAAAGATCTTGGTAAACTCCGATATTTCTTGGGTATTGAAGTAGCCCAATCTAAAGATGGTTTGGTGATTTCTCAGCGGAAATATGTTATGGATATTTTGGAAGAAACAGGTTTGTTAAATGCTAAACCAGCGGATACTCCTATGGATCCAAGTGTTAAACTTCTACCCAATCAGGGGGAGCCTTTATCTGACTCAGGAAGGTATAGGAGATTGGTTGGAAAGTTGAATTATCTCACAGTCACTCGTCCGAACATTTCTTTTGCAGTCAGTGTGGTAAGCCAGTTCTTAAATTCCTGTTGCCAGGAACACATGGATGCTGTTATCCGGATTCTGAGATACATCAAATGTGCTCCAGGAAAAGGTCTTGTGTATGAGGATAAAGGACATACCCAGATAGTTGGATACTCCGATGCTGATTGGGCAGGGTCACCCATTGATAGACGATCCACATCTGGGTATTGTGTACTTGTTGGAGGAAACCTTATATCTTGGAAAAGTAAGAAACAAAATGTAGTTGCAAGATCAAGCGCCGAGGCAAAGTATAGGGCCATGGCAATGACAACATGTGAACTTATTTGGTTAAAACAGTTGCTCAAGGAACTTCAAATTGAAAAAACAAGACCAATGAAACGTATTTGTGATAATCAAGCTGCATTGCACATTGCTTCAAATCCACTCTTCCATGAGAGGACCAAACATATTGATATAGATTGTCACTTTGTCAAAGAGAAGATCGAGTCAGGCGACATCGTCACAAGCTTTGTCAACTCTAATGATCAATTGGCAGATGTGTTTACAAAATTCCTACGAAGCCCTAGAACTAACTATATATGTAACAAGCTTGGTGCATTTGACTTATATGCTCAAGCTTGAGGGGGAGTGTTGATATTTGTAAATATATATATAGTATTAAGAGTATTTGTATATAGAATAGTCTCACATCGACTATATCATGTAATTAGTTGTAATCTATCTATATATAATAATGTCTCCGTAGTGTTTTTCAAAACACACGGTTTATTCATATGTCTCTTAGTCTCTTGTATTTCAACAAAGATTAACCACCTTCAGTTTTCCAACATTTAATAATCACATCACACCTTACTCTCTTATTTCTTTTTAAGGGTTGTTTTTAATTAACTATAGATAAAGTAGTCACAGGTTAATTTTAATAAAGTAGTACAATACTTTAAAATAAGGGTTGTTCTTCACTAGTACGTACATTCCTTTATTAAATAAAGTGGTCACAAGTTCAATTTTAATATTAATGCATGTATACAAAATATTACAGTATCGTAGCTGCAATTTATCTTGGAAATGTGGACATTAAAATTATCCATATCAAGCTTTGTTTTTCACTAGTACATAAGGGTTGTTTTTCAAAATATTAATGCATGTATACAAAATATTACAGTATAGATAAGGGTTGTTTTTCACTAGTACATACATTCCTTTATTAAATAAAGTAGTCACAGGTTTAATTTTAATATTAATGCATGTCTACAAAATATTACAGTATTATAGCTGCAAATTATCTTGGAAATGTGGACATTAAAATTATCCATATCAAGCTTTGTGTTTACTTTGTTTAGAATGAGTATTAGTTAGTAAGCAACTCAATAGTCCATTGTGACATTATCTATGATTAAGGAGTTGAGAATTATTTAAGGATGTGTGAAGGTGTATATTCTGATTATCAAAGGAAAATTCATCTTTGTCATACACTTATCGAGGACCATCTTCAAGCAAATAGCAAAAACTTTCAGAGGACCTAATTGTCATTAATTTAAAGCAAAAAATATATAAATGTTTTGAAACTATTCTACACCAACAACAGTCCCCCTGCTGGACATTAATAGCAGGATTTACAAACAACTGCCTATTCACCAAGCACAAACTGCAAACTAACTAAAGCTGCCCAGAGACCACTTAACCAAAATTACAAAACAAGAAAAAAGACTACACACCAAACCTTATCTACACCAAAACGACCAGATAAAGACGAATAATTTCTGGACAAACACTATCAAACCAATGCTTAAGCTCACTAACTAAAAGGTACAAACTATAGCAGCAGCAGAGATAGAGGAACTAACAGCACCAGAAAGTTGCCTAACCCCAAAGAGGATACAACTACCCACTATCTTGCACTTGAGCCAAGAACCAGTGAAGCATTTCTCCACAAAGAGCACCACCTTTGAACCTTTAATGATGACTCTAGCTTCTACTTAATGTTCTCTTCTATGCTTTCCAAAATTGCATATCGCCACCAACCGAAAGAAGAACTCGCATACTGATAAAGCAGAGATAGACCATATGCCAGAAAAAATTAATATTTGCACCAGCAGGATGATGAGTCACCTTAATGGATGCTGAAGCCGAATACCAGGTGCAAATAAGTATAAAAATCTGAACAGCAGAAGCAAATCCGAATCCCAGGGTTTTGTACTTGTCAATAAGTGTAATAGAAAATACTGCACAACAAGCGATGCCACTGAAATTATGTGTCACCGATTAAAGGATGATAGTATTGTCAAGTTCCCTCTCACACAATTTAGGACAATTGAAAATGACTAATCCTTTTCTGTTCTTATTTGTGCTCTTTCGAAGGACCTAATCAATAGCAGTAGGCAAAGAAAATTGAGGCAAAGATTCCAAGAGCTTGCAATGCTCCAAGTTTAAACATACAAGTCTGGAAAGTTCCTCCAGGCTAGGCAATGTTACAAGATTGTTTCCGCCTAAATTTAATTCTTCTAGCCAACGTAAACATCCAATTGCATCAGGGAGTTGGCTTAGGCCTTAGACCACAAAAACTAATATCAAGTTCAACTAAGCTAGAGATACTAATGAAGAAAGGCAAATTTTCACTTATATTGTAGTTTGGTATGTTGGTTAGATTTTTGCAATCTTACAAGTTCAAGAAAACAAGATTTTTTAGAACCCCAATAAAAGGATCCATCTGCACCAACTTTACACATCCTTCAAAACTAAATTACTCAAGATTTAGGATATATCTAAAATATGGCATCTTATAATATTGTTTGAGAGACCTATAGAAACTTTCATTACAATATATTGTTTGTGTTATGTACATGTGTTAAGGTTAATGGATTTGCATGCAAGACATAATCAAATGTAACAGCAGCTGATTTCTTTTTTGATAGTTTATGGAAAACCTAAAGCTATCAACAACACAGTGGGATCTTTGGTTACTCTAGCCAATGTTGACAAAATTCCAGGGCTTAACACATTAGGAGTGTCTTTCTCAAGAATAGACTACAAACCTAAAGGACTTAACCCACCACACACACCCTGGTGCTACCTGCTATCGAGATTGTTTTTGTGTTAGAAGGTGAATTAAATGTTGGTTTTAATACTACATCTGACAAACTCATTTCTAAGTCCATCAAAAAGGGACAAGTCTTTGTTTTTCCAAAAGGTTTGGTGCATTATCAGAAGAGCAGTGGAGATAAAGCTTCTTCTGTGATTACTGCTTATAGCAGTCAACTTCCTGGTACTTTTTCGACGGCTTCAGCTCTGTTTGGATCAACAAAAATTGTTCCTGATGATGTTCTTGCTCAGGCCTTTTAGATTGATACTAAACAGGTTGATGAAATTAAGACCAAACTTGCTCCTAAGAAGACTTAATGTGTATGATATTCAAGAGAGGAATTCCAAATGAATAACTTGGATCATAGATTCGGATGTATTTTTGCATCCGACTAATCTTAAATTTTTAATCAACATTAAGCTAGTTTCGCCATGTACTCTTCATAAAAACTGCTAAAGCAGGCCACCCGAACAACAAGTATCAAAAACCCCTGCACCTAATACTAAAAGGAACAACAAGTATCGTTTCACGTTTCCAACAATTCCTCAAAATCAAAACCAATCATCCAACCCCAAACTACAGTAATAACAACTAGAAACACTTCTCCTAACAACAAAAACCCTGACAAGGGAAAATTCCAAACCAATGCCTAAAAACTCACTCCTCAAAACCTAGCATCCTCCACTTCAAAATCAACACAAAAATATAACAAACAATCGACAATAATGCAAACAATAGAAAGAAAAAAAAATCACAAAACCCTACATTTTGACAAGCTTTTATTCAGAAGAAAATAGGTAACTTATGTAAGCTTATGATAGACTAACCTTTTTCCTCTTCACACCGAGAATCTAAGAAGTTCAGAGAAGCAAACAGTTTTCGTCTTCACACCGAGAAGCAAAGAAGTTCATAGACGAAAACCAAAATTGTATATTTCTCCAATTATTCAGCGCGTTTAAAAACTTGGGAGACGAAATTGAAGGACGACGGTTGAAATTCCTGTGTCGTAGCTTCAGTACAAGGGCGGTTTATATCAACTGTAGCGGCCGTGATGAAGAACTTAGATGGTTTAAAGGTGATGGCGGTTGAAATTCATGTTGTAGCCTAGGGTTAACGGCGGGTTGAAATTTATACAGTACCACCGCGCAAAAAATGTTTTAAGACTTTGTTTTGAATCTTAGTGTAATGGGAGGGAATTCTATTATTTTTTAAAAAAATTAATTAGTGAATAAAGTGTAATGGAGAGAATTTTATGATTTTTTAAAAAATTAATTAGTGAATAAAGTGTAATGGGAGGAAATTTTATTATTTTTTAACAAATTAATTAGTGAATAAAGTGTAATGGGAGGGAATTTTATTATTTTTTAAAAAATTAACTAGTGAATAAAGTGTAATGGGAGGGAATTTTAATATTTTTTAAAAAAATAATTAGTGAATAAAAGTGAAAAGGTGTAAAAATAAAATAATTAACGAAAAGGTGTAATTATTATTACTATTATTATAATAATTAGTGAATAAAAGTGAAAATGTGTGAAAATAAAATAATTAACGAAAATAGGAAAATAGAGGAATAAAAAAAGTAACGGTTATGATTGGTCAAAGTAGTCGCGACAGTTAGCTCTAACTGTCGTGACAACTGTCGCAATCCAGGAATAAGGACGGTTTCGTAGGAACTGTCGCAACCCATGTGTCGTAAATTTCATTTTTTCTTGTAGTGTGTTATGTCATTTTTTATGTAAAAAAGCATAGCTCTGGTCTCTTATGGCACTATAGACTAGGCCATGCAAACTTTCAAGTTATTCAAATGGCTTTTAAACATTGTGATGTGTCAATTGTCAATAAAAATAGTACTTTGATTTGCAAGTCATGTTGCATAGGAAAGTCTCATAAAATCCATGCTTCTTTATCTTCCACAAATTAAAATACTCCATTTGATGTGATTCACATTGACCTTTGGGGACCTGCCTCATTTCTCTCTACTTCAAGTTACCTCTATTATCACTACTACGAAAAACTCATTTAACAACGGTTGGAAATGACATATAATGACGGGGGCGAAGGCGTTGTTATGTAGAGTGTTGTTGTATATGAGGTACGTACAATGACGGTCCGGGAACCGTTGTTGTATTCCAGTTTGCGCGCACCATTTCACGACGGTTAGTTTAGTCAACCGTTGTGATATACTAAACTGTGATCTGGTTCGATTCTCAGCAACAACATTTTTTATTTATATTAGCGTTTGACATACAACTACGGATAGGTTTATAACCGCTGCCAAAAACAGACTGTTTTAAATATAAAATTTATCTGCGTATCAAATTATTCCCATAATTTATCATGTCAAAACAGCTTCTGTTTACATGCAAACACAATATGTGCATCAAACACAATTCTTCCTATATTGTATCCTTATAAATGAATCACAGAATTTACATCAAAAGAAATTTACATCAAAATCTAAATGAATCAGAGAATTAAACTGCTAACATTGTTTAAATCAAAAGCCAATATTATTGATTTCATTATGTGCATCAAAGGCCAAAACTATTGTTCACATTATGTGCATCAAAAGCAAAAAATATGTGCATCAAAAAATGTTGCTGATATATCATGCAGCAGGAGCAGAACCCTTAAGCTGATTGTGGATATACGCCCAACGTTTACGAAGATCCACAAAGTCCTCAAGGGGGAATGGGGTTTCGTCATTAAACATCTACATAAGAGCAAAAAATTGAAGATACATCATGCATGATAATAATTCAATAGTCAACTTATATATTAATATATGTAAACATTTTATGGCATATATTACCGTATCCCATGAATCAACAGTGTCGGTAAGGACGATGTTTAACATATGTTTCATGATAAAATACCCACACTCGTAACTCCCGCGTTGTTTCCTCGTCTACAAATTACTTGAATATAAAAACATGAATACAACCACACATACATGAATGTAAATGCAATAAACAGGTAATCGGGCCACTTACTTTAGGAGCAAGGTATGTGGGCTTTTTTCTAACATTCCTCAATATATTAACTTGCTCCACAATACTGCACATTGAAAATTGAATTAAACATATTACATGATAAACTAGTTACAATTAATGCCAAAGAAAATGATATTAAACAAAGACACTTACGTTAATACAAGATCTTTCATTGGTTTATGGAGTGGATCGTGCAAGGAACACAGTAATGTCACCGTATTTGTCCTAAACGATATTACGATCAATTGCCAATGACCACTGAATGAACACGAGAATATATATATATATATATATATATATATATATATATATATATATATATATATATATATATATATATATTAGTTGTTACTAAAACAAAACTAAATATAGAATATAGAAATAAATTACAACAATACTAACCTACATAGGAATGGTACAAGGTAACATTCTTTTCATCCGTCATTTAGCCGGCTTTTCAAGTACTTTTCTCTGATATTTTTATCATTATACGCCCAAGCAATAAAACTTGGGTCCAAGATTCCATATGTACTTGATTTATTCAATTATATACAAACACGGTGAATGTACCTAAATGGTCAAAGAAAATGAATAAATTAAGGGAGAAAATACAAAAAATTATAATGTTCTATAATGACATGTATATTCGACTATATACTTATGTGCACCAAACTTGCAAAATAGCTATGTCAAGCCACTTATATCCTGCGAGAAAATCCCTCACATCTTCAGGAGTGTAATACACTAAATCCAATTGTGGGCAATGTTCTAGCGTGAGGGGCTGTGCAAGGTCTGTTGTTGAAATGTAGTAGTATAAACTTGTTATTTCATTTGGACTAGGGTCCAATATCCCATTGCGCTTATCTACAGGTGGGGGGGGGGGGGGGGGGGGGGGGGCTGTACAATTACTCCCTTTTGTAGAAGCGTGATTTACGACACTTCTACTTGGAGTTTGATCTTCACCAACGCAACGACGATCTTCATTAGTTCGTTGTTCGAGACTTTCACTTAATCTCTACATCATAACATTCAATTAGAACATAAAACAAAAAAAGCACAATATATATATATATATATATATATATATATATATATTCAATTAGAACATATAATATATATCATACAAAAATAAGCGCGATTTACGACACATACTGAATACATCTCTTGTAACCTTTCCACTTCTTTCTCCCTTTTTTCCCTCTCCTCCTCAAACAGCCTCCTTTGCTCCGCTAATTGCTTCTCAACATTATCAATCTTTTGTCGTTGAGCAAGAAATTCAGCGGTTTCGGTGTTTCTTCTTTGAGATCCAAAGTATGACCTCAAGCCGACACCATCTCCAACACCACGGACACGGCCTCCATGCTCAGCTGTTCCGATAGCTTCGACTAATATGTCATGTCGTGCTTCCGGAACAAATGTGCCTTTACGGGCCGCCACAACCAAGTTATCCTACACAACATGGGCAACTTAATTACATAAGCAAACGCATTTAAATAACAACTCATCATGAGCAATTTACATAAGCAAACGCATTTAAACAAAACATATACTTATAATTTTCTCAGCAACTACTCTTGAAGCCTCAGAGGTGTACTCTCCATTAGGTCTTAATCGAGCCCTCTTCCATTTCTCATGTCTTGAAGGTGGAGATGGAATGTCACCATCTCCTCCTTCTTGTAGTTTTTCCTGCAGGATCCTCTTCTCAAGTTTCCTGTAACCCCCACGAGACAATCTATGGGGGTACATGTTTTTCGCCTTGTTCTGAATTCCCACTTCGCTTTTAGGCTGTTATTAACATAATGAAAATTTTGTATGATTAGTATCTATAACTCATTAGCATAACATTATAGGTTACATAAGACTACTAGTACTAACCTTGAATTCCTCAAAACGGTGTTTCTTCGCAAATTTGTGCCACACCTTCTTCGATAAAAAACTATACCGAATCCATGGAGGTTGAAGACCGCTCTTAGGCTTCGTAATGTAGTCAGCCGTGAGCTGTGACTTAAGTCCCCTCCAACGAACACCGGCATAAGTTATCCACTTTCTTTTCAATTTTGAGTCATCGGTAAACTCAAAATTCAACTACATTAAATCAATATATAACTATGAATTAGAAACTATAGGTAGTGATATCAAATATATGAAAATTATAGTATAAAATACCTTAACGTCTGTCCATAAGCTGTCTTTGACATTACCATCCACTTCTCTCCAATCATCAATCAGTATGCTGACTTTGCTACGTGCAAGGAACGCAACATAACTCCTAAAAGTAGCGTAATGTGGACAATCCACTAATCTGTAGTGCGAATCAAACTCGATCGGAATTTTTGCACCAGATGAGTTGCGGACTGATGTGAACTGGGGCATCATTGTGACACCTCTTTGTGATCTTTTCATTTGACTTTCAGTTGTTTGAGTTTCATTGGCTAACCTTTCATTTGTTTGAGTTTCTTCGCTGGTTTCTGATGAAGAACTTGACAAGGTCGACATCTAAGTTCAAAAACAACAACAACAACAACATGAACAACAAGAACATAAACAACAATGGCAAAAGAGTTTACTGTAGATGCATGGGGAAAATATTTTACATACCCTAAACGTGACGAGGAAGTAAACGATGTTGGTGTTGGTGTTGTTGTTGTCTTCCTTCCTTACGACAACGACGGTGACGATGATGACGACGGTGTTGGTATGTGCGTAATCTTCTATTTTCTTCACTATCGTGACGATGATGACGAAAATGACAACAAATGGATACTGATGATGCAAGCTTTGGTGGAATCGTGTATTGTTTCACAGTATTGAAGGTTAGGGTTTAGGGTTGAAATCGTGTAACGTTTTGTCTGGTTTCTATTTTCAATGGAATCAAAATAAGGATACTGAAGAGACAATGAGACTACCTAGTTTGGAGACTATTGAAACACTACTGCGACGGTCAAGAATTTACACCGTTATGATATATTATTTACATAATGAAATTTCATATTAAAGCGCCAGAGTTATTTTTAGAATTAAAAATTTAAAAAAAACATACAAAATATATCACAGCGGTGTATATAAACAACCGTAGTCATAACTTTTAATTTTTTTAATTAGAAGTAAATAAAAAAGTAAATGCGCGCTTTAACATAAAAGGAATAATATATATGAATACGCTGAGGTTCGAACACATGAAAGCTTGAAGGTATCACTACGGTTGATTTATCAACCGTTGTTATATACAGATAATCACCACGGTTGGTTTATCAACCGTTGTTATATACAGATAAGTTTTATTCAATAAACAAATAAAATATAACCGGGCCTTAGTTTAGATATGTCACAACGGTGTAGGGATGAAGCGTTGTGAGCATGGCGTCGTTGTTTACGCGTTTTGTAGTAGTGTATGTTGCTTTTGTAGATGCCTTTACTAAATTTATTTGGATATACTTCCTCAAGAACAAATCATAGGCTCTGTATGATTTCAATATCTATGCTAGCTTTGTTCAAACACAATTTCACACAACTACCAAGGTAGTGCAATATGATAATAGGGGAGAGTTTAGGCCCTTCACAAAATATCTAACTAAATTAGGCATCAGACATAGACTCATTTGTCCTTACTCATCCCACCAAAATGGCATACTGGAAAGGAAACATATGCACATTATTGAAATGGTACTTACCATGATCTCACATGACTCTATGCCTTTTCATATCATGTATCATAGCTTTGCCACAAAGTACATGTGATTAACATACTTCCTTCCATCGGTGCTCCAAAGTTTCAGCCACCATATCGTGCCTTGTACCACAAGCTTCCCAATTATGACTCACTAAAGGTATTTGGTTGTGCTTGATTCCCTCACACTAGGCTCTACAACAAGCACAAAATTGATTTTAGGAGTCAAAGATGTGTATTCTTAGGCATATCCTCTCAACACAGAGGTTTCAAGTGCTTAAGCAAGACTTCCAGGATTTACATCTCATAGGATGTCATATTTCATGAAAGCGCATTTCCTTACTCCATATTTTTTCCATCTAAGTATGGTAATCAGAAGCTCAAGTGAGTCAATTTCCTTTCCTGCATCAATACACGCACATGTAGTTCAGCCATTAACTAGTGACACTACAAGAAGTGTATATCACCATGCCACACCTAATATTGACAACTCTCCAGTCATTGTTGCTACAAGTTTTTTACATGCCTCAACACCTCTCAATGCTTTGGCCTCTCGCTCAGCCATGAATCCTCGCTTAGCCAGGTTTCCTAGTAAAATTTCAAGCGCCTCATCACATATACCATTTGGTGCAACCCCGAAAGCATTACCTCTTATTAACAACTCACCAATCAGTGTTTCTGAAAGTGCTTCACATGCCTCAGTACCTAGTAATGCTTTGGGATTTCTATTAGCCATGGACCCTCTCTCATCCAGGACTACCAGTAAAGTTTCAAGTCCCTCATCACCTATACCAGTTAGAGCAATCCTAGAAGCATTATCGTTTAGCTCCAACTGTGAGAGCAAGAGTTGTCTCTACAAGTCAATCTATGTTTTGATGATAACAATAAGTGTTTGTGAAAGAACCATTTTATGTTCTAACGAGTGTTGTGTGCAGATCATATTCATAGAAGTTATCAGATCCAACAAACACCAGCCAGCTGGGGGTAATTGATAATATGCGAAGTTACTATGTGTGACACAAGTCGCAAGAAGCAAGAATGCTTCTGTATCTGATCGTGATCAGTCAGATCCAAGGATGCTGATATTGTTGTTGCAATGCTCTTGTGGATGCTCTCTGAAAATGGTCGAGATTCTGAAGATTGCGACGCTTCTGAAGAAGAGAACCGAAGTACTGAAGACTATCATGACTTGAAGTTCTGAAGGCGGAAGGCTTTGAAGATCAAGTGCAGAAAGACTCTGAAGACTTATGTGTTCTGAAGATTCGGAAGACTTGAAGACCTAAAGGATAATGTTCTTAAAGACAAGTGCTGAAGTTCTGAAGACTGATTCCTAATGGACTTCTTCAGATGACTGAAGACTTGACGTATCAGATATCCTGTTAAGAAGACTCTACTCATGCTTCATCAATTTACCATCAGAAGCCTCTGAAGTTTGGAAGTCAAAAGTTACCGTTGTGAATAACTGTACACGGCGCCCAAGAAAGATATATCCTGTCACTTCTCCCACAGCAAAAAGGAGATGTGTCAGTACAGCTAGTTATTACGCAACGTCTCTTTTCTAACAACCAACAATATTTCAAACGGCTATATTTCTACTGGGCTATTTAAAAGGAAAGAGTTCTCGCTTCTGAGGGAATGAATTTAGTCTATGAATGGCGAATTGATCAAAGTCATTGTGTGAAGATAACAACAACAATGAGTTCTCGTTGTAACACTTAGAATATCCTAAGCTATCACCATTTACACATGGCCATTATTGTTGAAGCTCAAAGATCATCATTCAAAACAACAACAATGAATTGGTACAAAAGTTATTGATGAAGAGGATAACATTGCAAATCAGTCAAGTCATCAACCACCTTCTCGTCAGTGCTACATTGAAGATCTGAAGCAAGGAGTTGTTACTCATAGCTTGCTCACCCACGAAGACGACGAAGAAGAAGATCTACAAGATGTCAACCACTGTCAAATCATTATACATCTTTGTAGTTTCTCAGGATAGCAAGGAGTTGTTGCTCATATCTTGCTCGAACACTTGTGTGTTATTTGTACTTAAACTTAGGAGAATCTGCTTACAAGGAAGCATCACACTCATCTCCAGTCTGCCAATTTGACTTAAGAATTGAGATTCCTCCAGTGGACGTTATATCCTGATTGGATCCTTGAACGGGTCACTATTGATGGAAGCCTTAAGTAGATCACGGGTTGATCAGAATACTTGGGGAGACGGTGACTGCTGGTCATCGTGAAATCCTGGCTAGAGATCTTAGAAGATCTTGGAACGTTGGGTCAATGATAGTCATATCTCAAAGAGGATCATATGTTAATCAGACTCTTGTGGAATCCCTGATGGAACTCATTGTGATTCCTCCAGTGAACGTTATATCCTGATTGGATCCCTGAACGGTTCACTGAGAGAGATGCCTCAAGGGATTATGTGATGATCTGGGTACTTGAGATGACATTGACGTAATTCATTGTGGGTTAGTCACAGTGCGGCTATGCAGGTTGTTAGTCACCGGCTGTTGCTTGTACATGTGTAATCGAGATTGATTATAGTGGATTAAGACCTTGTGTTCAAGGCAAAATCACCTGAGGAGGGTGGACTGGATTAGCCTTTATGGTGAACCAGGATATATCGTGTGTTCTTTACTCTTATGCTTAATGTCTTGTTTATGTTTCTATATTGAGTATCAGAACCTTACACAAGCAAGTCAGAACCTTGCAACTCTGATAAGCTTCCGCTCTACAAGTTCTGAATGCTACTCATAGTGTTTAGACTCTTGTAGGTTCTCATGCTTCATGCATTGCAAGTCTGAATGTAACTTCGTTAGTCAGAGTCTCTCAACGAACTCTGATGTTATCCTAAGTACTTTAACGACAAGATGCGGAAAGTTGTTAAAAGGGTAAATACACAATTCAAACCCCCCTTTTCTTGTGTCTTTCTCGCACCTTCAATTGGTATCAGAGCTTCGGTTCTGTTATTGATGGATATCAAACACTTAACAGTGTCAGAAAAGATCCAGATGAGGTGTGTAGAAATACTCTGGGTAAGATTGAAATCCACTTACAATTTCTGTAACAGTTCAGAAGTTGACTGTGTACAAAATTGTAATCAATCTGAGTACTTGAGCAAATCACTGATTTTGAAAGTTTTGCAGTTGTCAAACAACTAAATCTTTCTCACTAAAGTTTAATGAAGATTGAAGAATCAACTGATAAGATAGATTCATCAGATAAGAAGTAGTATCTGTTGAATGCTAATCTTGGAAGAAACGTGTGGATGAATCACGTATCTGCTCAAAGTGGAATCATCAGAAAACAAGAAGTCTTGTTTGCTGAAGATTAATTCTTTATGAGTTTTTGAGATGTTTTCAAGAAATGGATTAGGTCCACCCTTGACTTTCTCGTTTAAAAATTAATTCAGAACCTCTTCATCTGAAGAAGAAAGATTGTTGTTCTATGATGTTGAAATTCAAGATGAAATATGCAGAATTCAAAATAACTCAACATCTGAAGTTTGAATGATTAAGAAGGTTAAAAGATTCAATGTAGAACTGAATATTATTTTCTTGGAAGCAATATGGAAAACTGAAAGAATATTCAGGAAGAAGAATGTCTAGGATTCATCAAGTACTTGATCAAGAATGAACACTTAGAGTTTTGATTGAATCAGTATAACCAAGATCTGATGACTTAAAATTATCTCTCAGTTGAACCAGACATTAGTGATCAGATCAATATCTGATAAGTGTCTCAGAACCTCTTATTCATTGGTATTAGAAGATATCAATCTAAACACTTAGTTCCTCGACTTAAGGATTCTAGTTGCAGATGTCATTCAGAATGAAGAAATCAGAAGTAGATGAATAAGGTTGAACAGGAAAAGAAGTCAAAATGCAAGTGAATCTTAAAGAATCCAAGAACCCTCAGCAGTTTATTCAGAAAAGGAGAAATCAGAGTCAAGATTGGAAATGCATCCGGACACGTCTGCAAAGATCTCAGGTACCATCCTTCCTTCATTTATGACTTATTTTCATGATAACAACCAGAATCACTTTATCAAACCTTTTGGTTATGTTGTGATTAAGTTTTGTGAGAAGTGACTAGAAAAGAAACTTTTAAGATAATCTTTTGTCCTTTTCCGTATGTGTCTGCACATGCTTCTTGGAACAATTAAAGTATATAGATCTCGAATATAAGATTCTCCTCATCATGTCACTCACTCTGGTTGACCACATCCTATAACCCATAAGTACACTCCAACTAGTAATCATATTCCAGACCTAACTCTCTCTCTCATAAAGTCACTCCACTCAACCTAGTTAGTCTAAGAAACCATGATGTTCAATTAAATTAAACGACACTTCTTAGATTCTTTAATCTATCCAAAATTCTACTTAAGAAAATCTCAGCCATCCAAATTTCCTTTACATGCGCATATTGAGTGACATCTACTCAGCTATGAAATAGGGAATCGTGCTACCATAACCAAAATAGCTCATTACCTAGGCAATAGCATCTAAACCATGCATGGTCATATTCTGACAGGTCGGGATTCTCTTTTGAAAATAGTTTAAACAAAAAAAATCTTGTTTGTCTGCTTTCTGGGCTATGCGCTGATTAATGATAAATAAATAAAAATCTTGAAATTAGAAAGCGTGTCTTTTGGTCTCCTCTAGAATTAATGACTTCATAATGGAGTTACTGCATCCACCTTACTCTTGCTAAGAATAAAGTGCATCTCCTTGATCTTCCCTAAAACAACCGACTGCTTATTTGTCTTCATCTAAGATTTCCAGTCCTCCTAAGTCATTCTTAGTCATTGACCCATTCAGTTCAAACTCCTCCATCCATCTATTTAAAGTCATTCCAAAAAGTATTCTCCACAATCTCTTACTCTCAACCTTCCTTTCACCCTAAATGCAATCTAAAATGACTCCAAGAACCTTTTATGGCAATGATGATCTCCTTTAAGTCATCAATGAAAAACGACCAAATCCAATGGATACTAATCATGAATTTCATCTTGGTATTCACTTTCAAAACTGGAATGGATACATACATATGCTAAGAGGCTCAACTTATCCTAACCTTTTAAAATCCTTTTGGATCAATGCCTCTGATAGCAGTAATGGTCTAACCATCTCCTCTGACATTTATGGTCTCCCAGTCACCATCAACGCCACAAAAATCTCTGAAGCCATTGAATGTCCACCAGGAGGAGTCACTTCTAACCATGCATTCATTCGATGCACCTCCGATGCTGAAATGCACTTTATGTTTGATAAAAGATCTGCCTTTGAACCTAAGAAACCTGAAACACTTCTGCCCATTGCTAGAGGTTGGTACAAGTTCATCCTAACAAATATTAAACCTCGCAATACAAACAAGGACTTTCTGTATCATGATAATAAGCTCCTCATCATGTGTCTTCTTAGGCAAATTCCTATAGACCTTTCCCAAGTAATCTTTGACCATCTCAAAGAGTTAATCGTCACGTCAAGAACCATGAACCAATCATTCATTCCTTATGGAAGAATCATATCAGAAGTACTCTTCAGAGCAGGAATAGTGCAAAAGATATGCAGAATTCTATGTGGTCCAGATACTGCTCTGGATAGGAAGTTTTTTGAAACCTTCGACAACAGTTGGTTCTCATAAAATTAGAAGATTACATGTCTCAATTAGGCTAAGTTATTAGTGTGTAATGGTTCACTTGCTCATATTGTGTAATTGCTAATTAAGTTAATGAAGTATGTGTTACTTTTAATTCTTCATGCCTACGTATGTGCACTTAATAAACATATGAGATAAATATTCTTGAAAAAGGGAGAAACGTGTCTCTATATTTTCACCACTAGATAGTGATACTTCTCTTACATATGCACTTATTGCGAATCCTTGACTCCTGTCAAGAATAAATTACAGAAGTCTATGCGTAATCTCTTGGTCTTTTCAAGAATAATTAACTGTTGGACTCAGTGCTAGTATTAATCCCTTAATCTAGTCATATCTAGCGTAAAATGTCTAGGAAATGATGAACCTGATGGTTGGAGTCACAAGAATTTATTTGACTCTTTCTATTCGTTGCCTATTTAAGGCACCTTGTTCACTCCTCTATCCATTATTCAAAATCATCTCAGTTGGTGTCTCCATTTAGTATTCCCTCTAGAATGTCCACCTCTCATCCAAACCCTACTAAGAGTGAAATCTCTGAGTTAAGAATCCTAAATGAATTCTCTGTGAACCCCAGTTCTCTCAAAGAACTTGGCTTTACAAGAACTTCGTCCGAACTAAAGTGTCAGAAATGGGAAGGTTATCTTGAGATGCTTCCAGGTCTCATTTACACAGATCTTGTAAAATAATTCTGGGCAAATGCCAATGTGTTTTCTAACGTGTATAACCAGCACATCATTCAGTCAGCTGTCTCTGGAATTCCAGTGGTAATTAAACCCTCTGTCATTGCACAAGCAATCAAGTGAGATGAAAACGGTGACACCATTGAAGACTACAAGGAAAGGAAAATCTTCAACGATCTCATCTACAAAATTCATTATGGAAATGGTCCCTCCAACTGTGTCTCCACACTTATCCCATCTGCAAAACTCTGGAGAATTAGGAACAAGAGTGTTGTCTTACTCAGACTGACTATTTATTTTCCTTTTGGTCTACAGAAGAAAAATAAATCTTCCTCAAACCATGTTCAATCACTTGCAGGAACAAATCCTCTTGTCTAGAAACAAGTCCTCCTTGAGTATCCCATATGGAAGGATCATATCTCGTGTCCTTGAGATTCAAGATGTAATCTCCAGATTAGGACACATTGGAGCAACTGAAGAATGTTCACCCATGAGTTATGCTGAATTCTCTAGAATTCCCTGAAGAATAATAGGATAGGGTTATGATCATTTTGCTCTATGTTTTGTTACCTTGTCTCTTGCATTATGTATTCTCCTCTTGGTAATGAATGAAAAATCTTTTGAATTAGGATTAAGCTTATCCGATATTTTACAACTATTATGAGGTTCGGGGTTAATACTTCCATCTAATTGTCCATCTCGTATCTGATCTCTACAATGATTTATCATTTTGACCTAAATATGTGTAATGCTTCAATGATACATCCTTTGAGTATATCTTATAAATCTAGTGCTTAAAGCCAAAATGCTCACATGCTCTATAACTTTTTGATGATGTCAAAAAGGAGGAGAAAGAATATGATTTTGATTGAGGAATATGAATATTGATTGAAAGGAAGAATAAAATCTTAAAACAAAAAGAATGCAACTCAAACAAGTAATTTATCATATAAAATGCTTACTACTAACGTTTGTTGTTTGATGTTATCCGAGGAACTCTAAACAAGTTCACTAGGCATTCTAAGACAGGTCAAGAAAGAAGAACTTTGTTAGTCACATGATAGAAGTTGTACCCTTCGTGAACATGTGTTCAGAATCAGATCTACCCAGTACTATTCAGAAGTTGAGAACTGTATGAAAGTCAAAGTTTATCTTGATCTCTGCCTCACTTGGTTCAGAAGCCGTAAACTGTCTAAGAGTATGAGATTCAGAAAGCAAGAATCAAAAGAAGAAAACTCTGAAAGCAGTCAAGACAAAGTCTACATCTCAAGATGCTTATTCAGAAGAATTATGCAAATCTGAAGTCAAGAACTGTCTGAAGATCCGGATTGAAGATCCAAGAACAAGTAGTTATGATGTCTACCAAGAACTCAATTAAGAAGAAATGATTTGGTATCAGACTAAAATCAAATCATGTGTACCAGATTCATAATCAAGCATTTATTAATCACAAAAATTAACCTTCAATTGATATCTGATCAAAAATCAAGCCTTGATGAACTACTGAGTTGTGACAGTAACAAGGTTCTGAGATGAAGACCTGTGTTCAAAAGTCAAACTCTAAAAAAGTCATTATCTACATTGGTGATTACAAACTTACCATTCTGAACTACGTTCTGAAGATCCCAATATCTGACTTATGGAAATTAGGGGGAGACTACCCAGAAGATTAAAATCTTCACATAATCTGAAACTCAGGGGGAGTTTCTTAAAAAGATAGTGTTTGTCTCTGATGAATAGCGATGCTATGTTATCAGATAAGAACTGACCTGATTGTGCTTAAATGAATCTGCTGAAAAGTAGAAATGCTTCAGATGTCTTTGAAGATTATAAGCTCTGATACGTCTACAAAAAGGAACTGAGTTCTGAAGATCTGAAGATGGAAGTTCTGATGAACTAGTCCAGATGCTGAAGGCTCTTTGTTTTCTTAAAGACGAGATAGAGAAATAGTCCTTTTCTATTCTTCGTTCTGGAAACTCAAGTTGTTATTCAGTATATCTTTAGATCATATAAGGTTCTAGATTATCACTGATAAAACTTTGAGGATAACACATTCAGGGGGAGCTGTTGTTCCAAACTCTGAATTTGTTTGTTTTGGTGATTACCTTGTATAAAATGTTTAATCAAAATACTTGGTTTTGTCATCATCAAAAAGGGGGAGATTGTGAGAGCAAGAGTTGTCTCTACAAGTCAATCTATGTTTTGATGATAACAATAAGTATTTGTGAATGAACCATTTTATGTTCTAACGAGTGTTGTATACAGATCATATTCATAGAAGTTATCAGATCCAACAAGCACCATCCTGATGAGCGTAATTGATAATATGCGAAGTTACTATGTGTGACACAAGTTGCAAGAAGCAAGAATGCTTCTGTATCTGATTGTGATCAGTCAGATCCAAGGATGCCGATATTGCTGTTGCAATGCTCTTATGGATGCTCTCTGAAAATGGTCGAGATTCTGAAGATTGTGAAGCTTCTGAAGAAGAGAACCGAAGTGCTGAAGACTATCATGACTTAAAGTTCTGAAGGCGGGAGGCTTTGAAGATCAAGTGCAGAAAGTCTCTAAAGACCTATGTGTTCTGAAGATTCGGACGACTTGAAGACGTAAAGGATAATGTTCTTAAAGACAAGTGCTGAAGTTCTGAAGACTGATTCCTAATGGACTTCTTCAGATGACTGATAAGTACAAAATGTACCTATTTTTGTATATAAGTTTTGTTGCACTTATCGATACTTTTTGTTAATATCGTTTGAATAAACCCCGATTTATTTGTAAATACGTTTACTTTACTTTTTAGTGTATATATTGTGTATATTGTAAATATCATTGAGTTTAATTAATTTTATCTCATTCTTTCAGGTATCCAATCAAGGATGTCTGGCCATATTCATAAAGAGCATTGAATAAGCTTTACATCGCTTCAAACCGTGCGTCAAACGGAGTTACGGTGCGGAAGTTACAAATAAAACAGTGCAGGATTTTTGCTGTTGCTGTCAGCTGCACCTCTGCTGTGCCGGGCGGTGTGATTTGAGCGTCGGGCGGTGCTGCGGCAGAGGAAATAAGTGAGTTGAAGTGGGACTTACAGGAGCGTGCCATAATTTTGGGCTAGCGCCGGGCGGTCTAGATATTTGTTACTAGGCAGTTTATGTACACAGCTGGTGTGAATGGATTAGTGGGTTGCGTCGGGCGGTGCTTTCTAGCGCCGGGCGGTGCTTTCTAGCGCCGGGCGGTGGGTCTGAAACCAGAATTTTGTATTTAGTTCATTTTACTTCATTTTTGGAAGTTATGTTGTTTTGGAGGTGATTTTTGTCTCCAAACTTCATCAACCTCATTCTTTGGTGGGATTAGCTTAGAAAACAACTATGGAGCTTGCATACGGATGAACGGGGGTGGATTGTGCGTCGACCGGCTCTGACAAACCGCGAGACGTTTGGTTTATTTCTCTTTTTCTTTGTGTTTTCTTTATGGTTGGGTTGTGTATATGTATTGACTGTAAACTCATGTATATTTGTCGCCCATGGCGTTATATGATATCTGCGTTACAAATCTTTATTGGTGATTGTCTCTGATTTTTGCTTCATGCGCGGGGTTTGGGTTGCGTTAGACATAACCTTCACGAACTTCGATTAGGGATTATTGTCTGTTAGTTTCTGGACTCTAGAGATAGATTTAAGAGCTAACAATCTTCAATAGGCGTCGGAACTTAATGCCTTCCGTGTTTTGAGGCTTCGCTCGCGAGAGTGACGAAGAGAGTGACACGGTTATTATCTCAACTTTGCGTTAGACATAACCTGTGTTGTGAGCGATGCTGGGTGATATTGAGGAGTATTGTAGGTTGAGTATAACTGGTCGGTAAGTTTAAGTTTGTGAGGAGTCGATTATGTGCACGCCTGATAAGTTTCTTGTTGCTGAAGAATGAATTTTGTTTTATGTTTTGATATTTACTTTTCTGTTTCTATGTTTAAACCATTTAAACCCAAACTTATTAATGCGAGAGATTGTCAAACGACATTCTTTCCCTCTAACCGATCTCTGTGGACATGACATAAATCCCGGAGGGAATTCTTTCCGAAAATAAATATTTTTGCTTGCTTGCCCTATTCTGCAACCAACAAAATGGCGTCGTTGCCGGGGATTGGTTTTGATATTGAATCGCATTGCGATAGTTTCTTTGTTTTTGAGTTTTGTAGATATCGTATATTTTGTATATTTTCACTTGTCTATACTAATACTTGTACATTTTTGTTTCTTTTAACGTTTGTTCAAGTGTTTTGTTAGGACGCTTGCTTTTGGTTGCACGGTGAGACATCACCATGGCATGAAGAGAGGAAGTTTCTAGCTAAGCATTGTTAAGGCGTCGAGCTTACGACGTAAAACAAGCATGTTTTTATTGTTTTTCATTTCTAATGCTTTTGGTTGTTGTTTGCTCGCAAATTTTGATTGACTTATTTGAGGATGCTTTGGTGATTTTCCAAGTTGGTTTGTTTCAACTTGCGGATGTATGGTAATGATTTTGTTAAGTTTTGTACACGTCTGAGGTATGTATTTATCGCTTTCTATACTTTAGCATATTCATGATACTTAGGCATTTTACAAACTTCCATGCCATCCATTCTTTTGTATACTTGTTCTATTGTGAATCACTTTAGTTCCCAACCTTTTTGTGAGGTGGCTTTCCATTGTTCATATATGCGCGGAGAACCAACATTCTTGTTCTAACTGGATTTTATTATGTTGAATCTTTTGTTTGTGTTGATTATATAAATGCATGAAAAGGATCAAGGCAATTGTTTCATTTTGAGCACAACCACCTTAGCCAAATAGTCAATTCACCTTGTAAGCGTGTGATCATTTGTAACCCCTTTGAGCTTTTTGATCCATGTTTTTATTTGAACTTAATGCTTGTCTATGAGTATTTAGTTCACTTATTTTTGAATGGATTTTGTTTTTTCTTGTACCTCAACTTTGTGTTGTTGTATGGATTTTTTCCTTGCCTTAGAAAGTAGGGAGTATTCACATGATGGTGCGGTTGAATTCAAGTTGGGGAGAGGATGATTGTATACTCATTGGTTGGATTCTATGAGGATTGAAAAAGAAAAGGAAAAAAAAGAGAAAATTTTGTGAAAGAGAAAAAGAAAGAAAAAGGAAGAAAAAGAAAAATCCTTGAAAAAGGAAACAAAAAGAGTTTCAATTATTGTGCTAAATAAGTATTGTGTGTTGTGTAGCACTTGGGATTTTGGAAGAAGTTGGTTGAAATTTTGTGTGTGAATCTTTGTGAGTTTTCACTCCCTTAGGTTTAGGCAAGTTTTTGTTTCAATTACCTTTAGAAATTGCCCCTTGTTTGTTTACCCGACCACGTTACAACCTTGAAAGTCCTTGTGATTCTTGCCTTTGTATGTTCAATATGAATTTGTGGATGTATGCATAATTTAGTTTTTTGTTTGCATGAGTGTTGTGTGAGTGTAAAGTACCTTATTGTGTGTTTTTCATCTACCGATGATTGTTTTTACTAGGTGTGATTCACTTTGGAACTTGTGTTGTTTTAGAATTTTTGGCATGATTTTTGTATTTTGCATTTGTTTCGTGACTATGTTGTCGTCGTAGTTTAGTGGTAAGTATTTACTTTTTGTGTGTACCGTTTTCATTTGAACCATTCATTCGTTTCCGTTTTTCAAAACCTGTTGATTCGTCTTTCTTTGGATATCGCTTTTGTGTTTTCAAGTTTGTTTGATTCTTGTTTGTGGACAAACAATTATGTAAGTTGGGGAGAGTTTGATAAGTGCAAAATGTACCTATTTTTGTATATAAGTTTTGTTGCACTTATCGATACTTTTTGTTAATATCGTTTGAATAAACCCCGATTTGTTTGTAAATACGTTTACTTTACTTTTAGTGTATATATTGCGTATATTGTAAATATCATTGAGTTTAATTGATTTTATCTCATTCTTTCTGGTATCCAATCAAGGATGTCTAACCATATTCATAAAGAGCATTGAATAAGCTTTACAGCGCTTCAAACCGTGCGTCAAACGGAGTTACGGTGCGGAAGTTACGAATAAAACAGTGCAGGATTTTTGCTGTTGCTGTCAACTGCGCCTCTGCTACGCCGGGCGGTGTGATTTGAGCGCCGGGCGGTGCTGCGGCGGAGGAAATAAGTGAGTTGAAGTGGGACTTACAGGAGTGTTCCATATTTTTGGGCTAGCGCCGGGCGATATTTCCAGCGCCGGGCGGTCTAGATATTTGTTACTAGGCGGTTTATGTACACAGCTGGTGTGAGTGGATTAGTGGGTTGCACCGGGCGGTGCTTTCTAGCGCCGGGCGGTGGGTCTGAAACCAGAATTTTGTATTTAGTTCATTTTACTTCATTTTTGGAAGTTATGTTGTTTTGGAGGTGATTTTTGTCTCCAAACTTCATCAACCTCATTCTTTGGTGGGATTAGCTCAGAAAACAACTATGGAACTTGCATACGGATGAACCGGGGTGGATTGTACGTCGACCGACTTTGACAAACCGCGAGACGTTTGGTTCATTTCTCTTTTTCTTTGTGTTTTCTTTATGGTTGGGTTGTGTATATGTATTGACTGTAAACTCATGTATATTTGTCGCCCATGGCGTTATATGATATCTGCGTTACAAATCTTTATTGGTGATTGTCTCTGATTTTTGCTTTATGCGCGGGGTTTGGGTTGCGTTAGACATAAACTTCACGAACTTCGATTAGGGATTATTGTCTGTTAGTTTATGGACTCTAGAGATATATTTAAGATCTAACAATCTTCAATAGGAGTCGGAACTTAATGCCTTCCATGTTTCGAGGCTTCGCTCGCGAGAGTGACACGGTTGTTATCTCAACTTTGCGTTAGACATAACCTGTGTTGTGAGCGATGCTGGGTGATATTGAGGAGTATTGTAGGTTGAGTATAACTGGTCGGTAAGTTTAAGGTTGTGAGGAGTCGATTATGTGCACGCCTGATAAGTTTCTTGTTGCTGAAGAATGAATTTTGTTTTATGTTTTGATATTTACTTTTCTGTTTCTATGTTTAAACCATTTAAACCCAAACTCATTAACGCGAGAGATTGTCGAACGACATTCTTTCCCTCGAACCGATCTCTGTGGACACGACATAAATCCCGGAGGGAATTCTTTCCGAAAATAAATATTTTTGCTTGCTTGCCCTATTCTGCAACCAACAATGACTGAAGATTTCACGTATCAGATATCCTGTTAACAAGACTCTACTCATGCTTCATAAATTTACCATCAGAAGCCTCTGAAGTTTGGAAGTCAAAATTTACCGTTGTGAGTAACTGTACACAGCGCCCAAGAAAGATATATCCCGTCACTTCTCCCACAATAAAAAGGAGATGTGTCAATACAGCTAGTTATTACGCAACGTCTATTTTCCAACAGCCAACAGTATTTCAAACAGCTATATTTCTACTGGGCTATTTAAAAGGAAATAGTTCTCGCTTATGAGGGAATGAATTTAGTCTATGAATGGCGAATTAATCAAATTCATTGTGTGAAGATAGCAACAACGATGAGTTCTCGTTGTAACACTTAGAATATCCAAAGCTATCATCATTTACACATGGCCATTGTTGTTAAAGCTCAAAGATCATCATTCAACACAACAACAATGAATTGGTACAGAAGCCGTTGATGAAGAAGACAACGTTGCAAATCAATCAAGTCATCAACCACCTTCTCGTCAGCAATACATTGAAGAACTGAAGCAAGAAGTTGTTGCTCATAGCTTGCTCACCCGTGAAGATGAAGAAGAAGAAGATCTACAAGATGTCAACCACTGTCAAATCATTATACATCTTTGTAGTTTCTTAGGATAGCAAGGAGTTGTTGCTCATATCTTGCTCGAACACTTGTGTGTTCTTTGTACTTAAACTTAGGAGAATCTGCTTACAAGGAAGCATCACACTCATCTCCAGTCTGCCAATTTGACTTAAGAATTGAGATTCCTCCAGTGGACGTTATATCCTGATTGGATCCCTGAACGGGTCACTGTTGATGGCAGTCTCAAGTAGATCACGGGTTGATCGGAATACTTGGGGAGACAGTGACTGCTGGTCATCGTGAAATCCTGGCTAGAGATCTTAGAAGATCTTGGAACGTTGGGTCAATGATAGTCATATCTCAAAGAGGATCATATGTTGATCAGACTCTTGTGGGATCCCTGATGGAACTCATTGTGATTCCTCCAGTGAATGTTATATCCTGATTGGATCCCTGAACGGTTCACTGAGAGAGATGCCTCAAGGGATCATGTGATGATCTGGGTACTTGAGATGACATTGGCGTAAGTCATTGTGGGTTAGTCACAGTGCGGCTGTGCAGGTTGTTATTCACCGGCTGTTGCCCGTGCATGTGTAATCGAGATTGATTATAGTGGATTAAGACCTTGTGTTCAAGGCAAAATCACCTGAGGAGGGTGGACTGGATTAGCCTTTGTGGTGAACCAGGATATATCGTGTGTTCTTTACTCTTATGCTTAATGTCTTGTTTATGTTTCTATATTGAGTATCAGAACCTTACACAAGCAAGTTAGAACCTTGCAACTCTGATAAGCTTCCGCTCTGCAAGTTCTGAGTGTTACTCATAGTGTTCAGACTCTTGTAGGTTCTCATGCTTCATGCATTGCAAGTCTGAATGTAACTTCGTCAGTCAGAGTCTCTCAACGAACTCTGATGTTATCCTAAGTACTTTAACGACAAGATGCGAAAAGTTGTTAAAAGAGTAAATACACAATTCAAACTCCCCCTTTCTTGTGTCTTTCTCGCACCTTCACCAACAACTCATGTCTGCAGATTACAAGTTCCCCTTATACAAGATCTTCCTCCATTCATAATTATACAGATCCATGGGTAACCAATTCAATGAGCATCTCATGTTAACCAGAGTAAAACACGCCACTCACAGGCCAAAGCACTACTTGCACATGTTGAGTCAACCTCACCCAAACAAGCTCTAGCTCATCCAGATTGGTTAAAGGTTATATAAATTAAATATGAAGCACTTCTAGCCTATCACACATGGTCATTGACATCTTTTCCACCTCATAGGAAACCAATGGGATGTAAGTGGATATTTAAGGTAAAAGAGAACCCTGATGGGACTGTGAACAAGAACAAAGCTCGCCTCATGGCCAAATAATTTCATCAACAATTTTAATTTGATTTCAAAGAGACTAACTCGCTTGTGGTTAAATAAACCACTATTCGTGTCATACTCACACTAGCTCTCATTAAGAAGTGGGAACTTATGCAAATAGATGTCAACAATGCATTTTTAAATGGCTCACTCAAGAAGACATCTATACGATCCAACCATCTGGATTTGAAAATCAGGAATCCTCACTTGTTTTCAAACTCCATAAGGCATTTTATGGACTTAAACAAGCCACCCGTACGTGGTATGAGAAGCTCATTCAGGAACTTGTCCATTTTGGTTTCACACATAGTAGATGTGAACACTCTTTGTTCATCTACAATAATCAAGGTATCACTCTCTTTGCTCTGGTCTATGTGGATGATATCCTAATCATTGGCTCATCATAAGTCTTTATTCATAAACTAATTGACTCACTCCATGACAAATATTCTTTAAAAAAGCTCGGGTGTCCTGAATATTTTGTTGGCATTGAGATCAAACACTTATCTTCTGGTTGTCTCCTTCTTTCACAACCAAATACATACATGATCTTCTAAATCATGCCACCATGAATCATGTCAATGGAGTTTCCACGACTATGTTAACAAGATGCAAGCTAAGCATACATGGTGCCCATCCTCTCTGAAGTCCTCATCAGTATCGGTCAATGGTTATTGCTCTACAATATGTCACCCTTACATAACTCGATATAACTTTCAATGTCAACAAAGCATGCCAAGTTATGGTTGCACCTCTGCAAACTCACTAGGCTACTGTGAAACGCATACTCTGATACCTCAGTGGCACTATTCATCTTGGATTCTTACTATCTCCTACTCTTGTGACCGACCAACTATCCCTTCGTGCTTATAGTGACTCCAATTAGAGTAGTAATCTAGATGACAAGCATTCAATGTGAGGCTCGTGCATATATGTTGGTCCAAATCTCATCACGTGGAGCTCTAAGAAACAATTATTAGTGGCACAGTCAAGTACTGAGGCAGAGTATTGGGCTCTAGCACACACAACGTCAAAATTTTTGTGGCTTGAATCATTGCTCAAAGAACTTGGTATTTCGTTCTTTCCACTCCCACACTGCTATGTGATAATCTCAACGTTGTTCTTCTTTCACACAATCAAATCCTTCATGATCGCACTAAACATATAGAACTTGACATTCATTTTATACGTGAACGTGTTATTTCCAAACATATGAAGATCGAACACGTTACTAATACCTTGCAAATCATGGATACTTTCACAAAATCTCTTAACATATGTGCCTTACAATACTTGTGCACCAAGCTAAAAGTTGTTAGTTTCCATCCTCCTTGAGCTTGTGAGGGCGTAACAGAGTATAATGTAAGACATATGCATAGAGTATGATGTAACAACAACAAAATCAGTGATGTAATTCTCATGCATACAAGCCATGCACATACTAGCACTTCGCCATTGTAATCAAACTAACTTCAAACAATGAAATAAAAAATGTGGTTCACAATATCGTTTTTCATTAAATTCTACCAAGTTAATTTTTCATATTTAGTTTGTGATTGGTTTGGTTTGTTGTCCTTTCAATTTCATAATTGAACAAAATTTTGATCACTTGGAGTCTTGTATCTCATAAAGAAAAACAATCATCAAACTATACCTCATCAGTAGAAAATGTGAATATGAAGAAAATATGTCCAAAAAATAAAATTAAATACAAATGACTTAGAAAAACATAAGTCATTATGATGTTAAAATATTGACACAGATCCCCGACAACATCGTCATTTGATAAAGTCTTATTATAGTATAAAAGTATATAAATTATTGTGCCTTCAAATATTCGCGACACTTTCTAAATCAAAATGTTAGTATCATATTTTAACATCATGTTGATTTCAATCAAAATCTTGATTTCAAGCCTTCATGTTGATCCAATTTCTTTCCAGTGCTTTGATATCCGTTCCTCCATGTTTTCCTTAGTGAAAGAGAGAAAGAGAGATTCCATCAAAATCTTGATTTCAAGCCTTCACGTTGATCCAATTTCTTTCCAGTGTTCTGATATTCGTTCCTCCATGCTTTCCTTTATGAAAGATAGAAAGAGAGATTCCATCAAAATCTTGATTTCCATCCTTTATGTTGATCCAATTTATTTCTAATGCTCTGATATTTGTTCCTCCATGTTTTCCTTTGTAAAAATATGTCAAGATGATATCAAATATATATTGAATTTTTATTTATATGTTTGCAGAAGGTAAAGATTAGCTAGGAAAATGTGTATCTCACCTAGACAATTGAGGTTACTTCCATGGAGGAAAATGTTAGTTCATCCTTATAGGTCAATAAAGCCGCTTAGTTCCCTCTATTGATCAACTCTTATAAAATCCCATGATCTCTCTTTCCTCGCTCCTGGCTGGTCCAACAAATTAAATTGCCTTGTTTTCCCTCCATTTTATGACTTGGATCCCTTCTTCCTTGCTCCTTACTCGCCTAGTGAATTACTTGCACTAAAAAATATTGATCTTTTCAATACCCAATAATAACATTGGCATAGAAAATCAAAGTTGTTAGAGTTAATTCAATAGCATTGGAAGCAAATCAAAGTTGTTGGAATTAATTTAATAATTAATCTATATAAAACATTTCTCAATATAGAGTTTAAAATTAAAATCATACATTCGTGTACAAACGAACAAAAAAAGGATCCAAGGCAAAATATTTGTAAGCAGTTATGACAATTATCTTGAAAGATGTGCAAAGAAAAAGAAACGAAGAAGAACGCCTATTGATTTGTGGTTCTTCCTCAACCTTGACTCGTTATGCCTTAGACCTATTTATGAGGAGAAGAGATAATATTCAACATTTCGTTTTTATAACATACCCCCCCCCCTTCTATATATATCTCTCTATCTATTTATCTATCTATTTATTTCTATCTATCAGACGAACATTCAATCTTTTTTGAAAAATAGATTTGCTTCTATCTCTTAAAATTTATTATTTATTCTTCACCATACTATTAATAAGTGTGCATCCATCTATTCTATTTCTTCATAGATATTGGGTTGATTTTAGCCTACAACAAAGAGGAATTATACACTATTGACAAACAATAATAAGAGTAGGAAATGCTTTGGTGCAACTGCTTGTAACTTGTGTGGTCGTGTTAGTGAAACTATGTTGCATGTTTTTCGTGAATGTCTCCCTGCTTTGAAAATTTGAGTGAATAAAGTTCCAACTGAGATGCAACGTGTTTTTTTCAATTTGGAGTTGGAGGATTGGATTAGCTTAAATATTGATTGGAGTTCTAATGAGAATGTTGGTTGTAGTTCTTATTGGGCGATGGGTTTTCATGCTATCTGGTATTGACGCAATAAAGAGGAGCACATCGAGGATTTTGTAAGGCCGTTTGACTCCAGCTTGCAAGTCTCTTTATGGTTGAAAGAGTATAGTGAAGCCTTGAAAATGAATAATATGATAGTAGGGAGAAATAAGGAGGTTAGTCTTATTAAGTGGGTTCCTCCTAGTCCAGGTATGGTAAAATTTAATGTTGATGGTGTTTGCATAGAGGGCGTTGCTGCGGGCTGCATGGGAATTGTCAGAGACAATAATGGTTGTTGGATCGGTGGTTTTGCCAAGAATATGGGCCTTTGCAGTAGCTACATGGCTGAATTATGGGAATTACTCAAAGGTTTGATGTTAGTCTTAGACCTTGGATTCAAAAGAGTAGAAGTAAATTCAGATTCTTCTGAAATTGTTATGGATATTACAAAGGAAATATATCGAAGAAGTGAAGGTTTGGAGATGCTCAAGAAGATTGGGAACCTTTTGAGTAGGTTCGATGAAGTCTTTGTGAAGCATGCGTTTAGAAAATCTAATATCGGTGTGCGGATGTGTTAGCAAAAGTCGGTTGCAGATTAAATAAGGATATATGCATTATTATATTGTTGCCCCTAATTATATTGAAAGTTTATTAGTAGAGAATATTGTGGGGGTTACATCTCTAGAGGTGTCTTTGTGATTCTTCTTTCTCTTTGGGCCTTTGGTCCTCTTTATTTAAAAAAAAAAAAAAAAATCTACACTATATCTTACTAATCAAAAGGTTAGTAGTTGATCTTTGTGGTTTCAACACATTTTTGTAAATTAAAATTAAGTTTTATTTAAATTAAAGGTTTCTGTATCAATTAAAATTATATATGGTTGTAGCTTGTTTAAATTTAAGATTTGTGTATCTCTTAAAACGATTTAGAGTTTTAAGGATTTGTTTAAATTTAAGTTGTGTAAAATTATTTATCATCATCAAAATGATATTTATGTAGTTGTTTCTTCACTCTCTTTATCACCGTCATCAATGTCTTGAATTCTAGCATAACGATCTCATCTTGTATATGCTTACTTATTTCAAAGAGTTGAAGACTCTTTAGTACCTTTGATATCAAATTAACTTCAACAATTTCATCTTTTTAAGTATGTTTGTGACTTGAAGGCTGTTTTTTAATACAAACTTAGGTCTGAATGATTTGTTTTGAAAAATTGTTTTTTAGATTTTAAAATTTTAAAATCATAAAATTTGTTTGTTTGATAGTTTAGTTTTACACAATTATTTTTAAAAATGATTATTTTTATTTGAGAGTTTTAAAAATTAAAAAATTAAAATAGGTTTTTGGAGATTTTTAGTTTTGATTTTTAGTTTAGAAAATTAGAAAGAAGAAAAAAAATAATAAGATTTTCATTAATGACAAATTTGTAATTTTACTTAACTTTAAAATAATTTTTAAAAGTTAAATTACCAAACATATTTTCTCTAATATACACCGACAGTGTAAAATATTTTTACATTGTCAACCAATGACAGACGTGTATCCCGCCACATTACACTTATAATTTTAAAATACTGTTATGATTTGACACTTTAAAATAATTTAATTGGATGTCTGTGTAATATTTCTTTACTCTGATAGTGTACTACCTTTAAACTCTTTCTTTTAATTTTTTCTTTAAAATTCTTTTTTAAAATTGATTTAGAAAATAGTTTTTGAATTAAAAAAAAGGTTAAATATGTTTAAGGTCCCTATAAATATCTCACCTTTGAAGATTGGTCCCTAAAAATTTTTTCTTCAAACATTGATCCTCCTAAAGTTTTCCGTTTCCAAATGTAGTCTCTGCCGTTAATTTCAAGTAACGGAAGGTGATGTGGCACGCCAAGTGTGTAGAAATGAGTTGCCAACTGTGTAATCCACGTCTGAAATGAATTTTGACATTATTTCTTCTCAAATTTCACTTCCACGATTTCTATAATAAACCCTAATATTATTCTATCCCAAATTGTTCTTCTCTCTTCATCTATTCTCTTCTATCATATCTTTCCATCTCTCATCATGTATTTCATTCTACTCCTTCTATTTCGTCATGTCTTCTTCATCCAGGATTAACAATTTCGTGTCACAACATTCCAAGATTGCTACCAACAGTGAAGGGAAAAAGTGTGGATGCAAGGGTACCTTGAATTCATACATGTGCAAGAAGGGAAAGAACCAAGGGAGATTGTTTTGGAGATGCCCTTTTTGGAAGAATGAGGATACTTGCAATATGTTCGTTTGGGATGATGAGTTTGCTTTAAGGAAGGAAGATGTTAAAGCGGGGGAATCAGAATGCAGCAAGGATGAGAGGGATAATCAATTTGTGAAAACCTTTAAGGAGCTTTATGAAGCATCAATGAAGAAGAACCATAGGTTGAAGATGAAGCTAAAGATGGAGGAATTTTATGGAAAGTTGAAGACCATATGTGTTGTAATTCCAGTGTTGGTCAACTTGTATTTTGTTGTTAGATGTAATTGTTGAATTGATAAGTTGTTATGTTGTTTTGTTATGAACAAGTCCTTTTGTAATATTAAGTTGTTATGTTGTTTTGTTATGAACAAGTCCTTTTGTAATATTAAGTTGTTATGAAATGTAATGTGAAATCAATTTGGTTAAGTTATGATCTACAAAGTTAAGTTAAGTTTGTTGTTGTTTTGAAATATCCTATCAATTGATACCATTTGTGCTATCAGATTGTGTGAAATTGTTGTAGTGTTTACAACAGTCAAATACCAAGTCAAATACCAACAATGATGTGAACAATAATGGTTATAATATCAGTAAGAAGACCAAAAGAGTTTTCATTTCTATGCATACCAAAATGTAAGAACAATACAACAAAATATCAGATGCTCATAACACATCATCAGTACAGTACACCAGAATTGTAACTTAATTACTTAAACAAAACAAAAAAAAACAGTTGCCCAATAATTGTTTCCTTCTCATTCTGAACAGGTGGGGTTTCCAACACAAATGGTGTTTCCTTCTCATTCTGAACAGGTGGGGTTTCTTTCACAACTGGTGTTCCCTGCACAACTAAAGTTTCCTTCACAATGGCAGTTGATTTATCTTTGACAATTGAAACCTTCTTGATTACTCCTTTCTTGATAGTTGATGCATTCTTCATAATACCTTCATTGATAGTTGTTGCATTCTGAATACTTGATGCTTCATTGGTTGGTGCATTCTGAGTAGTTGAAGCTTGATTGGTTGTTGCATTTTGAGTATTTGATGCAGCCTTGGTTGTTGCCTTAACAGAAAATTTTGATGCTCCTTTGCTAGTTGATGCTCCCTTGGCATTTGATACTCCTTTAGCAATTGAGGCCTCATTGGTCTTTACCTCCTTAGGTTCTTTGTTTGTGAAGCCCTTAGGCCTCCCCTGCAAAACATAATTAAACAACACTATAACACAGACATCACAAAAGACTTATTACAAAGTAAACAACAACATAAGAATACAGACATCACAAAAGCATTACCCTTACCCATCTCTTCAGTTATAAATACTTTCTTATCTTCTTAAGTTTTGCCTTCTTCAGTTTCAGCATTTTCAATTTTCTGTACTACATCATCCCTAGTGATAGACACATCAACAAGCCCTTCTTCAAAACTTGCCATCCTCTCATCTTCACTATCCTCAAAATGCACACCTTCAAGCTTTTTTTTTACCAATAATACAACACAAACACTAAGCTGGGACCACGAATAAACAATACAACAATGGCAGACAATGTTACTAACCTGGGACCACCGCTGCTACGATATCATAGTTTCCAGTCAATGCATTATGATGAGGTTTGAACAGGACAGAAAACGATGTCCATGAATCACTGTTAGAGGTGTCATCAAGTGCTAGTTTTTCAGAAATTGCATTCAAATTTGATCGAGTAAAAGCATCTTTTTGCTGATTTAATAGAAATCAAAATCAAAACAGACCCAGAATTAGAAACAGACATAATTCGATCAAATTATTAAAAAAGATTCGTAATATATAGGGTTTAAGTGATGGGTAATAGTTGAATTGAAGAATCGGTGATTGAATTGAAAAGGGTTAGAAGAGAAGAAGTACCTGAAAGAGTGAAAAGGGATGAAAGAGTAGTGAAAGCTAGGGCACGAGTGAAAGAGATGAAATGTGTCTCTTTGAATTACCATTGACTCTTAACTTATTGGTTTTACAGATATTCCACCGTGGCAAAAAAATAACACTTCATCAAATGAAATCACACAGTAGGCGTGCCACATCACCTTCCATTACTTGAAATTAACAGCAGAGACTACATTTGGAAACGGAAAATTTTAGGAGGATCAATGTTTGAAGGAAATTTTTTGAGGGACCAATCTTCAAAGGTGGGATATTTATAGGGACCTTAGATATATTTAACCCTTAAAAAAAACTCATTCAAATGAAGCCTAAATGTTTGGATTTGGATCAAATCATATTATAAACATATGGATTAAACAAAGTTTTGTTTCTTTTTGTTTAGGTTATTCACTCCTATTTTAATCAAACTTTTCTTATAAATTTAGGTCAAACTCTAATATGCAATTTTATTATAATATTAGAGTTTATCGATCAAATTTTGGGTTGCCCACCATATAAATCCTTCTCGAAAAGAGTGTTGAATTTAAAGGGGTGTATTAAAAAGTGTGATATCTTTTATCTTATGATCCGGAGTATTCGAACAGGTCCATGTAAGCTGGTCGTCAGGAGGCAAGGTGCTCAGCTAGATGCTGGTTGTCAGGCGTGCAAGGTGTTCGGCTTGTGAATGAGGAGAGAATGGGGTGTACCTGCAAGGCACTTCGACGCTCGAGTAAGAAAGGGTCAGAGAAAAGGGGCAAGTACAAAGTGTATTCTTAGGGTGAAAAAATGATACCTGACCCTCTCAAGCGAGAGGGTTTATATAGAGCCCCCAGCGCGTGGCCAACGGTCCTATTTTCTGGGCGAAATAACCGTTTTCCCCAAAGAATAGGTAACTGCCCAAACTAGCCGTTATGTCGGGCAGGGTGCCAGAAACTAGCCGTTGTGTCGGGCATAAACGCAGTTCCGGGCGCCTGTCCCTTGTTGTTCGGGCAGCGAGGAAGCCGTGCGTAACGGGCACAAAAGCCGGGGAGGACGTTGCGTTCCTTGCCCGGTTGAAGAGGCAAAAATGTCATTATTGCCCCTCTATGGATTGGGCTTAGGCAATTTGGGCCGCTCTGGAGCAGAAGCGGATTGGGCCAATTCTAGCCATTGGTCTAGTCCAGAACAGGAGCCCCCTAAGTCGTTGCTCCCGAGCATGGGAGTGATGACTTAAGGATTGCCCGTCGCTCAGGGGAGCTAGCGCGTAGACGAGGGTGATCATCTCGAGGTGCTCGTGGCCCTCTGTGTCCGTGATGTTCGTGGTCGTGACCCAATTGGCCAGTATTCAGGGAGACAAAGCGTCTGACAGAATGGGAAACGTTGGGCCGCCACGTGTGCATCGAGCCCTGTGTAGCAGTTAATAGGTAATTATGGCTAGTGGGCAGTCATCATTGCCTACGGGCGCGTGTGTGCACGTGCCCTTCAGTATAAAAGGGGGAAGGTTGTCCCATTTTGCACTTTTTCCCTTCTGATTTCTCTTCGTCGTCATCGGCGTCCTTGCCCGTCGCCGTCTTCAGAGCAACCGACCACCGTGCCAAGTTTCGAGCAGTCTCCCTCTTTTACTCAAATCAAGTAAGTTTTCTGAATTCCAGCTCGTTTTACTTTCTCTTGTTGTTAGAGGTAGATTGCATGCGGCTAAGGTTAGTTTTAGGCGACAAAATAGGTAGGTTTCTGGCGAGTGTTGGTGGTGGGCGGTGGTTCTGCTCTTCTGCCGCTTCAAGCATTTCGTCGGAGTAGGTAGTGCGTTTGTTGAGCGTGGTGGTCCACGTCGTGGTTGCGAGTCGTGACCATCGCGCCTTATCATCTTCTGATGGAATGGTGAATTTTCCGGTAGAACGTTTCCAGATTCCAGTGGAGCCTTGCAGTTTCCGGTGGGGCTTCAAACGGAATCTGGGCACGAGCGCGGGGAGGTTCTTCGCAGGAAGATGGTATTTCTCGGGCGTCTCCTCGCGGGGAGGTTTTTCGTTTGATGTTAGGGCTTAGGCCGGGGACGTTGTCCTTAGCCTTCTGCGCGCCCTTTCACTTGACTTTGCTGTGGAAGGGTGGATTTGATTCCCTGTCGAATTCACTATCTTTCTCTGCTTTTTCAGGTGATCGTAATGGCGATGGAGCCAGAGAGAGAAGTTATCCCCATCACATCCGAGGAGGAAACTGTCTCCGATGAGAATAGCAGCGCGACGGCCTCGAGTTCTGCATATTCGAGTTCGACGACATCGAGCTCCTCGAGCGAAGTTGGAGAGGAAGAGGATATGGATGTCATGGAGGAGGATGTGGAAGGGTTCTGCCCGGAGGAGTGGGAGGTGGCCGAGCCTTCCGAACATATTTCCACATTCGCCAGATCTGTGGCGGACGCTTTTACGGAGGTAGGTCCACCAGGGGATTGGAGAGTGTATTTTCCCACCGTGGACGAGCGGGTCTGCTCGGAGTTCGGGGACCGCTTCACGATGTACGAGTACGCTTTTAAGGAGTTGGGGCTGAGGTTGCCCTTCACTGACTTCCAGCGGTCGGTATTTGAGCATCTCAAGCTGGCACCCTCGCAACTCCACCCCAATTCGCTGGCCTTTATACGGGCATTTGAGTTGGTGTGCGAGCACCTCACACTGGGAACCACTCTTCCCCTGTTTTTTGCTGTTTTCCATCTTCAACGGCAGCTGGCGGGGAAGAAGTACGGATGGGTTTCCTTGAAGCAGCCCAAGAAGTTGTTTAAGCCGTTCTCGGAGTCAATCCGAACGTTCAAGGGACGGTACTTCATCGTCAAGCCAGTGTCTGAAGCTGCCCAGGACAGTACGTATGTCTGGGAGATAGAGGTGGACGAGAACGGAGAGGAGCTGCTCAACGAGGAGGGGAAGTATATCGGGGAGAGGTTGTACAAGTTCCCGATCCGCTGGACACCTGACCACTTCTCAAAGAAGCCCAGTGCCTACGTCTTCGAGCCGAGCGCGCTACGCGGGCAGGATGCCGTGTCTTATGAGACGCTGGTGAAGTGGGTCAACTCCTTCCAGCTCGCGAGCTGCTGGACGAGCAAGGGTAACCCTATCTTCGAGGAGGATGGTAGCTAGAGGGTTGAGCGCAGGTTTATCAACGTGAAGGCACTGCTGGAGTGCAAGACTCCCGCGGATGCTGAGAAGCTGCTCGGTAGTCATAGTTACTTAGATTTTGTTTGTGTTATTTCCTTTCTCCGTAACTAACGTGCTTGTTTTCATTTTTGCAGGTGAGATGCCTCAAGCTCGTGATCGTGTGGTGAGGAACGCCATGGCGAGGGGTAAGGCTGGAGCGGCTCCCCCTAAGACCCGGACTGCTGCTGGTACTCGTGCTCCTTCCCTCGTTCAAACTGCTCCGGGGACCTCTTCTACGCCCTCTCCTGGTCCACGGGACTCTCCGTTGCCTTTGATTGGGCGAGCGAAGCGGCCACGGACGTTAGATGCTGTGGACCTGACTCGGGCGCCTGAGAAAGGGAAGTTTGAGCTCCCCCCGTGCATCCTTGACAGGAGATTTTTTTAGGGCAACACCCTGGTCGTTCCTCGGGCAGAGTCTCTTAGCTTGGAGGGCATGGACCGGTCGAGCAAGAGGGCACTGGTGGCCCAGGATGCTTCTGCCCTTGTGAGGATGCTGGAGATGGCGGCCGTTTATGCGGAGGGGGACACTGCGCTTGAGGCTGAACTTACTGCTGCCCGGGCTTCTGAGACGACCTTGAAGGAGGAGGTCAAGGGTGCTCGTGAGGCTAGGAAAAAGGCTGAAGAGGAGACGACCAAGCTGAAAGAGGAGGTCACCAAGCTGAAGGCGGAGAAAAAGGCTGCCGAGGAGTTGAACAAGGAACTGATGGCGGCCAGTGCCCCGGGTGCTGATAAACCGGATGAGATAAAAGTATTGAAAACTAGGGCTGAGCTGGTCGCCAGCATTCTGCAGGCCGAGGATGACGGTATTGCCGTGGCGGTGGAGTCCTTCGAGAGTGCCGTGGCCCAGTTGCGGGTGGTGAACCCCGGTCTTGAGATTTCGACCGAGGGTATCCACTACCTTGCGCGAGTGGAGGATGGTCGCATCGTCTTGCCCGCAGGCCTTGTTCTTGATACCCCCGAAGTTCAGACTGAGGACCAGCCCGTGGAGGAGCAGGGACCTGAGCCCGTGTCGACAGAGCATGTGGAAGAATGAGGAGTTTGGTTATTCTGATGTTGTTGTATTTTGTCCGGCCTGCGTGTCGTTGATTTACTTGTAACTTTATTTGATTTGGCACGCCCCCCTTTTTTATGTAATACGCACAATTTTTGGCCCTTGTGGCCTTTTTATTTAATGCTCGGTTAATGTTATTTATACAATTTTTGTTGTACTTTACATTATTGTTGTACTTTACATTAGTTGTGCATGTGTGACTGCCCGTCGGAGGGTGTGTCTGTTAGTGGAGCTTTCTTTTGAAAGATAGCTCGTTGTGTGTGAATTCGCCAGTGCGGAGAACTGGTCGAATAGCCGGGGAAGGTCCTGGCGAGGTTGCGGATCTCAGGTCGCGATCGAGGCCTGAGGTCGCGGCGTGAACGTCCCATCGCGAGCTGGGGTTCTGCCAATCATGGTACAAGGGCGAAGGCGGTGCTCGGTTGAGGACCGCCGACGAGCAGAGTTCCGGCTTATTTATTTGAGCGGGATTCTGCTTTGTACGCGTGCGTCGTTCGTACCTGGACGAGCACGATGACCGTTAGGCGGTCCTTTGATGCGAGGAAGCCTATGGTTACTTCAGCTGTAGTATTGCTTAAGTTTCTCAGCGTTCCATGGTCGAGGGAGTGCATCCCCGTTAAGGTTTTCGAGGAAGTACACACCATTTCCCGTTTTGGCACGGACTCTGTATGGTCCTTCCCAGTTGGCTGCTAGTTTGCCTTCGCGAGAGTCCTTGTGGTTTCTTCGCAGGACAAGGCTGCCCACATCGAACTCTCGTCGTAAGACTTTGGCGTTGTGCCTGATTGCTATTTTTTACTTAAGAGATGCTTCGCGGAGGGCTGCTCCTGTTCGGATTTCCTCGACAAGGTCGAGCTCCTCTCTTATCGCTTCGTTATTCATTTCCTCGTCTAGAGGTGATTCGGTCCTCCTGGATGGTACGTGGATTTCAATGGGTAGAACAACCTCCGTGCCATATGCTAGGCGAAAAGGTGTTTCCCCGGTGGTGGACTGGGGAGTAGTGCGGTATGCCCATAAGACGCTGTGGAGCTCCTCGACCCAGGCTTTCTTTGTTTCTTCCAGTCTACGCTTGAGGCCACGAAGAATGACACGGTTGGCCGCTTCTTCCTGCCCGTTGGTCTGGGGATGCTCCACAGAAGCGGAGTGTTGCTTTGTTCCGAGATGGGCGACAAAGTCTTGGAACTTCTTGTCCGTGAATTGTGTTCCATTGTCCGTGACGATTGCTTGGGGAATCCCAAAACGGGCAAGGATATTCCGCTTGTAAAAGCGCAGAATGTTAAATGCTGTTATCTTTGCTAAGGCTTCTGCTTCTATCCATTTTGTGAAATAATCTACGCCCACTATCAGGTATTTGTTTTGGCTGGACCCCGTCACGAAGGGTCCTAGGATGTCTAGGCCCCACCAGGCGAATGGCCACAGGGAGGTCAAGCTCTTCAGTTCGTTAGGTGGAGCTAGGTGCATATCCCCATGCCGTTGGCATTTGTCGCATTTCTTCACGTGCTCCTTGACGTCTTGTTGCATGGTTGGCCAATAATACCCTGCCCGGAGGGCCTTGCGGGCAAGGGACCTTCCTCCCAGGTGCTGGGCGTTAATGCCTTCATGGATTTCTCGTAAAACGTGGGGGACAACCTCCTCCTCTATGCACTTGAGTAGTGGGATGGAGAAACCCCGTCGGTAGAGTTTGTTTTCGAGGATGATGTACGAGCAAGCTCTTCGTCTAGTGGTGCTGGCTTCCTTGGGGTCATCCGGAAGTTCGTCCCTGGTGAGGTAATTGTACACGGGCGTCATCCAGCAATCGCGTGCACGTGTAGGGTCGAGGATCCCTTATCGATGCTGGATCGAGGAAGTATCTCTTGGATGACTGACCTGTTTCCGCCTTTACTCTTAGTGCTTGCTAGTTTGGACAAGACGTCTGCTCGCACATTGTGTTCGCGTGGAACATGTCTTACTTCTACCGTTCTGAACTTCGACATTTTTTCTTTGACTAGGGTGAGGTATTCAGAGAGACTGTCATTTTTGGCTTGATACTCCCCAGATATCTGGTAGGCCACGAGCTGAGAGTCCGTGCAGATGACGATTTCTTCAGCCCCTAGGTCTTCGGCTAGGCGCAACCCGGCGAGGAAGGCTTCATACTCGGTCTGGTTGTTCGACGTGGGAAAGGACAATGTGAGAGAAGCCTCGACTATGGTCCCTTCGTCGCTCTCCAGAATTACTCCTGCCCCGCTGCTGCTCGAGCTGGATGTTCCGTCCACGTAGATGGTCCATCTGTTTGCTATGTGGGACGAGGAGTCTGAGAAGGTTACTTCAGCTACGAAATCGGCCAAGGCCTGAGCTTTGAGAGCTTTTCTGCTTTCATACTGGATGTCGATTTCGGACAGTTCTAGTGACCATTTGAGCATTCGCCCGACCATGTCTGGTCGTCCCAGTAACTGCTTGATGGGCTGATCCATCCTTACCACGATCGTGTGGGCCAAGAAATAGTGTCTCAGTCGTCTGGCAGCGTTGACGAGGGCCAATGCTACCTTCACTATCTGTTGATATCGCAACTCCGCGTCCTGCAATGCTTTGCTCGTGAAGTATACTGGATTTTGCCCGCCAGGATTCTCGCGAATGAGAACGGCGCCAACGGCCTCGGTAGTGACGGTGAGGTATAGGAACAAGACTTCCCCGGTATCTGGCCGTGATAATACGGGCAGTTTCGACAGAGCTTGCTTCAAGTGAAGGAGGGATGCTTCGCATTCTCCGGTCCATTCAAACGCTGCTTCTTTTCGCAAGAGCTTAAAGAAAGGAAGGGCGTGTTGGGCGGACTTTACGACGAAGCGGGACAACGAGGTAAGTACCCCGTTGAGGGACTAGATGTTCTTCTTAGACGTGGGCGTTGGGAACTCAGAGAATGCCCGACATTTGTCGGGGTTAGCTTCTATTCCTCGTTCTGTCAGGTAGAAGCCAAGGAATTTATCTGCCCGTACCCCGAACGTGCACTTCTCTGGGTTAAAATGCATTTGATACTTTCTTGCTTGCTCGAAAATTTTGCGAAGATGGGCGACATGATCTAGTTCCTCGTGGGACTTGAAGATCATGTCGTCCATGTATACCTCGAGCATGTCGCCTATTTGTCCTTGGAAGACTTTGTTCATCATTCGTTGGTACGTAGCGCCGACGTTCTTCAGTCCGAAGGGCATTACGTTGTAGTAATAGTTGCCCGATTCGGTCATGAAGGCCGTGTAAGTTTTATCGCTCGCGGCCATTGGGATTTGGTTGTAGCCCGAGTAGGCGTCGAGGAACGATAAAAGTTTAAAACCTGCTGAGTTATCTACGAGCTTATCTATATTGGGGAGGGGGTAAACGTCCTTCAGACAGGCCTTATTAACATCGGTATAATCAACGCACATCCTCCATTTGCCATTATTTTTTCTTACAAGTACAACATTTGAGAGCCATGTAGTGTATTTGGCCTCAGAAATAAACCTAGCTTCTAGAAGGTCTTTGACAGCTTTCTCTGCGGCTTCCATCTTCTCCGGGGACTGTTTCCTTCTGCGCTGGGCAACGGCTTTGACAGCCGGATCAATTGTAAGTTGGTGGCAAGCGACGGAGGGGTCCAATCCTGGCATCTTAGCAGCGCTCCATGCGAACAAGTCTGCGTTCTCCCAGAGGCACGCTTTTAGTTGTCTCTTGGCCAGGTCGGGGAGGTCAGCTCCGATCTTCACTCCCCGTTGGGGGTCTTCTCCGAACGGAACGATCTCGAAGTTGCCATCTGGGACAGGGCGTAGGAGATGGCCGCTGTTGTTGGACTGGTTGCCCGAAGCCGTTGGGTCTTTGGCGTGATCTTCCTCGCTGAAACGGCTGTCCAAGTCGATAGATTCGACCTGGGGGAGCGGTTTTGGCTGCTCGGAGCTGCTGGGCAGAGGGGGACGGCCAGAAGTCCTCGGTCTTGCTGAGATGGTGCTTAGTCCTTTTGATGCTGCTTCAAACCACCGACGGGCAGCTTCGATATCACCGTGGAGGGTGGTGACCATCCCTTCAAAAGTGTAGTACTTCATCTTGAGATGTACGGTGGAAGGTACTGCGATCAACTCTGCCAGGGTTGGCCTTCCAAAAATGCACTGGTATAGTGACGGGCATTCAATTACCAGAAACTGTGCTTTAATGGCTCGGGTTGTCTTTCCTGAACCGAAGGTTACGATGAGCTCTACGTAACCTCGGGGCCTTGTCACTGCTCCATTGAATCCCTGCAGGTCGGATCCAACGTATGGAGTAAGGTGAGAGTCGTCCAGCTGCAGCGTTTCGAATAGGTGGTTGTACATTATATCAACTGAACTGCCCTGGTCCACGAGTATTCTGCGAACGTCGAAGTTCGCCATCCTTGCCCGGACAAGCAGCGGGATGCTCGAGTTCGGTGCCCCGCCGAGGAGCTCTGCCTTGTAGAAGGAAATAGGAGCGGATCCTTTGTGAGTGGTGTCCAGCGTGGTGACTTCATTGGAGCTTTTGCTGATCAGTTGGTCAAATCTCCTCTTGAATGAACCGACCGTGATTTTGTTGAATCCACCACCAGAGATGACCATGGCTGACAGGAAGGCCTCCCACGGGCTGTGAGCAGCGAGGAACGTGGAGACGGGCAGACTACCAGGGATGCGGAAGTCTTCTGGCCGAGTTATGGACATAGCGACCTGTACGTTGGTGTCATCGGAGGGCGGAGTCTCTTCTGCAGCCTTCTTGCTCTCATGGGTTTCTTGCCCGGGAGCTTCTTTCTTTTTCGCGAACTGCTTCAGGTGGCCGTCGCGAATAAGGATTTCTATGGCATCTCTGAGGTGGATGCAATCTTCCGTCGTATGGTCGTGGCTCTTGTGGAAGCGACAATACTTGGATTTGTCTACACCCGGCCTGGCCGGCAGCTGTTTGGGAAAACGGACGCCCGCCTGCTTGAATTCTGAGTTGGCACATTCGGACAAGATCTTCTCCCTCGAGGCAGTGAGGGGGGTATAATCATGGAACCGCCCAGAAGGTCCCTTCTGTTCGCGTGCATCGCGAGGCCGATCGTCGCGTCTTTTATCTCCTCGATGGGATGTCGAGGGTTCTTCAGCTCTGGATGACCGGGCACCCTTTTGGTTTCGAGAGGCTCGGACAGAGTGGGCGGCAACCTTCTCCTCGTATTGTATATGTGACTGGGCTTGGAGGAGAAGGGCGTTGAGGTTCCTCGGTGGATCGAGGCCGATGGCTTTCGCGAAGTCTGAACCAGGACGTAACCCCTGCTCGAGCAGGAATTTCTTCATCTCGTCGGTCGTTGGCACTTGGACGGCCTCCTTGTTGAACCGCTCAATGTAGGCCCGAAGAGGCTCATCTCTTCCCTGTACGACAGCTCCGAGGGACGCCTCAGTCTTTGGATGGCGTCGTGATGCGGTAAAGTGGCGGGAGAAAATCCTCCCCAGTTGCCTCCAGGATGTAATGGATTCTTCTGGCAGCTGTTTGTACCATGTCATTGCTCCCTTCCGGAGCGTGGTTGGGAACAGGCGACATTTGATGGCTCCTCGTACACCTCTGTAGTCCAAAAGAGCATCTATGTTTTCTATGTGCTCGTCTGGGTCAGTGGTTCCATCGTAAGTTCCTAGAGACGGAGGCTTCTCTAGTCCTTTAGGGAGATGGGTGGCCAGGATCCTACGGGACAACGGGCCGCGGGGCTCGTCGTCGCCGTCCGAACTTGGAGTTGATGGTGACCGTTGTCTGCGCTCGCGGCGGCGGTCTCTGCGAGGTGAGGGTGAACGTGGCCGGTCGTGAGGTTTGACCGGTGGAGAATGTCTATCCTGTCTCGTTTTCTTGTGTCTTGGTGACGATCGATCTCGCGGGGAGATCTGGTCGCGCTTGCGAATGCGTTGAGATTCAGGCTCATGCCTCGGCACACGGTCTTCCCCGCGCCTAGGTGGCAGGCTTCTTGATTTTCGGTGTTTACTCTTCGGAGGAGAGGATCTTGGAAGAAATGCTTCCTTGAGGGCTCCTATTCTCTCTCCTTGCTGCAAGATAAGGAGGTTTGTGCGGTTGACAGCTTCCAGAAGGGCTGCAACGGTCAGGTAGGCGCTGGGAGGGCCAGGAATTGGTCGTTCACCCGACGTTAGCTGTTTGCCTCCTTGCTCGGTGGGAGGAGGAGTTGGAGACGCAGTGGCCCCGTCTCGAAGGAAACGGGGATCAGAAAGCAACAAAGAACTGCCGTCGACGTCCATCTTGTTGGCGGGAATGAGAACCGCAGCGTCAACACCTTTTGCGGAGTTCTGAGCGACCATATGTGGGCGGATCAAAGAAAGTATGTTTTAATCTTTTAGTTTCCGAGGAGGAAAGAAAGAAGGGGAGAACAAGGAGTTCCCACAGACGGCGCCACTGATCCGGAGTATTCGAACAGGTCCACGTAAGCTGGTCGTCAGGAGGCAAGGTGCTCGGCTAGATGCTGGTCGTCAGGCGTGCAAGGTGTTCGGCTTGTGAATGAGGAGAAGAGGGGGTGTACCTGCAAGGCACTCCGACGCTCGAGTAAGAAAAGGTCAGAGAAAAGGGGCAAGTACAAAGTGTATTCTTAGGGTGAAAAAATGATACCTGACCCTCTCGCTTGAGAGGGTTTATATAGAGCCCCCAGCGCGTGGCCAACGGTCCTATTTTCGGGGCGAAATAACCGTTTTCCCCAAAGAATAGGTAACTGTCCAAACTAGCCGTTATGTCGGGCAGGGTGCCAGAAACTAGTCGTTGTGTCGGGCATAAACGCAGTTCCGGGCGCCTGTCCCTTGCTGTTCGGGCAGCGAGGAAGCCGTGCGTAACGGGCACAAAAGTCGGGAAGGACGTTGCGTTCCTTGCCCGGTTGAAGGGGAAAAATGTCGTTATTGCCCCTCTGTGGATTGTGCTTAGGCAATTTAGGCCGCTCTGGAGCAGAAGCGAATTGGGCCAATTCTAACCATTGGTCCAGTCCAGAACATCTTACAAATTAATTTTATAAAAATGAGTTGAGTTAAACTCCAATACGCAATTCTATTATAATGTTACCGCAAATTATTATATTTATGGTTTATAATTAAAAAGTTTATCCTCTCTTGAATATATAATGGTAGCTTAACTAAAGATTATAAGTTCGACTCAATCAACATGCAAGAGACTCAATCTTAAACATGTACTAGTGTCTATTGCCCAACAACTTTGTCATTCATGGTAATTTTCTCCACCTCAAAGATATAGTATATGCAATAGTACTTTATTTATATCATACAAACAAAAGAGTATGTTATGCCATAAGGTGTCTTGATCTCCGTGGTTATCCATTTTACAATCAATCAAACCACACATTACAACAAGGGACCAAACCTCTTAATTCGTGAGGATCCACTCAACAACTATCCTCCATCTCACCACATATTTATCATATCAGATCAATATTAATGAGAACAAAACACACACATTTATTCATTATTCACATCACCACTATTATTGCAATAAAGTAGCAGCTACTAACTAGTACTACATGAATTGCGACAGTCCAACTCGAATGGTTCTAACCAGCTCCTGCACACTTAGCCTGAATTCATCATCCATCTGCATTTTCACCACAACACAAGCCAACTAAGTAAAAGCATAAATGTTGAAATTGTAGTCGTTGGTAAAGATTAGCGGCTAGCACTTTTTCAACCGAAACATAAAGTTTTAAATAGTGTCAACACCATCACATAATGTTGAAATAACACAAACATTAAAAATATGTTACCTCAGCTATGATGGTTATGTCAAGTTTTGTGGTTCCAAAAAGCAAGGTACTGTTACTAATGACAGAAAGATGAAGATTCTCAATCACTTGTGTTGTCTTCATCAACACGCCCTTTTCTTTCTCACAGTGAATTCTTATCAGCACGTTTTTCTCTGACACACGTGCCTCAACTTCTGGCAGTGACCGATTCGGGTGACAACAATTATTACCACCATTTCCAGAATTCGATGAAGTGTCTGAAACTGAAACATCTTCATCTGAAGAACATGACTTTGTTGTCTTCTCAACATAAACCACAGATTCAATGTTTTTCCTTTGGTTCTTCTGTTCCAATATCTTCACTTGTTCTTGAAGCTGTTTCACATGGTTTATTGCATCTCCTAACACAGAAGCCTTATCCATCTACAAACCCAAATGATTAATTAATAGGTAACCCTTATGAATCTAATTAAGAAATCAACAATTAAATCAATTTGGGTATCATTATTAAGCATAAAAATTGAACCTTTTTCAAATCTGGAATCAGTGCTGAAAGTGCTATGAACTGTTGACTAAGTTTTTCTCTTCTCTTTCTCTCAGCAATTATGTGATCTTGAGCATGTTTTGTCACTAAATCACTCTTTTTGCTCTCTACAATACTTCGTTTAGGTTCCTTTTTCTGATTTTCCGACAACCCTTTTGAAGTTAAACACTTTCCATAATTCAAAATCTTACCTTTAGGTTCTAGTTCTTGTTCTTGTTCTGGTTCTGGATTGTTGAAACAAAGAATGTAGGAATGAGACCCTATATTTGAAGGGCTATTAGTCTTAAGTGTCTTTGTAGGTCTCTCAAAGCTGTTAACAACATCTCCTGAGGAATTACTCATAGTACTTGAGGTTGTGTGAGAACAATGGCTACCACTGGACAAAGATTGTTGCAAGATGTTATGGTCTTGTGACAAAGGTACTATGTTTATGTCATTGATGATTTTGTAATCTTCTGGATCCTAAACATGTGGAAAAGACAAGTGTTTATGCAAAATAAACAAAAACATTCAAGAGTGTACAAACAAAAAAACATAATTTTGTTTACCAAATCACATAACCAACTTGTCCATGACTCATCATTTGGTGTCATTTTGCTAGCTGCAACTTCCATTATGAGTCAAATGCAAGATCCTGAAAATAACAAGAAAAAAAGTAAGACCTGAAATTTATATGAAAACTTGAAATGAACACATAATGAAGTGAAAATGGGATCCATGCCTTTCTGTCTGAATAGTGTGAGAGAAGTAGCTTTGTTTATCCTTTATATAAAAAAGTATCAATGATATATTATAGTAGTACTTACTACAAAAACAAAAATCTCACTTATTTTTAATTTTATATATTTAATTTTTTTATTATATTTTATTTTTGTTTTGGAATTTTTCTGATTTTGTTAAGTTATGTGGATGTGGTCTTTTCTATTTAAACGGTAGCAAAGAGTTTATCACTTTGAAAAAAAAAAGACTGGTTGGATATTACTTTTGTAAAATAGTGGGACATTTTGAAACAAAAATATATATAAAAGAGGGACCACATATGTATAACTTGACAAAATATCTGTCATTTTAAAACATATAGTAGAAACTAAATTAATATTTAAAATAAGATAAGAGACTAAAAGTGTAATTTAGTATAGTATGGTGAAATCTGATCTCAATTTTTTTCAACTACTAGCATATAAGGTTAATATTTTTTACATGTACTATGGTATATTCCTAGTACATTAACTTTAGTATTGAAATTGAACTGTACTATAATTTGTCTAGTCTATATAATTAGGTGCTCTAATTGAATTGTTAAATTGGATTAATGATTTATCTATTTTGAACTAACTCTCACACTAGGAGATTTAGAATATTTAGAAATTTTAAAATGACTTAATTTTTTTAAAAAGACTGTGGTGATGAAAATACAGATAGATATGATATTTTCTCTTCTTGAAAGTGTCCTTTCTTATAAGATTTAAAGGTACTTTTACACTTTCTATGAATGGATTTTTCTTTGTATATAGATAAATAGAACTTTTCAGGGTTGTTTTACTAGGTCTAAATTGATGTATATTAATTTATTATTGAAAAAATATATATTTTAAACTAATGAAAAGGTTTTAATAATTTAATATAGCTTTTAAGTTTTTTTTATAAGCAATAATATATTAAAAAAAGTACTAGGAGTACTTTAACCCATTTACAAAACATGTCGTATAATTTTAAAAAAATGAGGGAAACCCAACTAACTAACTAGACAAAAAATCATTTGGGTTTTTAAACCAATCATAAAAAGAGCATTTCCTTTTACTAAGGAACCAAACATCTAGCCAACACCAAGATAAATGGGTGATCATATGGAACATATCCTCTATATCTGTTACTAAGTCATTGAACAAAATTTGGTTTCTAGTCCACCATATTACCCAACAAGACGAAATCCAGATAAAACACGCAGAGGATTTGTCGCAACACCTAAAGAGCACTAGAAACCAAGATAATAACGAATCATAGACATTAGATTGAACCTGCCAGTCAACACCCACCCAACCAGCCACCCTCTCCCACACTTTTCGAATATGCGGGCAAGAATAAAATAAGTGATCCATATCTTCAACTACACTAAAGCAGAATATACACACCACTTCATGAATAAGGGATTACTCCCCTGGCAGCTAGATTTTGCCTCGAAGGTAGTCTATAGAGAATCAACCTCCGTGAAAAAAGTTTCGCTTTTAATGGAATTTTGGAAGCCCAAATAATCTCCAACGTTGTCTTGGAAGAAATCTCGATATCACGTGAAACAGCAGCATCAATAAGGCAAGAGTATAAAGAAGTAACCGAAAAAGATTTGGAGCTCTCTATGTCCCTAGAGAAGCAGTCAGCAGTGCCCAAGCTAGGATGAAAACCAGATATAATTGCTTCTAGTTCTGACCATATTGTAGTAAAAATCTCACTTGCAGAAACAAACAGCTCACATATGTTCCGTTTATTCCAAGTCCAAGTCTCGCCAACCCAATTTCCCATGTCGCAAACAGCAACATGTTTGTTGTGTGAAGCATCAAAAAGGTCAGGAAAATAGATGCATAAAGGTCGAGTACCAACCCACCGCGACTGCCAGAAAGAAAAAAAGTTACCTGCTCTTAACTTGTAACTGATATGTTTGCTGAAACCAACACCATCCTTAAAGTTTTTCACCTTGATGATATCCCTCCACCATAAGGATTCTAGAGACTCTTTACCCTGTTCCTTAGACAGCATTACCCTATATTTCAAGCATCCGTAATTTTCTTCGAGAACGGGCCTCCACACAGCAGTATCGTTGACCAAGAAACGCCATAACCATTTTGACAGAAGTGCAGTATTAAAGTCCATTATGTTCTTCACCCCTAAACTGTTAGATGATGGCTTGGATCTAGAAGGGGGGTTGAATATATCCCACAATTTAATACACGCTTATGGTGTTCCAAAAATTGGTTTTAAAAAATTTAATGCGGAAGCAACCACTGAATCAATTCGTCTACAACGAACTGCTACTAGAAAAATCGGATATGCGTAAAGCCACTACGAATGATGCGGGGGATTAGAAAAACCAAACAAAATCAATAATACACAATGTAATCAACTCAAATATGTTCACTTGATATTATCAAATCACCAACGGGTGAATTTAACAAACTTAATTCACAAATTGCTTTGTAAACTTGTGCTTAATCAATTTATCAAACACTTGTCGTGCAAGACACTCCAAGTGTAAATTTCAAAGTAATGTGAGTATAGACCTAATCCAAATACAATCCAAGGGATTGTAGTGTTTTTACAAATAAATTATTCAGCTCTATACTACACTACACTAGAAATTTTCAATCAATTGATAATTCACAAGTTTAAACAATATCAAAATGTAAAAGTTTAGGGAAAGAGATAACAAACACAAATTGTTTAGGCAGTTCCCCTTTCGTCCTCGCTAAGGGTACCTTTACCCCCAATTCCAAAAATGGAATTGAGATATATATATATTGATGTTGCAAATTGTTTGTACAAGAGAAAACCGATATACCAAACCCTCAAACGTCTTTAATGTCGATGCACAGTCTTCTCTCCCCTTGATTCAAGATGAATCAAGTGCCTCGAATTTGGTTGAACAAATCATCGTCTCACGCTACTAGATTGCAAGAACCCGCAGCTCTTCAATCCCCTTCACTCGGTCGATTTCGATCTTCCACAATTTGATCCCAAATATTTCTTCTACGATCCTCCAACTGTTGCTACTAGACTGAACAAACACTCCGTTCTTCAATCACCTTCGAACGGTTGAATCCTTGTAGAGAAACCGATTTGTGCAAAAACCCCCAAAATCACCCGGATTCTTGGAGGACAAATCCTAGGGTTTTATTCAAGAAACACCTACTGATTCTCAACCCAGCACGAAGGATACAACACACCTAAGTCTGAACGTTATCACTTCACACAATGCACAACACTAACAAAAATGGTTATGTGTAATTGTTTGAGGACACAAGGTTGAAGATGAAGATGAAGAGAAAAATCAGTACCAATTTCACATTTCTTGTTGCTTTAAAATATGAGGAACCAACTATATATATGATGTAATAACCAACTGAATCAGGTAGCAGCAAAAATAACATAACAGAATGCAGAAAAAATAACCCAAACCAAAGAAGAGTCGACCGCTCGCTGGATGAGGGTCGGTGGGCGCTTACCCGGTGAAGTGTCTATGCAAAATGATCAAGCATGCGTCGACCGCTACAGAACCATGCGTCGACGCGTGGATGCTGAAAATGCAGAATGAGAAAACCCAGAAGCATGCGTCGACCGCATGCATAGAAAGGGGTCAGCGTGCGTTTACCTGGTCGTTTCATAAAATTGGTCAAGAGTGCATGAGTCGACTCATGCACAGGTTTGGCCGACGCAAGACATGAAAAATCCCATAAATGGATTTTTCTACAAGTCTTCACCAACTTAGACACTAATTATGCATACTTAACACTAATACCATGATTATACTTATGTAAAAAATGTATAGGACTCTTCCTATATGTTTAGACACATGATTATCAATACTTGTACGCAATGCAAATGACAATGACATGATACCGTTCAGATTACAAACTATGAGCTAGTCTACATTGTTGACATCATTAAAACAGAAACCAAGTGAGAAGCACCTTGCCCTCACATACTCCCCATTTTTTATGATGGCAACTTTAGCTTGGTTTGTAATTTGAAACCTCCCCTTGTCTTTGTGAGATCTTTTAAAATTCAATTGCTGCTTGTAGAGATATATCCTTCTCCCCCTTTGACAACATCAAAAAGAGACAAAGAAGATGGTCAAATGGAAACATCATGATATTTGAGGATTCACCCAATAATTTGCAAACAGGATGCATTAACACACATTCGCATAGAATGATGATAACACAACAAAAATAGATGAATAAATAAGCACGAAAGATGCAAACATATAGAACCAACAACATTCCATAGAAGTGCAAAAAGTAACATAGTTCAAAAAGGAAACCAAGTACAAAAACAAAATTCAAATAGTTAAGGTCATACAACCCATATACGAAATATAATATGCATCAAAATATAATCCTATGTCTCATGGTCTCCTCCCTCTAAATTGATGGCCTCTTCCTCTGAAGTGTTGTCCTTGTGGTGGAGGGAGTGGTTGTTCCTCTAAATATTCATTAAGCTCAATCACAGCCCAATTGAGAACACCTAAATCGTTGGTTACATTCCTAGTTTGATGTTCAACTGCAGTATCCAAAGCAGTGAATCTATTTATTCCAGCATCAGCAAACCGGTTGAAATTCTGAGTGTGGGTTTCCAACTGATTTGAAAGAGATGTAAACCTCTTCTCCTGAGTTGTAAAACGTTCCTCTTGTAAGGTCATAAAGTTCTCTTGCTCCAGCTGCATTTGATTAAACATGGCCAGGATTTCTTTGGTGTTCTGTTGTTGTGGATGTGGAGGTGTAGGAATCAAATACTCGGGTTGTTGCCATTCGTATTCGTCAGTTTGTTGTTGCCAGCCATAAGTGGTAGGAACATAAGCAGCACCACGGGAAGTCCAACCAGTGTGTTGTCATTCTCCCCAACCTTGATTTTCATAAGGATCGCGCGGTGGAGAGTAACCCATTGTCATACCCCAAATTTTGACCACTAAGATTTCCCATCATTATGCAAATCATCATCACAATATGGATGTACCAACATGCCTCAATCAATCTCCTCACAGATGTTTGGGCATTCACTACTATCAAAGATTAGGGTTTCAAGCCCTCTCAGAGCTTTTAGACAAAGGATCAATCAAGAAGTGACATGATCTTCAACTTGTCTAACCTCTCAAACATTTATAAGGGATCAAGAGGACTCCCACATCAAGAATCAAGCACAAAGTTGCAACATTCCAAGTGGATCAAGCCTCAAGATTGCCAGTGTCACCAAATTAGGGTTTTGGTCGATTGAGGCCTCCAGATGGAAATTTTCCTCTGGGCATGAGCCAATTCTTCAAAGAAAAACCTAAGATACTCTAAGGGACCTCATAAACCCAATCATCAATTCAATTTAGCCTCAGGGGATGCAATCACCAAAAATTAGGAATTAGGGTTTCTTGACCTAATTCACCCCTAAGTTGACTTTTGGGACAAAACATGAGCCAAGACCTCAAGACATGGTTTGAGGGTCTCTAATACACCACCTTGTTCCATTTGCAACAATGGATTGATCCAAGAAGCTTGATCCACAAGCTTCAATTTCATCTGGGCCACAATTGGGGTTCGGGGAAAAAGTCAACTGTACCTTTGACTTTTGACTCAGACATGCTCCCAAACCTTGGGACATGATTTAATACATCCCATAACACCTATGAAACATATCCATCAAGTTTGATTTAGGTCAAAGACTTGATTTCAGAAAGGATCGCATAGTCTGGAATTCATCTGATAAAAAGTCAACTATGCACAAAAGTTAAGTTTGACTTTTTGAGATTTTTCACAATTATGGTTCCTCAACCCTAAAACAATGTTAATATGTGATTTGAATCATCATTCATCAATAAAAATCAAAGAAAGTGAGATAACTTGTAAAAGGGGTAACCATAAAAACTTAGAATTTTTCTAAGTTATGGAATAAAGTGGCTAGGGTACCAACTTCCAAGGATCATAACTTGAGATCCAAGCAACCATTTTGGATGGTCCAAAGATGGATTTGTAGCTCTCATTACACTCTACAAAAGCTTCAACTACAGCTCATTCCAATTCTTCATGGATCTTTAGTTATGGAGTGATCAAAATGGCTGAAAACATGAAATGTCACTTTTTCCAACACTTAGTGAAATTTTCACTAAGTCAGAATCTGTCTTGCTTTTTCTCAAAATGTAGGGGCATTTTTCACTTGGATCCAAAAAGTTTCAAGACAAACTATGATCACACATGTGTTATGTCACATAAGAGATTTCCAAAATGTCCAAGAACTCCATCAAAGTCCATCTGAGCTAGGAGTTATGGCAGCTGCAACATGCCTTGCTACAAACTATCTTGGCAAGGCAAATTTGTGCACAAAGGCTCGACTTGCTCAAATTGTGCAATTCCAAGCATGCTTATCCATCTGAACACCTCAAGGGGGGAACAACCAAGGGACAAACACTGATTTATCAGCCTCCCAAGTCCATGGATCTATGTTTAGGCATGACACTCCTAAATCCAAAGATGCTTCAAATATTCAATTTTGTTTCAAACCATTTAACTGATGCATAGAGGTGGCATTCATCAAGACAATGTTATCCAAGTTCAGTCAAGACTTATCCCTGAACCAAAGACACATAGACCTGTGCTCTAACCTCTAGTCAATGGCTAGAGGAGACTTGAGATTCCAAAATGATCCAATTGGCCACAGACCTGTACCAGTTGCTATACCATATTCCTTGCAAAACAAACTTGCTCTACTATAAATAAATCTCATTTGTGATCAGTTTGAGTACACCAAAGCACCCAAACTGATGCTTTCCTCAAAATCACCTTCTCACTTCCAAAATTGCCTTCTAAAGCAAGTCAATATCGGGTTTTGAGTTTGAGAATAATTCCAACTAAACCAATCATACACACACACCTCATAAATATCATATAGAAGTTATCCAAACACTTAAACAACATTTGGAACACCAATTCCACAAAATCACCAGCCAATTGCTCAAGCTTTCAACCAAGTTGCAGTTAAGGTGCCATAACCTGTTCCAGTCCATTTCCAATCACTCCAAGCATTCAAACATATTCCATATGGTGTAGGGAAGCTATTTAGATCATCACAACTCATCTGTAACACCTCCAACTCAAAAATCAAATAAGTAGGCCTAAACTTGGTCATCTCATGATTCATGCATATTTCCTCGCACAATAATTTTGCCATATGTTCATAATCATGTATGGAGGGTTTCCCCTCAATTAATTGCTTTGTATGAATCGTGTATCAAAATTCCCAGCCTTCATGCAGAATTTAGGGTTCTTGAGGTTTTGTCTTGATTTCTTATTCCATGCTTAAAATAAATGAAATTAAAGACCATAGACATGATCGTGAGGTGAAAACAAGTAGATTGATATGTGGATTGTGTGATTTCATCAAGTATTCAGTGAGATTGAGGGGAAAACGCAAATCTGAGGAAACAGAGGGTGCGGGCAAGAACTTGGTGTTCTTGGCACCCTTTTTTGATTTTTATATATTTCAATTTTTGTGATTTTTATTTAATTTATTCAAAAATTAATTTCTCTCTGGGTTTTAATGATTTTGAGTTGATTCTTTTTTTAATAATTCACAAAAATGTTAAAATATTTTATTTTACAATAATTTAATAAAAATATAATTTATTTCATATACTTGATATTTTTGCAAAGAATGAATTTTTATTTGTTTTTTGACATTTAAAGTATTTTTTCTTTCTTGATTTTCCAAACTTGAATGGTTTCCAATCATTTTGTGGATAAAAATATAATTTTTCAAACATTAATCTAAGATCACAACTTGTTTTTCACACATGTTCGATAATTTTGATCATTTTAATTAAGTTTCTATTTAATTAAAATACATTTTGATCTTAATCACCCTAAACAAATATTTTTTCAAACACTTTTGGGCCTCTAATAGAGTGTAAGACCCAATCCCCTTTTAACCAAAACCATTTGGGTCTCAGATATTTTATAAGTCCCTTTGCGTTAAAAAAATCTCGGCGCGATCGCCAATTCAAAATCAAGTCCTCTGGGCCTCTCTGTCGTACCTCGAAAAATACGATCCTCGCGATGGACGCGAAAAAAACTGTTTGAAACAGAGTCGTCACCGAATTTTATTTATCCTAAATGAAGGAAAGGAACATATCGATAAAACCTTTAAAGGGAGATAAGAACTTGGTCATCGCAACCAAATTCGGGTTCGGGAGTCGGTTACACAAGAGGGAAGGTGTTAGCACCCTCTACGTCCGTTGTACTCAACGGGAACCTCTTGATTCGATTTGTGAGAAAGGTTAGCTTGGTTTGTTTGTTTTCTTCTAAGGTAGATATTGTTTTCTAGGGGGGAAATGGGTGGTTTTTTATTAGTGTGCTCGGCAAGGATTGAGAATCCTTGGGCCTACGTATTCCCCCGTGCAATGGGAAAGTCAGAGCATTCGTAGTTCGTGGGACTACGGTTTGTTGGTTCGTGTTTTTTAGGCGAACGAGTGTTTAATTTGCATTCTAACTGCTAAACGTTGGCTTGTCTGCTCGTCAAGGGAGGCTGAAGCACTTAGTTCATATGCGCGGAAGAATGGACTAAACAATGTTCTTTTTTGTGAAAAGTTGTTTGAATAAGGATTAAGTGTATTAAAGATTTGATTATAAAAGAGTTTGATTTGCGTATGTTTTAGGGTTTTGGTTGCGTAAGAAATGTTTGGTTTGTTAAGTATTTTAGAGGAAGAACGACGACTATTTGATAAACGAGACGTCTGCCTCGCAACCAATTAATCGGGGCATTACTGAGATGCTAGATCTCAACGACACCTTTTTCATTCTATTAATTACGAAATCCTATTTGTTGGACAATTGGCTTACTTGTCCACATAATTAGAACGAGTGTTTTGAGGAAGAAAGTTCGGAATGAACACAACCTAAAGCGTGCGCCTCAAGAGCATTCATTCAAGGGCCCAAGAAGTGCTAGACTTCAAGAGTCCACTACTTTCGTAGTTTGATTAAGAAAAAGATTTGAATTTGATGTATTTTAGACGCGTTAATTGAATTAGGGTTTGAGTAAGCTAATGACTAAGTGTCTTAAAAAGGTTGAGAGTTTTTTAAGTCTTAAATGGAAGACCGAAATGAACACAATCCAAGGCGTGCGCCCTAAGAGTGATCGTTCCAAAATCCAAAGAGTGCTAGACTCTAAAATCCCACTACTTCCAATGATTAATTTGAAATGGTTTAGAAACTTGACTTACATATTTTATGAGAATATTTTAAGTATTAAAGCATCGATTATGATCTTAAGAAAGTATTTGCTCGAAGGATTGAATGTTTTAATTGAGTTGAAAGTCTTAAATATGGGGGTTTAAATTAAATGTTTTAGAATGAAAGATGGAACGATCACAACCCAAGGCGTGCGCCCTAAGAGTGATCGTCCAAGGACCCAAAGAGTGCGAGACTCCAAAAGCCCACTACTTCCACTATTAATTAGGAAAATAATTTAGATATCTTAAGCAATGTTTTATGTTTTGATTTAAGGAAGTAATTAATGATTAGGCGAAAAGGATTATGATTTAATTTGATTTGAAAAAAAATATATTTTTTAAAAAAATTTAAGAAATTAACTAGATTAGGAATTAAGTAGAAAAGTAATTTTTGGATTTTTTAGAATTAAAACTTAAATCAATAATTAAAATTCAATATTTAATAAAATTAATAATAAATAGATTAATTAGTATTAAATGAAAAAAGTTTTAATAAATATTTTCAAAAAGTTAATAAAATAAAAAATGCTTTTTTTTTAGATTTTTTAATAAGTGAATAAAATTAAGTTTTATTTTTAAAACTAAAAACTAACTAAAAAAGAAATCTTTGGGCCAGAAAATTAAAAGAAATAGGGGGTGTGTTTAGTGAAATTACCCAGGCCCAAGTGGAATAAGCCCAACGCAGGTGAGGAGTCCACGGTACTCTCTCAGTCAAACTAGGCTGACCCAAGAATTAACCTGAGGCGTTGATCGGTCACAGAGTCAACTAAAACTCCTGATCTATGGGAGTAGAACGCGCGTGCACGGTAACGGTGATGGGAAGCCACACGCAGGATTAACGAGGAGAGGGATGATGATGTGTGATGAACAGACTCGACGGTGACACATGTCACCGTCCCAAATCCCCACGCAGGTTAACAAAAAGAAGGGGAAGGGTCAAGTGATATTAACTAAAAAAAACAATGCATCTGCTTAAACCTCTCTCCCTCATTCTCATTTCGTTCTGTCTCAAACGTCCTCTCTTTCTCACGTCTCTCTCTAAAAAATTCCTCCGCCGGAACCCTAAAATGGCCGGAGAAGCGGCAGCGCCACCGTCTTCTCCGGCGCAACCACCACCAAAACGCCAAAAACCAAACACTAACCCTACCTATTTTCCTCTCCTCTTTTCAAATCCGACCTTAGATTCTTCGAAAAAATGACCGAACCAACAAAATCAACTTATTCCCAAACGAAACCCTAATGAATCCATAGCTATAAATCCACTCAGAATCAAGCTAATCAGACACGTACAAGCAAAGAAACTTCTCAAAGATTATCAACAAGCTAAAATTCGCGCAATGGAGATTAAACTTGAAGGGGAGCAAGGCTCAAGAGGGATACCTGTTGAAGAGTCCTTTTGAAGGGTCTCCACTCGTAAGTAGCTTCTTCTTCCTTCCTTCTTATTTCTTTCCTCCTTCTTCTCCTCTGAATTCTTGGTATACTGTTTTGTTGCTGTTGTTGTGAGTGGTCTAGCTCGGATTAGCTCAGAGTTTCCATGTGAAACTCTGAGTAATTTTAAGATTTCAGAGCTTTAGTGATTTTCTAGGTTTAGGGTTTTTTGGGAGAAGCGGCTAGGGTTCTTCGTTGTTCTCCTTTTGCACGATGAATCACTCCTCCTTTTATAATAGAGCTTTAGGGTTTTAAATTTTGAAAATGAGCTGAAGGATTTTTACATTAGGAATTCCTGATAATTAACCTTATTGATGCCAAAAGAATGTCTTTCCACTTCGATGAATTCTGTGGTTTTTATGAATTTCTCTGTTGTTACTTTCTTCGACTCAGAGTCAGTTTTTACCAAATTATGAAATCTCTATGTCTACTGCTCTTCTGAATCCCTGCGCCCCACCCTGTTTTGTCTGGCTGTACTTTCTGACTTTTTGCCTTGGTTGTGATTTGAGACTTTGTGGTCCCTCTTTTGCCAAAATTTGAATTACTTTGAATTGATTTGGTGAATGGATATGTGAATGAATATGTGTCTTTGAATGGTTTTTGATGGCTTACATGTTACGTGATGGTTTTGAATTGATACTGAGTATGTGAATTAATCTTGGTAAAGTACTAGATTAAATTGATTGATGTGGATGATTTTGTATGGTTTAATGTTTGTGTCTGTTTCCTGTATGTATTTCTAATCACCTGTGTTTTTTTCTTTCCATGTGCTTGTCATGTTCGTTATGAGGAGGATGAGAAGACTCATAGATGTCCATGGCATTAGCGGCTTGAAGACTTGACGAGGGTGCTCGACATGAACATAAGAGCTGTTATTAGACTTGAGGCCTGAAATGTATACGGCTGATGACGGAAGTGGATCTTGGGATACAAGACATGGGCTTGAGGCAACTTGTGCATTGGTTATTGAGGAAAATAATGTTAGGCTTATGTTAGGCCTAAAACTTGGCATTTCATATGACTTCCTTTATGCATAATTGTAATGGTTTCATGGTCTTGGAATCCAACTAACTTAAATTTAACCATTTTGTAACCCACAAACCCTTGCAATCTTGTAATCTCATTTTTGCATTTTGTAATGGTTTCCTTAGTTGAATTTTGTACCAAATGTACCTTTGAGCTCAATTCATTGCCCTTCACCCTTCACTGTTACGTCTTGACAATATCCTGGCTCAAATGGAACCCAATAACTAGCACGCTTTAGTTTTAGACATGATGCTTATAATAAAATTGGATAACCTCATAACTTGTACCAATGGACCACATTATGGCTTGAGGCATTCCCCAAATGGCTTAAGTCTTAAACAAAACTTGAGAAATCTATTTCATGACTTAGTTGGTCACCCAGTTTAGTTTGGAATTAACTTGTTAAAATATAACCACGTCCATGAATTGAAAACATGACTTGAACATTTACTTCCAACATCACTTGAGTTAAACATATACTTTGATCACCAATTGGAATATGCAATGAACTTTCCCAAAACAAACATTAATATCGGAACAAAAAATAAGCATGACTCAAGGATGAGTTACCCTTTCCAATTCAAATTAAGCCAAAATTTAGTTGATTTAACCATATAGCCTCAATGTCTACTTTGGGATATGGCTAAAAAATCTTCTGGGTCATAACTTAAAACTTTAAGCATACTTAACCACGGTTTGAGGATATGAATTCTAATAACTGTGCTTGATCAACTAGGATCGATCTGAAGCCAATTAATCATGTCTTGACTGATTAATCATAAAATAAGCACCCAATCCTCCTCTGTCTCTTCTTTAAACCAAAGAAATCCAACCAGAGCTAGTAGAAAATTTAAACACATACAAGACCATGAATCTTGGCAAGTGGTGGCCTAAGGCCAAGTAATCTTGCAGTGGGTAGGACAAATTTTGGGTACGACAGATGCCCCTATCTAATTATCTTGAACCCGAGAGAATGAACCGCTGCATGGCATTCATTTTTAGGGTGGAAGTCAATTAGATATAAGAAGACCCCAAAATTTGTCTGACAAAAAGTAAAATGATATAGAGTGGGAGTTGACAGAATGAGGTAGCGAGGTTCAACTGAACAAAATAACTTGAGGTCCTTTGGGTGGTCGAAGCAGTCCTTTATCCATTAAGGTTCCTCGATGGTACTAAAGTTGCATGTTTGAAAAGGCGCGAGATTCTCTGGGTCGTCGAAGCAGTCCCTTATCCATTAAGTTTCTTCAACGATACCAAAGCAGTATCTTGAAGCAGAAGATTCTCTGGGTTGTCGAAGCAGTCCCTTATCCATTAAGGTTCTTCAACGATACCAAAGCAGTATCTTTGGAAGCTGAAGATTCTCTAGAGCATTGAAGTAGTACCTTATCCGTTAAGGTTCCTCAACGATACCAAAGCAGTATCTTTGGAAGCAGAAGATTCTCTGGGACATTGAAGCAGTACCTTATCCGTTAAGGTTCCTCAACGATACCAAAGCAGTATCTTTGGAAGCAGAAGATTCTCTGGAACATTGAAGCAGTACCTTATCCATTAAGGTTCCTCGATGATACCAAAGCAGTATCTCTGAAGGTCGAAGATTCTCTGGAACATTGAAGCAGTACCTTATCCATTAAGGTTCCCCGATGATACCAAAGCAGTATCTCTGAAGGCAGACGATTCTCTGGGTCGTCAAAGCAGTCCCTTATTCATTAAGGTTCTCCGATGATACCAAAGCAGTATCTCTGAAAGGCAGACGATTCTCTGGGTCTTCAAAGCAGTCCCTTATCCGTTAAGGTTCCTCGATGATACCAAAGCAGTATCTTTGAAAGCAGAAGATTCTCTGGAACATTGAAGCAGTACCTTATCCATTAAGGTTCCTCAACGATACCAAAGCAGTATCTCTAAAGGTGTAAGATTCTCTGGGTCTTCGAAGCAGTCCCTTTAAGGTTCCTCGATGATACCAAAGCAGTATCTTTGAAAGCAGAAGATTCTCTGGGACATTGAAACAGTACCTTATCCGCTAAGGTTCCTCAACGATACCAAAGCAGTATCTTTGGAAGCAGAAGATTCTCTGGGACATTGAAGCAGTACCTTATCCATTAAGGTTCCTCAACGATACCAAACCAGTATCTTTGGAAGCAGAAGATTCTCTGGGACATTGAAGCAGTACCTTATCCGTTAAGGTTCCTCAATGATACCAAAGCAGTATCTTTTGAAGCAGGAGATTCTCTGGAACATTGAAGCAGTACCTTATCCGTTAAGGTTCCTCAACGATACCAAAGCAGTATCTCTGATGCAAATTTGCTGGAGAATAGTTTGAGCAAGATCCCTGTCGGAGGAAATGTGTTGGCTTTGTAGGGGAAAGCTCATCAGAAACTTTCTATGGTATCCTCTGCTTGGGGAGTAAGAATAGCAACAGCTGTTGGGGGATTGTCATTATCAATCGCATGGCTGAAGAATATCTTGCTGGGGAATAGAATTTCGAGAGCACTTGCAGGGTATAAACTTCTCTTTTGAGGAATACTACCGACTTTGATGAAGGACTGGCCAAGATGCTTGTGAATAGATCCAGGATCCTGTTATGCTATGCTGGGGATGAAAATGCCATGCGTTGTAAAATGCACTGAAATACATGCTAAGATGCAACTGATGGGGAATCTAATGCACGTATGATATAATAGTGCTTGATATGATTATGATGTCATGCTAGCATGTTATGCACATGACGATGCAAATGATCGGGTGCGTTGGGGATAAGTTTCCTTGTCGAGGGTATCACCAGAGATTGGATTTGGTAATTGCAAAGTGATATTGGACTTCAGTTATTTTGGTGTTATGAGGATGCCAACGGCGGTGGACTTTTAATGGTTGCCAATGAAGACTGGACTTTGAAGGGTAGATTTGAAGGTGCCAACGAGCGTGGAATTTTGAGTAATTGCCAATAGAGGATTGGACTTTGGGTTTTGTGGGGATGGTGAGAGTGTTTGACTACTCGACCCCTTTTGAGCACGCCAAATATGACTAGGGAGCGTGACTACCACTGTTGAGCTTGAAAGATTCATTGTTGGATATTATAGTAAGTACATCCCTATTAAGCTATGCTGCTTGTGGTGAAGAGCTAGAACGACTGACAACTAATTTGATGCTCTCATGTGGTGAAATTCTTTTGGATACTATCTAATTCCTTTTAGTTCTCCCAACACTAAACAAATTTTATCGTTTTCAAATATTGTCTTTATTAACCGAAGTTTCAAAACACAGTTTATCAAAAACAAAATCAATTTGCAAACAAACAGATAAAGTAAAAAAAATGAACACAATTTGGTGAGAAATCTCTCTTTGTATTGATTTGCCCCTGGAATGGGTAAGTATGTACAGGGATGCAATTCCTTAATGAGGTAATTGCGGTGCAATAAAAACATAATGGCAATACAAATTAATGAGGTTCCATTGAGTTTCAACACTGCTATGGTCCCTATGACTTTGATAACTTCAACACCTTGCTTCGTAGGAAGGCGGCTGGGTTGAATTCTCTCTTCAGCGGTACATCAGGATCAAGTGGACGTGCGTACTAGATACTTTGCCTTGGAATCTGTCCCTAACTTTTGCCTGGATCGCCCTTTCGGGTTTTCAATCCACCGGGACGCCCTTTTTTGCCTGAACCGCCCTTTCGGGTTTTCAATTCAGCGGGCCTATATCTTTTATCTCATCCCTAATTTTTGCCTGGACTGATTTTGTTTTTTCAAGTCCACCGGGATTGCCATTTTTTGCCTCAGTCGTCTTTTCAGGTTTTCAACTTAGCGGCTTTATTATTCCACTTTTTTAGGCGTAGTATCGCTTAACGTACTCTGCATTCACCGGATATGGTAATTCATCCCCGTCCATAGTTGCGAGCTTCAAGGCACCACCAGAGAATGCCTCTCTTACAACATATGGGCCTTCGTAGTTTGGCGTCCACTTGCCCCTGGATTCATTATACATGGTCATGATCCTCTTGAGCACCAAGTCGCCTTCCTGGAATGTCCGAGGATGCACTTTCTTGTCAAAAGCTTTCTTCATGCGTCTTTGATAGAGCTGGCCATGGCATATTGCTGCCAAGCGTTTTTCTTCAAGAAGGTTGAGTTCATCAAACCTCGTCTTCACCAATTCTGCTTCATCAAGCTGAGCTTCCATCAATACTCTCAATGAGGGGATTTCGACTTCTATCGGAAGAACTGCTTCTATGCCATAAACCAATGAGTAAGGAGTTGCCACTGTTGAAGTTCACACTGAGGTATGGTAGCCGTGCAGCGCAAAAGGTAACATCTCATGCCAATCCTTATAAGTGACCACCATTTTCTGAATGATCTTTTTGATGTTTTTGTTGGCTGCTTCAACGGCTCCATTCATCTTGGATCTGTATGGTGTCAAATTATGGTGCTCAATCTTGAAACTAGCACACAATTCATCCATTATTTTGTTGTTGAGATTAGACCCATTGTCAGTGATGATACGGTTAGGCACTCCATATCTGCATATAATGTTGTGTTTCAAGAAGCGAGCGACCACTTGCTTGGTAACGTTCGTATACGATGCAGCCTCAACCCATTTAGTAAAGTAGTCTATGGCAACCAATATGAACCGATGTCCATTTGAGGCCTTCGGCTCGATCATCCCAATCATGTCTATTCCCCACATGGAAAATGGCCATGGTGAAGTCAAGACGTTCAAGGGAGTGGGAGGTACATGAATCTTATCAGAGTAGATCTGGCATTTATGGCAAGTTCGGGCATGATGGTAGCAATCAGCCTCCATGGTAAGCCAATAATAGCCTGCTCTCAATATCTTCTTTGCCATAGTATGCCCATTTGCATGGGTACCAAAACAACCTTCATGAATGTCTTTCAGAATCTGCTCAGCTTCAAGCTTTTCCACACATCTGAGTAGCACAGTATCATGATTACACTTGTATAACACATTCCCATTGAGGAAGAAATTTGATGCCAATCTGCGCAAAGTTCTCTTATCCACCGCCAGAGCGCCCTCTGGATATTCTTGTTTTTCCAAATAACGTTTGATGTCATAGAACCATGGCTTTTCATATGACTCTTCATCGATAGCCAAACAGTGAGCGGGCTCTTCAAACCGCTGTAGATCAATATGCGGCCGATGGTTGGGCCATATCAGTTTATACATAGAAGCCAAAGTTGCCAGAGCGTCTGCCATTTAATTTTCCTCTCTAGGCACATGGGTAAAGGTGATATCATCAAATCTGGGAAGTAGCTTTGCCACGTAATCTCGATATGGAACTAGATTGGCATGTTTGGCATCCCAGTCACCTCGAATCTGATGTATTACTAAAGCAGAATCTCCGAACACATCAAGAGTCTTGATTCTTAAATTGATGGCTTCTTCCAATCCAAGTATACAAGCTTCATACTCAGCCATGTTATTGGTGCATGGAAAGCAGAGCTTAGCTGTGAACGGTAAGTGGAAATTCTTGGGTGATGTAATTACTGCCCCAATTCCATTTCCATGAACATTTGAGGCACCTTCGAACATGAGAGTCCATCGCTCCCCTGGTTCGGGCCCTTCATCTGGACCTGGCTCTTCATAATCTTTTAGTACCATTATGTCTTCATCCGGGAAATCGAACTTCAAGGACTGATAATCATCCACCGGTTGATGGGCAAGATGGTCAGCCAATATGCTACCCTTGATGGCTTTTTGAGTGACGTATTGAATGTCATATTTAGACAGGAGCATTTGCCATCGGGCTATTCTGCCGGTGAGAGCAGGTTTCTCAAAGATGTATTTAATGGGATCCATCTTGGAAATCAGATAAGTAGTGTGGGTCAACATATACTGCATGAGACGTTTGGTAGCCCAGGCTAATGCGCAACAAGTCTTCTCGAGTAAGGAATACCTTGTCTCGCAGTCATTGAACTTCTTGCTGAGGTAATAGATGACATGTTCTTTCTTTCCTGTCTCATCTTGTTGCCCCAACACACAACCCATAGAATCGTCAAGTACAGTCAAGTACATAATGAGTGGCCTTTCAGGAACAGGCGATATCAGGATCGGTGGTTCTTGCAGATACTCTTTGATCTTATCGAATGCCTCTTGGCAATCATCATCCCACGTAATTGACTGATTCTTTCTTAGCAGCTTGAAAATAGGTTTGCAGGTGGCAGTAAGATGTGAAATAAATCTGGCAATGTAGTTTAATCTTCCTAGAAAGCCACAAACCTCTTTCTCTGTCCTAGGCGCAGGCATATTCTGAATTGCCCGTACCTTGTCAGGATCCACTTCGATTCCTTTCTGACTTACAATGAAGCCCAACAGTTTTCCAGATCGTACCCCAAATGTGCACTTGTTGGGGTTGAGTCTTAGTCTAAACTTCCTCAATCGAACAAACAGCTTTTGCAGATTGATCAAGTGCTCTTCTTCGGTTTGAGACTTGGCAATCATATCGTCGACGTACACTTCAATCTCTTTATGTATCATGTCATGAAAGAGCATTACCATTGCACGCTGATACGTTGCCCCAGCATTCTTAAGTCCGAATGGCATCACCTTATAGCAGAAGATGCCCCATGGGGTGATAAATGTGGTCTTCTCCATATCCTCTGGATCCATCTTAATTTGATTATATCCAGAAAATCCATCCATAAAAGAGAATACGGAGAATTGAGCTGTGTTGTCAACCAATACGTCAATGTAAGTTAATGGGAAGTCGTTCTTAGGACTAGCTCTGTTCAAATCTCTGTAATCCACGCACATGCGAACCTTTCCATCTTTCTTCGGTACAGGCACAATGTTGGCAACCCATTGTGGGTACTTTGATACTGCCAGGAATCCAGCATCAATCTGTTTTCGGACTTCTTTGCGAATTTTGAGAGCCATATCCGGATGGGTCCTTCTTAACTTTTGTTTGACAGCATGGCATTCCTCCTTGAGTGGTAACTTGTGTACAACCATATTAGTATCCAACCCAGGCATGTCTTGATACGACCAGGCGAATACGTCAGCGTACTCACGGAGGAGCTTTATCAACTCGGTCTTGACCTCAATTTGAAGAGATGCACCTATCTTTACTTCTCTTCTGTCTTCCTCAGTACCCAAGTTGATGACTTCGATGTCCTTTTGGTGCGGTAGGATGACTTTCTCCTCTTGCTTGAGCAGCCTTGCCAACTTGTCGGGGAGTTCGCAATCTTTCACGCCTTCCTCTTCAGCCTAGTAGATTGGGCAATCAAAGTCATATAGGCCCGCAGCAGCGTCTATGTCAAGGACCTCGGTGGTGTTTCTGCATGTTCATGATTTATGCAGTTTATTTAAGAAAGTGTGTGCATGAAAAATATTGCCATTTATTGTAAAGTAAAAAAATGAAAGAAAGTGAGCGAAAATTGAATGCAAACTGAAATTCATTAATGATAAACAAAGTTTGAAAACATCAGGTGGCCCATACAATGCTCCACTACGCCTTGGGCAGAGCGTAGGGTTTTTGATAAACAGTAAAATTACGTTTGGTGTGTGAAAAACTGAGGGACTTCAATGGTCTTCCAATTCTGGAGCTCTTCACCAAGCTTTGCTTGTCGGATCCAGCTTGCAGCAGCTTGCTCATCACCAACATGGTCTTCAATGATCATTGCTACTGGAGAATCAAAGATGCGGCCAACACTTATGAAAGTCTTCTCAACAGGAGGGAATTGGTTTCCATTGTATGGAACAAATGCTGAATTGCGGGATGGCTGATAACCTAGCCCAAAATTATCAAGCTTTTCAGTGACCTCAACCATTTTGCCCCAACCTTGGGCACTTCCTTCTTCCACCACAACTTTAGCTTCCTCGTATGAGGCCATTGATGATCTCAACTCTTGATGCTCTGGTACTCGCTGCACAGCCAGTGTACTCACCACCTCAAAGGACTGAAAAGGTGTCTCAACCATTTCACCCTCGACATCAATGTAGCGGAACGATGTCAGATGACTTACTAGAATATCCTCTTTGCCGCCTATCACAACCATCTTGTCATTGGAAATGAACTTCAGTTTCTGATGAAGAGTGGACGTAACTGCCCCTGCTGAGTGAATCCAGGGCCTTCCTAGCAAGCAGCTGTAACCAGGATAAATGTCCATTACTTGGAAAGTAATGGTAAAAATGATAGGTCCAATATTAATTGGCAAGTCCACCTCACCAATAACCGCACACCTAGATCCATCAAATGCCTTTACTATGAGGGTACTTGGCTTCATGATTACTCCATTCACAGGCATCCTCTCCAGAGCTGTCTTCGGGAGCACATTCAAGGAGGATCCAATATCCACCAAGACTCTAGATATCAAAACGTCTTCACACCTAAAGGAAATGTGAAGGGCCTTGTTGTGGTTTTTCTTTTCAGCAGGCAGATCGTCATCATTAAACCCCAGAAAGTTGCCGGTAGTGACACTGGCTATCACATCATCAAATTGTGCTACAGTGATATCCTTGGTAATGTGTGCAGCAAGGAGGATCTATGTGCCTCGGAACTGAGCAACAGGGCGAGCATAGATATCTTGGCAGGAGTTTTATTCAGCTGATCGACTACCTTGTAGTCGCTCTTCTTTATAATCTTCAGAAACTCTTCAGCCTCTTTCTGTGTGAACGCCCCTCTTGGAGACGAAAACCCTTCTTGTAATTCAGCCCTCGAATTTTCAACAGGTATAGCAACCGCCTTACCTTTGTCATTGTTAGGCACGTCTACGGGTTTTGCTGCAAAGATTCGACCACTACGGGTCATTCCACTTGGTCCGACTACAGCGTCACACTTAGACTCAGGAACATTACCAGGATACTCAATAGTTATCGGAACAGGGCGCACTGGCCTTAACTTGTTAACATCTACCTCATCAAACTGAATAAGCAATGGTGCAGGACGAACTGGTCTTTGTTGGAAAACACCAGCTCCATCATATTCAATGAATACCGGAGCAGGACGAGCTTGCCTTTGTTGACGACCTTCAGGTGCATCATACTGAAGGTTAATGATAGCCACACTTTGTTCTCTTGCATCCCGGCGTTCAACCTGAATCACACCTTGATCAAGGAATTTCTGCAAATGTTTCTTAACCACCTCATCAATTAAATTATCAAGCTCATCTTCAGGGATCATTCCACATCTCTTCAATTTTTCTCCTATAACCGCCATAGGAGTACGAATATCTTCAACCCTTGTAATAAATCTCTGTTCGTTGCCCTCTTCCACAGCATTGACAGACGGTCCTCCATGCGGGGGCATGGGATTGTGTTTAATGTTAGCGCCTCGCTGAGTGAAAGTAAGATCTTTGGACTCAACCAAATCTTGAACTCTGTTCTGAAACGCATAGCAGTTTTCTATGGTATGCCCGGGAGCACCCTTATGAAACTCACAATGGGCGTTGGCATCGTATCCGGGAGGATAAGGGAAGACTGCTGGTCTTAAATCCCTGAGTTTCAAATGCCCACTCTAATACAGTTGAGAAAAAATCTAGCTATACGGCATTGGCACAGGATCGATATGTCTTCTTGGTCTTTGTTGCCTCTGTGGTGGGGCATTCTGATATTGCGGCGGAGGAACATTATGATAATTCAGCTGCGGAGCAGGTGGTTGAAGTGGGGCTTGTGCAACTGCAGCCACTTGCTGATACGGTATATTCACTGGGGCTCTACCCCCTCGTCCTCTCATGACAACATTAGTTTCTTTATCCTTCCTCTTCACAAAAGGCTTTTTAACTCCGCTTGTAGAAGCAATAACAACTTTTTTCTTCAACTGGCTCTCGATTCTTTCTCCTACTGACACAATCTCAGCAAAGTTGGGGAAGCTAGATCCCATCATACAGTCTGAATACTGAGGCTGCAAAGTTCCCATGAACATATCCATCAATTCTTTGTCCAACAAGGGTGGTTGAACACGAGAGGCCAATTCCCGCCAACGTTGAGCATATTCTTTGAATGACTCATTGCTGCGCTGAGTCGTATCTTGTAATTGAGTACGGTTTGGCGCTAAATCAGTGTTGTACTGATAATGTTTGAGGAACGCCTCAGAGAGATCTCTCCAGGTATTAATCTGTCTCTTCTCTAGCTGTATGTACCATTCTAGCGATGCCCCACTGAGGCTATCCTGAAAGTAGTGAATTAGAAGAGGGTCGTCCTTAACATGGGCAGCCATTTTGCGACAGTATGCTCGCAAATGAGTCTTAGGGCAGCTAAGTCCTTTGTATTTGTCAAACGTCGGCACTTGAAACTTATGAGGGATTACCAGTCCGGGGACCAAGCACATGTCAACAGCATCCAAGCCGGGAGTTGTCTGAACCTCCAAGGACTTGAATTTCTCTTCTAGTACGTGCAACCGATCAGCAGATGGATCGGATCCAACAAATTGAAGAGGTAGAGGTGGTACGTTGAAGGCATCAACTTGCTCGTCCGCATCGCTCATAGATCCATGATGAGCCGAGTGTTCTGACAAGTCTATGTGAACAGGAGGAGGGATTCCCTTAACTCCAGAAGTGCCTATCTTTTCAACCAGCTTCTTAGCATTAGCCACTGTTTCAGCATCTTTCTCTTTCTGGGCGATCATCATCATAGTCTCCAGTAGCTGATCCATCTTAGTCTTCAGCGAATCGATATCACTCCTCATCGTGTTCTGGTTTTCCTCGATCTGTTCCAGCGTCATCCTGAAGCTTTGGCGAGTCTCGTACCGGTGTTGAGTAGTCAGGTTTTTTCTGGAGAAGTGGCAAAGTGTATGAGTTTATGGTGTTCAAACGCGCATGGGATGTGAATGCAAAATGCTTTTATGCTTATGTTTTATGCTTTTTATGTTTTATTTTTAGGGAATCATTTGTAAAGTTGTTGTTAACAAGCATTCAAAATAACACGAAGACAAGAACATATAGGAAAACTAAATTCTCATTCATCCATTAAGTCATTACATAATTCCAAGGTACCAAAGTTTTAACTAACATAAGCAAAATACAAATAACAAGAAAATAAGATGATGTTCTTCAAGCTGCAGGCCTTCGTGCTTCACGCTCCTCAAGTTCTTCCTTAAACCTCTTCAGCATTGCCTTACAAAGGCAAACAAACTCGATAATAGCCTGAGGGGTAGATTCTTCCAGTGCTTCGTATGCATCCCTATGTTTCCAGATCAGATCCTTATCTAGCCAGTTACAAAACTCAATCAAACCGTTGAGTTTGTTGCGATACATGTCTCGGTTGTCCCTCAGGATAATCATAGATCGCTCAAAACCCTCGTAATCCTGGAGCACTTTTTCCCTTTCTGCCAACCAAATGGCATTGTCCTCGAGAATAGCCCTCATCTGATTCTGCTGATTTTCAACGACCCTTTTGACACCATCCAACTCCCTTCGTAACGCATCCCAATCATCAGCTCTGACCCAGGTTGTCCTCATAGAGTCTTCCTTAAGCCGACGTTCTCTTGCTTCAGAAGCTCTTGACAAGCGTAGGTCGGCACTTAGTTGTCGAATCTGCGCTCCCATTTCTTCTCTGAGTTCTTTGTTTTTCTTAGTGGCAAAGAGCCAAGCCCTTTCATTTTCCGCACTTTTCCTGTAAGCTTTATCCAAGTCTTCTTTAAGCCTATCTAACGCACCATCAGCTTGGTTAAGACACACCTTAACCCTCTTCTTTTGGTGCTCCTCTTCACCAGCTCTCTTTCCCACTTCCCCAAGCTGATTCTTTTTGCGCTCTAGCTCATACTTCAGATTATTTTTATCATTTGTCACTGTTTGCAGCTTTGATTTTAACTCTTCGTTCTCTTTCCCAAGTTGGGCTATTTTTGCTCTAAGACCTTCTACCTCTTCCCAAGAGACGGGCACAGGCTGTGGGCTAGCGAGCCTAGGAGGAGCCTCAATGGAGAAAGGAAGTTTGACCATCTTAACCCTTTCCAGAACCCATGGCTGATACGACACCCTAGGTGTTCCATCCCTTTTTCTCAACTCGGACCCCTTAGTATGGACCTTTTTCCAGGAGCGTACAATCTTACAAAGTATTGAAGGATCTTTAGTACCCCTGTCATGAAGAATCATTTCTTCCAACTCTTTGTCTCCAGGCCTTCTCAGCATAGGGTATTCAAACTGTCGTATAGCTAGTATAGGATTGTAGCTTATACAACCTTTTGACCCAATCAGCGGCACATTGTTGAAGCTCCCACAACTTATAATGATCTCATCAACATCCAGCTTGTTGGGATACCATGTGATATTCATTTCGGAGAGGGACACTAGCAACTGAGCCCATTCCCCACTATTAAAATCAGGGACGATGGCATGGCGCTTGAACACGTGTGAAGTGAGCCACTTATATAGGAGAGGAATACAGAATGTCAACACTAAACCCTTCCTTTCATGGCGGAGATGTAAGTTATAGAAGACATCAGCTAAGAGTGGATAAATCGGGCTTTGTCCTTTCTTCCACACAGCCCAAAACATGCTGATGGCGGCAGAGTCAATGAAGTCTTCAAAAGTGGGGAAGAGCACAAGCCCATATATGAGGAGAGCTAATACGTTCACCAGAGCATCCCATTGCTTACTCTTCAAAAACCTTATTGCTTATTTTTCCAGAAAAGTGCTTCGGAAACCAAAAAAATCTTCTCTCTTTTTCCAACCAGTCTTAACCGTTGAAATAGGGATTTGGAGGGCTTCAGCTAGTACTTCTTTCTCAGGTGTCTAGCCAATCATAGTGTAGGGTGCCTTACCCTTCATGGAGAAACCCAAAAATCCTTCAAATTCTTCAATGGCAGGAGTCAAGTAGAAACCTTGGAACAGAAAGCTTCTCATCGGTGGGTCATAAAACTGTGCTAGAGCCGTGATGGCAGGAACTTACACATTGACAGTAAGGAGATCAAGTACCTGACCAAATCTTCCTATTAGAGTTTTCTTGAAGAGAGGAGGCATTTCTTTCAAACAGTTCATCACAACAGTAGTATCTGGAATGATAACTTTCAGCTGCAGAGTTTTCCTTTTTCCTGAATCCATGGTCACTTTGAATGCAAGATAAACAGTAGATACAAATGATTCCCTGAAAATAAAAAGTTTTCTTTTGTAAGTCATGATGTATATGTGAATGATTATGAATGCGTGATGTTGGATCCAGGTTATCACAAGTAACTCCCCAACCCTCCTAACAGGTAAGCTTTATAAGGATAGTTCTAGATTCTTTACCCATAAAACCACTTACAGGATAGCTCCTACGTTGATGGATAGGGTTCCCAGGATCACGGACACTAGTCGCATCAACATCCCGCAACAGGCTAGCTGCATTGCGACGGGGATACGAAAAGGTCTATCCTGAGTGTAGTCTTCATGCTAGGCCCACGAGAAGCGAGTCCTCGGAGACTAACACTAACGACCACCGAGATAGAAACTGGTTCTAAGAGTGGTTCCCAGAGTCACAGACCCTTCATGAATCAAGTCGTGCGACAGGCTAGCTGCGTTACAACCAGATCTACGAACAGGTCTACTCTAGGGGAAGTTTTCATGCTAGGCACACAAGGAGCGAGTCCTTGGGGGACTAACACTAATTGCTTCCAAAATCTAAACTATGTGTTCTCTCTCCTTTTTCCAAGACTCGGGTATAGAGCCTTACTTGTGATACCATCCCAAAATCCAACAGACAAGTATGATAATCAACATAAAATAAAGAGAAAGCGACATAAAGCAAATAAAGAAGCAATAAGAAAAAACAAACAAGAAATCAAACAAGCGAAGCTAACACTCTCGAATCGAGTCAAGTTAGGCTTGACTCTCTCTAGCATAGGGCAATGTGTATCCCCAACAGAGTCTCCATCTGTCGTACCTCGAAAAATACGATCCTCGCGATGGACGCGAAAAAAACTGTTCGAAACAGAGTCGCCACCGAATTTTATTTATCCCAAATGAGGGAAAGGAACATATCGATAAAACCTTTAAAGGGAGATAAGAACTTGGTCATCACAACCAAATTCGGGTTCGGGAGTCGGTTACGCAAGAGGGAAGGTGTTAGCACCCTCTACGTCCGTTGTACTCAACGGGAACCTCTTGATTCGATTTGTGAGAAAGGTTAGCTTGGTTTGTTTGTTTTCTTCTAAGGTAGATATTGTTTTCTAGGGGGAAAATAGGTGGTTTTTTATTAGTGTGCTCGACAAGGATTGAGAATCCTTGGGCCTACGTATTCCCTCGTGCAATGGGAAAGTCAGAGCATTCGTAGTTCGTGGGACTACGGTTTGTTGGTTCGTGTTTTTTAGGTGAACGAGTGTTTAATTTGCATTCTAACTGCTAAACGTTGGCTTGTCTGCTCGTCAAGGGAGGCTGAAGCACTTAGTTCATATGCGCGGAAGAATGGAATAAACAATGTTCTTTTTTGTGAAAAGTTGTTTGAATAAGGATTAAGTGTATTAAAGATTTGATTATAAAAGAGTTTGATTTGCGTATGTTTTAGGGTTTTGGTTGCGTAAGAAGTGTTTGGTTTGTTAAGTATTTTAGAGGAAGAACGACGACTATTCGATAAACGAGACGTCTGCCTCGCAACCAATTAATCGGGGCATTACTGAGATGCTAGATCTCAACGACACCTTTTTCATTCTATTAATTACGAAATCGTATTTGTTGGACAATTGGCTTACTTGTCCACATAATTAGAACGAGTGTTTTGAGGAAGAAAGTTCGGAATGAACACAACCCAAAGCGTGCGTCTCAAGAGCATTCATTCAAGGGCCCAAGAAGTGCTAGACTTCAAGAGTCCACTACTTTCGTAGTTTGATTAAGAAAAAGATTTGAATTTGATGTATTTTAGACGCGTTAATTGAATTAGGGTTTGAGTAAGCTAATGACTAAGTGTCTTAAATGGGTTGAGAGTTTTTTAAGTCTTAAATGGAAGACCGAAATGAACACAACCCAAGGCGTGCGCCCTAAGAGTGATCGTTCCAAAACCCAAAGAGTGCTAGACTCTAAAAGCCCACTACTTCCAATGATTAATTTGAAATGGTTTAGAAACTTGACTTACATATTTTATGAGAATATTTTAAGTATTAAAGCATCGATTATGATCTTAAGAAAGTATTTGCTCGAAGGATTGAATATTTTAATTGAGCTGAAAGTCTTAAATATGGGGGTTTAAATTAAATGTTTTAGAATGAAAGATGGAACGATCACAACCCAAGGCGTGCGCCCTAAGAGTGATCGTCCAAGGACCCAAAGAGTGCGAGACTCCAAAAGCCCACTACTTCCACTATTAATTAGGAAAATAATTTAGATATCTTAAGCAATGTTTTATGTTTTAATTTAAGGAAGTAATTAATGATTAGGCGAAAAGGATTATGATTTAATTTGATTTGAAAAAAAAATATTTTTAAAAAAAAGTTAAGATATTAACTAGATTAGGAATTAAGTAGAAAAGTCATTTTTGGATTTTTTAGAATTAAAACTTAAATCAATAATTAAAAATCAATATTTAATAAAATTAATAATAAATAGATTAATTAGTATTAAATGAAAAAAATTTTAATAAATATTTTAAAAAAGTTAATAAAATAAAAAATGCTTTTTTTTTTAGATTTTTTAATAAGTGAATAAAATTAAGTTTTATTTTTAAAACTAAAAACTAACTAAAAAAGAAATCTTTGGGCCAGAAAATTAAAAGAAATAGGGGGGTGTGTTTAGTGAAATTACCCAGGCCCAAGTGGAATAAGCCCAACGCAGGTGAGGAGTCCACGGTACTCTCTCAGTCAAACTAGGCTGACCCAAGAATTAACCTGGGGCGTTGATCGGTCACAGAGTCAACTAAAACTCCTGATCTATGGGAGTAGAACGCGCGTGCACGGTAACTGTGATGGGAAGCCACATGCAGGATTAACGAGGAGAGGGATGATGATGTGTGATGAACAGACTCGACGGTGACACATGTCACCGTCACAAATCCCCACGCAGGTTAACAAAAAGAAGGGGAAGGGTCAAGTGATATTAACTAAAAAAACAATGCATCTGCTTAAACCTCTCTACCTCCTTCTCATTTCGTTCTCTTTCAAACGTCCTCTATTTCTCACGTCTCTCTCTAAAAATTTCCTCCGCCGAAACCCTAAAATGGCCGGAGAAGCGGCGGCGCCACCGTCTTCTCCGGCGCAACCACCACCAAAACGCCAAAAACCAAACACTAACCCTACCTATTTTCCTCTCCTCTTTTCAAATCCGACCTTAGATTCTTCGAAAAAATGACCGAACCAACAAAATCAACTTATTCCCAAACGAAACCCTAATGAATCCATAGCTATAAATCCACTCAGAATCAAGCTAATCAGACACGTACAAGCAAAGAAACTTCTCAAAGATTATCAACAAGCTAAAATTCGCGCAATGGAGATTAAACTTGAAGGGGAGCAAGGCTCAAGAGGGATACCTGTTGAAGAGTCCTTTTGAAGGGTCTCCACTCGTAAGTAGCTTCTTCTTCCTTCCTTCTGATTTCTTTCCTCCTTCTTCTCCTCTGACTTCTTGGTATACTATTTTGTTGTTGTTGTTGTGAGTGGTCTAGCTCAGAGTTTCCATGTGAAACTCTGAGCAATTTTAAGATTTTAGAGCTTTAGTGATTTTCTAGGTTTAGGGTTTTTTGGGAGAAGCGGCTAGGGTTCTTCGTTGTTCTCCTTTTGCACGATGAATCACTCCTCCTTTTATAATAGAACTTTAGGGTTTTAAATTTTGAAAATGAGCTGAAGGATTTTTACATTAGGAATTCCTGTTAATTAACCTTATTGATGCCAAAAGAATGTCTTTCCACTTCGATGAATTCTGTGGTTTTTATGAATTTCTCTGTTGTTACTTTCTTCGACTCAGAGTTTGTTTTTACCAAATTATGAAATCTCTATGTCTACTGCTCTTCTGAATCCCTGCGCCCCACCCTGTTTTGTCTGGCTGTACTTTCTGACTTTTTGCCTTTGTTGTGATTTGAGACTTTGTGGTCCCTCTTTTGCCAAAATTTGGATTACTTTGAATTGATTTGGTGAATGGATATGTGAATGAATATGTGTCTTTGAATGGTTTTTGATGGCTTACATGTTACGTGATGGTTTTGAATTGATACTGAGTATGTGAATTAATCTTGGTAAAGTACTAGATTAAATTGATTGATGTGGGTGATTTTGTATGGTTTAATGTTTGTGTCCGTTTTCTGTATGTATTTCTAATCACCTGTGTTTTTTTCTTTCCATGTGCTTGTCATGTTCATTATGAGGAGGATGAGAAGACTCATAGATGTCCATGGCATTAGCGGCTTGAAGACTTGACGAGGGTGCTCGACATGAACATAAGAGCTGTTATTAGACTTGAGGCCTGTAATGTATACGGCTGATGACGGAAGTGGATTTTGGGATACAAGACATGGGCTTGAGGCAACTTGTGCATTGGCTATTGAGGAAAATAACGTTAGGCTTATGTTAGGCCTAAAACTTGGCATTTCATATGACTTCCTTTATGCATAATTGTAATGGTTTCATGGTCTTGGAATCCAACTAACTTAAATTTGACCATTTTGTAACCCACAAACCCTTGCAATCTTGTAATCTCATTTTTGCATTTTGTAATGATTTCCTTAGTTGAATTTTGTACCAAATGTACCTTTGAGCTCAATTCATTTCCCTTCACCCTTCACTGTTACGTCTTGACAATATCCTAGCTCAAATGGAACCCAATAACTAGCACGCTTTAGTTTTAGACATGATGCTTATAATAAAATTGGATAACCTCATAACTTGTACCAATGGACCACATTATGGCTTGAGGCATTCCCCAAATGGCTTAAGTCTTAAACAAAACTTGAGAAATCTATTTCATGACTTAGTTGGTCACCCAGTTTAGTTTGGAATTAACTTGTTGAAATATAACCACGTCCATGAATTTAAAACATGACTTGAACATTTACTTCCAACATCAGTTGAGTTAAACATATACTTTGATCACCAATTGGAATATGCAATGAACTTTCCCAAAACAAACATTAATATCGGAACAAAAAATAAGCATGACTCAAGGATGAGTTACCTTTTCTAATTCAAATCAAGCCAAAATTTAGCTGATTTAACCATATAGCCTCAATGTCTACTTTGGGATATGGTTAAAAAATCTTCTGGGTCATAACTTAAAACTTTAAGCATACTTAACCACGGTTTGAGGATATGAATTCTAATCACTGTGCTTGATCAACTAGGATCGGTCTGAAGCCAATTAATCATGTCTTGACTGATTAATCATAAAATAAGCACCCAATCCTCCTCTGTCTCTTCTTGGAACCAAAGAAATCCAACCAGAGCTAGTAGAAAATTTAAACACATACAAGACCATGAATCTTGGCAAGTGGTGGCCTAAGGCCAAGTAATCTTGCAGTGGGTAGGACAAATTTGGGGTACGGCACTCTCTTCGAGCTATAAGTCTCATTTCTTTTCTTTAAATTCTCTTTGGGCCTCTTGATAGAGTGTAAGTCCCACCCCTTTGTAAATAATACCTTTTTGGGCCTCAAACATTGTATAAGTCCCTCTGTATATTTTCAAACGTTCGGCGCGATCGTCGCCTTTTTAACAAAATCAACTGGGCTTCTCCTTGAGCTATAATACCTATCTTTATTCATTTTCAAACTCTTTGGGCCTCTTGAGAGAGTGTAAGACCCATCCCTTCGTACAGAAAACCTTTCCTTGGGCCTCAGTCACTTGTATAAGTCCCTGTACAAAGTCAAAACAATAGTGCAATCACTGTTAAAATTTGGACCTCTCCCTGAGCTGTAAGCCCCGATCTCTGTTCAAAATACTTTCTCCTTTGATTTTGAATCCAAATGTATAGTTACTATCAAAAATTTCTTTAATTTCTTTGAACAACTAACAAAACAGCATGGAAGCTCTACAACGGGTAAGTGTTTATCCGCTTTCTTTTATATGCTTTCATATACATAACTGTATTGTGGGAAGCTGCGCATGGTTAGTCTTCTTTTATACCTTTTAAATACTCGTCATATATCAACTGTATATATACTAGTATAGTTATTTAGAGTTTTCCCCGGCAACTACGTCTAGAACTAGGTGAAGCCCTGTTGGTCACTCTTTAAATACAAACAAAACTAGATCCCGATAGAATTTCTAGATACAGTCTTCCCTTCTCTTGGGGTTAAACAATATGGAACAAAGAGAAAGGCAGTATTCTCGGTGAACCTTTTCTCAGACTGTCACCCCTAGAAATTGTCAAAGAAATTCTACTCCCCAGAGTTGATCTATTCTCCGTGAATAGGACCTCTTGAGTTTCTTCCAAACCCTCGAACTTTCCTGGAATGATCTATTCTCTGTGAATTGCATTTCTTGAACTTCTCTTAGTTTGGGGACCCACCGGCTTCCTAAAAGCATCCCCGCCTCCTCTTGGGCTTTGTACAAGGACCCTTCGGCTTCTTAGAAGTTCTCATGCCTTCTTTTGGGCTTAATACAAGGACCCTCACGACCTCTTAAAGGTATAAGACAGAACTTAGTCATCCTTTGCTAGAGCAGTCTTTCCAGTGTCAAACCTCAGGCCACTTTAGGGTTGATTCTCATCCCTTAAGGCCCTTGCCCTCTTTTGGTCATCCTACAAAAGATAAAAATCTTCAACACCAGTAGACTTGGATAGTCTAAAACCCCTTTGAGTCTCAAAGACATTCTCAACTTCCTTTCAAACATAGGAAAAAACACCGATCAGTCTGGACGAATCACCAGCAGAAACCCGGTATCTCTCATGAGAGTTCCCCACTTGGACCTGCCTAGGGATCTCAATAATCCCCAGCAGTAAGTTAACCTCCTCTTAGGCTTTGTATAATAATCTTTCATCAACATAGTCAGCCTCCTCTTGGGCTGTGTACAATAAGTCTCCCCCCTAGCGAAGCTAACCTTTTCAGACTCTCTTGTTGAGTCCATCACTTCTCAAGACTCTCTTGTTGAGTCAATACCCTTTTAACCTCAATCTCGGGCTTCGTACAAGACATCAAATCACTCTCTTGTTGAGTATAAAAGACTCTCTTGTTGAGTTAATCAACTTTCAGACTCTCTTGTTGGGTCAATCACCTTTGCAAGACTCTCTTGTTGAGTCAGCTCTTTCGGCCTCCGTCTTGGGCTTTGTACAAGACATATAAAAACACTCTCTTGTTGAGACAAACTCATTTCAGCCTCCATCTTGGGCTTTGTACAAGACACATATAAACCTCCCCAACGGAGTCAAAAATCCCTTTTAGCCTCAATCTTGGGCTTTGTACAAGACAGAAATAACATTTTCCCCGGAAAAGTCAAACTGTTAGCCTCCTCTTAGGTTTTATATAATGATATCCCTAAAGAGTCAATCTCTTTTTTGCCTCAATCTTGGGCCTTATACAAGACATAAACACTCTCTTGTTGAGTCAGTCTTATATAGCCTCCTCTTAGGCTTCGTATAAAGAAATCCCTAGCTGAGCCAATCAACCTTTTAGCATCAAACATGTGCTTTGATCAAAGCACACAAACATCAACAGTTCCTCTTTAGAGATGACAAATTCTCTCTCAGCCAAAACTCTTCAGCTTCATATCTTGGGCTTTGAACAAGATACAAATCACCTTTAGCTTCATGTCTTGGGCTTTGAACAAGACACCAAAACATCTTTTTCCTCCCATAGAATAGGAGGAACTACGATTGCTCTGATTTCCCTGTTTCGTTTAAACGGGAATACGTAGGCATAAGATTGTGAAATCTTAGCGAGCATACAAATCAAAAACTCTAGGTCCAGTACCTTCATACATCAGTCAGAAAAATTTTAGATACAATATCTTCCCAAAAGCCTCATGAACCTTAAGGACACTCTATTCTTAAGCCAAATAACCTAAGAGAGACCCACTATTTTGATAACATCTGTAAACCAACAGTCATCTGTTTAAACTCAGTATGCAAGCAGGGTTAATTGGAGACATCTATTTCCCTTCCTTAATCAACTTCAAAGGATAAAAAATGAATCAAACTGTAGCACCCCAAAGCGAAAGTGATTCGAAACCACAAAAACCGCGCTACACCCATCCATTCCACATTGTCTTCCTCCATCATATTTACCTAAGTTGGCACGCTATTTCCGGCTTGTCCTTCCTGCATATTCTCTTCTACAACAGCTTGTTCATCAGGGACATCATACTGAATATCATTATAATTTGCTCTATGTTTGAACTTGAACTCCTCGTCTTTAGAGTCCTAAAAATAACCCATCATAGTCAGGGTCTCCTGTGTGAATTCTTGATCAGGGGTAATGGTTACATAAGGAATACCCGGAACCTTTATCCCAGCCTTTTTTAATATACTATGAATACAGGAAGCATAACACAAAGAAGTATCTCTTGTAGTATCCCGGAGTGCAAACATTCAATACGTGAAGTAGTATGGCTAGTAGATGCGAATTTTGTTCTTCTGCAGATAGATTAAGTGAACTCCTGCTTGATCGACTCGAGAATATCCTCATTTCTTAGGCCTCAAGATGTGAGCGACAATCCATTGCAAAATAAGATCAACAGGTTTTAGTGTACCTGTTCTGACAGTTTTGGGACATAGATCGTTATTCACAAGACTGTCCGAGTAAGGATCACGCAACATTGAGTTCAATGCAGGTTTAAACTCATAGTTATTGACAAACTTAGTATCGGTCACTTTGGGGAGATCTGCAGTTTCCAACTTAAACAAACTATTCCAAACAGTATCATCCATAGAGCAGGTCTTATTATCCATAAGATACTGAAAATCCGTACCTGTGAATTTATCCAGAATTCCAGTGTAAAATAATCTCACCAGATCTTCATTGTACTTAGTGTCACATTCTAAGAATTCGTTAAATTTCTGAACTTTCAATAGTTCAATGACTTCTGAGAGATGATAATCGTCCTCCCTCAGTGGGTAATATACATACTGCTTAATAACAAAGCGATTTCAGAAGTCTTTGTTGAAAACCTCAGATAAAGCATCAGAAAGTAAAGAAAGAGCAGTTACCGGAGTTGAAGATGGCCCAACCCTTGATGTTGATGCTCTGGTAGACCTGTTTCCTATAAATCTTTGGGAAGCCATTTTTGAGCAATTTGATGAAGTCATATGAATAGTGCCAAACTGTGAAGGGATGATGAACAATGCACGTTTGATGATGATGAGAGGGTTAAAAGATAATCTTGATTCCAATGTAAAGTGAGAACCCCCTTTTAAGAACTTTGTTGATTGGAATTTTTGTGGGTTTTGAAGAATGTAGAGGTTATGGTTTGTTAGCGTTTGGAAGATTGAAGGAGATGAGAGACGAGGAGACAGAAGATAGAATGCATACACTTGGAAAATGAAAAGAAATAATGTTGTAGTTACTTTTCTAAGCATATGAAACGGCGCGCGCCTTCCCAAGAAAGAAAAATTCAGGGTTCGTCAGCGATGCGTCGACCTAAGCAAATCATGCATCGGCGCACGCTGAACAAATTTTGACAAATTTGAAAAAAAATTTGGGATGCGTCGACCATAGGTCGGCGTGCGCTGACCCGCGCCTTCATATGAGAAAAATCACTTTTCTTGAGTCGACCCAGGACATGTTCTGGTCGACTCAACCAAGTATAAAATGGAAAAATTCATGTTTTGATCTACTTATGCACCAAGTAATGATAAATAAAAAATGCCAACACAAAAATCAAACATTCAAATGGATAAAATATGCTTAATTGTGTAATAAACATCAATCAACACTTAACATGGTACATATATTTAAAAGAAACTTATGAAGAGGAACGATATTACCTTAATCATGATTGACGATGAATGCCCTCACATATAGCTCAATAATCTTTTACATTGTTAGTTAAAAACGTAAACAAGCACACATATATGTGGAGAGCCAATATATTGATGAATTCTCATGCACGATCTGAGATGTCGAGAACGCCTAGTTCCCTACGGATGTGAAAGAAAGGCTCTGTAGCTAGTGGTTTTGTAAAAATGTCAGCAAGTTAATTTTTAGTGTCAACATACTCGAAGACCACATCACCTTTCTCTACATGATCCCTAAGTAAGTGATGACGTATTTTGATATGCTTGGTGCGTGAATGCAATACGGGGTTCTTGGTCAAATTTATGGCACTTGTGTTATCGCATAAAATAGGAATACGTTCAAGTTTTAAATTGAAGTCGAGCAATTGTTGCTTAAGCCATAGGACTTGAGCACAACAACTGTCGGCGACAACGTATTCCGCCTCGGCTGTTGACAAAGCAACAGAAACTTATTTCTTGCTATGCCAACTCACCAAGGAATTTGAGAAAAAGTGACATGTGCCACTAGTGCTTTTCCTATCCGATTTGCACCCGGCAAAGTCAGAATCGGAGTAGCCAGCCAAGGAACAATCATTACCCTTAGAATACTAGAGCCCATACTTTGGAGTACCGGAGAGGCATCTAAGTATGCGCTTAACGGCTTTCAAATGAGATTCTTTGGGCCGTGATTGATACCACGCACACATGCAAACACTGAACATAATGTCGGGTCGAGATGCGGTAAGATAGAGGAGGGAACCAATCATACCTCTATATTTCTTTACCTCTACATCCTTACCATTCTCGTCACGATCAAAGTTGGCACAAGTAGGCATCGAAGTATCTATTGCCTTGCAGTTTACCATGTCAAAACATTTGAGAAGCTCGAGACAATATTTATTCTGACTCACAAATGTGCCCTCTTCGAGTTGTTTGATTTGTAATCAGAGGAAATAATTGAGCTCCCCCATCATGCTCATTTCAAACTCACCCTGCATCAAACTAGAAAACTCCTTGACCAAGATCATGCTAGTCGACCCGAAAATGATATCATCAACATAAATTTGTACCAAGATTAAATGTTTTCCTTGACGTTTAATAAAGAGGGTTGTGTCAACCTTGCCTCTTGAATACCCTTGATCAAGTAAAAATTTGCTTAGACGTTCATACCAAGCCCTAGGGGCTTGTTTAAGTCCGTACAAAGAACGTTTAAGTTTGTAAACATGATCGGGATATTCATGGAATTCAAAACCCGGAGGTTGGGCTACATAAACCTCTTCATTGATGTATCTGTTAAGGAAAGCACTTTTAATGTCCATCTGAAATAATTTGAAATTTTTAGTACAAGCGTAAGCAAGTAAAAGGCGTATAGCCTCGAGTCGGGCACCGGCTCATAAGTTTCCTCATAGTCGATTCCTTCCTTTTAGTTATACCCTTGCGCTACAAGCAGCGCTTTGTTTCGAGTTATAACTCCATTTTCATCGAGCTTGTTCCTAAACACCCATCGGGTACCGATTACTCGATGGCCTCGCGGAGGGGGGACAAGGTCCCAAACCTCATTTCTCCTGAATTGATTTAGTTCTTCTTGCATAGATAAGAACCAATGCTCATCGAGTAAGGCTTCCTTTGCATTTTTAGGCTCAACTTGCGAAACAAAAGTGGAGTAATAACAGAAGTTGCTTAGCTTAGAGAGGGTTGTTACTCCCTTAGAGATGTCACCGAGAATGTTGTCGATGGGATGGTCTTTGGAAGACTTCCAAGCTGGAGGAAGGTCATGCTTATTAGACGAATGATCCTCCTCACTCTTCATAGGTTGATGACCATTTTCCTCCTCAATACGCACTGCTTCAGGTTGATCAATTCCTTTATCAGTTTCCTTGAGTATGTCTTCTGAAGATACACCTGCACCATGAAAAGAACTACCTTCTCCGACATTTTTCGGATAAGACTCATCAAAAGTAACGTGTACCGACTCCTCAACAATATGTAACCTCGTATTATAAATACTATATGCCTTACTTGACTGAGAGTATCCAAGAAAAATACCCTCGCCGGCCTTGGCATTAAATTTACCAAGTGTCTCTTTACCATTGTTCAACACGAAACACTTACAACCAAAAATGTGAAGGTGAGAGACATTGGGCTTTCTCCCTTTTAAAAGTTCATACGGTGTCTTGTTTAGAATAGGCCGAATGAGCACCCTATTCAAAACGTAACAAGCCGTGGTTTCGGCCCAAAAGTATTTTGGAAGTCCACTCTCATTGATCATAGTCCTTCCTAATTCTTCCAAAATTCTATTTTTACGTTCCACAACCCCGTTTTGTTGAGGGGTACGTGGTGCGGAAAAATTATGATCAATTCCATGGCTTTCACAAAATGCTTCAAAAAGATGATTTTCGAACTCACCTCCATGATCACTTCTAATTGATACAATGTTCGTGTTTAACTTGTTTTGAGATAACTTAGCAAATCTTTCAAAGGCCGAAAAGGTATCACTCTTGTTTGCTAAGAAAATAGTCCAGCAAAACCGAGAAAAGTCATCGACCATCACAAAACCATAATAGTTACCACCAAGGCTTTTGATCCTAGATGGTCCAAAGAGGTCCATATGGAGGAGCTCAAGGGGTCTCATAGTTGAAACAATGTTTTTAGATTTGAATGAGATCCTTGTTTGCTTCCCCATTTGAAAAGCATCACAAAGATGATCCTTTGTAAATTTGATTTTGGGCAACCCGATGACTAGGTCCCTGGAGACTATTTTGTTAAGCAAATCAAAACTGATATGCAACAACCGTCTATGCCATAACCATGAATCTTCATTCATGGTGACTAGACACTTGTCGCCATTCAACGATACCTCATTTAAGTCTAGCATATAGACGTTATTCACCCTCAAGCCCTTAAACACATCCTTTTTGTCACTATTTTCAATTATGCAACAATCCTTTGAAAAAGATACTTTATAATTCTTGTCACATACTTGACTAATGCTTAAAAGGTTACGTTTAAGGACTTCCACAAGAAGCACATCAGAGATAGTAGTAGATGAGGGGTTACCTACACTACCTTTGCCGAGAATATGTCCCTTGTTGTTGTCGCCGTAGGTAACAAACCCCTTTTTCTTCGCCACAAAGTCGATGAAAAGAGATATGTCTCCTGTCATATGTCTTGAGCACCCACTATCCAGAACCCATCTTCTTTGGGTGGTCTCAAGACGTTGTACCTACATAGTCAATCAAGGGAAAGTAGGTACCCAATTCTTATTGGGTCCTTTATGGTGAGTGAAACCAGGATTGCATTTGGGCAACCATTGATAAATTCCTTTTGGAACAAGAAATCTTCTAAAACGACATTTAGCAATAGTATGACCTGGTTTGCAACAATATAGGCAATTACAGTTCATTTGACGTTTACCTTTGCTATCTCTATCTCGAATCACATACGTATACCTTTGATACGGATTATCCATACTTTCTCGATAGTGTGATCGATCAATAGCAAACGTAACTTTTGGCTTTAGAGCCTTGTCTAATTTGGCCTTAAGGGTTCTCACCTTTTTTTGCCAAATATGACAAGTATCACAACCCCAATTGAACCATGGAGACTTGTCCTCATCAATCTCAGCTTTTGATGTATCCACCATAGAGTTTTTAAGAGCTTCCAATTCCTTTTCGGAATCGGAAACCTTTTTCTCTAGATATGAAAAAATCTTTTTGTTTGAGGCTAAGCGTTGAAAAGCTTCCTTAGCCTCGTGGTGCAACATATCAAAAGCTTTTTGTAATTCTAAATGAGACATACTATTAGAGTGATCGTATTTAGACTGTTTTACCTCTTTCTTCTTGTTTTGACGTGCCATAAGACATAGATTGACGGATTCACTTTCGTCACTTGAGTTGTCATCTTTTTCCGACTCACTATCGCTCTCCCAAGCGATGTATGCTCGTCTAGATTTATTTGACTTTTTGTGTTGACGACTCTTATCCTTATCCTTGTCTTTCTTGAGTGATGGACAGTCCGGCTTGTAGTGCCAGGACTTTCCACAATTGTAACAAGATCCTCTCGACTTGCCACTCTTGTTGCCTTCATTTTTTGAATGCCTTCTAAATTTGACGAGATTTTTATCCGAGTGTTGAATTTCATTCTTTCGAATCTACCTATTGTATCTTTTCACAAATAGCCCCATGTCATTACTTGAATTGTCATCTTCATCATTGTTGGTTTCATTTTCATTTTGCTCTTGATATGTGGACTTTGAACAAGAAGCCTTAAGAGCGATCGACTTCTTTTCCGTTTCCTTTGTTGTCTCCTTCTTTACACTCTTCTCATGTTTTTCCAAGTTGATGAGCACTCGCTCATGTTCATCGAGTTTGCCAAATAATATCGTGAGGTCTTGAGTAGTTAAATCATTGGCCTCCTTGATCGCGGTGACCTTCGGTTTCCATTCCCTGTTAAGACACCTCAAGATTTTATTCGTAGTAAGCTCATTGGGAACCGGTTTACTAAGTGTATGTAATTTGTTGATTATATGAGTGAATCGTTTTTGCATGTCGGCAATGGTTTCCCCTTGCTTCATGTAAAAAAGATCAAACTCTTGCGTTAATGTGTTGATTCGGGCCATTTTCACATCATTGGTGCCCTCGTGGGCTACTTGTAAAGCATCCCACATGGCTTTGGCCGTTGTACAATGAGAGACTCGATAATATTCGTCAACTCCCAAAGACGAGATCAAAATATTCCGAGCCTTCCAGTCATAGTTGTACTTTTTCTCATCCTCATCATTCCATTGTGCTTCGGGCTTGGGAACAACAACACCATTTTCATCGGTCATGATTATTTCCATAGGACCGTTTAAAATAGCATTCCAAACCTTCCGATCAATGGAATTTATATGCACGCGCATACAATCTTTCCAGTAGCTATAATTCTCGCCTGTAAAAACTGGAGCTCTATTATAAGCCCCTTTAGGTTCGTTAGCCATTTTCTAAGAAATTATATCTAAGCACCAGATAAATCGGAGCTCGTGATACCACTTGTTAGACGATGGCTTGGATCTAGAAGGGGGGTTGAATAGATCCTACAATTTAATACACGCTTATGGTGTTCCAAAAATTGGTTTTAAAAAATTTAATGCGGAAGCAACCACCGAATCAATTCGTCTACAATGAACCGCTACTAGAAAAATCGGATATGCGTAAAGCCACTACGAATGATGCGACGGATGAGAAAAACCAAACAGAATCAACAATGCACAATGTAATCAGCTCAAATATATTCACTTGATATTATCTAATCACCAACGGGTGAATTTAACAAACTTAATTCACAAAGTGCTTTGTAAACTTGTCTTTATCAATTTCTCAAACACTTGTCGTGCAAGGCACTCCAAGTGTAAGTTTCAAAGTAATGTGAGTATAGAGCTAATCCAAATACAATCCAAGGGATTGTAGTGTTTTTACAAATCAATTATTCAGCTCTATACTACACTACACCAGAAATTTTCAATCAATTGATAATTCACAAGTTTAAACAATATCAAAATGTAAAAGTTTAGGGAAAGAGAGAACAAACACGATTTGTTTAGGCAGTTCCCCTTTCGTCCTCGCTAAGGGTACCTCTGCCCCTAATTCTGAAAATGGAATTGAGATATATATATATTGCTGTTGCAAATTGTATGTATAAGAGAAAACCGATATACCAAACCCTCAAACGTCTTTCATGTCAATGCACAGTCTTCTCTCCCCTTGATTCAAGATGAATTAAGTTCCTTGAATTTGGTTGAACAAATCACCGTCTCACACTACTTGATTGCAAGAACCTGCAGCTCTTTAATCCTCTCCACTCGGTCGATTTCGATCTTCCACAATTCGATCCCAAATCTTTCTTCTACGATCCTCCAACTGTTGCTACTATATTGAACGAATACTCCATTCTTCAATCACCTTCGCACGGCTGAATCCTTGTAGAGAAACTGATTTGTGCAAAAACCCCAAAATCACCTAGATTCTTGGAGGACAAAACCTAGGGTTTTATTCAAGAAACACCTACTGATTCTCAACCCAGCACGAAGGATACAACACACCTAAGTCTGAACGTTATCACTTCACACAATGCACAACACTAACAAAAATGGTTATGTGTAATTGTTAGAGGACACAAGGTTGAAGATGAAGATGAAGAGAAAAATCAGTACCTATTTCACGTTTCTTGTTGTTTTAAAATATGAGGAACCAACTATATATATGATACTATAACCAACTAACTCAGGTAGCAGCAAAAATAACATAACAGAATGCAGAAAAAATGACCCAAACCAGCGAAGAGTCGACCGCTCGCTGGATGAGGATCGACGGGCGCTTACCCGGTGAAGCGTCTATGCAAAAGGATCAAGCATACGTCGACCGCTACAGAACCATGCGTCGACGTATGAATGCTGAAAATGTAGAATGAGAAAACCCAGAAGCATGCATCGACCGCATGCATAGAAAGGGGTCAGCGTGCACTTACCAGGTCGTTTCATAAAATTGGTCAAGAGTGCATGAGTCGACTCATGCACAGGTTTGGTCGACGCAAGACATGAAAAATCCCAGAAATGAATTTTTCTACAAGTCTTCACCAATTTAGACACTAATCATGCATACTTAACACTAATACCATGATTATACTTATGTAAAAAATGTATAGGACTCTTCCTATATGTTTAGACACATGATTATCAATACTTGTATGTAATGCAAATGACAATGACATGATACCGTTTAGATTACAAACTAAGAGCTAGCCTACATTGTTGACATCATTAAAACAGAAACCAAGTGAGAAACACCTTGCCCTCAAATAAACTACCTTAATGCTTTGGCTTGCATATGTCATCGCAGCTGACCCAAGCGATACCTGCCTTGTCCACAATACCGAACCAAAAAAACTTTCTTTGTATTACAATCAATTTTTTGGCGACCGCAGAAGAAATTTTAAAGAACTAAAGGTAGTGTATTGGCAGATTTTAAAGCACGTCATTAATTAATGTGAGTCTTCCACCCATTGATAGCATATGGCCCTTCCAACAAGAGAGCTTTGATTTGAACTTATCTATAACAGTATTCCAGAATTCCAACCTTCTATGATTCCCTCCTAGTACCAGACATGAAAACTTTGTGGACAATACTCCTTTTCTGCACATTAGGAATTGAGATATCGCTTCCATAAAATCTTCTTTCAAACCAACACCTATGATACAACTTTTTAAGAAATTTACGCTCAAACCGGAGACGATTTCGAAGCCATGCAAGACAGCTTTTAGGCCCCAAAGGTCGGACCAAGAGTCATTACAGATGAGGAGGGTATCATCTGTAAATTGCACCAAACTGACAAATTCAGAATTGTTGAATTTGAAGCCTCCCAGGTTAGAATTCAAATTTGCTCGCTTCACCATGAAGGTTAAGCCTTCTGCTACTATAGCAAAGAGTAGAGGAGACAGTGGATCTCCTTGTTTGAGACCACGAGACGCTTTGAAATCTTTCGTTGTGCCTCTGTTCACCACAACTGATAACCAATAATTCATAACCGTCCCACGCATCCATTGTAACCATTTTGCACTAAAATTCACTGCCTGCATGATTTGAGTGAGAAAATCCCAGTTTACACAGTCATATGCACGAGAGAAGTCCACTTTAAATAAAAGACAAGGTATTTTCCTTCTTTTTTCCATATCAAGGATTTTATTCGTCAAAAGAACACCATCCAAAAGCTGCCTACTAGGAATGAGTGTTGATTGTGAGCTTGAGATAAGCCTACCGATAACTTTCAACAATATATTAGCCACCAATTTGGAAATTACTTTGTAAATACTACCCACCAAACTTATTGGCCTATAATCGTCCAACACCATAGGTTGCTCCTTCTTGGGGATGAGAGGGATAAAGGAAGATACCATTGTTTTGCCAAATGCCCGCAGGAATGGAAATGTTGTATAGAAGATACCACATCACATCCAACAATGTTCCAACATTTCTTGAAGAATTCTAAGTTGAATCTGTCAGGACTAGGGCTTTTATTCCCATCACAGTTGTTAGTGGCTTCAACAATCTCACTTTCTGTAAAGGCCTCCATTAAACTCCTGTTTTCAGCTTCAGACAGTTTGGGAAGATCATTCATTCTCAGCTGTGGTTTGGCTCCTTTAGGATTTTTGAACTTTGATCCGAAAAGCTCCGCTACCGCCCTTTTTACACCCACCACATCCTCCACATCTTCGTTTAAGTTAATTAATAGTATTTTAAGTTAATTAATAGTATTTTAATAACAATGTTTTAAACACCGAACAGAATCGAACGGTTCAACCAGTTAGATCGAGAACCAGAGCTGAATCTGATCCGGTTAACCTTTCAAAATTGCTAATGGGTCAAGACTGGACTAAAATCGAAAAAATTGAATTAAACCGTTTAAAATCGTTCGAACCAAAGAACCGGAGTCGATTTTGTAAAATCGTCCGGTTCAAATAAATGCATCAAATTAATCATTTTTATTTAATTTCTTGAGAAAATTTAATATGTCAATATCAAAAATTAAAACATTCGTCAAGCACAAAAAAAAATATTTTTTTTTTACAATATCTTTTTTTCTTCTTTCAACTACACTTCATCGTCCTCACGTCATCTCTTTCAAACATAGTCACATTGTCTAGCTTATTATTGATTTTCATTCAAATTAATATTGTTGTCGTTGTCAATTATAAGTTGTTGGTCGTCGTTCAAGTCAAATCTGTTTATTGATGTACAATGTAATTCTATCTTATTTAAGTTAAGTATTTTTAATTATTTAAATTTTATTTTAGTTATTATGTTGTGTTATTTTAACATTGGTTTAAATTAGTTTAATTTATTTTATTGTAATTATTTAATTTGTTTAAATTATTTTTAAATGACGATTGAATTTAAGTGTACAATTATGTTGTGTTATTATATGTATTATTGATATTGTTGTATTAAGTTCATAATAAATTTTTAAAATATTTATTTTATTAAGTTGTAAATATATAATTGTGTGTGACATATTTATAAAATTTAGTTTTATATTATTAATTTATTTAATAAACGGTTCAACAGATTTAATCGGTTAGATTTAAGGAGACGTTTTTCGATTTGAGTATACTAAAAATTTAGTGGAACAAGATCTCTACAAACATTTTATAAAAGGAGTTTAACTTTTTGTGTATTAAAAAATAGGACAGATTACAAACATGTTTAAAAATGTCATTCCCAAGCAATACTAAAAGCAAGAGGAAGATAAATCATGTTTGTCAATAATTAAATAAGAGAAAAGTATCCCTAACACATTCTAATCCAAAGTTTACGGCCCTCAAATTTAACATAATCTAGTACTTAATTTATATAGTGGCACAATGGGAAGGAACCTTTTGCTCTGCAGAATATAAAATATTAAAATTGATGTTGAAATAGAAAAACAACTCCTAGGAAATAGATGATATAAGATGCTCACTGCTATGATATCCATGGCTCGGATCTTAAGATATTTTTGTATGCATTTTCTGTTTGGGAAAACATATTTTTAACGAGGCTAAACATTAAAAAAATCATAATATTCCAATAATAGAAAAGAATGAATGTGAATGTTGGATTCGGAGATAGAGAAAAATACCATGGAGGAGTATAAGATAAAAAATAATTGTATTAAGACAGGTAACAATATCATATTTTGAGTCAAAAATACTTCTCAAAAAATTTATTGATGACAATTTCAAGTTATTTAATGGGGAATGGGGCCGAGAACAATTTTTCAATAAACATTATTGTTCTTACTATTCAATTTATTAAAGGTGATTTTTAATATGTCCACCTAAAATTAATTAGTGTTGGTCAGTATTTATAGAGTACAGTCTGGTCTTTCTCGTAAAGCATTTCAATTTTTTAAAGGTTTTATCTTTGAAAAAATGTGTATAAGTAAGAAAATCTAGATCGGGTCATCCCAGTCCAGAAGAGTCTGTCATGGTTTCAAGACATTTTATGAAAAATAATCGAGTTGAATGTGAATAGGCTAAATCAAAAAGGTCAATCCAAGGTGATTGTATCTTGCTGCTGACTTATACTTTTCAAATGCTCTGACACATCATTCAAGGCGAATGAATAGTCATAAATGATCGGTCTCTAATATAGAAGCAAGAGACTTGATTCTCATTAATTATCCTCAGATAGACAAGGAGACAAAGATCGTAATGACCAATCAATTGTCATTAGGGATTCATAACATACAAGATTATATATAAACTAGCAATCATGATACGAATGTGCGAAACATTTTTCCATACGATATATACTCATATTTGCGATTCTTACTAGCTCAACACCGGTAGATTTATCAATTGGTATATTAAGTGTGTACACACCCATATCCAACCTCAACCCCTTTATTGTCCCATGATGTTAAGGGCGGCCAACAGCAACGATGATGATTGAGCCTCCATAGTGGATAAGCTCGTCGCTATAGAGGAATTGCATCGACATAACGAAACATTTCAAAACAACATATGTGGTGTACAATGACAACAATTACAACCAATGATTGACGACTAGGAAGAGATTTGAGACGCATAGGTCCCAAACAACTTTAAATCGCCCCCATGGCGATGTTTTATGGCGAAAGTGGTTCTCAAAAACACATCATTGCTATCAACACAAAATGGAATTTATTAGAGCGACTAACTCGCCAAATGCAAACAGATGGCATAAACGTTGAAAGAAGCAGCCCTCCAATGGTATAGAGTCTCTCGAGATTCCCCATAACCAACTACCAAGTCCTTATGAAGAAGGTGATTGTTGTAGAAACAAAAGTAAGTTTGTAGCTATCATATCCATGGAGACTAGTGGTTTCAAAACACCATTCAATAGTTTTTAAGATCTTAAGTAAAGAATGATTTTTTAGTTTATTGTGATGCGTGAAAATAAATGACAGAAAATAAATGGCAGAAAGTAAAATGGAGATTTCGGTGTTAAAGTACGAAAACTTGTTAGAGGTAGATTTTGTCATTATGTATTTACCATGCACAACCATAAGTCAATAGTACGCTTCTCTACACAGCTATTAATATTACCACTTGTTGCTCTCATTCGTATCTCCGTTTGGTCTCCACGTCGTGAGATCAGTGCATTACGTAATAGTCGGTATCTCAATCTATTAACTAACGCCGAGCATTAAGCTCCAACAATTACAAAGGACTAAGACTCCACACCTATCTTACTACAGTATGTGCAGATATTGAACTTAACCCTATCTTTAGGCATTAATATACAATAGATAATTATCTTGGATCTAGCAATGACCAACATCTTTAGATGTCAAGTCACACCACGAAAAGAAATTTTAGGTAGCAAATACAAAACAAGCATTACGATTAAAGAGTCATCAATATTAAAACTTGAGTAGAATTACGTGAAAGACCATAACCTATTTAATATATATATATATATATATATATATATATATATATATATATATATATATATATATATATATATATATATATATATATATATAAAGTACATCTAACCCCTAACAAAGAGATTTTTATCTACGCTTACTCATCGTAGCCATCGGTAATCCTGCAAAGTTGACCTTGGAATTTATATGCTCTGTCACTTGAGCAGCGTTTTCGCCTTTAGGCTCCCTCTCTTATTCTCCTGTTGTAGATTATTCCGTTTGGGAATAATAAATGGATGCTCTAACTCAGCGAAGGAACCAGAAATGATGAGAGGTGGATAATTGTTGACCTTGAACGGTAGCCCCGATCTCCTTTACGGCGGCGCAGGATGTACCTACATGGTTATAACTTTATCCCCCAAGTCAATTCAAGATTCAAAATAAGTAAAGTGAAATTGGAGATCAGAGATTGTGTACTTTATCATAGTGTGTGAACCATTTTTATGTTTTGTGTTGAGTAGAGTGGGGTTGAGATGGATTGGGCCTTGGTCAGTTAGGCCTTTTGTCCGGTCCAGAACAGTTGCCCTCAAGGCATTGTCGAGTACTGAATTGATCTACGAGAAACCTTTTATATTGCTGATTGACCTCCATGTTGTAATCTGGGATAGAATGGAACTAATTGCTTGAGAACAATTTTTGAAAAGTAACGGGGAAATGACACATTTAATGCAGCTCCATCATTAAGACGCTTTGTGTTGGAGCTAATATAGTAGCAAGCAAAAATATATAAGTAACCCAATTTATCGTTCTCCACAGGGATCAGTGCGAGGGAAAGAATGCCATTCAACGGTATCTATATTTCTAAGCTTATGATTCAAAAGTTCTGGTTTAAAGCGAACCAAAAGCAAATGCGAAAAATGTAAAGACGGAAAATATAAAGTAAAGACAGAATTATAAACGGAGCCTTGTTGGAATTGGATCTCATCAATTGATAACACATGCATTCTTCTAATCAAGTAAACACAAATAAATCATTTGCCTAATATCCTCGCGTATCACACACAACAGAGGTTATGTCTAACGCAACGTCGAGAGAACAATCGTATTGTCTCATTGGTGATGTCTCACGCAACAAAACCAACACAGAGCTTTAAGAGTTGATACTCACGTAAGTGTTAGGCCTAAATCTATGTCTAGAGTTCAATCCTAACAGATATTACTATAACATCCATATCAAATAAATGATTTCTTCGTATTTAAACAAGATCAAAATACGTACACACGCTTAACTCTTTTTACATGTATTCAACTAATTTATCCAATGAATGTGAATATCCTTCTTCATCACTATTATCACGCATCCTCGCGATACCGTATTGATCCTACTCATGCTAGCCATGCTACATAATCAACACAATATAACAAAAGATAAAATGAATATCAATTCACAAACCATGTCAAAAGCTTGCTCATTGATAGAAGAAAATCTAAGACCAAAGATTTGTAAAGGTTTTGTCAAGACCACAAATAATCAATCAAAGACAACAATAATAGAAAATCAGAATTCAATCCACAAACATACATTAGATGAAATACATAAGGTATCAAAAGATTACATCCAACACCAACAAGAAATTGAAGCTCTTACCTTCTCTCCCTTGAAAATGAAGAGATGTAATGTTCTATGCTGAAAACTACAAGTTCTCACTCTCCAAAACTAAAAACTTAACCTAAAAAGTGTGAAAATTCTATTTATACAAGTTCAGGATTTTCACCGTTCGCACTGCGAACCATTCATTCGCACATCGAATGGCTAAAAACAGGCACTTCAGGTGCCTCTGCTGATCAAACCGCCCCAGAAAATTCATGTTACTTCGCACTGTGAAGGATTTGTTCGCACTGTGAACCTTCGCTTTCCCGTTCGCACTGCGAACTTTAGCTCCTTTTGGTTCTGTCCAAGTCTGGGACCATTCGCTGGGACCTTCGCCAGAGTTCGCAAAGCGAACCTTCGTTGGCACTCGCCTTCCCATTCGCAAAGCGAACCAACTGATCCATTTCCTCATTTCTTTGACAGCTTGTACCATTTCTTGTGTCTTACACTTTGATCAATTCATGCCTTATACTGCACAATAACACACATATTACAAGCACCAAAGGTATTTTCTTAAGGTTAGAAGAACAATAACAATCATGGATAAAAACCAATGAAAACATGAGGAAAGAGTGGAAAAAATGCAAAGAAAGATATGTCATTTTTAGGTCAAATATGCACCTAACAACTCTCCCCAACTAAACTTTTGCTTGTCCTCAAGCAAAGCTTCCCTCATGAAAACAAGAGGATTTGCTCAAGCATAAGATTCAACCAAAGCAAGATAAATGCGGACAAGCACGAAAATGCGCACAAGCAACATTCACCACTCAATAGAATCGAACAATGACCAAGAATTAAGTTCTTAAACAAATATCATAATTGGTTCAAAGAACAACTAGGTTTTCATACTTGAATCACTCTAACACTCCTCTTCAGAATAAGAATGAAGAAATTGACGCGTTACAACCGCGGGGAAATTTCACTCACCCGACAAACAATGCAAATAACAATCAATTCATACAACATCTAACAATCAAAAATGAAAATATGGAAGCAAAAAGATCACTAAGGTCTTTAAGGTTATAGCTTGGTCGGGTTCACAACAAAGGGACATTTCTAAAGGCCATTGAATCGAAATTGCCGATGAATGATATTTACTCATTACAACTTCATTGACCATTCTCATTCCTTTACCACCAACCTTCTCAAACTTACTTATGCACAATTATTTCATCTCTATTTTTCCTCATCAAACAAGCATTATTTTTCTTTTGTTTTTCACATTCATATTTACACTTTTTCATTTCATGCTTGTTTGAAATTTTTCAAAAGTTGAAAGCAACCTACCATCTTTTTTTTCATTCTCCCCAACTTGAATTCAACCAAACCTCAAGTGAATGATCCTTACTTTTTAAGGCAAGGAAATCAAATTAAAACAATGTTCAAAGGTTCAAGAAGAAATTTTTAGAAACTCACAAAATTCAATGATGAACCACACTTTCAAATTATGTATATAAACAAGTTCATCACTAAAATGAGATCTAAACTGTTTAGGCTCAAAAGGGCTAACGAATTCTCACTACTCACGGGTAAGATACTTTTGGATGCGGTTGTGCTCAATATAAACAAATGCCTTGATCATTTCTAATGCTTCCACAAAATCACAATAATCAAAAGATAAAGCATGAATCAAACGAATTAACAAAGTTACCAGTCATCCTAGCATTTAGTAAACAACGGAGGTTTCCTCACAAAAAGTGGCTTTTGGACCTAAGTGAAACAAGCATTCAAACAAGTTGAAAATGAAACAAGAATACACATTTGCACAAAGCACAAAATTCTTAAATCATTCTAACATTCTATAAAGCAGTACAATTTACCAGGCATACTTTCAACGCTCAACATCCATCCAGACTCGGTCGAAGCTTCATTGAATACTTTTATACACAAAGCAACCAATCTAGAAGGAGTTCTCATCATTCCTGATCACACTAGAGAAAACATTAAAGGAACACAAATGCATATAATATTAACAAATTTAGAAAGCTTAAAAATATAGAAACTATGCGATGCGATTCAATATCTAAACACCGATCCCCGACAACGGCACCATTTTGTTGAAGCTAGTATAGCAGCAAGCAAAAATATATAAGTAACCCAATTTATCATTCTCCACAAGGATCAGTGCGAGGGAAAGAATGTCATTCAACGGTATCTATATTTCTAAGCTTATGATTCAAAAGTTCTGGTTTAAAGCGAACCAAAAGCAAATGCGGAAAATGTAAAGACGAAAAATATAAAGTAAAGACAGAATTATAAACGGAGCCTTGTTGGAATTGGATCTCATCAATTGATAACATATGCATTCTTCTAATCAAGTAAACACAAATCAATCATTCGCCTAATATCCTCGTGTATCACTATCAACAGAGGTTATGTCTAACGCAACGTCGAGAGAACAATCGTATTGTCTCATTGGTGATGTCTCACGCAACAAAACCAACACAGAGCTTTAAGAGCTGATACTAATATGTCTAGAGTTCAGTCCTAACAGATATTACTATAACATCCATATCAAATAAATTATTTCTTCATATTTAAACAAGATCAAAATACGTACACACGCTTAACCCTTTTTACACGTATTCAACTAATTTACCTAATGAATGTGAATATCTTTCTTCATCACTATTATCACGCATCCTCGCGATACCGTATCGATCATACTCATGCTAGCCATGCTACATAATCAACACAATACAACAAAAGATAAAATGAATATCAATTCACAAAACCATGTCAAAAGCTTGTTCATTGATAGAAGAAAATCTAAGACCAAAGATTTGTAAAGGTTTTGTCAAGACCACAAATAATCAATCAAAGACAACAACAATAGAAAATTAGAATTCAATCCACAAACATACATTAGATGAAATACATAAGGTATCAAAAGATTACATCCAACACCAACAAGAAATTGAAGCTCTTACCTTCTCTCCCTTGAAAATGAAGAGATGTAATGTTCTATGCTGAAAACTACAAGTTCTCACTCTCCAAAACTAAAAACTTAACCTAAAAAGTGTGAAAATTTTATTTATACAAGTTCAGGATTTTCACCATTCGCACAGCGAATGGCTAAAAACAGGCACTTCAGGTGCCTCTGCTGATCAAATCGCCCCAGAAAATTCACGTTACTTCGCACAGCGAAGGATTTGTTCGCACTGCGAACCTTCGCTTTCCCGTTCGCACTGCGAACTTTAGCTCCTTTTGGTTATGTCCAAGTCTGGGACCATTTGCTGGGACATTCTCCAGAGTTCGCAAAGCGAACCTTCGCTGGCACTCGCCTTCCCATTCGCAAAGCGAACCAACTGATGCATTTCCTCATTTCTTTGACAGCTTACACCATTTCTTGTGTCTTACACTTTGATCAATTCATGCCTTATACTGCACAATAACACACATATTACAAGCACCAAATGTATTTTCTTAAGGTTATAAGAACAACAACAATCATGGATAAAAACCAATGAAAACATGAGAAAAGAGTGGAAAAAAATGCAAAGAAAGATATGTCATTTTTAGGTCAAATCTGTACCTAACAACTTTGTCACCCATTCTTAACATGTGCGATGATGTAACCAGTTATGTTGTGGAGCGGTTCATAGAGTTCTTAAGTTCACTTGATTTTGGCATGTTACCATTAGTGGAATTATAGTATTTGATACTGTGATCTCTATTCCTACTTGGTCTTGATCCTTTAGTTGTCATTGCTTATAAATAGAGTGAGTCGAATATTTAGAATTTTTCGCAACTTTTTAACTTTTAAGTTTTCAATTACTTTCTAGAGAAAATGTCTTTTTCCCATCTTCTTGAGAACATCACCTGAAGTTATTCAAAGTTTCGTTTAAAGCTTTCTCCTTTTCACTCCTCCTGCTTCATCCATAATCAGGTATCTTTCTAACTCAAGTTTTACATTCTTCTTTCCTTATTCCCTTAGTTAGGATAAGTGAGAACATTGTCTATTTAGTCATTCAGGGGTGTAAACCTCATATGGGACATCTTTTGTTTCTCCGTGCACTATTCTGAGTGATGATCACGTGGGACCGGGAAGTTATATCAATACCTGGAGATTCTGGCTCATAAAGAATATCTGGGAACTCCCTAGAGGAAGACACTTTTTCTTCTGGGGTGTTAGACGCCCTTGTGCCCAGTGTCGGTGGAGGAATAAGTCACGTTGGGGTCCCAATGTCCTCTCTTATCTTTGTTGGAATATGAGGTATGTACCAATTTTAAAATGAGGGACCTTGCTAAAATTTCATTCAGACCTGCATGCAGATGTTAGGTCATAAGCCTACCGATGTTGAGGTGCTGGAATGTTTGAATCTTAGAATTTGACCGGTAGTACCGGAGTACACTGGGGCAGATGTGAAGGTAATAGGAACTTCCTTCACTTTGAGCAATGATGCCTCCCTTAGCGATGCGTTGATGCTAACATTGTGATCGGCGACTCTTCGTAGTGGTTGAAGACCCTTTAGAGTGGTGGGTGTTTCTAGTGCTAGGAGAGAATAAGATATGTATCTATTTTGATGATTGCATGGTCGTTTTTCATGAATGCTTGTTTATAAGAGTTGGGGTCCGGTTGCCATTTTCAGAGTTTGAGGTAGTCATCCAAAAACATTTAAAGGTTTCCCAATCCTAGCTTCATCAGGGGTCATGGGCATATATAAGGGTCTTCCAACTCTATTTTGAGCACAAGTCATGGAAGTCTTCTATTAAATTATTCTTCGATCTTTTCCATCTGAGGCGTACCTCCAGGGGTAATTTTCATGATTAGGGGCTCGTTCGCTTCCATCTAGCCCATCAGCGGTTCGACCCTTTTATTATGGATTTAGGCGATTTTCTGGGATGGTTTTTATTGGTGAAACCCCTCACTCTCATGGCTCACTCCATTTTCTGTTACCTTTCTATCGATCCTCCTTTCCCTTGTCGGGTTTTGTACCCAAAATATTGCTCCAGGCTTCATTTCAAATGGTCTACTTTCTCCTTTTGAACCAAATCGGGTTCTCTATCTCCAGATGAGGTGACGGTTAAAAAGGAAACTAGCCCTTGGTTTCAAGGGCTTGGTTATGACTAAGGGTTCAGTCCTAGCGAGATGCACCCTGCAAAAGTGCGGAAAAGGCAGATTGATACTTGCTTTATCTTGAGTGCAGTTAGTGTAGTTAATTTTGAAGATATTAGGAAGTTTTTGGCGAGGGTGGAGTCTTCATGCTTTATTTCTCTCTTTTTTCTTGGCATGCGTGATTACACTCTGTAGATAGCATGGACAAAGTAAGTAAAATATGTTCTACCGCCTTGCAGATGCCCAAGGTATGCGGGTTGTAGTGAATACGGGTACTTCTATTTCTACCCTCACTTCTTTAGTAGCTACTTCTCCTTCTCCGGCCCCGTCACCTACCTCAACTATAGGAGCTTCGACTCATGTGCTAGAAATAGGTCACCTTGTGGGCGCTAGCGCCATTTTACCAGTGGAGGAACCAATTTCTCCTCTGGCTTCGATCAAGAGGGCTTGGAATGATGGACAACAATCTCCCCGGGGGAGACTTTTCGAAAATAAACTCGTGTCTCTGAGATAGTTTCTCTAGGGAGGCGACTCCTTTTATAAAGATACTATATATGTTCTCTTATCGGCTTCCACACGCTCCTAAAGAGGTTGCTGCTATTATCTCAGCATCACATTTATCCTTCATTCAGAATCTTCATGAAATGGATTAAATGGAAATGGTTTATGAGCTTGATCACAACATATTCAAAGCTGCGTCTATTTTCTCTGCTGTTTCTGCTTTATGAGTGATATATTGGCCCCTGGTAATCCCTTTAACGAGAGGGATATTTGGAAAGGGAAGGCCGAAGCTATGGATGTGAAATGCACCAATCTTTAAAAGGAGATTTTTGCACCGCATGAGGAAGTTAAGGTTGTTAACTCTTTGCAAGATACAATGACAATACATTGCGCTCCTTATTTCTTGGGGGCTTGCGTGACCGAGCTGAGAGATGATCTTAAAGATGCAGAGGAGTGGCATAAGGTTGATTATGAATATGTTGAGGAGAATGCTCGCCAGGTGGAAAAGTACCAAAAAGATGTAGCTGCCTTGAAAGCTCTCCAAGACGAGGTGGACGCTCTGAGGCGCCACTTCATGATGCACTCGAGCAGACTATGCATGATGTGATAAATATTTTACATTTTTTTAATGAATGGAATTTTCTTGTATATAAATAAATAGAGTTTTTTTAGAGTTGCTTTACCAGATCCAAAGTGTTGCATATTAATTTATGAGAATAATTGTTTACATCACTACCATTTACGAGTAATATTTTATGTATGAGTAAAGTAAAAGTCAAACATCTACAAAAATTTAACGGCTATGATTCATTGAGCGTATAAAACTTTTTTATACTATTAATACATTTCAATTAAATTCTTAATTTATTATTGGAAAAAAAATCTATTTTAAACTAATAAAAAGGGTTTAAATAATTTAATACAGCTTTTAAATTAATTTAGTACTTTTAGGAGACATTATTCTGTTTCATTAAGATCTCTAAAAACATTTTATAAAAGGAACTTGACTTTTTAGAAAATGTCATTCACCAGCATATTAAAAGCAAGATAAGTTATGAGTTGTCAATAATTAATTAAGGGGAAAAATCCCTAACACTATCTTATCCAGATGGTAGGGTCATTAAGTTTAACATAGTCTAGTACATAACTCATCTAGTGGCACAATGGAAAAGAACCTTTTCCTCTGCAGAATATAAAATATGTTGAAATAGAAATACAACTCCTAGAAAATAGATAATAAGATGCTCAACTGCTACGATATCCATGGCTCGGATCTTAAGATATTTTTGTATGCATTTTCTGTTTGGGGAAACATATTTTTAACGAGGCTAAACATTAAAAATCATAATATTCCATTAACATATAAGAATGACTGTGAATGTTGGATTCCGAGATAGAGAAAAATACCTTGGAGTAAGGGTGGACAAAATGATGACACCCTTCCAAAATCGATAAAATTGAATTCAAAAATAATCAAATGGATAGGTTTAAACGGGTCACTGGGTCACTGGACGGGGGTTCTGATGTTAAAATTGAAATTATTTCAAATTGAAACCGACCGGTATCTTACACTATGTTTCAAATTTTTAATCAACAATAATATGTATTGATAGATAAGAGAGCCGATGTGACATACTAATTGGGAATATAAGAGAGCAAGCGAAGTTAAAATGGAAAGAAAATATATATTTGTTGTCATTTGTTAGAGTATCTCTAACGGTGCAACCCATTTTTGAATTGTTTATGGAATTCAGTAAGACACATCATTTTCAAGCCACTCATCCAATTTTCATTTCAATTATGCAACTCTAAAGAACCCATATTGGGTCCCACCAATATTGATATTTTATAACAATTATAATACTAATGTTAAAATTAATACACTAAAAGACAAAAAAAAATTTAATGAATTTAACTTTCTCCGTACTGTTTCTTCATAGATTGCAACGCTGCATTAGGATGCAACAGTAGCGCCATGCTGACCTTTTTTCAATGGCAAATGGTGTAAATATACATGCCATGTTGGCGAATTATTCATACAAACCAACCGTTGGAGATGCTCTTAAGGCATTGTCCTAAGCGATTAGGGTGCATTTTTCATTGGCCAATCAATTGGATATAAATGCCAATAAATTAACTAGTACAAAATTTCCTATTATTTTTTATGATAGCTCCCAATTCATTTGGTATGACTAGGGTAGTTTTAGATATATTTGTTTGAGAAAAATAAGTTAAAAAACTCGTTTTAGTGTGCTTATGATTAGCCATATAACTTTAAAAGAAAGTTCTTATGCTTTTACAATACTTATTAACTCAGACATATTAAGGCGAGCTTTCACACACTACAAGACTTGTCAAATTCTTCAATCTTGTAGGCACTTGTTTGAATTTACTTGGTTATGAGGCTTGAGTTATATTCGATTAAGGTGTCATCATCAGAGGATTAAAATCATCAAACCCTATTTCTTGTACTTGCATCTTTAATTGCTTTATACTTTACTTTAGTTTTATTCATTCATAACATATTTAGTTGTCATCATCATACGAATAGTCATCTTCAAGACTTCTTTATGAATGATCTCGCCTCTTGGGCAAGATTTTTTTTTTTGGAAATCTTGGTATCCGGTCATGCGAGCGACTAATCCAAGAGGGACCAATCCCACCATCCACTAGCGGGGGCCCTGTTTAAAGCCGGAGCAAAGCTCCATATAGACTGGTCCACATAAGGGTTGATTGCACCTAATAGGATTCGAACCTGAGACCTTGAGAGGAGCACACTCTCAAGACCCAAGCCTCCACCACTAGGCCAACCCTTGGGGGTTCCCTTGGGCAAGAATTAATGTAGGATCCCATCTAATGAAACTTTAAGTCCCTCAGGCGAGGAGTTTAGATAGACCTGTTCGGTGGGACTCTTAGTCCCTCAAGCGAGGTTAAGTTGAGCCTGGATGATGAGATTTCATGACCCTCAGGTGAGGCATTAGACCTTTCGGGCGAGACTTCTATCAAGCCCTCAGACGAGAATTTTAAGCTAAGTTTATTGGGCTATACTTCGGTCGCGCCCCTTGGGCAAGATTTTTGTTGTTCCTTTTGATTGGCTGCTTTAGGTAAAACAACATATCTACAACTTGTATTTTGTGCAGAGGCAACATGTGGAATAAGATGTTTCATCATGTGTTCCAGCATCTAGCCTCAGTTTGCAGACCAAGACTTGTGAGTGAATTTATGCGCATTAATGTTTGTATCTAAGAAGATTTGTTCAGGCCAAATTAATGCTAAAGTGCTTGACAGAAAGATTTGGTTGTAAGCAACTTGTTGAGAAAGATATTAATCATATGTTGTGTGATATTTTCGCGTAAGGATTGGGTTCGGATTATCTTCAGATTTGTTTGTGTTAATTTCTTCAGAAGATGCAGAAGTTTGCTTTTGGAAGAAGTTTGTTAATTAATCCAAATCAATTTGGAAAATATTTTATTAAATCGTGAATATGGATGATATGATTTAATTAAAATATTTGGATTTGATTTAGTCAAAGAAGATTTGATTGGATTTGTTGTAAGGGGAGATTTGGTTCAGATTTATTTAATATAAGATTTACTCTACAAAGAAGATTTATATTCTATGAAGAGAGTTAGTTTGGATGTTCTGGTGCAACATGTGGAACACGATGTTACGGCATGTATGTAGTGTAACATTTGGTCCTTGTTAGCAGACCATGATGGATCTTATTAGGTGCGAAATTTATGATTTTTTCAATCAAATTTGTTGCATATTTGTTGCAATTCATTTATATTGATTTGTTTGATTAGATTGGACGTGATTCATTAAATTTAAATTGGAGATTTAAATTTGATTTATAACAAGTCATATCTTTTGGAGACTCTTGTGGAAGAACAAATCGCAACTAAATCTTCTATATTTCTAGACATGATTTTACTCAAGGAGAAAAGCCCAGAAAAAACATTGTTATTTAAGGAGACTCAAACCTCACATTTAAGGTGTGCATGTATTGAAGACTCATTGTGTTAGGGTTTCTATTTTTGAGTGTATTTGTTTGAGTGTATTTTTTTGAGTTATTGTTGTGCACTACTCTAGTGCCTGATTTATATCTTAAGGCATGAAGTTTGGTCTGTTAGTTGAGTTGGCACGGGTGGGATTAAACGGGTCACTGGGTCTAGGAGTGAGTGATTTTAGCTTTGTGTGAGTATTATTGAACGGGTTTTGATGTTAAAATTGAAATCTTTTCATATTGAAACCTAAGAAAGTGATGTGACATACTAATTGGGAATATAAGAGAGCAGACTAAGTTAAAACGAAAAGAATATATACGTGTGTGTGTGTGTGTATATATATATATATATATATATATATATATATATATATTCATTGTCATTCGTGTTAGGAAAAACAAAGCATAGAGAAAAAGAGGAACACAATAAGAAAACAAGAGATTAACATGGAAATTCCAAAATCAGAAGAAAAAAAAAAACCACGACAGTTGTCAAATGACAACCAGAGAATAACACTATTTGAAAATTGTTATAACACATAGACTATCCTCAACCACCCCAAGGCCCCAATACACCCACACTCTCCAAAGCAAATATTTAACTACCCCTCACAACACTCTAAAAAAAGAGAATAAGAGAAAATATAAAAAGTCAGATACAAGCTTAAAGTGTTTTTGATTGGTGAATTTTGGAATGAAGAACTTGAATCTTATATATAGCTTTGGAATCTCTCTTCATTCACAAAATAAGCGATGTGGGACTTCTTTAACATGTATATTTTCAACCAACCCCAACAGTTCGTTAAGAAATTGTCCTAAGCGATTAGGGTGCATTTTCCACTGGCCAATCGATTGGATATAAGTGACAATAGATTGACCAGTACAAAATTCCCCATTACTTTTTATGATAGCTTCCAATTCATCTGACATGAAAAAGGTATTTTTAGAAATATTTGTTTCAGAAAAATAATTTATAAAACTCGTTTTAGTGTTTTTGTGATTAGCCATATAACTATAAAATAACGCCCGTATGCTTTTACAATACTTATTCACTCAGACGTATTAGGGCGAGCTTTTACACATTATTAGACTTGTCGGATTCTTCAATTTTGTAGACACTTTCTTGAGTTTTACTTGGTTATGAGGCTTGAGTTATATTCCATTTAGGTGTCATCATCATAGGATTAAAATCATCAAACCCTACTTCATGTACTTGCATATTTAACCGCTTTATACTTTACTTTAGTTTTTATCCTCCAGAACATATTTAGTTATCATCATCATACAAATAGTCATCTTCAAGACTTCTTTATGTATGATCCCTCCCCTTGGGCAAGAATTTATGTAGAATCTTGCACAATGAAACTTTAAGTCCCTCAAGCGAGAAGTTTAGATAGACCTGTTCGATCGAATTCTTAGTCCCTCAAGCGAGGTTATGTTGAGCCTGAATAATGAGATTTCAAGACCCTTAAGTGAGGAATTAGACCTTTCGGGCGGGACTTCTATCAAGCCCTCAGACGAGAATTTTAAGCTAAGTCTATTGGGCTATACTTCGGTCGTGCCCCTTGGGCAAGATTTTTGTTGTTCCTTTTGATTGACTGCATTAGGTAAAACAACATATGTACTAGATGTATTTTGTGCAGAGGCAGCATGTGGAACAAGATGTTCCACCATGTGTTCCAGCATTTAGCCTCAGTCTGCAAACAATACTTGTGAGTGAATTTATGCGCGTTGATGTTTGTTTCTAAGAAGATTTGTTTAGTCCAAATTACTGCTAAAGGGCTTGACATAAAGATTTGGTTATAAGCAACTTGTTGAGAAAGATGTTAATCACATGTTGTGTGACATCTTTGTGTAAGGATTGAGTTCTGATTATCTTCAAATTTTCTTGAGATTGGTATTGGTGTTAATTTCTTCAGAAGATGCAGAGGTTTGCCTTATGAAGAAGATTGTTAATTAGTTTGGAAAATATTTTATTAAATCGTGAATATGGATGATATGATTTAATTAAAATATTTGGATTTGATTTAGTCAAAGAAGATTTGATTGGATTTTCTATGAAGGAAGATTTGGTTCAGATTTATTTAATCAAAGATTTACCCTACAAAGAATATTTATATTCCCTGAAGAGAGTTAATTTAGAAGTTCTGGTGCAACATGTGGAACACGATGTTTCAGCATGTGTGTAGTGTAACATTTGACCCCTGTTAGCAAACCATGATGGATCCTTTTTGGTGCAAAATTTATGATTTTTTCAATCAGATTTGTTGCACATTTGTTGAAATCCATTTATGTTGATTTGTTATATTAGATTGGACGTAATTCATTCAATTTAAATTGGAGATTTAAATTTGAATCTGATTCATAAAAAATCATATCTTTTAGAGATTCTTGTGAAAGAACAAATCACAACTAAATCTTCTATATTTCTAGACGTGATCTTACTCAAGGAGAAAAGCCCATAAAAATCATTGTTATTTAAGGAGACTAAAACCTCAAGTTTAAGGTGTGCATAAATTGAAGACTCTATGTGTTAGGGTTTTTATTTTTGAGTGTATTTGTTTGAGTTATTGTTGTTCACCACTCTAGTGCTTGAATTTATATCTTAAGGCATGAAGTTTGGTCTGTTAGTTTAGTTGTAACACTTTGTTCCTAGATACTAATTCTATAAGCTTGAGAACAAAGTTATTTTGTCGATGATTTTTTTTTTTATCTTTTCAATCATATTGTAGTTGTCTAAACACCTGGGAGAGTGTTTTAGTGAAAATGAGAGGGTTCTCATATTTAGGGAGAGTGTTGAAGCTAGAATAACATCAAGCAAAAATATATAAGTAACCCAATTTATCGTTCTCCACAGGGATCAGTGCGAGGGAAAGAATGCCATTCAACAGTATCTATATTTCTAAGCTTATGATTCAAAAGTTCTGGTTTAAAGCGAACCAAAAGCAAATGCGGAAAATGTAAAGACGGAAAATATAAAGTAAAGACTGAATTATAAACGGAGCCTTGTTGGAATTGGATCTCATCAATTGATAACACATGCATTCTTCTAATCAAGTAAACACAAATCAATCATTCACCTAATATCCTCACGTATTACTCACAACAGAGGTTATGTCTAACGCAACGTCGAGAGGCCAACTGTATTGTCTTATCAGTGATGTCTTACGCAACAAAACCAACACAGAGCTTTAAGAGCTGATACTCACGCAAGTGTTAGGCCTAAATTTATATCTAGAGTTCAGTCCTAACAGATATTACTATAACGTTCATATCAAATAAATGATTTCTTCGTATTTAAGCAAGATCAAAATACGTACACACGCTTAAACCTTTTTACATGTATTCAACTAATTTACCCAATGAATGTGAATATCCTTCTTCATCACTATTATCACGCATCCTCGCGATACTGTATCGATCCTACTCATGCTAGCCATGCTACATAATCAACACAATACAACAAAAGATAAAATGAATATCAACTCACAAAACCATGTCAAAAGCTTGTTCATTGATAGATGAAAATCTAAGATCAAAGATTTGTAAAGGTTTTGTCAAGACCACAAATAATTAATCAAAGACAACAACAATAGAAAATCAGAATTCAATCCACAAACATACATTAGAGGAAATACAATAGGTATCAAGAGATTGCATCTAACACCAACAAGAAATCAAAGATCCTACCTTTTCTCCCTTGGAAATGAGAAGATATAAGCTCTGATCTTTTATTTACAAGTTTCTCTATCCAAAATCACAACAACATTATAACCTAAAAAGTGTGAAAATCTATTTATACAATTCAGGAATTTACACGTTCGCACTGTGAACCATTCATTCGCACAGCGAATGGTGAAAAATGGCACTTCAAGTGCCTTTGAACAGTTAAACCGCCCCAGAAATTATCGCTACTTCGCACTGCGAAGGATTTGTTCGTAAACCGAACACTCGCTTTCAAGTTCGCAAAGCGAACTTTAACTCCTTTCTCCTCTGTCCAATTCAGAGACCATTCGCTGGGACCTTCGCCAGAGTTCGCAAAGCGAACCTTCGCTGGCACTCACCTTCCCATTCGCAAAGCGAACCAACTAATGTATTCCTCATTTCTTTGACAGCTTGCACCATTTCTTGTGTCTTACACTTTTGATCATTTCATGCCTTATACTGCACAATAACACACATATTACAAGCACCAAAGGTATTTTCTTAAGGTTAGAAGAACAACAACAATCATGGATAAAAACCAATGAAAACATGAGAATAGAGTGGAAAAAAATGCAAACAAAGATATGTCATTTTTAGGTCAAATCAGCACCTAACAGAGAGTGTAGAACGAAGCTTCATGGGTAGTATTAGGAAAATGACCTTGAACTAAGAGATTTAAAAGTAAGCCCATTTATCCTTCTGAATATTGGGAGTGAAATAGTTCTATAGGGAGCATTACTACAAAACGCGCAAACAACAACGCCAGGTTTACAACAGATTCATTTACACCGTTGTAATAGGTTATAATGTTCGCGCATCAGTGAGTAGCTGGATTTATTACTACGGTTGTCTTATAACACCGTAGTAATATATAATTTGTAGCAAGCTTCGATCCCCAGCAAATACGCATTTTCAATTTTTTAGACTACATTAAGCATGTGTCACTTAAGTCCATTATTTAAAAATTAAATTGTAAATGATTTTACAACGGTTAATAAACCAACCATTGTTATAGGACTTTTAAAAAAAAATTAAATATTGAAAATTATTTAACCAAGATATTTAACCACGGTGTTACTAAACAACCGTTGTAAAATTTGAAAATTGCATGACGGTTGTAATTTCTAACTGTGATGAAAAGAGGTGTTTTTAGTATATAAGCGAAAGTATCTATCGTTCAGTACATAGCAGTCGTTTCTCTTAAAATAAAACCCTAACATATTTCACTCTTCCCACTCATAACATAACTTTAAACATACTTCAACTTTCAGATACGTCTTCAGATTCGTCTTCACTAATCGCTAACTTAAGGTTCGTTCATTACACTTATGCTTCGATTTTGTTTACTTGTCTTGTTAAAAATGGGTTCTAATTTTTTTCTTGAATGTTCTCATTTTTTCAGATCCATCATCACCACCTTAACAAATACAAGAAGTATACTTTCGCTATGTTACATATGGTTTGTGTAGCTATGAAGAAAAATACAAGAAGTATGAAGCCATTGTGTTAACTTCATTCACCTTGTACTTTTTTTTTCATAGCTTTGTGAACTAGATGAAATAGGAAAGTGTCTCAGCAAATCCTTCCATAAAGTTTCACCGTATACTTTTTTTTCTTTCTTTTCCATAAAGTTTCCATCAAATCCTTCCAATAAAATGTCTCAGAAGTCCGGCTGTAGCCATAGAAGCAGGTCCTCAAATCGTTCAAGGCATGTATGCAAGTGTGGTCTCAACGCTCCGTTGATGACGACATGGACCGACTCGAACCCAGGCCGTCGTTTCTATGGTTGTGGGATGTATAAGATTCAAGGATATAAACAATGCTCTCACTTTGCTTGGTTGGATGACGAGATGGATCCTAGAGCAAAACAAATAATTTCTTCACCAGTAAAGAACTTGAATGAGGAGAAGGGAATGGTTAACACCTACAAAGCCAAGGAGGACGAATTGATGTTGAAGGTAAAGATCCTGAAGAAACAGTTGAAGATTACCTTGATTTTCTTATTTTTAATGTTCATTGCACATGTTGTAATGACGAATTAGGTTATAGTTTATTAGGTTTGTATGTTTACTGATGCTGTAATGGTTGATGTATTGGTTACATAAGATTCATGTGATGATGTTATGGTGTATCATGAATATGATACAATTAATATTATTTTAACTTTATCACAAATTTGTGTTGTATTTTCTACTGGGATATGGTGAACAATAATATAAGTTAAAAATTGGTATAAATTATAAAAGCGGGATATAATTGTAAATTCTGCAGAAAATTTAACAGCGGTTATTTAACTTAACCATTATAATAACTTGTGCGTTGTCCAGAAAAAATTGAAAAACAAAACAGCGCAGCTGCGAATCAAACCTAGGACCATCACTTTATCTTAACAGTTTTTTGGATAAACCGTTGTGATAGGGCACGCTCTTTCCAGTTTATTACAACGGTTACAGGGCCGTAATTGTAAGTATCATATATACAACCACAATCTACATAACAACGCCTGCTCCTGCGTGGTTATATATCTTTCCCAACAGTTGATAAATGTCTGTTCCGTAGTAGTGGAGTCATAAATGGAAAGTCACTAGGATTAGGAAGAGGAATTGAACAACATGGTGTTGCTGTTCCTATAAGACTAATTGTACAAGTTCAAAATAGTGAATTTCCTTTCTTGGGTAGAACTCCCTTCAGATGTAGGTGTTTTATGCACTGAATTGGGTCACCAATTCTCTTGTGTTATTTATTTGCTTTATGCATCTATCATTTTGCTTACAAACTGGGTTTTTTCTGTTATACAATGTCTTAGACATTTAGTCAGACTTCTGTCCCTAAAATCTGTCATCTGTCACAAACCAGTTGTACATGCATCTGGACCAACATCTAATTCTGTCTGAACAAAATTTCAATTGGCATCATAATAGGCACCCTGAAATTCTGGCCTATGCAGGCAGCAGATGTCCTAACACATGTCAAGACATTGTGCTACATAATCATTTAAACTTGGAGGCACAACAGCAAACTGATACCTTGAATATCAGAACTGTACACTCACAGATGTCACGACATCTGATCCAACATGTTTATCATGAACCCTAACAGAAAACATAAATCTGTTGAATGATAAAGAATACAGTAATTGTAACCCAGTTCGGTGCAACTCACCTACATCTGGGGGATACCAATCCAGGATGAAGACTTCACTATCTGTAGAACTGTTACAAAGCTAAACTCCCCCGTTTACAACTTTATCCCTAACATCTACCAAATGAACATCTTTACCAAGGCTAAACTCAAACGTTTACAACCCTGATATGAGATACCCCACTCACATCCTAATCACAACCTGTGATATCTCTGTCTTCTGCCAATACAGAACTGTCACGGTTTCTTGACCTTCAAGTTATCTTGGACTTGCTTCAAAGCTTCGTCCAAGAATAATACAACAACCATTACCTACAGGCTTATGGTTGTGTCCCTGTACCTATGCCTTCCACTCTGCATCCCATATTACAGAGTGGAGACTTACAACTCCTAAGAGAGCCAACGACTCTCAAACCCTAAACCCTTATTCAACACAAGAGAACTAGGTTACAAAGTTATAAGCGATACAAATGTTACAATCGTTTAACTCTAGGTCTAAGTCTCCTTATATAGTCTTCTGTTATCTTGGGCTTTCAATCTTTGATCATGTGTTTCCTTGACCCGCTCATTAATTCTTGCAACAGATTAAAACCTGCTAACTTACCAAGTCAGTCAGGATGTCGAGACATTTCTTTCGACATCTTTTTCTTCTGCAGATTCTTCAAGTTTATCATCAGAATGTTTTAGCAAAATTTAGTCAAACAACAGGTGCTTTCAATCTCCCCCTTTTGACAAATTTTGGCTAAAGCAAACATTTTCTTCTGCATTCTACAAACAGTAAGGCTCCTTCATCAAGACTCCTTTATCTTCGGAATTGATTGGAGCTAAGGTCTGAGAGAGTCTCCCCCTCAACATATTCCCCCTCCTTCCAAGAGAGGTCTTGGGAACCAGAAGACTCCTTTAGAAAAGCAACAACAGTTGTAGGCTTCGTAACCCTGAGAACATAGATTACGTAACTCAGGTCACAAGACACAACCTGCTTCACAACTCATATCACAAGACACAAGGAAAATAAGATTGTTAAGATGTCAGAACATCTTAACCAACATTCTTGCAAACCAACTGCAGGAATGTACCCAAACCCAGACATGATCAGAAAACCATTCTCCCCCTTTTTAGCCAAAACTTGGCAAAAGTGACCAAGACAGCTCCAAACCGAGACGCAACATACCCAGATTTTGAAGAACCCCATCTGCCACCAACCCAAGGAGAGTATTGAGACAAAAGAAAATCAAAGCAATCCTATTTATAGTCGAGCCATTTTCTTAGAGAGTGACGATCCACAGAAAATAACGCTAGTCAGTTCAAAGGATCATTAATCGAAGACAATAACTCCACCAGTACCGCACTGACCAAGACTGCTTTGATTGTTTCTTCTTTTAAGAACGTCAACCAAAGAACCTATTATATGTACACATGTTTTATAACAATGTCTTGACATCATATCAGACATTGTCTGTTATTCCTAGATTCTTCTTCTGATTTGACAAAGCAGAGATTTCTTCACAAAGTTATGATCACAGTCTGCAGAGAAAAAAAATTACCTCAGACTCTACAATGATTCTTAAGCATCCAATAAGAACCATTTCCAATACACATATACTGCCAAGTTTCCCACAACTTGCAACAATACAATAATGTCAAGATATCCTCCTTGACATCTCAGCTTGCTTGGCGCACAAATGCAAACTGGAACTTCAACTGCACCCTTGTAGTAAATAATCTTAGATCAAGAGGCATCTCCCCCTATCTAAGGTAATCAGTGCTCCTCCACAGAACACCTAAGCTAATGAATGGAAAACATAAGACGCATCTTCATGTCTTCAAGAGCGCACCCTCAGTTCAATTTACCAGCTGAACACAATCATCAACTCTCTTATTGCTCCCTCTGACAAGAAATAATAATCACTCACACATGATCACCATCATGCTACCCGTGAGGAAATGTATACCAACCATAACAAACTCTTGGCTTGAGATCAAAGTCCCATTGATCCCCCCATCCTGCAACCATCTACACACCACACGAACTCCTCTTGAATTCTCATGTATAGACCTCCAACTGCTTGAGGCACAAACCAATTGAATCAGAATGCTTCACATTCCTCAAAGAGGCGCACAGGGCCCCTTAGTTTGTTATAACGATGTCAGCTATCATATGCATGCTCCAGAACTTCACAGTTGCTAAAGTGATCCACTACTAGCATGACTTGCAGCCAGGGCAACATCCCCTTCGCAAGATTTTCCACTGACCTTACTCAGCCAACAATAGAGATAGACACCCCACAGTCCAAGACAGTCATTCCTTATTATTCTTCCGTATGATAACCTGGAATACTTCTGATTTTCTGGTGAATATCTACTTCTGAACGCATCAGAAACCAGACCTTCGTGCAACCAACCCATGATCCACTCTAGTCTTCTAAAACACTTACATCAATCTTCCAAGACACTTCTTCTACTCCATCATTCTCCCGTATGACAATGTAGATACTTCTTAGGCACGATGTAAGTAACCAGTTCCTCACAGAACCTGAAATCCTTCACCAAGGATAGCCAACCCAAAGATGTTCTAACAACAGTTATGACATCTTTCACATATCACAGACACCACACACCATGGTTCTTGATATGTTCCACCACTGGACTTACTATCAGAATAGAAATCCACACTGAAGATCTTCACACAACACTGCGCCACCAGCTTGAACAAAGAAAGCTTCAGAAACCCAAAGAGAAATAAACTCTCATCCACCAAAGAAGGTATGCTTCCATCCTCAACCCATAACTTCTGCCACAAGCTCCCAGTGAACCAAAACCTCCTTACAATTTCAACTAACTACTCTTCTGCACAAAAGCAATCAGTTTCAAGCATCCTGCTTAAATGCACATTGTGAAATCAACCAAATGCCACTTTTTGATTGATCTCAAACTTCTTCAGAACTCCCACAAGATACACTGATCCACTAATGAAATCAGATCTTCAAGTCACATGAACTACTTCCCCTATAGCAAGACATCTTGGATCCACCAAGCCTCTTAGTCATGTAACATCTTCCCATCCACAGCTCCCGCAAACTGCATGAGATAGATCTTTTTGAAGCATCCATAACTTCCATTCTCCTGTAGATCACCTTATCTTAAGTTGATGTGCCACATCACCAGCTGAGACCTCTGATGTAAAGCTAGATGTCAGAACATTCTGATATGACATCCAACTGTTGAATTCAGCTCCTCCTTCTACCACTTAGAAGAACCTCCCCCCTTCGAAGAACACGAGTTCCATGCTTTCATAGACTTGATTCAACAACCAAGTTTGAGTAGACAACCTCCATCCTGCATTAAAACTCCAAAGACTTCAAACCTGCCACGTCTGAATCTTCAGAAAATAAGTAGTCCAAGACTACCCCATAGCCATACCAAAGAATGCCACTTCCCTTAGTAGAGTCGTCAGTAGGAAGCCAGAGATAACTGCCACTTATCCTTGACCTTCACAAACAGAGCAAGATCCATGCTCCAAAGCACCTAGATCAGAAATAAACTGATCCAAGTTATAACCATCAAGATTATGATGTCTTCATCTTCATTTTCAACAACATCAAAGTCCAGACTAGTTTCTTGCCAGGAAACTCTCCAGAGAACACATGCTTTTGTCACACCCGACTGAAGCCACTTCTTAGGTCACAACCTAAGACTAAAACAGATGCTAAAGCGTATGCAGTACCCCTCCCATGATTCTGCACAAACTCTAATGATGAGATGTTTCAACATCTTGTTGAACATCAGCAATCTTGACTTTCAAGGATAATTAATTAAATACTTGTGGATTCCACAAATAAAAATTGATCTTAAATCCTTGTCCAATAACCCTTCTTCACTGCTGTAGCTGAGCTCCACCAGATCATGTCATGAACACTTATAAAGTATTCAATCTTTTTGCAAGTATCTTCTTCAAAGGACAATGTTGAGATACCAAGGTTGCCCCCCTTGACTTAAGTAACTAAGACTTTCTCTGAACAAATCTTATTTACCTCAACAATTCTTCAATCAGATTAGATCCACTCTTAGGGTCAAGAGAGATGAATCGTTCCTTGCTGTTTTTGGATGGTGAAAATAAATCACCTCCACTTTCTTCAGATTGTGTTTCCAAGAAACACCTTCTAGTTAGAAGAGTAACTAAAAGACTCTAGATACATGACATAGATGCCTTTATGAGTGAACTTGAGAGAATTCTCAAGTATCTTTGACAACCTAGCCGTCCAATAATTTATCAAACTCCTAGAGCAAGAACCTGATAAACTTAACTCAACTCCTCTCCTCTTCAACTGACTTCAACTATACTAAGAAACCAAGCTTCCAAGTACCAAGTCATCATACCAGATATCTAACCACAACTCCTTTCACTCCATTGCTCCTGACTTTGGAATAAAATAATGCAGATATCTTCAAATATAGAGGCCGACGATTGAGACCTTCCACCAACTGTCTTCAGTAACAACTCCAGAATCCGATAATTCTAGAGCTCTTCCATCAGAAACACATGCAACAGAACCACCAAGTGACAGATCCTGCTTGCCCTAATAAGACGTCACAACATCCTATAAGACACACCAACAAGAGAACTAGCCACTTCTCCTGTAGTTGTTGTAGAATCTCCTCAGTAACATGAACAACCACCGGGTTGCTCCCTTCGATCCAAAACATCCATCTCATCCATTAATACCTTTGGGTATGTTTGAGTTGATTGATCTGATCTTTAAAACTCCTCCTTGTTTAAATGCCATAAAGTATCTCCCAAAGATCTCATCCAGAACCAGACAGGAAGCCTGCTCTGATACCAATTGAAATTATGGCCTATGCAGACAGCAGATGTCCTAACACATGTCAAGACATTGTGCTGCATAATCATTTAAACTTGGAGGCGCAACAGCAGACTGATACCTTGAATTTCACAACTGCACACTCACATATGTCACGACATCTGATCCAACATGTTTATCAAGAACCCTAACAGAAAACGTAAATCTGCAGAATGATAAAGAACACAGTAATTGTTAACTCAGTTCGGTGCAATTCACCTACATCTGGGGGATATCAATCCAGGATGAAGACTTCACTATCTATAGAACTGTTACAAAGCTAAACTCCCCCGTTTACAACTTTATCCCTAACATCTACCCAATGAACATCTTTACCAAGGCTAAACTCAAATGTTTATAACTCAGATATGAGATACCCCACTCACATCCTAATCACAACCTGTGATATCTCTGTCTTCTGCCAATACAGAACTGTCACGGTTTCTTGACCTTCAAGTTATCTTGGACTTGCTTCAAAGCTTCGTCCAAGAACAATACAACAACCATTACCTACAGGTTTCTGGTTGTGTCCCTGTACCTGTGTCTTCCACTCTGCATCCCATATTACAGAGTGGAGACTTACAACTCCTAAGAGAGCCAACGACTCTCAAACCCTAAACCCTTATTCAACACAAGAGAACTAGGTTACAAAGTTATAAGCGATACAAAAGTTACAGTCGTTTAACCCTAGGTCTAAGTCTCCTTATATAGTCTTCTGTTGTCTTGGGCTTTCAATCTTTAATCCTGTGTTTCCTTGATCCGCTCCTTAATTCTTGCAACAGATTAAAACCTGCTAACTTACCAAGTCAGTCAGGATGTCGAGACATTTCCTTCGACATCTTTTTCTTCTGCAGATTCTTCAAGTTAATCATCAGAATGTTTTAGCAAAATTTAGTCAAACAACAGGTGCTTTCACACCTTGTTCTATTTGGGTGTGTTCCATGGTTTTTATTCTTTTCAAGATGGAGAATTTCAATGAAGGAGGAGCAATTTATCAACCAGATATTATTTATGGTATTAAGATTCCTCCAAAGGATGGAGCCAAAGGAAATCATGAAGACCAAGTAGATTATAATTCTGGAGAAAATCTCAGGTTTGCTAAGATCTTTAGTAAATTCATGAGAAAACTAGACAAGAGATCTGGGAATAAAAAGATGGTGAAAGAAAAAATCTCAACTATTCGTACATGTGCAAAGGGATTTAATGTCATAAATTCATAGATTTTGGACATATTCAAGCAGAATGCTCAAGTTTTTCAAGGAAACAAAGAAAAATCTACCATGTCACTAAGGATAAGATAGATGAGTAAGGTGGATTTAATCAAGGAAACAATGTTGTGAATTTAAAATACATGAAAGAGGCTATAGATACTGGTGAGCCATCAAATTCAGAGAAAAGGTGTGTTACTCCTAGTTAGAAAATAAATTGTAAAATGTCAAGTGACATGTCTCAACATCATGTCAAGCATGTTTACTAGAAAACATAATGTAAAATGTTAAGTAACATTCCTCAACATCTGGTTAAACATGATTATGAATGCATTAATTTTATCTCCTCTGTTCCCTTGAACTATTGTAAGTTGTATGGTAGACACCCATATCATCAACATATATATTTCCTGTGGATGAGAAGTCGCAAATGCATCATCAACATGTTTGGCATGGCAAGCCTAATATTCTTGTTCGTATCGCTTGTTCCTCCAATAAGGTACTTTCTTGTGAAGATTGTTATTTTGAAAGTAGATATAATAGACAATTGATATGAGAAATAAATTTGTAAAGATGAAGATGTTTGATGCCACTGTAGAGCAGAATGTTGAATATCATGGTTCAGACATCATGGATGACATTTTAGATTCAAAAACTAAATTGCGGCACATAAATATTGGGGGTTGTCACAGCGAAAGTTTCAATATGTGTATTGATCTAAAAATTGAAGAAGGTAAAATTTATGAAGATTGTCAAGTTGGGAACCAAACAAAGATGTCATACAAGATGTTTCAACATCGTACTCATGCTTCAAAATTACCACTTACGGACTTTATGAGACTCATGCATGGAGTTTTCATTTAAGGGTTGACTGATGGTCAAGCTGGAGGTCCTCCCAACTTTGAACAACCAATAGTCGTTTAGAAGAAGGAACTAAAGAAGATTAGTGATTATCACATATTTCTTCCTATTGGGGTTCCTTATCATATTTTTGGAATTTTCACTATTCAAAAACACGATGTTGTGTGTGGTGAAACTGATATTAATGTTTCTTTTAGTCTATTGAATCTTAGTTATAAGATGTATGTTCTAGATATTGCTCTCCACAATATTCCACACTTTAACAAGTCTGATCTAGTTGCTGGTGGAAATGTGCTTGATGTCTCTCTCATGTATGGGCCTAGAAGAAATCATCATCTCATTCAAAAGTTTTGTGCTAAGGAGACCCAGGAAACTAATTTGGGAAATCAAGATGTTAATAACGATGTGTCAAACATCTTGTCCTACATGTTGGAGAAAGAGTCTAAAAGTCATAATGAGAATGATGGTGTGACCCCTGTGAATAATTATGTGAGTGTTGATGATCATGTCCATGAAGATATTGAGGTTGATACTGATATATCCCATGACGATGTCATTAAGAAGGATGATTATGTGGAAGTTGATGACATTTATTTTGCAAACATAATGAAGAGACCATGGAGAATGTAACCAAGTCAAAAGACAAGGCTACTCAAGAAAAGGATCATGTGGTGAACAATGTGAGTGACAACCACATTAATGATGTTGTAAATGATTTGTTAAGTGATGATGAGAGTTTTATCCCTAAGAACAATAAAATTCATAATGGGTATTCTCCTGTCAATGAAGGTGTTACTAAAAATGATGGTCTTAGTAAAAAGATATGACAATAAGTCATATAAAATAGTTGGTGGCAAAAAGATTCCCAGAAATGTTTCTATTACTCCCTTAGAAAACATGTCTTTCCATTATGAGGAAAGTATGGTGAAGTGAAAGTATTTGTATCGCAAGAGGATATCCCTTGAAATGAAGTTGTCAAAAGAAACTTTGACATTTGAAGAGGTTGTTTAGACGCTGGAAGATGTTATTGTGAAAGACAATGAAAATCTTACGATAGTTTACATTTGTGTTGATGACAAGTCAGACAAGGTGGTGGATTATTTTGTTCAACAAACACAATCTAAATTTGATTTGAGCATGCTGGGAGATGTTGCCTACTTTCCTAATTTTCAAGTGAAGGAAATGAAAGACTACACCTTTGATTCCCAAATTATCTATGTTGGAAGTAGTTACACTCAGGTGCTATGGAGTAACCTAATGCTCGATGATGGTAATGAATATGTCAACCAGGATTCGCCAGACATTAGTATGATATGTTGGTGACTGACTTTCCAACTCTGAGGAAAGATGAACAAGTTTACCTTTTTAATTATGAAGTGAATAGAAAGCTTGTTCAAACAAGTGAATTTGAGACAGATGTTGAAGCATATGTCTGGGACATGGTGTCCATCATAAGGAGAAGGTTGGTGGAAATAGGACTCTTGTGAATGTTTCTTAGGTGCAGATTTGACCTAAAAATGACATATCTTTCTTTGCACTTTTTCCACTCTTTTCTCATGTTTTCATTGGTTTTTATCCATGATTGTTGTTGTTCTGCTAACCTTAAGAAAATACCTTTGGTGCTTGTAATATGTGTGTTATTGTGCAGTAAAAGGAATGCAATGATCAAAAGTGTAAGACACAAGAAATGGTGCAAGCTGCTAAAGAACAGAGGATGATATCAGTTAGTTTGCTTTGCGAACATGAAAGCGAGTGCCAGCGAAGGTTCGCTTTGCGAACTTTGGCGAAGGTTCCAGCGAATGGTCCCAGAATTGGATAGAGGAAAAAGGAGCTAAAATTCGCTTTGTGAGCTTGAAAGCGAGTGTTCGCTTTGCGAACATTCCTTCGAATTGTGAACTCACAAGAATTTATGGGGCGGTTTAACTATTCAGAGGCCCCTGAAGTGCCTATTTTTGCCATTCGCTGTGCGAATGAAGTGGTTCGCCTAGCGAACTGTGAAAATCCTGAATGTATATAAATAAATTTTTCACACTTTTCTAAATAATTATCATTCCAACTTGTAATTATAGGATCTGAACTTGATATTTCTTCATTCCAAGGGAGAAAAGGTAGGATCTTTGATCTCTTGTTGGATTTGGATGTAATCTCTTGATACCTTATGTATTTCATCTAATTTATGTTTGCGAATATGTTTTGATTCTCTATTTTTGTTGTCTTTGATTGATTATTTGTGGTCTTGACAAAACCTTTACAAATCCTTGATCTTAGATTTTCATCTATCAATGAACCAAAATTTTGACATGGTTTTGTGAGTTGATATTCATTTTATCTTTTGTTGTATTGTGTTGATTAAGTAGCATGGCTAGCATGAGTAGGATCGATACGGTATTGCGAGGATGCGCGATAATAGTGATGAAGAACGGTATTCACATTCATTTAGCAAATTAGTTGAATACATGTAAAAAAGGGTTAAACGTATGTACGTATTCTGATCGTTGGCATTGTATACAAAGCAGTCATTTATCTGATCTTGGTGTCATCTTTGTTTACCTGTTTATGTTTGATTTGGACTGCTATAGACATATACTCTTCATATCTGGATCCAAGATGATTATCTATTTTGTTCTAAACTCTAGAGATAGATTTAGGCCTAACACTTGCGTGAGTATCAGCTCTTAATGCTCTGTGTTAGTTTTTGTTGTGTGAGACATCACCAATGAGGTAATACGGTCGATCTCTCGATGTTGCGTTAGACATAACCTCTGTCGTGGGTGATACGTGAGGATATTAGGCGAATGGTTGATTTATGTATAATATGATTAGAAGAATGCATGTGTTATCAATTGATGTGATCCAATTCCAACAAGGCTCCGTTTATAATTCCGTCTTTACTTTATATTTTCAGTCTTTACATTTTCCACATTTGCTTTTGGTTCCGCTTTAAACGAAAACTTTTGAACCAAGCTTAGAAACATAGAAACCGTCGAATGGCATTCTTTCTCTCGCACTGATCCCTGTGGAGAACGACAAAACTGGGTTACTTACATATTTTTGCTTGCTGCTATTCTAGCTTCAACAATGTTGTTGTTGCTCCCCTAGATAATGTGTCATTCCATTCTGAAACCAGTGTTCAGAAGTGGAAATATGTTTTTCTAAGGGTTGCTTATGAAAAAAAGGTAGGTACAAATGCTCTTGATTTTAAAGAGATTATAGACCTGATAAAAGTAGTTGGGCTAATGAAAACTGTTACTGATAATTGTCCTTGCTATGAAAAGTTGGTCAAGGAGTTTATTGTGAACATTAATTTTGAGTGTAATGTTGAAATTATCAATAAGTATAAAATGGTGTATGATAGAGGAAAGTGTGTGAATCTTTCACTATCACTTATTAATTAATTTGACAGAAGCAAGGTTCTTTCTATTGAAAAGATTCACCAAGGAAAAGGAAATCGAGGAGGAAGAGGAAACTGCAAGTGAGGATGAAGAAGAACATTATGCTAAAGAATTGAAGTATAATGAAATTATGGAGCTTCTTAGTGATGCTCAGTTGTTGAAGATAATGTTGAATGTTGGAGCTAGTTATCCTAAGTTGGTGAAGGAATTTGTGGTTAAGAATTATGGTATTCCTCATGGGTTGTTGAGGTTCAGTTATAAGATGTTTGTTGGGAAAGATGTCTCAGACATTGTGTCCAATATTTGTCCACCTCTCTATGAAACTGATATGGTGTTTGATGAAGAAACGTTGGAGTTTTTTCACCTCAGCCTTTTGTTGCTGCTACTGCTATATTTTGGTGTTTCTTTGTTGAAGATGGTCTTGTGTCCTTTGCTGAAGATTATTCCTTTTTGAGGTCTTTTGACTAAAGATGCACGCTGGTCTGGTTGGCTACTATTCTTGTCGAGCTTTTGTTATGGATCTTGACGCTTGTTGTTTTATTTATGGTTCTTTCCATACCTTTGCAAAGTTGTGGCAAAAAGGGGGAGTAATTATCATGTGGACAAGATGTTCTAAAATTATGTTATGTGTGTGTGTTTATTTGGTCTCTTGATGTGTAGCAACTACCTTACTTATGTGCTACTTATACTAGTGTTGTTTGCTCTGTTTGTTCTAATGTCGTATAAGGTGTTCTACTTGTGCTACTTCTTGAACATCATGTCTTGTAAGTTATTTTAGCCAAAATTTTCCAAATGGGGAAGATTGTTGTTCCTTTTGATTGGATGCATTAGGTAAAACAATATATGTACAAGATGTACTTTGTGCAGAGGCAACATGTGGAACAAGATGTTCTAACATGTGTTCCAGTATCTGGCCTCAATGTGCAGACCGAGACTTATCAGCGAATTTGTGCGCATTGATGTTTGTTTCTAAGAAGATTTGTTCAGTCCAAGTTTTTGCTAAAGTCGGGCACTACAAGTTGGATTATCCACAACTTAAGAATGATAAAGACAAGGGTCAATACAAAAAGTCTAGAAAGACTGGCAGAGCATACATATCTTGGGAAAGTGATAGTGAATCCTCAAGTGAAGTTAGCTCAAGTGAAAGTGACGAAGAGGCAAATCTTTGCTCATGGCCCATCATCATAAGAAGAAAAATGTAAGTCATTCTAAATATGAACCTATTGATGAAATGTCTCATTATGAATTACAAACTGCTTTTGAGAATCTAAATGGTGAAGCCATAGACGCTTTTAAAAGTTTGGATTCAATAAGATAATATTTTCATATTATGAAGCTAAAATTTTAGAAACGGAAAAAAATGGAAGCTCTTAAGGAAACCATGTTAGATGCTCAAAAAGATAAGATTGAGGATGAGAAATCTTCTTAGTTTGGTTGTGAAACTTTTCACATATGGCAAAAAGACGTTAATACTCTAAAAGCCAAATTAGACAAGGCATTAAAACCAAAATTCACCTTCGATATGAATCCTACAAAATTCAAAAGATCTTTAAATGTGTCGTACAAGAAGTACAATTATGTGGAAAGGGAATCTAATAGTGAAAGTCACTCTCATCGTCACTAGACTTGTCACTGTTGTTGTAAGAAAGGACATACCATTTCTAAATGTAAATTTAGGACATTTTGGTTCCTAAAGGTGTATTTAAATGGTTGCCCAAATGCAACAATGTTTCCACTCACCCTCAAGGACCCAATGAAAATTGGGTACCTAGCATATTGATTAACTTTGTAGGGAAAATGTCTTGACTATTTGAAGAGAGTATGGTATCTTCACAAGGAATGCTCAAGGCATATAAAAGGCAACATCTCATTTTTCATTGAATTTTTGGCAAAGAAGAAGGATGTGGTGACCTATGAAGTTACCAAATATAAGTTCTAAATCGTGAAATAGCTTGTGTAGGTAAATCCCCCTTACATTACTATATTTGATATGAAAATTGCTTGAGAATACTTATTATTATTAAGGTTGAATACATCACTCGTGATATATTGTATCCAAGAAACGTCGGGAAAGTTCTTTTGATGCAGATGAATCTTTAGAAGACATACTCAAAGTCACCAAAATGGATTGATCTCTCAGAAATGGTAGAACTTAAGGAGGAGAAAAGACGACCATCAAGTCAAGAGAAAACAAGTCTCCTACAATATCTTGGAAACTTCACCAAAAGCGTGACTATACGCTTTTAGATAAGTATTTTCAGTTATCTCTTAAATTGTGTTTCAATTCTTATCTTAATCAATAAGTTGTCATCTTTGATGAGCATTGGCCTAAGGGCATGTTATTTGAGTTAAAATCATTGTGTGGGACTCCATCTTACATTCGCGAGATCATCAATGTATAGGTACCAAGTTATTTGTGAAAACGAATTGGACTAAATCAAATTGATAACAAAGGTATTTCATCATTGGCTATATAAGTAAAAGAAGTGTAAGTGATTACTTCCTCTGTTTTTCGTCCAAGAGGTAATATTGCTTCACTTCTCTATTTGTGTGTAAGTTTATTTTAAAATACATGTGCTAATTGTATGTCGTGTCTTATGTTATTTCTTGTTGTGCTCTAAATTGTGTGATATACTTTTATGAATGATAAATTCCATGGTTGTTCACTTCCAAAAATTTCATTGATGACAATGGATTATTTTCAATCTATATGGTTATAGTGGAATCATGTTCGAATTTTTCATCACATGCATTTCATGTCATTAATTTCTTCATCATATTTGTTTGAGCATGTTGTTACTTATTCTTACATGGAAAATTTCATTTATACATAAATTATACTAAGTCCATGTTGCATTCCTTGATTAGATTCATCTTAAGTCTAGAAAATGTATTCATTTTTCAAGCATTTTTTTAGTGATCTAGAGTTGACACATATCAGTTTAGAGTTGATACATATTGGTTTAGAGTTGACACATAGAAGTTTAGGGTTGGTACATAGTGGTTTAGAGTTGGTACATGAAGGTTATGAGTTGATACATAGCTTAAGCTTGGATCTTTCACAAGTTTCTCTCCAGATTGTATCGACTCCAAGTGAGGACGAGTTGATACATAAGATTAAGTATGAATTTCAAATGAGCTCTTGCTTCAGTAGGTAGCGGCTCACACGATGGATGAGTTGATACATCCCGTAAATTTCAATTTCTTCTTTAATTTTGGTTCAATATGCAGATCTTCCAATATAAATGATCCGATATATACGAAGATTTCTCTCCTCTTTTAATCCCTTGTATCGACACATGTGTCATCCTAAAATTAATTTCTTTCTCTTTTCCTCTTACCACACAGATTTGACCAACTATTAACCACTCATTTAATATTCTCCTCTCACACTTCTCATCATTTCCAAACAAATCAGATTTAAAGAAATTTAAATTTAAATTTGTAACATACCAAATCATATCTTATTGTTAGAGATAATCAAGGAACAAATCAAATATCAAACAAATTCTGCATTAATTCTGGACGAAATTAAAGCTATGATCCAAGGAGAAAATCTCAGAGTTATTATGCTATATAAGGAGCTCAAACCTACATTGGAAAACAAGTATTCACATTGTAGATTTTAGAGTTCTAGGGTTTACAAGAGTCCCTGTTATTTTATGCAAACCACACTACATTTTAGTAACTTGGCATAGTTGTAGGTTTGTCTAGTTGAGTTAAAAATTCAATATCATTATGCACACCTCTATGTTTTAGTAACTTGGCATAGAAGGTTTGCCTAGAGTTTAGTGGTAGTATTCAACATTGATTATTTAGTTGTAATCTCAAATCACGCGTTGTGTGATTGAGAAGAAAGTGAGTAGGTTCTCATGTTTAGGGGGGGGGGGGGGCTAAATAAAAAGTCATTGGATAGTGTTAGGAAGTGGCATGACTACTAGGAAAAGCACATTTAACATCGGACACAAAATGAATTTAACCTCGGCTATAGGGGTAAGGTAACGAAGGGTGTCATGAAAAGTTCACACTTTATCTCTCAGTTTTAGAATTACCGACGGGTATGTGAAATGGTTATGGGTTCGATTCCCATGGAGACATTTTTGGAATTTTGAAATGGCGAAAACATATATCCCCTCGATTTTGTAATTTCACTTATGGATATACCATATTTTCACCTCTGTTATCTACCAAAACCGAGGGGTAAAACAATTTTGAGTTTATTAAATCCAATGTGGATTGCTTATTTTACTAAACTTGATACTGAACATATAACTTCTAAAAATTGGTTAGGAAAATAGTTAAATGAACAATTTTGTTATATTTGAAGAACAATTTGCATTGGTTATGATTTTGAAGCATCTTGTAACTCATCATTCTTATCACATTGTTTTATGGTTAGAATCACTCTAATGTTTCAAGTTCTTTAATCAACACTTCCTTTTCTACTAATTCATTCATGAAAGCATAAAAGTTTATACTTTGAAAAATGAACAAATATGGAAGAAAGTTGAACAAAAACTAGAAGTATTGGAGAGATTTTAACAATAAAATAGCGTGAGATGAACGATGAGTTACAGGATGCTAGAAAATCATTAATCAGTGTAAGATAAGTTTCAGATACAACATAAGTTTGCATATGATTATTTTCAAACTCAATTTACTAGGTTATATGTTCAATGAGGGGTTAGTGAAACAAACAATCGGCATTAGATATAATAAACTCAACTAGATGGAACAAGAAAACAACAACAACATCAAGAACAACAACGTCAATAAACAACATCGACAAAAACAACATCAACAACAACAACAACAAAAAAACAACAAAAACTCCAGGGTTTCAGAACTCAACAACACAACAACATCAACAACAACAACAACAATGACAACAACAACAACAAAAACAATAACAACGACAACGACGACGACAACAACAACAACAATAACAACAACAACATAAATAATATGACAAAATATTAGTAGTGATGTTTGACGTACCAAATCTATGAAGAAGAAGTAAAATAAAATGATTTGGATCTATGAATAAGAAAAGAGAGCCCTAAACACATAACATCTTCGTATTGAAGATGGTATATATTTATGGATCTCGTTGTTTAGGACTCTTCGTTAGGGTTCTGTTTGTCTTGTTTAGACAAATGAAACTTAATGATACAGGATAAAGATATATATATATATATATATATATATATATATCAGAGAAACATATTCACCTCGGGGGTAAAGTTGCGTACTTTTAAATTAAAAATATAATATTCAAGAATGGGCCACTTTTAATGAGACAAAAACATAAACTAAGGTTGCTAGGATTCGAAGCAAGTACACTGTATATGTTTACCCATTGGTTTTTCAATTAACCGGCTGAATATATTGTATATTTTTTTTTTATAAAAAACAGGGTGCATCCAGGTATTTGACCTCAGTTTTTCATTTCGTGAGGTGAAATCATCGTCATAAAATGTATTACTTGTAGTAGTGCATTAAACAACATAGGGTTTATTGTTGCATGTAAAACTAATTATACTATGCTAATATTACTGAATTTCATTTCTTGGATCAATTTAGGTAAACAATTATTGAATTCTTTATTACTTTTTAGCTCCATCATCTTGTACTCTTAATCTGTCAAGGTTATGGTTTATCTTGTTGAACCAGTTGTCTAGGACATCATGTTCGGCATCTCTCCCCCGAGGTACAAAATTTCAATAGTGTCTTCCTCGTATACCATGGTGAATGGAGTTTCCTTTGTAGTGGAGTCGGGGTGGTATGATATGACTATAATATCTCATGGAGCAGTTATACCCATAAATATTTAGCGTCGTCGAGCTTCTTCTTGAACCCCCTTCTGGATCACCTTGTTCTCTGACTCCTCTTGGCCATTGGCGTGCGGGTGGAAAACACACACGAACTTTGTTTGAACTCCTAATTCCCAAAAATAGTCAGAGATGATGATTCCAGGTAGCTCGAATCTGCACATAATCTTCTACTAGTAAAAATTTTGGACCCTTTCAGTTGTAGTTTTAGCGACATATTCCATCTATATAAACTTTATGAAGTAATATACTCCCACAATCAAGAATTTTAGTTTACCTAGTGCTAGGGGGAATGAGCCTAAGATGTCTACCCCCTTTACCCTACCATTAGTAGAAGGGTCAGGGTGACGTCATGGAATGAAGGATTTCTAGCGAAGCGTGATGAAGGTCACCGTGTCTCTGACATTGGTTACACTTCTTTATAAAGGAGATGATATCTTCATGCAAGGTGGGCCAATAGTATCCTACTCTAAGTAATTTATAAGCGAGATCCCTATCGTCAATATGACTACCGCAGACCCCTATATGGACTTCTACGAGGACTATGACATTCTCATGCTCCCCCAAACATCACTCTATTATGAAGGATCTTCCCATCTAATAAAGTTTTCCATCTACGAGGTTGTACTTCAAGGCATGTTTCTGAACCTTCCTTTCTTCCCCTTCATCTTGTAGGAGTTCATCCTCCTGCAGGACTCGTAGCATGGGCAACATCCAACTCGACTCAGGGGTGACTTTCATGGAGAAATTTTCGTTCTCTTCAATGTTAGGGATAAAGAGAGTCTTCTAGATCACTATCCGATTAAACCCCTTTATTTTCGAGCTGGCAAGCATGGATAGGAGGTTTGCTCTAAATTTCTTCTCTCAGGAAACATGCAATGCTTCCTTTCACGTTTGAGACACCATCGATCGATAGTGTCCACTCTGGGAGCATCTCCTCCTCCACGAGCGAGATAAATTCTGCCAAAAATCTACCAGAGCCTGGGATTTGATACTTCCTCTCAGGACATATTGGATGTCATATTATGAGAGTTTCATCACCAAGATATCATTCTTCCTTCCAGATCTGGTTTATTCAAGACTTGTCGAATATGGTAGTGGATTTTACGGGTATTATGTGACCTTAAAAATAAGGCTGAAGCTTTCTCGCAGTGACGATGATGGCTAATGCCAGCTTCTCAGTATTTTGATTATGTGTTTCACTACCGTTGAACACCTTTATTGCAAAATACACAGGTCTTTCTACTTTATCTATCTCTAGGGTGAGTACTGAGATCATCGCCTGATTTGTGATTGAAAGGTAGAGGAGCACTGACGATCCTTCTTTTAGTGATTTAGAATGAGCGGAGATATAAGGAAGATTTTTACCTTCAAGAAAGCCTTCTTTCCCTGTATGGTCCACTCAAATCTCTCTTTCTTCCTCAGAGTAGTGGAAAAGAGGAAATCATTGTCACCAGCTCAAGAGAGAAAATGAGATAGAGCGACAAGGCAGCCAATAAACTGTTATACCACCTTGACATTGGCAAGGCTTCTCATATCAATGATTTCTTGACACTTATTGGAGTTGACTTTTTTTCCTTTCTCCGTTAGTATGAATTCAAGGAACTTCCCATATTGAACCCCGAAAGAGAACTTGGTGGGGTTCAAATGCATATTGTATTTCCTGATGGACTACAGGGCATCCTCTAAGTCCACAACATGGTTACACCATTTGATGATTTTCATTATAATGTCATCAACATAGACCTCTTGGATTTTCCCTATTTGGTGGGAGAACATGGCGTCCATGAGTCCCTGATAGGTTGCACCAGCGTTTTGAGGTCGAAGGGCATGGCATTCTATAGTAGTTGCCATGGTTCGACATGAAGGTCGTCTTGGATACGTATCGAGCATCCATTTGAATTTGGTTATATATGGAATAGGAATCCATGAAACTTAATGTGCGGTATCCTGAGGACCCATCAATCAGGTGATAAATATCAGACAAGGGACATGGGTTCTTAAGATATATAGGAGACATTAAGGTCGGTGAAGTTCATGCACACCCGCCACTTGTTTGTCGCTTTTCTCACCAACACTACATTGGCTAACTAGGTCGGTGTTTGTTAGCTTGTCTATCTGTCCGTCAATGGCGGCTCTCTTATCCTCGCTAACTTTCCGCTTCCTTTGCGCCATTGGCTTGGCAAAAGGGTTGATGGTACACTACTACAGAAAACACCTATCACAACGGTTGGAAAAAGGATACAACCACGATGGACCAACCGTTGTGAGGTAAGGTGTGATTGTATGTATGATGATTTCCACAATGGTGGTGCAATCGTGATTATAAGCTATGTAGCGCACTACCTATCACAATGGTTGCTTCAAACAACCGTTAGGATATTCTTTAATGCATAACATTTAAAAACGGTTGGTATAAACAGCCGTTGTGATATATACACCGAGTTTACTATAAATTATGTGGAATGCTTATTTCTCCAATACTCACTAAATATATAACCTTTCAATTTGAACTAGAACATTATAATATCATAAATTAAGTTATATTAGAATAACAAGTTCACATTCAATTATTGACAAGAGATCTCCAACTCCTTATCCACATTTTTCTCTTTAATGGTTAAAACTTTGTTTAATGATCATAGTTCTTCAACCGCCTCTGTCTTCACCGCTAGTTCATTTTGTTAAATATTATTTACTTTGCAAACAAAATTAGAGGTGGAGAGGGGAGGTTTAAGAACTACAATCATTAAATAAAGCTCTAACAGTTAAAGAACAACATGCAGATAATGGTTTGAAGAATTCTTGTCAAGAATTGAACGCGTACTTATTTTCTAATATAACTTTATCTATCATATTATAATTTTTTAATGCAATTTTAAAAGTTATATATTCTTTAAGGGATTGGAAAAAATACTCGAACCACATAAGATATAATAAAATCATCTTTTAAACAAACATTAACAACAACATTCATCAAAACATTCATCAACAACAATCCATAAACAACATACATGATACAACAAACATATCAAGTCATAGAATGTTTCAGAAATGTATATGTCCCATAATGGCGTGTCCAGAATGAAATAAGGATGAAGGTTAAGTTAGAGCTGTAAACTTGTGTCTATCTTGAATGGATGTCATTCTGGGTCTTTCACACAAGTTTGCAATACTCACTTTAGCTTTGTCCTCGTTATTGAAACAAGCTTCCCTACCTACAAGTTAAAACAAGAAGAAAGCTTCAAATATTATGAAACATGCTATTGAAACATAGACAATAATACATAAATAGATTTTGAAACATAAATTATAGTGAAGACAAACCTGTAAAGTAGCTATTTTCTAATGTTTGATGCAACAAAGGTATCATTCGAAGAAGGCGAGTTGGCTGCATAAATTTCGGGTTTCCATATGAGGGAGATGAGTGACAGAGATGTTAGGGTTTTGTTTTGAGAGAGGCGACTAAAAGAGATGTTAGGGTATTGTTTTGAGAGAGACGGTTGTAATGTATTGAATCGAGAGATAATTTCACTTATATATAAATAAGTAACACCTTTCACCACAATTGACAATACGAACCATGATGAAATGATTGAAACTTACACCACGGTTAATCATAAAAATCATGGTGATATACAAGGTCAAGCCCATTATCTCACGATAAATGAAAAATTGTCGGTGTTGGGATTCGAACTCTTTCACTTCGGGTACATTTCACTATAGTTGGAACCTTTAACCATTGTGAAATCTCCTTTAGTAAATACAAAAAACAAGCTCCAAAAGAATTATTACCACAGTTAACAAGAAGACCTTTGTAAAGTTGGTGTTACGAAAGGTCTATTTTGTAATAGTGGTGATGTGGTGGCACACCACTCTTGTGTCTATTCCTAGCATATCAGAGGGGGCCTAGGAGAACAAATCGACGTTTCTAGTGAGTTGGTCAACTAGTTCGCTTTCTTCGTCCTCGATAATCGAGGTGCCTATTTTAGTCACCTGGTGGACGGATGGGTCTATATTGACTTCCTTCAAGTCCTCCTTGGGCCACTACTATAAAAAAAACCATTTCACCTTAGTTAGAAAAGGTATTTTACCTCGGTTTCGCATGCGAGGTAACGAAGGGAGTCATGAAAACTTTCCACTTTACCCTTCAAATGTTGTTCCACCGAGTGGTAAAGTGTAATGGTCATTGGTTTGATCCCCATCAACAATTGTTTGAAATTAAAACCGAGGGATAAAACCTAATTTTTGTCATTTATATTTTGTTTAAATCTCAATTTGACAGGCCTGTAATTTTTTTACACAGAATCAGAACATGACATTTTGTGAATGAATCAAAATATTTGATTTTATAACAAAACATAACTATACGCACATTTTTTTACAAAGCCAAATGTACACATCCAAAATGGCACACCAAGAGATCCTATACATATTTGAAAACAAAATACAAAACTAAACACATGTGTAACAGAAAACCTATACACAATGTTTACAACAGCTAAGAAAAACTAGTGTTGTTGAGATTCATAAATAGATATGAAGCAATCGGCCCAACATGATCGGATGCCATCTATATCTTCTTCTATGAATGGTGTTCGGTCGCTAAACACCTATAATTTGTGCAAAATTTAAATTATGATAAGCTAACAACAACAAAAACAACATTAACTTAACAAATATAAATAAATTACATGTGTTTCATAGCTTAAACCGTGAATTACTAATGCCTCCTGAGACAATATTAAACATATGTGTCATAACATAGTATCCACATGAATAACTGTCGTGTTGTTTTCGCAAGTACAAATAATTTTCATATAGTTACTAATTCACACAAATCACAAGTAATACATTAGAAAAAAATAAAAGAATGTCAAAAAGCACAAGTATTGCTTACTTTTGAAAAAATGAACTGTAGCTTTCTACCTCTTGTATTACGTTTCACAAAATTGTATCCTTCTATAGTTCTACAGGTCGATAAAAAATTAAACATTAATAAAAACTATTCAAATAATATCGCTTACCCGTTTAAAAAGTCGTGCATCATTTAATCAAGATTATATTGTAACGAGAATAACATAATTATAACATTTTGCTTATGGCATATAATAACTAGTTGCCAATGTGAACTGCATAAATATTCAGAATAATTAATAATGTGTATAAAAATTTATTTATAAAAGAAAACAAAAATTAATATATACTTACGCATGGAAAAATGGTCCCATATAGCATTCTTTATTCTCATCAATCAACTTATTTTGTATGTACATTTGGATAGTGTTTGCTCCCTTTTGTTGAAATTGAATATTGTATGGGTCTAAAAAACAATACTTTCTTAAATCCCTTTCAACACGCATCTCATGCATGGACCTAAAAGTTAATGTAAAAGTTAAATCTTGATGTTAAAGTATGAGAACAATGAATATAAATTAAAATCATCAAAAAAATTGTACTGGTGAGCACCAAAATTGTAGTACGATTATGTTGAACCAATAAGCTCCCTTCAAAAATTCCAAAACACAACTCTTATGAGGTATATAAGCTTGTTCTAGTTCATGTTTTAATGTGAACTCGTAGATGTCTGGCATCTCCTCTATCATCCTTGATAGTATTTGCATGTTATCTAGTTGAGGTAGTGTGCTGTCAATATTGTGTTGTGGGACAGAACAACTACCTTTTGTGCTTGCACCACCCATAACAACTTTCTCAGCTACTTTCTTAGGTATGTCTAACTTATATGAATTTGGGTGGATGATTACACCCATTCATTTAAATTTTTGCATCATTAAAACAACCGCAATACAATACATAAATTTAAATACACAAAAAATAACAACAACATACAACACAAATTCTTTAACTTATACTTATGTCAAGCACATCGCAGGTAGACTTATACCGCATTTCCTTAGTCAATTTCTCTCCCTCCTCCTCATCCAACCTCTCTTGCTCCTCTTGGAACCTCTTCTACACCTCCTGCAATAACTTCTCTCGCTCCTCCATATGCACCCTATCATGTTCCTTTTAAGCTACTCTCTTTTATGCCTAATGAGTTCACTTTTCCAGCGCCTCCTGAGTCCACTTCTCTTGCTCCAATTCTAATACTTCTTATACTCTCTCCCCCACCCTTTGATTAACTATCTCTTCAATTTGTTTCTTATGGTTTACTTTGTAACTTGTTTAAGATGCTCCAAAATATAATCACAAGCTGGTGCCTTTTCCAAAACCACGCACATGCCCACCGTGCTCCTCTATTCCAATTGCTTATACTAAGATTTGCTTACGTTCTCGTGGAACAATGATACCATGTTTGGATTTTCAACCAATAAATCCTACAAGACATATAAAAGTTCATCTTTACCAAATTTAATTAACTTGAATAATTAATTTTGAAAAAAATATCTACTTACAATATTCTCATCCACTTCGTGTGTAGCCTCTAATGTGAACTCGCCTTCTGGTGTTTGATGTGCCCTCTTCCATTTCTCATGGCATGATGGTGGAGATGGTTGTGATCAAGGTGTCTATAAGGATCTCTCAACTCTATTTCTCTTTGTCTTTTTTTTTCATTAATAATTTTTTGTTCTAGTTTTTTATATCCTCCATGAGAAAATCTAAGTGGATAGATATTTTTGGCTCTATTCTCCTTTCCTTTTGGCTCTTATACAAGAAATCAAGAGTAGTGCGAGACTTGACAAACTTCTTCCAAATGTTCTTATCAATAAATGAATACTTCAATGGAGGCTCTAAGTTATCTTTTGGATGCGTAATATAATCATATGTGAGTTTTGTCTTAAAGCCCCTCCAACGCTCACTAGCATATCCAGTCCATTTATTTTTCAGCATATCATCCTCTGAAACAATAAACATTTCCTATCTTTACATAATAGAGTTGATATGGTATTAAACCAAAAACAAATGGTCATCTATACTTGTAAAACAAATCATAAATTATATAATAAATATTGTAATTTTTTCCATAATTTATCTTTCAATTCACCGTCAACGTCGTGCCAATTATATATCAAAATATTGACTTTGCTTCTACCTTGTACTGCCACTTCCATGTAACCCCAAAATTATCAGTATGTTCATCATAAACCTTACCAGTTCTTGAACAAAAATTAATCAAGAAGCGAACACCTCTTTCATGGGCTTTTGTCATCTTGGTCAACATCATGGCACCTCTAGTTTTTCTTTTACTTTTAGTATTAAAAGAGGTTGTATCAAAGGTTGTATGAGAGCTGTTGGTCGAATCGCCCATCTCTATGTAAACCAAAAACTATATTACTTAAATCAACAAATCTCTGCTAAGGCACCTAATGCTAATGAACTATATTATACTCATGGTAGACTTCCTAAGAATACACATTCAACATATTCTCAAACTAACAATATTCAAGAAAAACAACATTTCGATGAATATTTAGTGGTCAGTATGTAACATCATTTACTCAAACTAACACTATTCAAGTAAAACTATATTTTTATCAACATTTCAGTGGTCAATGACACAATATTCTCAAACTAACATTATTCAAGAAAAACAACATTTATATCAACATCTTAGTGTTCAGTGACACCATCTTCTCAAAATAGCATTAGATAATGTTGAGTTACGCACCGAAAACATGATGACGAAGCTTCAATGAATTAGGTTTGAAGAGTTGATGTTTGAGTTGATGTTGATAGAGTTGATGTTTGAAGTGTTTTGATGAAGATGAAAATCGTCTAGAGTTTATTTTAAGAGACTAGCGATGAAACAAAGAGTGTTGATAGATAAATGAAAAGTTATAGTCTAGTTTTGTGAAGTATTCATGCAAAATAACTTACACGTCAGGTTTTAGGAAAAATTGAGGGAATAAATTAATTAAAAATTAATTAAATATATAAAAACGCCATATTCCTAGAAATTCATGCAAAGGAACTTACACGTCGGGTTTTGGGAATAATCGAGGAAAAATATTAATTAAAAATTAATATATATATATATATATATATAATGTCATATTCTTGGGTTTTTGTGTAGTTAGTAGTTATCTGATGGACCCTTTGGGTCGCTTGTACATAACAGTTTTTGGATATATAATATATATGATTCTATTTCCAAAAAAAAATGTCATATTCTACGAAATCCATGCAAATGATATTACCCCTCGGTTGGGCAAAGTAATCAAGGGATAATAAAAATTTAAATAAAAATAGAGAAATATATGTCCAGTTAATAAAGAAAAAAAAAAAGGAAAGATTAATGCATGTCAAATTAATAGATTAATATGTATACAATTGATAAAGAAAAATTAATAAGGGTATTTGAAAATATTAATTTCGTAATTCACAATTAAATAAAAATAATAGAAAAAAGGGAAACGTGCCAACTGAGAAATGGTAATGCTTGGTCCCTAAGTCAATTGAAAATTAAAAATAAAAAATAGAAAATGTGGTATCTTGGATTTGAAGCGAGGTCCCTGGTAGATATATTCCATCGGTTTTGGGAAAAATTGAGGGAATAGGTTGTATATCGTTTTTAAAAAATTAATCACGGCACTCCCAGGAGATATACCTCGGTTATTTGTTGGTTGAGATGAAAGTTTTGCCATGAAATGTATTATTTATAGTAGTGAGTGTGAGTCTTTCGTTGTCCATGCCCAATTTGAGATCCCAATAATCAATGTATGCATCCAACACCTCGGGGAGGGTGCGCCCACAAGGGTGAGCTCTTCTCTTTCTGTCATCAGAATGCTCTATTAACACTCATGGATGAGCTCTTCCCTTTTTGATATCCAATTGTCGTGTTGCATAGTGATTGTAACACCCTTTTTCTACCCAACAAACATCAAGAATAAAACGACAAATAAATCAGAGTAAAGTCTCAAAAAGGGCATCACATATCGTCACAAATCATCATAATAACCACTTGTCCCGTAACATGGGTTTTTCCATCACAGTATAGTTAAACACCACGCAGCGGAAATCAAAATTTAAAGAGCACTCTTATAATTCAAAACATCTCAAATAAAACTCATGTAAAACATCATGTCCAAAAACAAAAGAACGTAATCGTTCGACTCAAACGTCCCGACCCGATGTTACATATCAGAGCAAGACCCTCTAATCGACGGAGAAATCAAGAAAATACTTCTAACCTAAATCTTCATGCGCCAAGGAAGCTAAGCCTGATCACCTACACGTTACCCACGTGGAGGCAACATTCAAACAGGAAGGGTGAGTAATCATGAAATCAATATATAAGATATAAGTAAAAGATAAAGCACAAGCAATAACATCATCGGGTCATTCACACGTCAGAATACATCAAAATCACATCAATATAATGCACTAAGATTCTAGAAATTCACTAAGATTTTGAAAATTCACTAAGATTCTAGAAAATCACATCAATACAACCGAGTCAAATCTTCACTATACCTATCATCACATTCTAGAAATTCACTAAGATTTTGAAAATTCAGAAGTTCAGAAATCTCAGGAATGTGAAAATCTGGACCCATCAGAGGATAAAAACCATGTTGTCTTATAACCGCACGGTTACAGAACAGTGTCTCAAAAGGATTAGCTAGCCTTTCAGAAATTAAAGACTTAAAGGTTACCCGTTGTGAAGATGATGTGCTGGTTGTTGCTGGTTGTGAAGATGAACCTCTTGTTCCCCTTCTACTAGGATTTCTTCTTGAAGCCATGGTTGATGAAGAGTTGAAAGAAGATGATGAACACTTGATTTTCGCAGAAAGTGATGAGGAGATATGTGCATCCCTTAGAAACCCTTGTATTAGTAATATAGAGAATTCACTCTTGGTGGGTTTTTGATTTTTAGGGTTTTTGATGAGGATTTAATGGAGAATAATGGGTATTGATGTGGTTTAATGGAGGAAAATAAGGAGAGACAGACCACAAAATCCAATGAGATGACATGCAATGAACACACATCAATGTGCAATGAAAATATGTAGTGAAAAATAGACAGCACTGGGTCGGCGCACGCTTTCCCATAAAGCAGAGATTCTGAATTCTGTGTCTATGCGTCGACCTATTGACCGCATGCGTCGGCGCATGATTCATGAATTTTCTTAAAAAATTTGAACATTTGGTTATGCGCTATCCCGAAAGTTTTTACTAGGTCATCGTATAAATCATGCGTCGATGCATGTACATGCAAACTTGAACCAGAAATGAAATTTTTGCAATTTAAGTTCCAAAAGATAAATAAACATGCACATATATAGAACAAAACATCCACATGAATGATATGTGCTCAAAATACAATAAACATCAAGATTTAGGTACTTAACATGGCACAATATATATTAAACATGTATAAATCGGAACGATATTACCTTGATTGCTTTTTAAGATGAGAATCCTCACATATAGCCCAAAAAAAATCTTTTTCATTTGTTAGTTAAAAGAATAAACAAGCATATATATATGAGAAGATTACTATCTTAGAACATGCACTAAACACGATCCAAGATATTGAGAATGCCAAGTTCCCTACGGATGTGAAAGAAGGGCTCTGTAGCTAACGATTTTGTGAAAATATCAGCAAGTTGATTCTTAGTGTCAACATGCTAAAAAATAACATCACCTTTCTCTACATGATCCCTAAGAAAATAATGGCGTATCTCAATATGCTTTGTGCGTGAAGGCAATACGGGGTTCTTAGTTAGATTAATCGCACTAGTGTTATCACACAAAATTGGAATACGTTCAAGTTTTAAGTTGAAATCAAGTAATTGTTGTTTAAGACATAAGACTTGAGCACAACAACTATCGACGACAACGTATTCCGCCTCGGCTGTTGACAAAGCAACGGAAACCTGTTTCTTGCTATGCCAACTCACCAAGGAGTTTGCAAAAAGGTGACACGTGCCACTAGTACTTTTCCTATCCAACTTGCACCCGGCAAAGTCGTAATCGGAATAACCAACTAAGGAACAAACACTACCTTTGGAATACCATAACCCATACTTTGGAGTACCGGACAGGTATCGAAGTATGCACTTAACAACTTTTAAGTGGGATTCCTTGGGATGTGCCTGATACCTCGCACACATGTATACACTAAACATTATATCGGGACGTGATGCGGTAAGATAAAGAAGAGATCCAATCATACCTCGATACTTCTTTACCTCAACATCCTTACCCTTTTTGTTACGATCAAGATTGGCACTTGTAGGCATAGGAGTGTCTATTGCTTTGCAGTTTAGCATATCAAAATGTTTTAGTAACTCAAGACAATATTTCGTTTGACTCACGAATGTGCCCTCTTCAAGTTGTTTGATTTTCAATCCCAGGAAATAGTTGAGCTCCCCCATCATGCTCATTTCAAACTCCCCATGCATCAAGCTAGAAAACTTCTTGACCAAGGTCATGTTAGTAGACCCAAATATAATATCGTCAACATAAATTTGTACCAAAATTAAGTGTTTTCCTTGACGTTTAATAAAGAGGGTTGTGTCAACCTTTCCTCTTGAATACCCTTGATCAAGTAAAAATTTGCTTAGACGTTCATACCAAGCCCTAGGGGCTTGTTTAAGTCCGTACAAAGCTCGTTTAAGTTTATAGACATGATCAGGATATTTGTGGGATTCAAAACCTGGAGGTTGGGCTACATAAACCTCTTCATTTATGTATCCGTTAAGGTACGCACTTTTAACATCCATTTGGAATAATTTAAAGTTCTTTGTGCAAACATAGGCAAGTAGAAGGCGTATGGCCTCGAGTCGGGCAACCGGCGCATAAGTTTCCTCATAGTCGATTTCTTCCTCTTGGTTATAGCCTTGCGCTACAAGCCTAGCTTTGTTACGCGTTATTACTCCATTTTTATCAAGTTTATTCCTAAACACCCATCGGGTGCCGATTACTCGATGATCTCGCGGAGGGGGGACAAGGTCCCAAACCTCATTTCTCCTGAATTGATTTAGTTCATCTTGCATTGATAGAAACCAATGCTCATCGAGTAATGCCTCCTTAGCGTTTTTAGGTTTAACTTGGGAGACAAAAGCAGAGTAATAACAAAAGTTACTAAGTTTAGAGCGAGTGGTTACTCCCTTAGAGATATCACTGAGAATGTTGTCAATTGGATGGTCTTTTGAAGACTTCCAAGCTGGAGGAAGTTCATCTTTATCAGAATGATGATCATCCTCACTTTTCACGGGTTGATGATCCTTTTCCTCCTCAACACGCACTGCTTCAGGCTGATCAGTTCCCTTATCAGTGTCCTTGAGTATGTTTTCAGTAGGTACACCTGCACCATGAAAATAACTACCTTCTCTGACATTTCTCGGATACGACTCGTCAAAGGTAACATGAACTGACTCTTCAACTACACATAACCTTTTATTATAAATTCTATATGCTTTACTCGACTGAGAGTATCCAAGAAAAATACCCTCGTCGGCCTTGGCATCAAACTTACCAAGAGTCTCTTTCCCATTGTTTAACACAAAGCATTTGCAGCCAAATACATGAAGGTGAGAAATGTTTGGCTTACGCCCTTTTAAAAGCTCATACGGTGTCTTGTTTAGAATAGGCCGGATGAGCACCCTACTCAAAACATAACAAGCCGTACTTATGGCGTCGGCCCAAAAGTATTTTGGTAATCCCGTATCATTGTTCATAGTCCTTCCAAGTTCCTCCAAAACTCTATTCTTACGTTCCACTACCCCATTTTGTTGAGGGGTACGTGGTGCGAAAAAATTATGATCAATTCCGTTGGAATAAAAAAATGCTTCAAACAAATGATTTTCAAACTCACCCCCATGGTCACTTCTAATTGACCCAATGTTTGTGTTTAACTTGTTCTGAGATAACTTAGCAAATCGTTCAAAGGCCGAAAAGGTATCACTCTTATTTGCTAAGAAAATGGTCCAGCAAAACCTAGAAAAATCATCGACTATTACAAACCCATAATAGTTACCACCTAGGCTTTTAACCCTAGATGGTCCAAAGAGGTCCATATGGAGGAGCTCAAGGAGTCTCATAGTTGAAACAATGTTTTTAGATTTGAATGAGATCCTTGTTTTCTTCCCCATTTGACACGCATCACAAAGGTGATCTTTTGTGAATTTAATTTTGGGCAAACCGATGACTAGGTCTTTAGAGACAATTTTGTTAAGCAAATCAAAGTTGATGTGAGCCAACCGTCTATGCCACAACCATGAATCTTCATTCATAGCGACTAGACACTTGTCTCCATTAAACGATACCTCATTTAAGTCTAGCATATAGACGTTGTTCACCCTCAAGCCCTTAAACACATTCTTTTTGTCATTATCTTCAACTATGCAACAATCCTTTGAAAAAGATACTTTATAATTCTTGTCACATAGTTGACTAATGCTTAAAAGGTTGTGTCTAAGACCTTCCACAAGCAGCACATCAGAGATAGTAGTAGATGAGGGGTTACCTACACTACCTTTACCGAGAATCTGTCCCTTATTGTTATCTCCGTAGGTGACAAACCCCTTTTTCTTCGCCACAAAGTCGATGAAAAGAGAAATGTCGCCGGCCATATGTCTCGAGCAGCCACTATCCAGAACCCATATTCTTTCGGTGGTCTCAAGACTTTGTACCTACAAAAACAGTCAAGGGAGAGTAGGTACCCAATTATCATTGGGTCCTTTAAGGTGAGTGAAACCAGGACTACACTTGGGCAACCATTGGTAGATGCCTTTCGGAACAAGAAACCTTCTGAAGCGGCATTTTGCAATAGTATGACCAGGCTTACAACAGTAAAGACAATTACAGTTCATTTTGAATTTACCTTTACTATCACTATCTCGAATCACATAGGTATACTTTTGAAATGGATTATTCATGCTCTCGCGAAAATGTGCTCGATCGATAGCAAACGTAACTTTTGGCTTAAGAGCCTTGTCCAATTTGGCCTTGAGGGTTCTCCCCTCTCGTTGCCAAATGTGACAAGTGTCATTGCCCCAATTGAACCAAGAGGTAGGGTCCTCTTCAACCTTGGCTTTTGATGTGTCCACTATAGAGTTTTTGAGGGCTTCCAATTCCTTTTCGGAATAAGAAACCTTCTTCTCTAGATACGAGAAAATCCTTTTATTTGAGGCTAAGCGTTGAAATGCTTCCTTAGCCTCATAGTGTAACATGTCAAAAGCCTTTTGTAACTCTAAATGCGGCATAGTATTAGCATGATCATATTTAGAATGCTTTACCTCTTTTACTTTATTGTGGCGTGCCATAAGACAAAAGTTAACGGATTCACTTTCGTCACTTGAGGAATCATCTTTCTCTGACTCACTATCGCTTTCCCAAGTGATGTATGCTCGTCGAGACTTGCTGGAATTTTTGTTTGAGCGACTCTTGTCATTATCCTTCTCTTTGTCTTTCTTTAGGGATGGACAATCCGGCTTGTAATGCCCGGATTTTCCACAGTTGTAGCACGTCCCTTTTACCTTGCCATTTTTATTTCCTTTGCTTCTAGATTGCTTCCTAAACTTGACTAGATTTCTATCCGAGTGTTGAATATCATTCTTACGAACATATCTATTGTACCTCTTCACAAATAAGCCCATATCATCACCAGATTCTTCATCTTTGTCATTATTAGCTTCATCATCACTTAGCTCTTGATGTGTGGACTTTGAACAAGAAGCCTTAAGAGCTATCGACTTCTTCTCCATATCTTTCGCCTTCTCTTTCTTGATACTCTTTTCATGTTTATCCAAGCTAATGAGCACTTGCTCATGCTCATCGAGTTTGCCAAAAAGTGTTGTGAGGTCTAGTGTAGCAAGATTGTTGGCCTCCTTGATAGCGGTGACCTTCGGTTGCCATTCCCTGTTTAAACACCTCAAAATCTTGTTAGTAGCAACCTCATTTGGAAATGGTTTACCAAGAACATGCAATTTGTTGATAATGTGAGTAAATCGTTTTTGTATATCCGCAATGGTTTCCCCTTGCTTCATGTAAAACAAATCAAACTCTTGCGTTAGTGTATTATTACGAGCCATCTTAATATCATTAGTGCCTTCGTAGGCTACTTGTAAAGCATCCCACATGGCTTTGGCTGTTTCACAATGGGAGACTCGATAATACTCGTCAACTCCCAAGGAGGAGATGATCATATTACGAGCCTTCCAATCATAGTTGTGCTTTTTCCCGTCCTCCTCATTCCATTGAGCTTCGGGTTTAGGAACGACAATGCCTTCCCCATTTGTCATAGTAATTTCCATGGAACCGTTTAAAATAACGTTCCAAACCTTCCGATATATGGAACTTATATGAACGTGCATACAATCCTTCCAGTAGCAGTAATTTTCGCCTGTAAAAACTGGAGCTCTATCATGAGCCCCTTTAGGTTCGTTCGCCATGATCCAAGAAGTTTTACCGAAGCACCAGAATTAACCGGAGCTCGTGATACCACTTGTTAGACGATGGCTATGGATCTAGAAGGGGGGTTGAATAGATCCCTTGAGTTTTACACGCAAATGGTTACCAAAAATTTAGTTTTAAAATTGTTTAACGGAAGCAACCACTGGATAGAACTTCTACGACGAACCTTCTACTAAAAGGATCGGATATACACGTATATATCGAGAATGAGTATGGAAGAGAAAAATTCAGTTTGATTACTACACTTAAAAATGCAGTCAACAAAATATCGCTTGCTTGATGTTTAATCCAAACCAATGAGGTAAAATGATAAGCAACTAAAAGCAATGTGTTCGATTTTTGCTTTCAAACAAATTATCAAACACCTAGTGTGCGTAAAACACACTAAGTGCAGAATTTCTATGGAATGTAATATAGAGCTGCTCCAAGATACAATTCAAGGAATTGTATCGATTTAACAAATAATTTCTCAGCTCGAAATTACACTACGACAGAAATTTCGATAAATTGCAACTTCACAAATTCGAACAAACTGAAATGTAAAAGAGTTAAGGGAAAGAGAGAACAAACGCGATTTGATTAGGCATTTCCCCAATCGTCCTCGCTTTGGGTACCTCTGCCCCCAATTCCACAATTGGAATTGAGATATATATATATATATATATGTAGCTGTTGCAAACTGTTTATTACAAGAGAAAACTATGAACATCCAAACCCTCGAACGTCTTCGATCGTTGATGCAGAATTTTCTCTCCCCTTAATTCAAGATGAATCAAGTGCTTCGAATATGGTTGATCCAATTACCGTCCCACGCTACTTGATTGCAAGACACCTTGTTCTTCAATCCTTTTCACTCGATCAATTGCGATCTACCAAAGATTCGAACCCAAACCTCTCTTCTACGATCCTCTGATTACAGGTACTAAACCGAACAATTGCGCCAATTTTCGGTTACCTTCGGCCAGCCGAATCCCTGTAGAACGAAACGGTTTGTACAAAAACTCCAAAATCTATCCGATTCTTGGAGGACAAAACCAACTGATTTTATTCAAGAAACACCTGCCAAGCTCTCAACCCAGAAGATGAAGATCACACTTCCTAAATTCTGAACGTTATCACTTCGATCAATGGGCGACACAAACAAAGATGATTATATGTGATTGTTTGTTTACTCAATGAAGGAGATGAAGATGAAGAGAGAAATGGCATGTATTTTCACGTTTCTTGTTGTTTGAATAATGAGATGACCAAAACTATTTATAGGAAAATGAAATGACCCACACAAAATAATAACAGAAATAACAGAAGAAAAAATTAAGTGAAAAACACTGATCCAGGAAATCATGCGTCAACCTACAACCTTCATGCGTCGACGCACATATGCAAATTTTTGTGTCAATTAAATTTATGCATTTTCCCGCATGTTTGTCTAGGTTAGCGCATGAACTGGGAGGTTAGCGCATGAACTGGGAGAGTTAGCGCATGAACTGCATTTTTTCAGGAAATTCAATTTTCTGCGCATTTTCACCTGACCAAGTTTAGAAACACATACTAGACACTACTAAAATGATAATGGACATTTATTTATGGGAAAGACAAGGTCCTATGCATCTAGACACATGAACGATAATGATTAGATGCAATATGCCCGACACGTGAACTGATACCGCTCAAATTACATTACAATCTAATTTCTCACATATTTGTTGACATCATTAAAACAAAGTAGATTGAAGAATAACCCTCACAATGGTATCCTAATTATTTTAATTAACAATAATAATAATAATAATCTAAATGATATTCTAATTACTCAAATTATTCTATTATTATTATTAATAAAAGAATCTAATTAATTACTACTTCTAAGAGGTCTCAATGTTCTCTTAACCCAAGGCTACCCCACAGCACCACATAAATTCATCAACGTCACAAATCATCACAAAGCACCAAAACACCGAATGATCATAATAATTTAATTAAATAAATATTATAATTATTTGGGGCGTTACAGTGATGACCATAAGGTCGTTATCGTGAGGGAGGATTTCGACGACATCACTGCTAGAAAAGGTGATGTTGATTAATGATTCTCCCTATTCCACTTTAGAGAACCCGGTAGAAATTACGTTCACGGTTAGCACCTATCTGGAAAATTTCCTTCGGAAGGTGTTGGAACTTCCTTCATTGGCGAAACCCCAAACTATGGTGTTAATCTTGAAGTGTAAGGTTGTGTTGGCCATCTTTGGGGGAAGATAGATGGGATAATGATGAAGGAGGTGTGACCCAGGTTAGTTCTACCAGGGTCCTACAATGGGCGCCATTGTAATTGTTAAAAAGTACAGGAGTGCATGGTATCCCTACGCATGTAAGGGATAACCAAAAGCCTTTGTAATTTCTAGTGGTTAGGGCTTGCTCACGATGGTGAGCGACCCTGTTTAGTATTGGTTTTTTGGGCTATAGAGAGAGCAAGCTCACATGAGGTGAGAATCTTTGTATTATGCATGTATAATAGGGTATAATGATATGTACCTTTACTCTCATGGGGCATTGTATTTATAGAGCCTCTTGGGCTTAGGGTATTTTAGGGATTGATAATCTCCCATGTAGTCAAGGGTGGATCATTCAATCTCTATCTCTTAGGGAGACGTGGATAAGTTTTTTGACCTTGACTTCCCTCTAACCGAGGAACGACTTTTCCCACGTTTCCTATGATGAAATGAGTAGGAAACACTTAAGATGAGACTGTTCATAATGGCGGACAACGTATAGGTGTCGCCTCTACTAAGGATTACCACTATATCGCCCTTATAAACTCTTTACCAATATATCACTACGCTATTATATTCAAAAAATTTACTGTCCTGCCACACTTTTGCAACAAAAATACTAAAATGCTATGTTTTCAAAAAAAAATTATTTTTGGCACAAAGGTGTCGCCCTTTCAATGGGCGACAGAGTGTATTTTTTAAAGGTTCTGCCCTTTCAATGAGCGGTAATGCCTACGTTATGTTTTATTTTATTTTATTTATTTATGTAATTAAATGATAAAATAGAAAGTATTGAAATGTAATAATTATGTTTTAATTAAGGGTTAAATATATGTCACCCCCTCGTACTATCAAGATTCCCGTTGTGAAGCCCTCATGCGCACTATTTCAGCCCAGATTTCATTCTATTGATGACTTGGCCATCCAAGTGAAATTTTATTTAAATTTTTACTTATTAAATAAAATCCACGTGGATTTTTCTTTTTACTATTTTTTTTTTAATTTTTTGTATTTTTTTAAAATTATATTTTAGTTGGGCCCATTTCAAACACACATGATCTTAAAGCCCCATGATCTTTGCCAAAGCCCAATACTTGAGAATTTGGAATATAGCGTGTAAAAGAGGTTTATAAACACTTTTATTTGGTGAAATTATTTCAATGTGAGACTTTAAAAACATACAACATCTTTATGAAACATGCGTGTCATACCCCAAATTTTGACCACTAAGATTTCCCATCATTGTGCAAATCATCATCACAATATGGATGAACCATCATGCCTCACCAAATGCCTCAAGGGTTGTTGAGCATTCTCTACAATCAAAATTAGGGTTTTAAGCCCTCTCAGAGCCTTAGACAAAGGATCAATCAAGGAATGACATGATCTTCAACTTGTCTAGCCTCTCAAACATCCACAATGGATCAAAAGGACTCCCACTTCAAGGATTAAGCACAAGGTTGCTCCCTTCTAGGTGGATTAAGTCTCAAGATTGACAGTGTCACCAAATTAGGGTTTTGGTCGACCAGGGCCTCCAGATGGAAATTTTTCATCTGGGAACAAGCCAATGATCCAAAACATAACCTAATATACTCCATGGAACCTCATGGACCCAAGCATCAAGTCAATTTGACCTCAAGGGATGCATACATCAAAAATCAGGAATTAGGGTTTCTTGACCTAATTCACCCCTAAGTTGACTTTTGGGACAAATCAAGAGCCAAGACCTCAAGACATGATTTGAGGGTCTCTAATGAACTATATTGATCCATTTGGAACAATGGATTAATCCAAGAAGCTTGAGCAACAAGTCTCATTTTCATCTGCACCACAATTAGGGTTTCGCGAGGAAAGTCAACTGTAACTTTGACTTTTGACCAGGACATGCTCCCAAACCCTAGGACATGCCTCAATATACACTATGACACCCATGGAACATGTCCATCAAGTTTTATTTAGGTCAAGGACATGATTTCCTGAAGAATTGCACAGTTTGGAATTCATCTGATAAAAAGTCAACTGTGCACAAAAGTCAACTTTGACTTTTTGAGATTTTTCACCAAAATGGATTTTTAACCCTAAAATGATGTTAATGTATGATTTGAATCATCATTCATCAAGAAAAACCAAAGAAAGTGGGATAACTTGTAAAAGGGGTAACCATAAAACTTAGAAATTTTTCTAAGTTATGGAAAAAGTACCACTAATACACTAACTTTGGAGGATCATAACTCCTAAACCACATGGCCATTTTTTCTCATCCAAAGATGGATTTGTAGCCCTCATTACCCTCTACAAAAACTTCAACTAGACCTAAGTCCAATTCATTAAGGATTTTGAGTTATGGAGTGATCAAAATCAAGAAATCACACTTTGTTCCAACACTTAGTGAAAATTTCACTAAGTCAGATTTTGCTTCACTTTTTGCCAAATGTAGAGGGATTTTTCACTTGGAATCAAAAGAGATCAAAACCAAACTTGTTCAAACAGTTTTTATATCATGTAAGGGCTTTCCAAAATGGCCAAGAACATTGCCAAATTCAACTTACCCCATGAGATATGACATTGTCAAGTTGCCTTGCTGAAATCTGTCAAAGGCAAGGCAGATTTTGCATTTTGGCTCGATTTACCAAAATCAGCCAAATTCAAATGCTCCTATCCACTTGGACACATCTGAGGATTGAATCTAAAGGGGACAATCACTGAGCCAAGCCTCCAAAGTCCATGGAACAAGAAATAGCATGTTGAACCTAGAATGGCCAAAATAGGGACAAGACTCCAAATTTGGATTGAAGCGTTCAATGGAAGCATCAAGGTGGCATGGACTGAGCCATTCTCATCTGAAATCAGTCAAGACTTATCCAAGACCAAGGGAACCACAACCCTGTACCCTAACCTCTAGTCAATGACTAGAGGAGACTTGGATTTCCATTGACCAACATTGAACAAACACCTGCTGCAGTTGCCATTCACTGTGGATCCCAAAACAAACTTGCTCTACTATAAATAGAGCTCAATTGTGATCAGTTTGAGTACACCAAAGCCATCTAACAGATGCTTTCCTCAAAATCTCTTTCTCTTGTCAAAAATGCCTTTCTTAGCAAGGTGGTTATCGGGTTTTGAGTTTGAGAGCAATTCCAATCAAACCAATCACTCACACACCTCATATACATCACATATGAGCTGATCAAACACTTAGATCACTTCTGAAACACCAATTTCACAAAATCACCAGCTGGTTGCTCAAATTTTCAATCAAGTTGCAACTGAGGTACCACAAATTGATCCAGCCAATTTCAATCAAGTCCAACCATTCAAACACACTCCATAGGGTGTAGGGAAGCTGTTCAGATCATCACCACTCATCTGTAACACCTCCAAATCAAAAATCACACTGCACTTGCTGTCACGGCTTGGAGGTAAGCATATACTTGGTCATCTCTCAATCTATGCATATTTCCTCGCACAATAATTTGGCCATATGTTCATAATCATGCATGGAATGTTTTCCCTCAATTAATTGCATTGTTTGAATTATGTATAAAAAATCCTAGCCTTCATGCAGAAATTAGGGTTCTTGAGGTTTCTTTGTGATTTCATGTTTTATGTTTAATTTAAATGAAATTAAGTGTTATAAGCATGATCGTGAGGTTGAGACGAGCATAATGATATGTGGATTGCATGATATGATTACGTATTCAGTGAGATTGGATGGAAAACGCAAATCAGCCAAACCCAGAACACGCGCGTGTTCTTGGTGTGTTCTTGGCGCCATTTTTGAATAATTCAAATATTTGAATTTTGTGATTTTGTTTAATTGATTCAAAAATTAATTTCTCTCTGAGTTTTAATGATTTTGAGTTAATTCTTTTTTTAATAATTCACAAAAATGTTAAAATATTTTATTTTATCAAAAAATCCCAAAAATATTATTTATTTCATATAATTGATATTTTTGCAAAGAATTAATATTTTAATTATTTTTGACATATTAAATATTTTTTCTACATTGATTTTGCAACTTTTAATGCTTTCTAATTATTTTGTAGGTCAATACTTAATTTTTGAAGCATTAATCCAAAATCACAATTTGTTTTTCACATGTTAAACAATTTTGATCATTTTAATTGAATTTTTATTCAATTAAATACATTTTTTGAAAACAAATTAGGGTTTTTGGATTAATTCAACCCTCATAAATCATATTCAAAACATTTTGTGCCTCTAATAGAGTGTAAGACCCAATCATTTCTTGACCAAACATTTTTGGGCCTCAGTGTATTGTATAAGTCCCGATACCGTCAAAAAACAAACAGCGCGATCGTCGTCTTTTTTGAAAAAATAACCTTGGGCCTCTCCTTGAGCTATAAGACCCATTCAAAACATTTTGGGCCTCTATTAGAGTGTAAGACCCAATCCACTTTTAACCAAAATCTTTTTGGGCCTCACTTATTGTATAAGTCCCTCCGCGTTAAAAGAAAACCTCGGCGCGATCGCCATTTCAAACGGAAAAATCATCTGGGCCTACCCTCGTGTTATAGGCCCCACTCTTTTTCTTTAAACTTTTTGGGCCTCTTGAGAGAGTGTAAGACCCATCCCTTTGTACAGAAAACATTTTGGGCCACAGTCACTTGTATAAGTCCCTCTGTACAAATTCAACAGTGCGCTCACTGATAAAACCTTGGGCCTCTCCTTGAGTTGTAAGCCCCAAAACTTTCTTTTTCAAAGCACTTTCTCCTTTGATTTTGAATATACTGTTGTTTTCAATCTTTCTTTGCTGAACAACTAACCAAACAGCATGGAAGCTCTACAACCGAGTAAGTGGTTATTGCTTTCATTTACCACTTTCATATACATATAAACTGTATTGTGGGGCTGTTTCACTGTAAGTCTTCTTTCATAAACTCATATCAACTGTGTAATAATAGTATAGATATTTCGAGTTTCCCCGGCAACAACGTCTAGCACTAGGTAAAGCCCTGTTGATCACTCTGAACTTACAGTCAAAACTAGATCCACATAGGATTACCAGACACAGTCTTCCCTCCTCTTGGGGTTAAACAATATGGAGATGTGAAAGGCAGATTCTTTTTTAACCCTTTCTCAGACTGTCACTCATAGAAATAGACACCTAGATCCCCAAATAGGATCACCAGATACAGTCTTCTCTTCGGCTGTCCTCATTAGGAATTGTCAAGAAACTCTACTCCCAGAGATGAATGTCTTCTCCGTGAACGGCATCTCTGAGTTTCTTCCAAATTCTCGAATTTTCCTGACTTTGATCTATTCTCGGTGAATAGCATTGCCTTGAATTTCTCGGGGTTTGGGGACCCACGGGCTTCTTAAAAGCATCGGCCTCCTCTTGGGCATCGTACAAGGACCCACAGGCTTCCTAAAAGCAACCCCGCCTCCTCTTGGGCTTAGTACAAGGACCCTACGGCTTCTTAGAAGTATTCACAGCCTCCTCTTAGGCTTTGTATAATGATCTCTTCCTCCGGGAATGATAGCCTCCTCTTGAGCTTAGTACAAGGACCCGTTGGCTTCTTAAAAGTTTCCAGCCTCCTCTTGGGCTTCGTACAAATTGTCCCGACGACCTCCTAGAGGTATAGGAACAGAACCTAGTCATCCTCATAGAACAGTCCTTTCATAGAGTCTACTAAGCATAGTACAAAAAATGAAACTCTAGACTTGGACAGTCTAATCTCCTTGAGTCTCAAAGACATTCTCAAGTGACCCCTTCGTTAAATAGGAAGGAAACCCGCAGACTCGGACAGTCTCAATACCCCTTCGGATTTCCCGCTTCCTTAAAGAACAGGAATAACCCGGATCCTTGAATCAAATCCATGAGTACAATATTGCTCATATAAGAACTGATTTTCTCTTTAAAATCAGTATACTGGATCTGTCACTCAACTAAAATAGTAACCATAGCCTCCTCTTAGGCTTTGTATAATGATCCTTCTCCGGTGAAGTCATCCTTCTCTTGGGCTTTGTACAATGATCCTCCCCAGCGGAGTCAAACAACGTTTATCCTCTCTCTCGGGCTTTGTACGAAACACATAAGAGACTCCCTCGTTGAGTCAACCATTCTTTCGCCTCCATCTCGGGCTTTATACGAGATACAAAAAGGTTCTTATTGAGCCAAACAAATTTCAGCCTCCATCTCGGGCCTTGTACGCGATACAAAAAACTCTCTTGTTGAGTCAAATAGCCTCCATCTCGGGCTTCATACGAGATACCAAAAGATTCCCTCGTTGAGTCAAAACCTTTTAGCCTCTCTCTCGGGCTTTGTACGAGACACATACTAGCCTCCTCTTAGGCTTTGAATAAGAAAAACCACTGGTTAATCCAATTAACCTTTTAGCATCAAAGCTGTGCCTCGTTCACAGTACACAAACATCAACAAATTCTTCCCTTTCATCTAATCGCTGTAACCGGCAAGCCTCTGGATCATCTATATCCATGCCACTGTCCCTCATTTAGCATGAGAATTTCCTAAGGAAAGATGGCATTGCTCTACACTGAGTTAAAGTCTTCTCCTTCAGGTTGAAAAAACCCCTTCTAAGGAAATTATGGCATTTCTAGGATTCACATATCCCGGTTAAAGTAATTCTCCTTTACAAACAAACAAACCCCCCTTTAGAGATGACAAATTCTCTCTAAAGTCGAGACTTTTCAGTTTCACATCTTGGGCTTTGAACAAGATACAAACCACCTTTCGCTTCACGTCTTGGGCTTTGAACAAGACACCAAAAACAACCATTTCCTCCCATAGAATAGGAGGAACTACGAACGCTCTGATTTCCCTGTTTCGGTAAACGGGAATACGTAGGCATAAGATTGAAAGAAAAATCTTAGCGAGCACACTAAACAAAAACCCAAAATCCCATATCAAAAACAGTAATTCAAAAGCATCAGTCCTAACATCCTAATCCTTGTTCCCCGTTAGAAACCTTCGGTCTAGAAAGAAAACTGTATTGGCGAAAATACAAATAACCAGTACAAGGGCCCCCCACATGGATAGCATTCGTAACCTAACAGACCGCTGTTTAAACTCAGTATGCAAAGCAGGGTTAATTGGAGACATCTATTTCCCTTCCTTAGTCAGCTTCAATAGGATAAAAAATGAATCGAACTGTAGTTTAAGCTCAACCGCAGAGAGCAACCAGCGCTTAAGAACCGCGTCCAAAATCGCTCGCTACAGTAAAAATGGCGCCCACCGTGGGGCCGATTCTCTGTTTTTCTTTTCCTTTTCTTCTCTTGTGTGAATACCACAGATTGGGGCTTCCGCCGGGGAACCTATTTTCTGTCAGGAACTTAGGATTCTTAGCTTTATAGGTCTAGGATGATTAGGACAAATATATATACTGCTTTTCCTAATTGATATACATGTTTATTTTTCTGCTAATGGGAATGCGGGTGATGCCGTATGTGGAAAGATTGAGTATACACTTAAGATAAGTGATGGCGACGGGGTCGACCATCAACCTCAGTGGAGGCTGACCAATGCAATCCATTCTCTCACCTAGACAATGGCCGGTTGTTAAGTCTGAGAAGCTGAGGAGCCAAACCCTTTCGTAGTGCAGAAACTATCGGAAATAGTTGTTACGCGATACTACCCTCATTTGAGGCTGGTGATCTATTCTCGGTGAATGGCACTTACTCTAAGATTGCTCTACAACTCGCTGGCGATCCGCTTGTTGTTTTGCTTTCCTGGGAGGAGCTGATGATAATTAGTACAGGTACAAAAATCACCCTAGTATAAACCTTTGGGGGATGGGTAGTGCTTTGACTTCATGACAACGACCCTTTGACCCCATGTTTTTTCTATGTTTTTGTGTGCTGCATTCATGCATTCATTTAATAAAACATTAAAACATTCAAAAAAATCTTCTCTTCTAGTCTCTCTGTTCTTTCAAAATAAACTAAGACTGTGATTGCAAATATCAGAGAAAAGGATTGCACTAATGGATTTCGGTAGAAGGAGAACTCACCAGTATACCTTCAAGGTTCCAAAACTAGAGTATTTGAGAAGGTTAGCGAGGATGATCACTAACCAAGAGACTTTCAGAGCCAAGCACGGAGGTTTGCTCCACTATTAAGAGTCAATGTGATTGAGGGAATCATGGATGCGCTCATTCAGTTTTATGATCCGGTTTATCACTGTTTCACATTCCCGGATTACCAGCTTGCACCAACGCTGGAGGAGTATTCTCACCTAATCGATCTGCACATTACAGATCGAGCTCCATTTTCTGGACTGGAAGAAATTCCAAAGAATCAGACTATTGCAAGAGCAATTCATTTGGACGAGTCTGAGGTCAGGACTCACCTAACCGATAAGGGTGGCATCCAAGGTTTGCCAGCCCAGTTCTTGACAAAGAAGGCCCTGTATTTCGCCAGTATAGGAAACGTGACTGCTTTTGAAAGCATCTTTGTCTTGCTTACCTACGGGTTATTTTTGTTTCCCAACATCAATAACTTTGTTGATATTAACGCCATTAAGGTTTTTCTCATTGGAAACCCTGTGCCGACTTTGCTCGCAGATGTGTATCATTCTGTACACCTGGGAAATTTGTACAGCGGAGGGGAGATCACATGCTGTGTACCTTTGCTTTACAAATGGTTTATCTCTCACTTGCCCAAGTCTGCTGCTTTTTGGGATTGTAAGAGTGCCTTACGTTGGTCGTAGAAGATCATGTCTCTTACCAACTCTAATATAGATTGGTGTAATAGGATTTATGAGGGAATCAGGATCATTGACCGTTGCAGAAACTTCCCCAACGTACCCCTTATAGGAACTAAAGGAGGAATCAACTATCATCCGGTATTGGTTCGCCGTCAATTTGGATACCCGATGAGACACATCCCACTGGGTGTTCATCTGGAAGGTCTTTTCTTCAAAGAAGGAGAAAACGACAGAGCACTAAAGATGGAAATAGTGCACGCTTGGAAGCATGTTCATAAGAAAGGACGAGAGTCTCTGGGAAAACCAGAATGTGTCTCGGTGGAGCCTTATCTCCATTGGGTACAAACTAGAGCTCTCAAGCTAAAAATGTCTTATCCTCGTTACAGAATTCTTCCGCCGAGGGAATCTGTCATGTACTTCATGACAGAAACTGAAAAGGTTCAGGTTACTCTCAACAAAGTTCAAAAGGAGAGAAGGTCTTGGAAGAACAAGTACCGCACCCTCGACATAGAGTGCATCAAAATACAGCAATTACTGAAAGAAAAAATGCTCTGATTGAAATTTTGGAGCAACATGCTGTAGATAATCAAGATGACCAAAGGAATCTGCTCGCTCCTTTAACCTGGCAAAGGAGTGACAACCCGACAACGGCCCAAGAGCCCCGGTCAAAGAAAAGGAAGATACCAGAATCAGCACCTGATTTCTCTTCAGAGAGGACTCAGGACCCATTAGTTTAGGTTTCCTGTTTCTGCACTTTGTAATCTACTGTATTTCCATTTCTGTAATCCTTTGAATTTCAATAAAAAGGGGTTTCCCCACCGTTTGATATTTGCAATCTAATTGTCGAAGTTTATTTTGCTTAAACCATTAAACAATTAATATAATCATTGCATTCATCATTCTCACATCGCGTATTCTTCTTCCCTACGAATCTCACGTTTGTGTCTCGATTCTAGAGTCAAAATGTCTTATTCGTATAATACTCAGGCCAATCGTCAAAAAAGGATGGATGATCTTGAGGAAGAAAACAGAGAGTTGAAAGAAGAGATCGACGCTCTGAGAGAGGATATGAGAAAGCTTCGTAACGACATGCAAGCCATGGCAGAAGCTCAGCTACAACGAACTGTGATCTCAGAGATCACCTCAACGCCCATAGTGGAGAGGTATGATTCTAGGTATCAGATACCGAAAGATCGTCCTTGGGGCATGCCTGTTAACTATATCCCGGAAGGATATGTTCCGTCGATCACTGAGGATCAGGGAATCACAACAGAAGCCGCTGGGCCTGAAGGTTACAAACTTCGGGAAAGCGAAGATGCCAGGGGCATGTTGAAGACTCCTGAAGGTTACAAACTTCGGGAAACGCCAAGACTCACTGCCATAGTCACGGTACCACCCCCTGTGGTGCACACTGTCCTGGAAGGACAGATTCCACAGACACCTTCTGGTAAGAAGGAAACTATGTTTGACCGAATGAATGAATTCCAGGAACAGTTCTTGGAAATGCAGAAGGAACTGTAGGCTATTCGCGGTCAGGATTTATTTGGAAAGGACGCCGCAGATCTCTGCTTGGTCCCCAATGTGAAAGTCCCGCACAAGTTCCAAGTGCCCGACTTTGAAAAATATAAGGGTAACTCTTGCCCTCAAAGCCATCTGGTGATGTACGCTCGGCGGATGTCAGCCCAGACGGAGAATCAGGACCTACTGATTCACTACTTCTAGGATAGTTTAACCGGTACCGCACTCAAATGGTACATGGGTTTAAACCGTACTACGATCAGCACTTTCAGAGATCTTGGTACTGCCTTTGTCCAACAATACAAATACAATTTGGACATGGCACCCGACAGAGATCAACTCAGATCGATGTCGCAAAAGGACAAGGAAACCTTTAAGGAGTATGCTCAAAGGTGGCGTGAAATTGCCGCTCAAATTTGTCCACCTCTTGAGGAAAAAGAGATGACAAAGATCTTCTTAAAGACCTTAATCTCATTTTACTATGACCGAATGGTTGCCAGTGCGCCCAGTGATTTCACCGAAATGGTCGGCATGGGCGTACATCTTGAGGAAGCTGTCCGAGAAGGACGTTTGGTAAAAGACACTGGATCGACGAGCGGTACTAAAAAATACGGTAGTGCCCTCCCTAAGAAAAAAGAGCAAGATATTGGGAATATCTCTCTCGGAAAGCAAAGGCGACGTTATCAACCGGTAGCAGCTGTAACTCCTGCTATCAGCCAGCGCCTATTCCGACGTATCAACCTCAGGTTGCGCAGAGCCAACCTAACCAGCAAAGGACACAACAGCCTCTTCAGCAGGCTCGTCCTCCATATAACAACAACCGTACAACACGGCCGCCAGGATTTGATCCTATACCCGTATCGTACGCAGAACTGTTTCCATTACTACTGGCTAAGCGGCACATTCAGACTAAATCTCCTCTTACAGTACCGGAAAATCCTCCTTTTTGGTTTAAGGTGGATCAAACTTGCCCTTATCATTAAGGAGGTTCAGGGCATAACATAGAGACTTGTCTTAATTTCAAGTCCAACGTGCAAAAGCTTGTTAGGAGCGGGCTCTTATCTTTCAAAGATACGAATCCCAATGTTCTCACGAAACTGCTGCCTCAACACGAGAAAGCTGCAGTCAACCTGATCGAGAAAGAGACTAATGATGTCTATCAAATTCATGATGTACTCTTGTTGAAAACCAATTTGGTCAAGATGCATTGTAGACAGAGTGGATATGGCCATGTGCCACCTCATAACTATCATCAGTGTGATATCTACTCTAAAAACAATCAAGGATGTTCTGTGGTGCAAGCAGCTCTGCAGGAACAGATGGATCTCGGATGGATCCAAGAGCACCGAGTTCGTGGAGTTAACATGGTCTACACAAACTCAAACGTCATTCAGAACCACAATATATGTGCAATGAATGTCAACTTGGTGGCGATGCACTCAAGGCAAAGCCAGTATCATAATCTGCCGCGGCATGATTACAGTTCCTGTCTGACTTGCTCGGTAAACAAACAGGGATGCTCTTTCATACAGGAGGCCCTCCAACGTCAGATGGATCTTGGATGGATCCAAGACTACCATGATAGGAACCCTTATCAGATCAACATGGTTCAGATCTTCGATATTCGCGTGATGAATACCAACCTGGTAGAGTTACATGCTGAGCAGGTCCGGCTCGGATTCTTAATATCACATGACTATCAAAGCTGTAAAGCGGGTTGCGAAAACGATCGAGGTTGTACCCTTGTCCAGGAGGCACTTCAGCACTTGTTAAATCACTGGTGGATGCCAATCTATATGGATGAAGATACTCAGCAGATTAGTATCAGTAATAGAAACCCCACTCGGCGTCAAAGTCAGGATGTCCAATCAGTGGAAGCTAACCTAGTAAGGTTACATTATATTCAAAGTGGGTGTGGCCAGGTGCCACCACACAACTATGACAGTTGTAGCGTCTGTTCGGAAAGTAACCAAGGGTGTTACCTTGTGAGAGCAGCTCTTCAGGGTCAGGGGGATCGTGGAGAGATTCGCCCATATCCGGGTTCTGGACCCATCAAATGGACGCCGAACTACCTTGCCGAGCAAGTTGAGGATGTTGTCACGATCTCTGGTCATCACAGGACCAGGGATGTTTTTACCATTATTCCTCTACTTGACGAATCTAAAGTTCCCAACCGGGAACGAATCGAGATCACTTATGATGGTCAGAAAAATCAGAAGGTTCCCATAGTCATCTATCTACCGGGACCGCTACCGTATGAATCAGCTAAGGCAATCCCTTACAAATACGGTGCAACAATAATTGAAAATGGAAAGGAAATTCCATTACCCTCCATCGTGAATATTGCAGACATCAGTCGAGTAACACGGAGCGGTCGAATCTTTAACCGAGGAGTTGGAGAACTTAACAAGGAAAAGGAACTTCAGGCAGAAGCTCCCGATCCACCAGTCGGTCAATCCAGTAATCCCGACCTTTCGAAAAATAATGATGAGATGCTGAAGCTCATCCAAAGGAGAGAATATAACATTGTTGATCAGCTGTTACAGACTCCTTCAAAGATCTCGGTATTATCACTGTTACTCAGTTCAGAAGCCCACAGGGAGGCTCTACAGAAAGTCTTGGAGCAAGCCTTTGTGGAACAGGATGTAACAATCAGACAGTTCGATAGCATTGTCTCTAACATCACTTCTTGCAACAATTTGGGATTTAGTGATGAAGAATTACCTGAGGAGGGTCGCCGTCATAACATGACGCTCAACATTACAGTTAACTGTCAGGACGATGCTTTAGCCAGCGTACTGGTAGACACAGGGTCAGCCCTGAATGTTATGCCGAAGTCCACTTTGATGCAATTATCATTCAAAGGACCTCCGATGAGAGTTAGCAAGGTTGTCGTCAAAGCATTCGACGGATCCAGAAAAATAGTTATCGGCGAAGTTGATCTTCCCATAACTATTGGTCCTCACACTTTCCAAGTCACTTTCCAGGTCATGGACATCCGGGCAACATACAGTTGTTTATTAGGAAGACCTTGGATACACCAGGCTGGAGCGATCACCTCGACCCTCCACCAAAAGCTAAAGTTCGTCAATAACGATCAACTTGCCACGGTTTGTGGGGAACAAGCCTTGCTTGTGAGTAACTTGTCATCATCTACTGGAATAGAACCCGAGGAGGTTATTGGAACTCAGTTCCAAGCACTGTCGGTAAGCGAGAATAATCAGTTCAGAGGAGGAACCTCGATTTCCTCATACAAAGATGCTATTAAAGCGGTCGAGAGTACCGATACGACAGGATAGGGACAACTTGTCATTCCCACTGACAATAAAACAAAGAAGGGTCTTGGTTTTTCTGCAACCTGTACCCGGACAGCTGCCAGCGATGAAAGTCTTCATCCCCTTCAAAACTTATTCCACAGTGGAGGTTTCCTTCACCCAGTGTCTCAAGTAGTTCATGCTATCAATGAGGAAGATCCTTCTGACACAGATGAAGAATGGAAGTCCTACCTTAACAAGGACGGTTATATGTCTCAGGAAGAGGTGCCTATGCCTTTTTGCTTTCCTACAGAAAGTCCGAGATTTATACCAAGATCAGATGTCGAAATGATCTATGGAGATTGTGATCCAGAAGGATGTCGTGCTCCGCCAAATTCATTAGAGGAAGACACTCCGATGAAAGATAATTTTGACTACACCTACTATGGCCCAATGGATGGTCTGCCAATGTGGCAACCTTACCCAGGAAACTTGGGGCAAGAAAGTCAGCCGAGTAATGAAACTCAGCTGAGCATCATTGAACAAAATACCTGTGTCCCCACCATGTCATGGGATCAACACTCAGGTCATTCAGAAACTACTCAACATGAAGATGAATTCGCAACATTTGCAGGACTTGAGTTCATCAACTATGCTTTTCCCGAGGTCAACGTCATTGAGAGAGATGACTCCTCCAGTTCCAAAGAAGTTTGGGACACTCTGGGAGAACCAAGTGGGAAATACGACTATATGGTCAAGTACACCGCTCCCAAAAGCTCTCGTATCAGGCTCGAAGATATCCAGCCAACTGGATGGGGAGATACAGCTGAGAGCCCAAATGCTATGCAAAATGCGACAGAGGAATTCTCCTACGACAATTCTGCCTGGGAGACAGATTCCAATGATCCCGCTCCATCAGAAATCAGCGTCATTTCTGAAGACAAATCAAGGAAGGTGCCAGACTTTGTGATTCACCGAGGAGTTCGTTGCCAACGGGTTGCTGTCGATGTTCCGACGGTTGTTCACCAGTCAAAGTAATTGCCATCTTTAACCTTTCATCCTGCCCAGGTGAAACGGATGTTTTGATAGGGCTCGCTTTCTGTAAATTTTCCCTCTTCGCTTTGCCCGAAGTGACAGAGTTTTGTTTTATAGGGCTGTAGTTTCAAGATTCGACTTGTTCATTAATAAAATAACGTCGTTCTGTAATTTCCGCATTAATTGTTGTTTTCTCTTTTTGCTTTTTCAAAGAAAATGGTAATCCTAAAAAACAAAACTATAAAAAACAAGCAGTAAAATAAAACACTGCACACACTTGCATTTTCTCTATCTCTTCTAAACACGAATCATCACGTCATGCAGATTGCTTGTTTTAAACCCCGTTGAAACATACGATCCGATGCCTTCTCCCAACTTTGAGTTCCCGGTATTTGAGGCTGAAGAAGAAAATGACAACAAAATTCCAGAAGAGATCTCTCGACTACTCAGACAAGAGGAAAGGTCCATTGAACCTCACAAAGAACCGTTGGAAACGGTAAACTTGGGTCCAGAGCAAGAGAGAAAAGAAATCAGGATTGGGGCACTGCTTAGTCCAACTGCCAGAGAGAGTTTGATAAAGCTTCTCAAAAAATTCCCCGATGTATTCGTTTGGTCCTATCAGGATATGCCAGGGTTGGATACCAGCATCGTGGAACATCACTTAACATTGAGATCGGAATGTCCGCCAGTAAAGCAAAGGTTGAGACGCACTCACCCGGACATGGCCATCAAAATCAAAGAGGAGGTACAGAAACAGATTGACGCGGGTTTCCTCGCTACAGCTGAATATCCTCAATGGTTAGCCAACATCGTACCCGTTCCCAAAAAGGACGGAAAGGTCAGAATGTGTGTTGATTACAGAGATCTGAACAAGGCAAGTCCGAAGGACGACTTTCCTTTACCACACATTGACATGTTGGTTGACAGCACAACAAAGTTCAAAGTATTCTCCTTCATGGATGGATTTTCGGGCTATAACCAGATCAAAATGGCGCCGAAAGACATGGAGAAAACTTCGTTCATTACCCCATGGGGGACCTTTTGTTACAAGGTAATGTCGTTCGGTTTGAAGAACGCCGGGGCAACCTATCAAAGGGCTATGACTACTCTGTTTCATGACATGATACACAAGGAAATCGAGGTATATGTCGATGATATGATTGCAAAATCAAAAACAGAGAGTGAGCACGTTGAACATCTGTCAAAATTGTTCGAACGTTTGAGAAAATTCAAGCTCCGCTTGAATCCCAACAAGTGCACCTTCGGTGTCCGTTCAGGGAAACTACTAGGGTTCATCATCAGCCAGAAAGGAATTGAGGTTGATCCTGACAAGGTCAAGGCCATTCAAGAAATGCCTTCTCCGAAAACTGAAAAACAAGTCAGAGGATTCTTGGGACGTTTGAACTACATTTCCAGATTTATATTCCTTATGACCACCACGTGTGCGCCGATTTTCAAATTACTGAAAAAGAACCAGGATTGCATTTGGTCAGAAGATTGCCAAACTGCCTTCCACAGTATTAAGAAATATCTGTTGAATCCTCCGATTCTATCACCTCTAGTGGAAGGAAGACCACTGATCATTTACCTCATAGTCCTAGAGGACTCAATGGGATGTGTACTTGGCCAACAAGACGAAACCAAAAGGAAAGAGTCTGCCATTTACTATCTGAGCAAGAAATTCACCGACTGCGAAACTCGGTACACGATGCTCGAGAAAACTTGTTGTGCTTTAGCTTGGGCAGCCAAACGTCTTCGCCAGTACATGATTCGTCACACTACTTGGTTGATCTCAGAAATGGATCCAATCAAGTATGTATTTGAAAAACCTGCTCTCACGGGAAGGATTGCCCGTTGGCAGATGTTATTATCAGAATATGACATAGAGTACCACGCTCAAAAAGCCGTTAAGGGAAGTATTTTAGCCGATCATTTGGCTCATCAACCGATTGACGATCAAGAATCAATCGGGTTTGACTTCCCAGACGAAGATGTCATGTATCTAAAGATGAAAGATTGCGATGAACTGTTACCCAGTGAAGGGCCAGAACCAGTTTCCCAATGGAGACTTGTCTTTGACGGAGCAGTTAATCATTATGGAAACGGAATTGGGGCAATAATTGTTACCCCTCAGGGTACCCACATTCCTTTCACTGCTAGACTCATGTTCAAGTGTACGAACAATGAGGCCGAATACGAAGCATGTATCATGGGTCTCGAAGAAGCGATTGATTTAAGGATTAAAAACTTGGACGTATACGGCGACTCAGCCCTGGTTATCAATCAGATAAAAGGGGATTGGAACACATACCAATCAGGATTGATTCCTTACAAAGACTACGCAAGAAGGTTGCTACCTTTCTTCAATAGAATTAAGTTTCATCACATCCCTCGTGATGAGAATCCCATGGCTGATGCTTTAGCCACTATCTCTTCCATGATTAGTGTAGGTCAATGGAATGACATACCTAAGATCGACATAATGCACCTTGAACGGCTCGCTTACGTCTTCACGATTGAAGCAGTCATAGACGACAAACCTTGGTATCACGATATCAAATGCTTCCTTCAGAAACAAGAGTACCCATCTAGGGCACTCAGAAAGGACAGAAAGACCCTCAGAAGATTGGCTGGAAACTTCTTCCTGAGCGGTGACACTCTCTATAAGAGAAATTTTGACATGGTCTTACTCCGATGCATCGACAGACCAGAAGCAGACATGCTTATGAAAGAAATTCATGAAGGATCCTTTGGCACTCATGCCAACGGACACACAATGGCGAGAAAAATTCTAAGAGTAGGGTACTACTGGTTGACCATGGAATCCGACTGCTACAAGTACATGAGGAGGTGTCACAAGTGTCAGATATACTCTGACAAAATTCATGTACCGCCATCACATCTCAAAGTTCTCTTTTCCCCATGGCCATTTTCCATATGGGGAATCGACATGATTGGCTTGATTGAGCCCAAGGCTTCGAACGGACATCGGTTCATCCTGGTAGCCATTGATTACTTCACCAAGTGGGTCGAAGCAGCGTCATTCGCCAATGTAACCCGACAAGTGGTGGTCCGATTTATCAAAAACAATATCATCTGCCGTTATGGTGTTCCAAGCAAGATCATTACTGACAATGGATCTAACTTGAACAATAAGATGACGAAAGAGTTGTGCGCAGAGTTCAAGATCGAACACCATAACTCATCTCCCTACCGACCCAAGATGAACGGAGCGGTAGAAGCGACCAATAAGAACATCAAGAAGATTGTTCAAAAGATGGTTGTAACCTACAAATACTGGCACGAGATGCTACCCTTTGCTCTTCATGGTTATCGCACATCTGTCCGTACTTCAACAGGGGCAACCCCTTTCTCGCTACAATATGTCATGGAAGCAGTGCTCCCCATAGAAGTAGAGATCCCGTCAATCCGAGTATTGATGGAAGCTAAGCTCATCGAAGCTGAATGGTGTCAAAGTCGACACGACGAACTGAATCTGATCGAAGAGAAGCGAATCACGACACTATGCCACGGTTAGTTGTATCAACAGAGAATGAAGAGGGCGTTCGACAAAAAGGTCCGACCTCGTGTCTTCAGAAAAGGAGACCTCGTGCTCAAGAAGATACAATCATTTCTCACTGATTCCCGGGGCAAGTGGACTCCGAATTATGATGGCCCCTATGTGGTCACGAAAGCTTTCTCAGGCGGCGCCTTGAGACTTGCAACCATGGACGGAGAGGAATTTGCCTATCCTACGAATGTTGATGTAGACAAGAAATACTTCGCTTAAAAAAAATGTCTCGGTGGATTGAAAACCCGAAAGGGCGGTCCAGGCAAAAGTTAGAGACATAAAAAAAAATCATCCCGATGGATTGGAAATCTCATAGTACAATCCAGGCAAAAATTAGGGATAATGGCAAGTAACTATGTTCAACAGAGGCAAGTCCCTCAACAGCAGCAGTTACATCATCGGAAGAAAACTCCAGTTAAGGTCATCTTCGACAGAAGTTCAGGATGCCCTGAATTCAAAGTTGGTAGAAGGATAGTGGTCGTTATGTTTCAACGTAGCCCTTTTCCCTGTAAATTACCATTTTATAACTTTGTATATACTCTTTGGAATCACGCGTTTAGCTGATCTCCATCTTATCAATAAAATTTAAGCCCTTGTGCTTTTGTTTGTAATTCTTATTTGTTTTAGCTTTACAGAACGACGTTGTTAACATGATTAACGATTCTTGAAATAAAACAAAAATGAATTTACTTGTTAAAACTTTTTCTGCTTTTAAAATAAAGATGGCAATTCTTTTGACTATTGAACATCGAAAGAACATCAACCGCTTCTCCAGATGTAAGCGAACTTCAAAGTGCAGAATCAAAGTACTCCTTCTAAACCAGTATGCCTGAATAAAGGGATCAACTGTGTCAGAGAACTTGTTTCGTCTGACACGCCTCGGCCGAGTTCTCATCTCCTAAGCCCGATCAACGGTATTCCCCGCAGGGATTATCTCTCCTAAGCATGGTGGAATTGCTATTTTGAACCAGCGATATCTCTATACGCCCCGCGATGGTCGAGTATCCAGTCATGTTTATCTTTTAGTTTGTGTGTCGCGTCAGTTTTGTCAGCATATACATACATACATCATGCATTATTGATTTGCATTTACATTTCATATTGTATCGCTATCACTCTAGTCGGTCTTATCCCCTAGTGATAAAAGTCTTCTCAATCGAGTTGTCGGACCTTTCCTCATTGGGAAGAGAATCATCTAAGCAATCTCTCTCCCGTTTATCTCTAGATCAGAGTCGGCACTAGACCACTTTGATAACTTGAACCTCTGAAAGGCCAGAGAACCTTCAACAGATGTCACTCTTCGCCATTGAAGATGATATCCTTGCTTTCCCGGATTAAAGAAAATCCCCAGAGAAAGCCTCTTAAGCAAGGGTTCGACAGTGCATCAGTATTTCTCCGAAAATCCACTGATGAAAAGGTCATCGGCACCTCAAAATTGGATCACATCATATGGCATTTCTTCGAGAAGATCTCCGAGAAAAGTATGATGTAAAAACCCCAAACGAGAATAGTCTCTCAAGAGATTCGCTTTCCCCAGTAGAACCGACAAATGGCGTCTCCAATAGAGAAGTTTGTGCACCTCTACAACTCAGACGACTGGGTTCCCCAGCAAGTCTGACATCAAAACTTTTTCCACTCAAATGGCATCTCCCCAGGAAAATTCGGCGAGAAGTTTGAAGGAAAGCCGCTACGAATAGCGTCCCTTGTCAGTGAAATTTATTGACAAAAGAAACTAAGACCAGTTCCTTGGTAGGAAACCAGGATCGAGGGGAAGTTTACACAAGAAACTAAGACCAGTTCCTTGGTAGGAAACCAGGATCGAGGGGAAGTTTACACAAGAAACTAAGACCAGTTCCTTGGTAGGAAACCAGGATCAAGGGGAAGTTTACTTTTTCTAAGCATCATTGCTCAGTCAAAGAAGATGAATGCGCAAACTACCATTCATAACCATCAAAATTTCGGGTATTCCGATATTTAATCCTCTTGCACCCCGAATGCCCGAATACCTTCGTCATTCACACCTTCGGGTCCAAGAAGATTAAATAGGGGCATCGGTCATACCCCAAATTTTGACCACTAAGATTTCCCATCATTGTGCAAATCATCATCACAATATGGATGAACCATCATACCTCACCAAATGCCTCAAGGGTTGTTGAGCATTCTCTACAATCAAAATTAGGGTTTTAAGCCCTCTCAGAGCCTTAGACAAAGGATCAATCAAGTAATGACATGATCTTTAACTTTTCTAGCCTCTCAAACATCCACAATGGATCAAAAGGACTCCCACTTCAAGGATTAAGCACAAGGTTGCTCCCTTCTAGGTGGATTAAGTCTCAAGATTGACAGTGTCACCAAATTAGGGTTTTGGTCTACCAGAGCCTCCAGATGGAAATTTTTCATCTGGGAACAAGCCAATGATCCAAAACATAACCTAATATACTCCATGGAACCTCATGGACCCAAGCATCAAGTCAATTTGACCTCAAGGGATGCATACATCAAAAATCAGGAATTAGGGTTTCTTGACCTAATTCACCCCTAAGTTGACTTTTGGGACAAATCAAGAGCCAAGACCTCAATACATGATTTGAGGGTCTCTAATGAACTATATTGATCCATTTGGAACAATGGATTAATCCAAGAAGCTTGAGCAACAAGTCTCATTTTCATCTGCACCACAATTAGGGTTTCGCGAGGAAAGTCAACTGTAACTTTGACTTTTGACCAGGACATGCTCCCAAACCCTAGGACATGCCTCAATATACCTTATGACACCCATGGAACATGTCCATCAAGTTTGATTTAGGTCAAGGACATGATTTCCTGAAGAATTGCACAGTTTGGAATTCATCTGATAAAAAGTCAACTGTGCACAAAAGTCAACTTTGACTTTTTGAGATTTTTCACCAAAATGGATTTTTAACCCTAAAATGATGTTAATGTATGATTTGAATCATCATTCATCAAGAAAAACCAAAGAAAGTGGGATAACTTGTAAAAGGGGTAACCATAAAACTTAGAAATTTTTCTAAGTTATGGAAAAAGTACCACTAATACACTAACTTTGGAGGATCATAACTCCTAAACCACATGGCCATTTTTTCTCATCCAAAGATGGATTTGTAGCCCTCATTACCCTCTACAAAAACTTCAACTAGACCTAAGTCCAATTCATTAAGGATTTTGAGTTATGGAGTGATCAAAATCAAGAAATCACACTTTGTTCCAACACTTAGTGAAAATTTCACTAAGTCAGATTTTGCTTCACTTTTTGCCAAATATAGAGGGATTTTTCACTTGGAATCAAAAGAGATCAAAACCAAACTTGTTCAAGCAGTTGTTATATCATGTAAGGGCTTTCCAAAATGGCCAAGAACATTGCCAAATTCAACTTACCCCATGAGATATGACATTGTCAAGTTGCCTTGCTGAAATCTGTCAAAGGCAAGGCAGATTTTGCATTTTGGCTCGATTTGCCAAAATCAGCCAAATTCAAATGCTCATATCCAATTGGACACATCTGAGGATTAAATCTAAAGGGGACAATCACTGAGCCAAGCCTCCAAAGTCCATGGAACAAGAAATATCATGTTGAACCTAGAATGGCCAAAATAGGGACAAGACTCCAAATTTGGATTGAAGCATTCAATGGAAGCATCAAGGTGGCATGGACTGAGCCAATCTCATCTGAAATCAGTCAAGACTTATCCAAGACCAAGGGAACCACAACCCTGTACCCTAACCTCTAGTCATTGGCTAGAGGAGACTTGGATTTCCATTGGCCAACATTGAACAAACACCTGCTGCAGTTGCCATTCACTGTGGATCCCAAAAAAAATTTGCTCTACTATAAATAGAGCTCAATTGTGATCAGTTTGAGTACACCAAAGCCATCTAACAGATGCTTTCCTCAAAATCTCTTTCTCTTGGCAAAAATGCCTTTCTTAGCAAGGTAGCTATCGGGTTTTGAGTTTGAGAGCAATTCCAATCAAACCAATCACTCACACACCTCATATACATCACATATGAGCTGATCAAACACTTAGATCACTTCTGAAACACCAATTTCACAAAATCACCAGCTGGTTGCTCAAATTTTCAATCAAGTTGCAGCTGAGGTACCACAAATTGATCCAGCCAATCTCAATCAAGTCCAACCATTCAAACACACTCCATAGGGTGTAGGGAAGCTGTTTAGATCATCACCACTCATCTGTAACACCTCCAAATCAAAAATCACATTGCACTTGCTGTCACGGCTTGGAGGTAAGCATATACTTGGTCATCTCTCAATCTATGCATATTTCCTCGCACAATAATTTGGCCATATGTTCATAATCATGCATGGAATGTTTTCCCTCGATTAATTGCATTGTTTGAATCGTGTATCAAAAATCCTAGCCTTCATGCAGAAATTAGGGTTCTTGAGGTTTCTTCGTGATTTCATGTTTTATGTTTAATTTAAATGAAATTAAGTGTTATAAACATGATCGTGAGGTTGAGACGAGCATAATGATATGTGAATTGCATGATATGATTACGTATTCAGTGAGATTGGATGGAAAATGCAAATCAGCCAAACCCAGAACACGCGCGTGTTCTTGGTGTGTTCTTGGCGCCATTTTTGAATAATTCAAATATTTGAATTTTGTGATTTTGTTTAATTGATTCAAAAATTAATTTCTCTCTGAGTTTTAATGATTTTGAGTTGATTCTTTTTTTAATAATTCACAAAAATGTTAAAATATTTTATTTTATCAAAAAATCCCAAAAATATTATTTATTTCATATAATTTATATTTTTGCAAAGAATTTATATTTTAATTGTTTTTGACATATTAAATATTTTTTCTACATTGATTTTGCAACTTTTAATGTTTTCTAATTATTTTGTAGGTCAATACTTAATTTTTGAAGCATTAATCCAAAATCACAATTTGTTTTTCACATGTTAAACAATTTTGATCATTTTAATTGAATTTTTATTCAATTAAATACATTTTTTGAAAACAAATTAGGGTTTTTGAATTAATTCAACCCTCATAAATCATATTCAAAACATTTTGGGCCTCTAATAGAGTGTAAGACCCAATCCTTTCTTGACCAAACATTTTTGGGCCTCAGTGTATTGTATAAGTCCCGATACCGTCAAAAAACAAACGGCGCGATCGTCGCCTTTTTTGAAAAAATAACCTTGGGTCTCTCCTTGAGCTATAAGACCCATTCAAAACATTTTGGGCCTCTATTAGAGTGTAAGACCCAATCCACTTTTAACCAAAATCTTTTTGGGCCTCACTTATTGTATAAGTCCCTCCGCGTTAAAAGAAAACCTCGGCGCGATCGCCATTTCAAACGGAAAAATCATCTGGGCCTACCCTCGTGTTATAGGCCCCACTCTTTTTCTTTAAACTTTTTGGGCCTCTTGAGAGAGTGTAAGACCCATCCCTTTGTACAAAAAACATTTTGGGCCACAGTCACTTGTATAAGTCCCTCTGTACAAATTCAACAGTGCGCTCACTGATAAAACCTTGGGCCTCTCCTTGAGCTGTAAGCCCCAAAACTTTCTTTTTCAAAGCACTTTCTCATTTAATTTTGAATATACTGTTGTTTTCAATCTTTCTTTGTTGAACAACTAACCAAACAGCATGGAAGCTCTACAACCGAGTAAGTGGTTATTGCTTTCATTTACCGCTTTCATATACATATAAACTGTATTGTGGGGCTGTTTCACTGTAAGTCTTCTTTCATAAACTCATATCAACTGTGTAATAATAGTATAGATATTTCGAGTTTCCACTGCAACTACGTCTAGCACTAGGTAAAGCCCTATTGATCACTCTAAACTTACAGTCAAAACTAGATCCACATAGGATTACCAGACACAGTCTTCCCTCCTCTTGGGGTTAAACAATATGGAGATGTGAAAGGCAGATTCTTTTTGAACCCTTTCTCAGACTGTCACTCATAGAAATAGACACCTAGATCCCCAAATAGGATCACCAGATACAGTCTTCTCTTCGGCTGTCCTCATTAGGAATTGTCAAGAAACTCTACTCCCAAAGATGAATGTCTTCTCCGTGAACGGCATCTCTGAGTTTCTTCCAAATTCTCGAATTTTCCTGACTTTGATCTATTCTCGGTGAATAGCATTGCCTTGAATTTCTCGGGGTTTGGGGACCCACGGGCTTCTTAAAAGCATCGGCCTCCTCTTGGGCATCGTACAAGGACCCACAGGCTTCCTAAAAGCAACCCCGCCTCCTCTTGGGCTTAGTACAAGGACCCTACGGCTTCTTAGAAGTATTCACAGCCTCCTCTTAGGCTTCGTATAATGATCTCTTCCTCCGGGAATGATAGCCTCCTCTTGGGCTTAGTACAAGGACCCATCGGCTTCTTAAAAGTTTCCAGCCTCCTCTTGGGCTTCGTATAAATTGTCCCGACGACCTCCTAGAGGTATAGGAACAGAACCTAGTCATCCTCATAGAACAGTCATTTCATAGAGTCTACTAAGCATAGTACAAAAGATGAAACTCTAGACTTGGACAGTCTAATCTCCTTGAGTCTCAAAGACATTCTCAAGTGACCCCTTTGTTAAATAGGAAGGAAACCCGCAGACTCGGACAGTCTCAATACCCCTTCGGATTTCCCGCTTCCTTAAAGAACAGGAATAACCCAGATCCTTGAATCAAATCCATGAGTACAGTATTGCTCATATAAGAACTGATTTTCTCTTTAAAATCAGTATACTGGATCTGTCACTCAACTGAAACAGTAACCATAGCCTCCTCTTAGGCTTTGTATAATGATCCTTCTCCGGTGAAGTCAGCCTTCTCTTGGGCTTTGTACAATGATCATCCCCAGTGGATTCAAACAATGTTTAGCCTCTCTCTCGGGCTTTGTACGAAACACATAAGAGACTCCCTCGTTGAGTCAATCATTCTTTCGCCTCCATCTCGGGCTTTATACGAGATACAAAAAGGTTCTTATTGAGCCAAACAAATTTCAGCCTCCATCTCGGGCCTTGTACGAGATACAAAAAACTCTCTTGTTGAGTCAAATAGCCTCCATCTCGGGCTTCATACGAGATACCAAAAGATTCCCTCGTTGAGTCAAAACCTTTTAGCCTCTCTCTCGGGCTTTGTACGAGACACATACTAGCCTCCTCTTAGGCTTTGTATAAGAAAACCACTGGTTAATCCAATTAACCTTTTAGCATCAAAGATGTGCCTCGTTCACAGTACACAAACATCAACAACTCCTTCCCTTTCATCTAATCGCTGTAAGCGGCAAGCCTCTGGATCATCTATATCCATGCCACTGTCCCTCCTTTAGCATGAGAAATTCCTAAGGAAAGATGGCATTGCTCTACACTGAGTTAAAGTCTTCTCCTTCAGGTTGAAAAAACCCCTTCAAAGGAAATTATGGCATTGCTAGGATTCACATATCCCAGTTAAAGTAATTCTCCTTTACAAACAAACAAACCCCCCTTTAGAGATGACAAATTCTCTCTAAAGTCGAGACTTTTCAGTTTCACATCTTGGGCTTTGAACAAGATACAAACCACCTTTCGCTTCACGTCTTGAGCTTTGAACAAGACACCAAAAACAACCATTTCCTCCCATAGAATAGGAGGAACTACGAACGCTCTGATTTCCCTGTTTCGGTAAACGGGAATACGTAGGCATAAGATTGAAAGAAAAATCTTAGCGAGCACACTAAATAAAAGCCCAAAATCCCATATCAAAAGCAGTAATTCAAAAGCATCAGTCCTAACATTCTAATCCTTGTTCCCCGTCAGAAACCTTCTGTCTAGAAAGAAAACCGTATTGGCGAAAATACAAATAACCAGTACAAGGGCCCCCCCACATGGATAGCACTCGTAACCTAACAGACCGATGTTTAAACTCAGTATGCAAAGCAGGGTTAATTGAAGACATCTATTTCCCTTCCTTAGTCAGCTTCAATAGGATAAAAAATGAATCGACCTGTAGTTTAAGCTCAACCGCAGAGAGCGACCAGCGCTTAAGAACCGCGTCCAAAATCGCTCGCTACAATGCGCTCGATCTTTCTTTAAATTAAGTTAAATCATTAACTACCACTTGAACAAATTTGATTACATATTTCATTTTTTTACTATAAACCAGTCATAAGACCCTATCAGAAAGGTTGAATTCCATCTCAGAAAACATTGAGTACACCATCTTTAGTTACGTAATCATGGAACACAAATACTCACTTTTGCTTAAATTCAAGGCATACGATAGGACAAACACAATCTTGTGTGAAAAGCCAAAACTTCCACGAGATGCTTTGTCCTCGAAGCTTATCTTTAATTACCGTTGTCATATATTTACTTGTTGTAAATCATCTCTGGTAAGTTATATCTTATATTCAGCTAGGTTTGAGAAATTGTCAATTATAGAAATTGTATGATATTTTGATACACACTTTGCCTTCTCAATATTTATATACTTCTGTCTTGGCTTCTCAATATTTTCACCTTGTATTAGAATAAAACCTGTACATAACACACACATATATTCCTATAAGAAAACATGTCATTAGAAAAAACACATTTCACTCTACAATTCAAGCACAATTATTAATTAATAATTTCATGTTCAAAGTGAATGAACATGACATACTGTTATTTATTGCCAAAAAAAAAATAATATAAGAGTTTAATTAAGATACAAAAATCTTAAAGCCTGAGAGTGCGAACAGAAGATACAGTAGATGTTTGTTGAGGAGGTTATGTTGATACAACAAAACCAGTATTCAAATTTGAATTATGCGCATGAACACTTTGATCTGTCTGTCTGAAAATTCCAGGCCAAAACACACCCGCGTCGAGGTGGCGCTGAAGCGGTGGTGTTATTAGCCTGATCAGCTCCCATTATTTCGTTGTTAGTATCGCTTGTTTCCTTGAAATTTTCGTCACTCGAATCGAAGCTGAGAGTCAGGTCAAGGGAAACAAAATCTGGAAGATTTGTAAGACAAGAAGTTGTTGCATTGTCTTTGGTAACATCATAAGAAGTTGTTTCTTGAAAGTGAATTTGATAAAAAATGCTGACCTTAATATCATGGACCATCCTTTTCACGTTCTTTGGAACCTACTTTGCTATGTCAGATGTGCTTTAATGCATTTGATAAAAATGCGGACCCTAATGTCATGGACAATCCTTTTCACGTTAAAGCTTGGAAAAAAACAATAGCTGCTATTGTATCTCATTTATGGTGTTTGGTGGAGTCCCACATCAAATACTCACATGTAAAGGTTAGTGTTTATAAACCTTCTTCACACTATCCATGACAAATTAATAGTATTGGGTTGCTACTGAAAAGCATGTGGGATTTAAGTCCAAATATTATATTTTAAAATTTGTAATATTAGTTTCCAAGTTAATTTTCTAAAGATAAATAAATTAAAATTATTAATAAATTAAAAAAAATGTAAAAAAAATTGGAAAAAAAATATTAAAAATCCACGTGGTCAATGAAAGATATAAATAACTCTTTAATTAAAATAACTAATAATTATAAAATTATAAATAATTTAATTATGTAATTAAAACTATATATAATTAATAAATAAAATAATAATAAAATAAAATAAATAATAAATGAAATAAATATTTATTTATTTATTTAAAAAAGTACATTAAACCCTTATTTATCCTTGATTTTGACCAAGTCAATGAAAGCGTTGGCAGGTTCCACGGGCAGGATCCCGTCTAATTTGGGTAGACCTTCTACGACTTTAATCAACATTTGTATGTTAAGTAGAAGGCCCTGCATCATTCCTAGGATTCATAAATCATCGACCATATCATCATTAAAATCATCCACAGCAGTATCACTGTCGCATTGCCATAACTTAATCTTGTTCCCTCGTTATTCTAATTTGGTAGGGTGGTAGGTGGCATTATGTTAGTCATGTAGGGGGTGTATGGGTGTTGGTCTTGGGATGAATTAAGGGTGAAGGTTTGTGAGTGGTAAAAAGGGATTTGTGGTTGGGGTGTTTGGTAGTTGTGTTCTTGTGGGGTAGGTTGAGAGAATGAGTATTGGTTATATTGGGTGGTTGATGGTGTTTGTTGTTGGGTGTATGATGATGAGGGAGTAAAATTTTGGGTTTGTTGTTGGGTGTTGAAGGGGGTTGGGTTAAATGATGGGTATGGTTGATGATAGTGTTGGCTTGGGGTATAAAGTTGTTGTGTTGGGTTGAAAGGTTGTTGGGTGTTAAATGTTTGTTGTTGGGTGTCAAATATTTGTTGTTGGGTGTTAAATGTTTGTGGTGGGTGTTACATGTTGGTCTAGTGTGTTGGAAGTTTAAAGATGTGGGTTGGTTATGAGGGTCAAATAGGTATCTATTTTGTGATATATACAAATTGTTCACAGATCTATACCAATCCATGTATTCCTTACTGGGTTTACATTCGATTTCCATGACATCTCCTTGTAAGACAGTGTGGCGATGGTTTATACATTGTTGACGTTCTTGTTTATAATGGTCTTTCTAATTGTCGAATTTCCATTGGTCTGTCGTTTGACTCTTGTGGTACTTCTCCATGCACCTAGGTGGACAAGGAATTTCTTGTTGAATTCCAAATTGGAGTTTAAGTCTATTCGAATGATGCATTTCAACAAAACTGAAACAAATTATAAATGTTGTAGAACTTCACATGCATGTCACTTTCAGTCGGATCCTCATCTTCAAGTCCAAGATATGGCCTCTATAAAAATTGTAACGTAGTTGAAAAAAATTATTAGTTAAAAAAATCATAAATAAACTTTAATGTTATTAGTATAAGTCTTAGAGATAATACATCATCCGCTCGAAATGATCGAATAACATTCGATATCCAGGAGCACAATGATAAGGGGTTTTTTTTCGTAATTCATTGCATATGTTAACCACCTAAAAAATAAATAGTTAGTAAAAATTATATATTTAAAAAATATAAAGAAATAACTGTTGTATACGTACTTGGTCGCATATGGAAATTGGTATGAATTGAGGTTTGTTGGTGTCAGTCTTGACATTCTGGACCAACCCCAAGCTTGAAGCAAAACTCCACAACCAGCAAAATTATGCACATTTTTTTAGCGCATCTACACAAATTTTTGTATAGATGCGCTAAAGTAGCAGCGCCCAAACTATATTACCTATTTTATTTATATCTTTTAATAATGGTAAAAATTGAAGATGGATAGTCTTACCATTAGTATTAGAAAATAACAAGTATGCAAAAAGCAATAAAATATACATTCTAGTTTTCATAATTTTCAGTTCCTCGGGAGAGTCCTCGTCTAATGTCAAAGCTTTGTAATGTTCCATTAGCCATGTAATTTTAATGTATTGCCCTTTTCTATCAGTGGGATCCAAAGGCACCCCCAATAGTTCTTGAACCATCTCGTATGCCACATTTGTGTGGCCAACCTGCTAATCCATTCACACGCAAGCCTAACAACATATAGACATCCTGCAAAGTGAATGTGCATTCACCTGTTGGAAAGTGAAATGTGTGGGTTTCTGGTCTCCATCTTTCTCACAAGGCGAGAAGAAATTTTCTATCAATTCCATATGAAGTAATGTTGATAACGTGATCGAAACCTACTTGAATCAAATATGGACGGATAACCTCATCGACCTCGATGTGTGCATGTGAGCGTGGTTTGCAAGCCTATACTTCAAATTGATGGAACCAGGTTATATGGTTAGTACAAAGGGATCTGCTTATAGAGGTGGAACAGGATGACAACAATAATATTTCCCCAGTTGCTTTTGTACTTGTGGAAGGTGAGACGGCTGAAGGTTGTGGGTTCTTTCTACGGAACTTGAGGAGACATGTTACTCCTCAACTTGACCTATGTTTGATTTTAGACAGGCATGCATCGATTGAAAGTGCATATAATAATTCAAATAATGGTTAGCATAATCCCTCATCAGTGCATGTCTACTGTATCAGGCACATTGCACAAAATTTCATTAGAGAAATCAAGGACAGAAACCTCCAACAAAAAGTTGTTAACATGGGTAAATATATTTGCTAACATTATATCTTTGTGAATTATATATATTATAAAATTTACCAATTTTTAACATGTAGGGTATGCTTTAAACCAACCAACATTTCAGTATTACCGGGCTGAAATTGGCATGGCTAATGGTGATGCTTTAAGGTGGGTAGACAATATTCCAGTAGAAAAATGGACGAGGGCATTTGACGGGGGTCGACGTTGGGGTCACATGACAACCAACCGTGTTGAGTCAATGAATTTAATCTTTAAAGGCACCTGTAATTTTCCTATTATAGCATTGGTAAGTACAACATACTATAGACTATAATCATTATTTGCTGAAAGGGGTGCAAAGTGAAGTGTAGTGTTGAATCCAGGCCAAACATTTACAGACATTTTTGTTAAGGTGATGAATGAAGAAACAACAAAATCCAGCACACATCAAGTCATAATTTTTTAATACATTAACAATATTTTCAGTGTGAATGAGACAATGGACCACGGTGAGGGGAAGCCTGTGGGACATTACAAGGCCAGGCTAATAAATGGTTGGTGTGACTGCGGAAAGTTTCAGGCATACCATGTCCCTTGTTCACATGTTATCGTTGCATGTTCTAATGTGCGCCGCGACGCGTATGCTCTTTTATCCACCATTTACAAGGTTGCAAACCTGTTTGGGGTTTACAGCACAAGCTTTTCAGTGTTGTCATACGATGAATATTGGCCCGTTTATGAAGGAGATCAAATTTGTCATAATCCAAGAATGCGGAGGGACAAAAAAGGTCACCCAGTGAGCACACATATTAGAACGAAAATGGATACCGTTGATAAGCTTGAGAAAAAATATTCCATGTGTCGTCAAACTGGTCACAACCGAACTCGGTGTCCTAATGTTGGAACTAGTAATAGTTAGTGTTGTATTTTGTTATCATGTATCCTTTTCAGATTGCCATCAAGCTTCTCAATTTTCTGAACCATTAATCATTGAGTACCAAATATAAATAACGAGAAATCAAATATCACAAAACGAAGCTTAAATAAACAACACAATAGATACAACAAATATCAAGATAGATAAAAATAGTTAAAAATAATATTTAACACAACATTTCTAACTGATTACAACCATCAACTAGTAAGAAACTCGTGCCTACGTACGAGGTACGTTTTTGGGTGAGATATGATTTTGGACGCGCATTTGTTTGCAGACTGTCATAAATATTGAAAGTTGAAAATAGAAAAAATTTAAGAATAATAGTAAATTTAAGTTAAAATAGTAATACATGTAGAATAAAATATAAATAACGAGAAATCAAATATCACAAAACGAACAACTTTATGCTTAAATAAACAACACAACACATACAACAGATATCAAGACATATATAAATAGTTAAAAATAACATTTAACACAACATTTCTAACTGGTTACAGGCATCAATTTGATTTCATTTTGTCCAAACATCATTTCCCTCGCTTCCTTATCATTCTTAACTCGTACCCACCCACGCCGGGCATCGTACCTCTAAATACTTCTAATTTTTTCCCCTTTTGATATGTCTCCATCTAACTAACGATTCAACTCCCTCTGTAGTTGCTCTAAACTACAGATGTTCTAGAATAACATTTCCATAGGTGGTTTGTCTCTCAAAAAAATCAATTTCACGTAGCGGTGAAGATATATGTTACCACTAATAGAAGACAATTAGAATAGATGTGAAAAAATAGTTCACACAACACCTCTATTTATATCAGATCTGCATTATACTTAAATAATAAAATATTCAACGGAACTGTACTTAAATAATAAAATATTCAAAGGATCCACCCATTGCAGTGATAGAACTGTACTTAAATAATAAAATATTCAAAAGATTCGCCCATTGTAGTGACATAACTCCACTTAAATAATAAAATATTCAAAGGATCTGATCTAGTGTGATCAGACTGGATCGTCATGGCCTTCCGTGTAGGGCAGAGATGATGGTTGTAGAAGAGGAGGGGTGTACTTGCAAGGTACTCCGATGCCAAAGTAAGTTTGGGCTAGAGAGAAAGCAAGTATAAAGCGTTTAGGTATGATTTAGAGTATTGAACAGTGATCAAACCTGGCCCTCTAAAGTGAGAGGGTATTTATAGAGATAACCCCCAGCGTGGGGCCAAGGTCTCCCATGTGGCAAAAATATCTGGTTGACCAATGGGAGACTGCCAGGTGAAGGGTCAGGCGTGTGACCTCTTGACCTAGTCCAACTGTCCCTGTGAGATCCGGAGAGGCAGTTGGTCGAGTGAACTGTCAAGCGCGTAAGGTGTACGTCCCCAATAGTCATATTGTGCCCAAAGGCTATATTGTGCCCAACGGCTAGATTGTGCCCAACGGATAGATTGGCTAAATCCAGTTATTGGGCCTTACCAAGAGCTGGACTGGATTGGGCCTTGCCCTAGTGTGGGCCAAGCGCCATCCCAGTCCCAGAACAAAAGCCCCCCAAGTCTTTTCTCTGAGGGAGAGTGATGATTTGAGATAGCCTTGTTGGTTATTGCTTTAGGATGACAATGTACGAGGACATGCCCTTCGCCTGTTCTATGGTCAGCGTGGTCGACAACTGGTCGCCTGTAAGCCCGATATCCTTTCCGTATGTGATGACATGCTCGCGAAAATGGCATTTTTATGTCGACCAGATTTAGTAAAGGTGCGCATGAAAATGGCTTTTTCATGTCGACCAGCCCTTAAGAGGACGTGACTCGTGTGGACTGTCGAGGAGGATATGCCTGTGGAGGGTTGGAGAAGACTTGGAGGACGCAACGTCTAGCTTTGAGAATGCCAAACGAAGATTCTCTTCTGATACATGGTGGTGTAATTAATTTCTGTCAGGGCCTAGGGGGTCTAGGCTATGATGGCCTTTGCACTTCCCTAAGTGAGCAACTGCTTATAAAGGGGGCGAGCAAGGACTCATTTGCACACTTCACGCAAATTTCTTTCTCCAAACACTTTGCTCTGCAACTTGTCCTTTCGCCGGAGTTCATCTTCGCCGCCGTCGATCTTCATCGTCTACGTCCAGACCTTCATCTTCAACCTTTACATCCAAGTAAGTTCTTCATCTTTTATTGTTAGTTCTATAATGTTCTTCGTTTTCTGGAAATCGGCATGCATTTTTCGGTGGCTCATGAGCACCCACAAAAGTCGGTGCACTTGCTGGATCATGAGCACCCACAAAAGTCGGTGGATTGTTTCTCTGAAACTTCTCCAAAGCACGAAACTCATCCTGAACTCCACCATTTGGATTTAGTTGAGCCACTACATTAACAACCGATTCCAATGCATCAGCAATAGCACGATCATTTCTTCCAGCCATCCTGCACACCACCAACAAGGTTAGAAGAAACAAAACATCGACAGTGTACACACACTCGTCGACTGACAGGGGACTGACATACGTAAAAACCTGGTCGGACGGACCGACCTGCTCTGATACCACTAATGTAACACCCTTTTCTACCCCACGAATATACACAGCAAAATACACAAATTATCAGAGTAAAAATCACCTCAGAAGGGTGCACATTTCTCAATAAACTCAAAATAAAACATTTGCTCCGTAAACAACGGGTTTTCCTCAAAATAATCAAAAAGCCATCAAATAGCAGCATAACCACCATAACCACAATAATGCAAAATCAAAAGGGTTTTCATTAAAAGCCATAATAATCAAATAACAACAAAAATAACAACTCAACATGGTTCGACTCAACGACCCAACCCGATGTTACAATATCAGAGCAAGACCCTCTACATCGACCAAAAGCAAATAAACTCCAAAAGTCCTCGAAGGCATCCACAACTAAGCCTGATCACCTGCATGTTACCCACGTGGAGGCAACATTCAAACAGGCAGGGTGAGTAATCACAATTCATTATAATCAATATAAAAACAAGATATGCATAAAATGGCATCATCATCATATACAACATCATCAGGGTCATCACAAAGGGAATATCCAAAATCATGATATCATAAATCATATCAATGCCAAATAAATGCAATACACAACAAGACTCATGCATGTGGTACCAATCGTCACAATCAATGGACACTTAGGCCATCACCCTCCAAAGATCCCCGTCATTAGGATCGATTCCACGCAAGAACCGGAGCACGTCAAAAACTACCTCACATCCACACAATGGGATGAAAGCCTCAATAGACCAAAGTCTAACTCACTGAAATGCTATGAATGCATGATACACAACGTCATAATCATCATCATTAACAAAAGTCATTATGTGCATTATCATCCATCAAAATCTCATGTTAATCATGTCATCAAATATTCATCAAAACATCACAAAATCATCATCTCATAGTCATCCAAAACATCATGGTAAATCATCAGAAAAATCACAGCAACAAAACATCAAGACAGCACAAGAACCATAAAACAATTCGCGAACAGCAGTCGTTCGCTACCAAGTTCGTCGTGCGAACTCATTCCCTGGGATGTTCACTTTGCGAGCTTCCAGCGATCCCCCAAACTCCATACAAAAACCAGAGAAATCACATTAAGTTCTCCTCGTCGCCCTCATTCGCCTAGCGAGCTATTCGCTGGGAAGTTCACCTTGCAAACTAAAAGTCACTTCCAAATTCTAGTCCAGTATCACAAAACAACATTATCGCGCATTTGCTGTGCTATTCGCCCAGCGAGTCTGGGGCGAATGTTCGTCATGCGAAGGATTCATTCGCTTTGCGAACATGCGATTTCCTGCAATCGCAGTTATGCATCAGTAGCACTTCAGACCTTAAAACTCTTACGGATTCAGCCTCATTTACCCCCAAAATGTCCCTAAAACGTTCCTAAGGCATTACGGCAATCAAAGGCACAAAACCTACGGCTATTAGGTCGATTAATTATACTATCTTGACCTCAAAATCAGCTTTAAACACATCGAATTCCTATATTGAAAATAATGAAAGGCAATACTCCCCATACCTTAGATTGTCGATTCCAAGCTTTCTTTCTTGAGTTCTTGGAAACCTTCTCGAATCCTAAGTTTTTCCCTCTTTCCTCAGAGCTCTGGCCTTTTCCTTCTTTTCACGGTCTAACAAAATGAAACATATTCCTCTCAAATTCTCCTTTTTGTTAAACCTTTGGGCTTCTAAAATGGGCTTTCCCCATAATACTCTCATTAATCCTCCTCAAAAGTCCATCTTACCCTTAATTCCTCTAATATTATTTAAATTAATAATAATAATAATAATATATACTATATTATATACTATTATTTAATTAAATAACCAAAACTCCACAAAATGCCAACGTCAACACAAACCACCAAAATTCACCGAAAATTCACGAATATTATATTTAAATAAATTAAATAAATATTCTAACAAATTTGGGGTGTTACAACTCTCCCCCACTTAAAGAATTTCCACCCTCGAAAATTACCTCAAAGAAATAGAGTCGGATACGACTCCCTCATCTGATCTTCACGTTCCCAAGTCCAACTTTCGCCAGCCGGTCCACCCCATAACACCTTCACCAAACTTATGTCCTTACCCCGCAGTTGTTTCATCTCTCGACCATTAATCCGCACAGGTAGAGCTTCCACTATCAGGTTATCCCTCACTTGTACATCATCCATCTGTATCACATGCGACGGATCCGGAATGTACTTCCTCAACTGAGACACATGGAACACGTCATGCAAATTCGCAAGTAACGGCGGTAAAGCGATTTGATAGGTTACCTCTCCTATCCTCTGCGAGATTTGATATGGACCAACAAAACATGGAGTGAGCTTCTTAGACTTCAAAGCTCGACCCACACCAGTCACTGGCATCACCCTCAAAAACACGTGATCTCCCTCTTGGAATTCAAGTGTCTTCCTTCTCTTATCATGGTAGCTCTTCTGACGACTCTGCGACGCTCTCATCCTTTCTTGGATCGTCTTAATCTTCTTAGTCGTCTCTTGTATAATATCAGGTCTGAGTACAGTACTCTCGCCCGACTCATACCAACACAAAGGAGTCCTACACCTTCTCTCATACAAAGCTTCATAGGGCGTCATTCCGATACTAGCATGAAAACTATTATTGTACGTGAACTCAATCAGCGGCAAATGGCTATCCCAAGCCCCTCCGTGATCCAACACATAAGCCCTCAGCAAATCCTCTAAGGATTGGATAGTCCTTTCTGTCTGACCGTCTGTCTGCGAATGATAGGTAGAACTCATCCTCAACTTGGTACCCAAAGCATCTTGCAAACTCTTCTAGAACCTAGATGTAAATCTCGGATCTCTATCCGACACAATGCTCAAAGGTATCCCATGTAACTTCACAATCTCCTCGATGTACATCTCGGCTAGCTTCTGCATAGAATGATTAATCTTCATCGACAAGAAATGGGCCGATTTAGTTAATCTATCCACGATCACCCAAATTGAATCATTTCCCTTAGCAGTTCTCAGTAATCCCGACCCAAAATCCATGGAAATGCTATCCCATTTCCATTCTGGAATATTCAATAGCTGCATCATACCTAAAGGCTTCTGATGCTCAATCTTCGACTTCTGACATGTCAAGCATGCATAAACAAACTCTGCGATATCCTTCTTCATACCCGACCACCAAAACAACTTTTTAAAATCCTGGTACATCTTCGTAGCACCGGGATGAATACTCAACCCACTTCAGTGTCCTTCTTCTAAAATACTCTTCTTGATTTCTGGAACATCTGGGATACATACTCTATCCCGAAACTTCATCACAACATTCTCGTCAATCCGGAATACTCCTCCGTTACCTTGATTGATCAATGTCAACTGGTCAACCAACTTCAAGTCAAATTGTTGTCCCACTCTGATCTCTTCCAAAATGTCACTCGTCAACTTCAACATTCCCAACTTCACACTGTCGAGAGTGGCTTCACATACCAAACTCAAATCTCGGAATTGTTCAAGTAACTCCAACTCTTTCACCATGAGCATTGACATATGCAATGACTTTCTGCTCAATGCATCGGCAACTACATTTGCTTTGCCCGGATGATAACTCAAATCAAAATCGAAATCCTTCAACAGCTCTAACCACCTTCTCTGCCTCACATTCAATTCTTTCTGATCAAATAGGTACTTCATACTTTTATGATCACTGAACACTTCAAACTTAGAGCCAAACAGATAATGTCTCCAAATCTTCAACACAAACACCACAGCAGCCAATTCCAAGTCATGTGTAGGATAATTCCTCTCATGAACTTGTAATTGTCTCGAAGCATAGGCAATAACTTGTCCATTCTGCATCAATACTCCTCCAAGACCCATCTTCAATGCATCACAATACACCACAAAAGATTCGCTCGGATTAGGCAAAATCAACACTGGAGCGGTCGTCAACCTCTTCTTCAATTCCACAAAACTCTCCTCACAAGCTACATCCCACACAAAAGCTTGACCCTTTCGAGACAATTGAGTCAAAGGTAATGCCAACTTAGAAAATCCTTCGATAAACTTGCGGTAATAACCCACCAATCCCAGAAAAATTCGTATCTCGGTAGCAGACTTCGGAGTCTCCCACTGTAACACAACATCAATTTTTGAGGGATCAACAGCAATCCCACCACTTGAAATCACATGGCCCAGAAAACTCACTTCCTTCAACCAGGACTCACACTTGGACAGCTTTGCATACAACTTCTTCTCCTTCAATACTTGCAACACAGTCCTCAAATGCTCAGAATATTCTTTTTCAGATCTTTAATATATCAAGATATCATCGATAAACACCACCACAAACTTGTCCAAATACTCATGAAAGATCTGATTAATGTACTCCATGAACATACCAGGTGCATTGGATACACCAAATGGCATCACAGTGTATTCATAGTGACCATACCTCATCCTAAAAGTCGTCTTCGGAATATCATCAGGCTTAACACGAATCTGATGATAACCAAACCTCAAATCAATCTTGCTAAACACACAGGCACCTACTAGTTGATCCATCAAATCGTCGATTCTCGGAAGTGGATATTTATTCTTGATAGTCACTTTATTCAACTGCCGATAATCAACACACAACCTCATACTTCCGTCCTTCTTCTTCACTAGCAGCACAGGAGCACCCCACGGAGAAACACTTGGTCGAACAAACCTCTTCTCAAGCAACTCTTCCAACTATTTCTTCAGTTCACTTAACTCAGAAGCTGACATCCGATAAGGAGCCATTGACACTGGACTCGTACCTGGTATTAAGTCCACTGCAAACTCTACTTCACGTTCTGGAGGCAAGTCACTGATGTCCTCTGGAAACACATCTAGAAATTCACATACAACAGGTAAGTCGACACTTTCAGCTTCACGATCAATCTGCAACGATGTAAACATTGCAAACACCAAAGCTTCATCTCCCACCAGTTTATCCACTTGCTTAGCAGACAAGAACATCAACTCTCCAGTATCACCAAACTCGGGAAACTCCACAGTCTTGTTATAACAATTGATATGAACACGGTTGAACTCCAACCAGTTCTTTCCAAAGATTACATCGATTTGGTGCAAGGGTAGGCACACCAAGTCCATCACAAAACTCTTCTAAAAAATCGTCACAGGACATCTCAAATACACAAAGGTAGTAGTAACAGAACCATTAGCTGGAGTTTCTATTACCATATTACCATTCATATCAGATAACTTCAAACCCAATCTATTAGCACATTCAAGCAAGATAAAAGAATAAGTAGCACCAATATCAATAATAGCAACCAACTCGATATTATTAATAAAACATGTACCTCAAATCAGGTTGTCCTTCTCTGGCGCTTCTGCACCACTCAAAGCAAACACTCTTCCAATGGTCTGAGCAGCAGTGGCAGTCTTCTTCGGTTTCTGACACTGGGTACTGATGTGACCCTTCTCCCCACAATTAAAACAGGTTGGACCATCATCTTTGCAATCAGTAGCTCTATGCCCCTTCTTACCACACCTGTAGCACCTCAATAAATTATTGGTACACACATCAGCATGGTGTCCTTGCTTGCCACACTTATAACACTTCCCAGAAGCGGGAGCTGCTCCCCCACTATCTTTTTCCCCTCTGATCACCTGCACGTTACCCACGTGGAGGCATTATTCAAACAGGCAGGGTGAGTAATCACAATTCATTATAATCAATATAAAAACAAGATATGCATAAAATGGCATCATCATCATATACAACATCATCAGGGTCATCACAAAGGAAAATATCCAAAATCATGATATCATAAATCATATTAGTGCCAAATAAATGCAATGCACAACAAGACTCATGCATGTGGTACCAATCGTCACAATCGATGGACACTTAGGCCATCACCCTCCAAAGATCCCCGTCATTAGGATTAATTCCACACAAGAACCGGAGCATGTCAAAAACCACCTCACATCCACACAATGGGATGTAACCCTCAATAGACCAAAGTCTAACTCACTGAAATGCTATGAATGCATGATACACAGTGTCATAATCATCATCATCAACAAAAGTCATTACGTGCATCATCATCCATAAAAATCTCATGTTAATCATGTCATCAATTATTTATCAAAACATCACGAAATCATCATCTCATAGTCATCAATAACATCATGGTAAATCATCATAAAAATCACAGCATCAAAACATCAAGACAGCACAAGAACCATAAAATAATTCGCCAACATCAGTCGTTCGCTACCAAGTTTGCCATGCGAACTCATTCACTGGGATGTTCGCTTTGCGAGCTTCCAGCGAACCCCCAAACTCCATACAAAAACAAGAGAAATCCCATTATGTTCTCCTCGCCACCCTCATTCGCCTAGCGAGCTATTCGCTAGGAAGTTCGCCTTGCGAACTAAAAGTCACTTCCGAATTCCAGTCCAGTATCACAAAACAACATTATCGCACATTTACTGCGCTATTCGCCCAGAGAGTCTGGGGCGAATGTTCGTCGTGCGAAGGATTCATTCGCTTTGCGAACATGCGATTTCCTGCAATCGCAGCTACGCATCAGTAGCACTTCAGACCTCAAAACTCTTACGGATTCAGCCTCATTTACCCCAAAACGTCCCCAAAACGTTCCTAAGGCATTACAGCAATCAAAGGCACAAAATCTAAGGCTATTAGGTCGATTAATTATACTATCTTGACCTCAAAATCACCTAAACCTTCACAACCCCCAAGATTCTCATAAACCCCATAAATCCCTTTCTCTACAAGATCCCACATATCATCAACAGTAGGTTTAACCTCGCAGACTTACTTTTATCCGATTCAATTCAACCCTTAATAATTAATCCACATAAATGCCCTAAAGCACCAATTTACTCAAAAACCCACAAACTCATATAAACCTCAAAATCAGCTTTAAACACATCAAATTCCTATATTGAAAACAATGAAAGGCAATACTCCCCATACCTTAGATTGTCGATTCCAAGCTTTCTTTCTTGAGTTCTTGGAAACCTTCTCGAATCCTAAGCTTTTCCCTCTTTCCTCAGAGCTCTGGCCTTTTCCTTCTTTTCACGGTCTAACAAAATGAAACCTATTCCTCTCAAATTCTCCTTTTTGTTAAACCTTTGGGCTTCTAAAATGGGCTTTCCCCATAATACCCTCACTAATCCTCCTCAAAAGTCCATCTTACCCTTAATTCCTCTAATATTATTTAAATTGATAATAATACTAATATATACTATATTATATACTATTATTTAATTAAATAACCAAAACTCCACAAAATGTCAACGTCAACACAAACCACCAAAATTCACCGAAAATTCACTAATATTATATTTAAATAAATTAAATAAATATTCTAACAAATTTGAGGTGTTACAGTGTAGGACTTTGTAGATCTTCCTAGGTTTGTGGTTAGGAGTAGCTTAAAGTTTGTAGTCGGGCATTAGGCCTTCTCGATGCGAGAATTGATTTTCGCGTGTTTGATAAGTTTTATTTTGTCGAGGAACCTTGTCCTCGCGAAATCCTTTCATAGTGTCACGGAGACTTGTCTCCATTTTACGGGGAAAAGGATTTCGTTGCGTCCCGGTACAGTCGACTAGGGCTTGAGGGCGTCCTCGTACTTATTCCTCGCTCTTTCACTTGATTAGTGGTGGAAGGGTCGATTTTATCTCTGTTGTTGAATTCACTTTTGCTTCCTCTGCTTTTCAGGTGAAATGGATGATAGAAACGAGGGAGTCGTCCCCGACGTTGGGGCTCTCAACGAGGAGGCAGAGCAACCCATCGAGCATGCTAATGTCTGAATGGCTGAGGGAGATATCGACTAGATCGTCCAAGAGCCAATGTCGATAAAATCGACTTTCACTGAAGAGGAGGCTCGTGAGTTCCCTTACCTTGAAGTTCGGGCAGAGGATGCGCCCAAAAATTGGAAGGCTCTTTGCCCTACAGAGGACGACCAGATATGTTCGGTGTATTTGGGGATGCAATTCCCCATGTATGAATTTTCTTTCGTGGAGGCGGGGTATCGTCTGCCCTTCACCGTCTTTCAAGAGGCTATCTTCTGTCATCTTAAACAGTGCCCTGCCCAACTGCATCCGAACGCTCTGGCGTTTATTAGGGCCTTTGAGCTGGTCTGCTGATATCTGAAGGTCTGGGCCACAATGGATCTTTTCTTCTGCATATTTCAAATTCAAAGGAGCACGGCGGGTCCAAAACAAAGTTGGGTGTCCTTTAAGCAACAGAGCTGGCTATTCTGGCCATATTCAGAATCTGTCCGAAACTTCAAATACAGGTTCCTGGTCGTGAAGCTTGTCTCGGAGGCAGCTTAGGAGTCTATAGACACCATGGAAACCGTGGAAGTTGGTGCTCGGGAGGTGATGAAGGCGGTATCAAAGTTCCCACTGGAATGGGTGTATACCCTCTTTAGGTATAGGACCGATTAGTTTTTTGTCAAGCATGAGCAGTTTAGTGACGGGGACAAAGAGTCGTTCCGGGCATTGCATGCCTTCGTGGAGAGTTTCATCCCCGTTTTCGTGGTGGATAAGGACAACAAGGTCTTGCTCGGAGAGGATGGGGAGCCTGGTCAGGCAACTCGCTACATAAATACTAAGGCTCTCCTTGAATGTGAAAACGAGGATGCCGCGTTTGAGCTCCTTGGTATAAATTACCTCTTTGCCTGTATTTTTAATTTCTTGTTCAATGTGCTAACCCCCCTCTTTTATCTCTTCGGCAGGGAAAATGTCGAACATGCGGGAGTACTTGGTCAAGTCCGCAGTGGCCAAAAACCCCAAGAAGGCGCCAGCGCCGAAGGCCAACACTGCCAAGCAGCAAGCAACGCTGAAGAAGTTTGTGGGTCACCACCTCCTTTATGGGCAGCACATCCAACCCTCCTACCCCGGACGCAACAAATAATAGAAAGCGGGATGATATCACCTCTTCCCCAGCTGGCGGTTCGAGCAACTTTGTCGGGGGAAAATTTGTACTGCCACTGTATTATCTTAAAGGGAAACTGTATGACGGGGAAGGCTCTGTCGTTGTCCCCGACCTTGAGGCGTCGGTCATACTCTCCTCCGACCCTAAGATAAGGAGGAAGCTCATCTGCCAGGATGCAGCCGCTGTTATGAGAGTGTTGGAGGTGGCGCTGGCCCTCGGGGATGTGGAGACAATTCCGCTCGCGGATCTCAAGAGGGCGCAGGCCAAGATCACCGACCTTGAGCTGGAGAAAGTTGAGATACACAGTAGGATGATAAAGGTCGAAGGAAACCTGGAGGCCAAGATCGCACTCTAGAAGGAAGTGAACCAGATGAGGGAGGAACTGACAAAGATGAAGGAGGAGAACGCCGCTTTGAAGGCGAAGGTGGCCGAGATGGAGGGTTTGTCTGCGCTCGGTCAGGATGAGACCGAGGAGGAGAAGGCCCTGAAGACCCGGAGGGACTTAATCGAGAGAATCCACATCCTCGATCAGGACAACTTGGGAGCAGTTGAGTTTGAATTCAATGTTGTAGTGGAGCAGATGAAGTCTCTCAATTCTGACGTCTAGCTACTGACTAAAGGTATGGACGTTCTGAGTCAAGTCGTCGACGGACAGGTGGTTCCTCATGAGCTTCCCACCGATGTAGAGTAGCTTTTTCTCTTGTACTTAGTATTTTGTTGGCCTGTGTGCCATTTGGTTGTAACCGACTGTTGGGCATGGCCCATTTTGTAATATTGACAGTTCTGGCCTTGTGGCCATATTATATATATCTTTATGTTCGATATTATATACCTTGCATTTTATTTGTGTATTCTTTAACATTTTTGCGAGTAGTATTCGTTAAGTAGGGAGGTTTGCTCGACTCGTTATCATTACGCTCAACAGTTTTAGGGACTCATCGAGGAGGCGAAGCGTTTTCACCGGTGGTGGGACTAGGATCTCGGTCAAGGTCCTGATCCCATAGGGCTTGGACTATTCCCATCACGAGCTGGGTGTCCTGTCATGCTGGCGCAGCAACGGCAGAGCTCGATTGAGGTATCCCCGTTGGGCCCAGAGTCTACTTGTTCCATGAGCAGAAGTGATAACACGAATTTATATCATATTTTTACTTCGATTTATGTTAGTTTTTATTCTGTTTTTCGTCTAATATCTGATTTTCTCAAGATTATTTAAGTGTTTTTGCAGGTAATCATATTTCACAAGTCAAAGTATGCTAAATGTGGAAAAGAACCAAAACATGCAAGAAAAAAGCAGAAAAGAGAAGAAAAATTGAAGAAATCCATTTTTTGCATATATCACGATCGTCATGGGAGTGCCACGACCGTGGCAGCTCCAAAGTATACCACGACCGTCACATATCACCATGATCGTCATGCGCTTAATTTGCACGTTGGATGCAGAGACTTAACTACGAATTCTCAGAGAAGCAGTTTCACACGATGCCATTTTCCTCCAAAGTTTTCTAGGTCCAACGTGGTATAACCGTCAACATGAGTGGCTGAATTTTCTCCAACTTCTACCTCAGCTGAGCCTATAAATAGAGGCATTCACGAAGAACAAAGTGTGGCCAATTTTGCTTTCAAAGTGTACTGTCTTGCTGCCAATTTATTTTCAGAGCTTTAGTCATTTCTTTTACTTTGCATTTCCATTTCCTTGTTAGCCATTACCGAACAAAAGTGACAATTTCTCACACTGAGGAACTGTTACAACTTAGCTTTAGTTTTCTTTGTTTCATTGCCTTCAACCTTGCAATTTATTACATTTAAGCAAGAACCTTGGTGATAAATCTCTATAGGCTTAGGTTTAATTAATTCTACGTAGGTTACCGAATTATATACCGATAACTTATTCATAACTAGTATTCCCAAATTTTAATTTCCCTTTAATTTCCCGTTTGAACTAAAAACCCAAATTCTGATTAGCCTTAGATAAACATAGTAACGATAGATAACGGTGCGTCCGATTTCTAGTCTCTGTGGGATCGATAATCTTTTTAAAACTACGCGATACAACTGTATACTTGCAGTAACCCTCATTCGACTCATAAAGTCGCGATCAAGAAGTTGGCCGGCGTTGTGGACTTAAGGATTGTGCCTGCACCAGGGCATGTTCTTGTGGCCGAGCGATCTCCCTGTTGTGGGGTGAGGTCGTCGACAGTTAGTCCAAACTCGTGGCTGGTCCTAACTATAATATTGTTTGAGCTTTTCAACATTCTATGGTCGAGCAAATGGTTCTCCGTTTAGCGTTTCGAGGTAGTAGGATCCAGTGTCTGTTTTTTATTTGACACTGTATGGTCCTTCCCAGTTTGCGGCCAGCTTGCCCTCGTGTGAATCTTTTTTATTTATGTGTAGGACCAGGCTGCCAACTGGGAAGTCGCGCTTTACGACTTTGGCGTTGTGGCACAAGGTTATTTTTTGTTTCAGTGAAGCTTCACAGAGAGCTGCCCCTGATCGGATCTCTTCAACCAAGTTGAGCTTTTCTCTTAGAGCTTCGTCGTTCAGCTCCTCATTGAGAGGGCCTCAGTTCGTCTGGAAGGTTCCCTGATCTTCACCGGTATCATTGCCTCGTTTTCATAGGTTAGTCGGAAGGGAGTTTCCCTGGTGTTGGAGTGTGGGGTTGTTCTATAGGCCCAGAGCACGCTATGTAGCTCCTCGACTCATCTCTTTTTGGCTTCACCTATCCTTCGTTTTAGACCTCTAAGGATCACCCTGTTCACGGCCTCTGCTTGCCCATTAGTCTGGGGATGCTCGACGGAAGTGAGGTGTTATTTCGTGCCTAGTTTAGTGACGAAGTCTTGGAACTTCCTATCCGTGAATTGGGTTTCGTTGTCGGTCATAAAGGGTTGGGGCACCCCGAAATGTGCGAGGATGTTTCTTTTGTAAAAACGAAGTATGTTGAAGGCTGTGATCTGGCGAGAGCTTCGGCTTTGATCCATTTTGTAAATTAGTCGACGACCACGGTCAGAAATTAGTTTTGGTAGGACCCCATTGTGAAGGGGCCGAGGATATCCATCCCCCGCCAGGTGAAGGGCCATGGCGAGGACAGAGTCTTTAACTTATTAGGGGGTGCCAAGTGCATGTCCCCGTGGCGCTGGCATCTGTCACATTTCTTGACATACTCCTTAGCATCCTGCTGCACGGTCAGCCAATAGTATCTTGCTCGTAGGGCCTTTCGTGCTAATGACCTCCCTCCCACATGTTGTGCGTTGATACCGTCGTGAATTTCCTGGAGAACTTTGGGGACCTTGTTTTCCTCAACGCATTTTAGAAGGGGAATGGAGAATCCCCGTTGGTAGAGCTTGTCATCGACCATGACGTATGAGCAGGCTCTCTGCTTGGTCACGCTGGCCTCCTTGCTGTCCTCGGGCAACTCCCTTGTGGTGAGGTAATTGTATACTGAGGTCATCCAGCAGCTGCTGTCACCAACGACGTTGACGTCGAGCAGCCCTGATGACTTTTCAATACTTGGGCGGGAGAGTATTTCTTGTATGAAGGATTTATTGCCACCTTTCTTTCTGGTGTTAGCCAGTTATGATAGGACATCTGCTCGAGTGTTTCGTTTGGGAGGGATGTGCTGGACTTCCCACGCATCGAACTTAGTTATCCTCTCTTTTACCAGTATCAGGTATTCGACGAGGTGGTCGTTCTTGGCCTGGTACTCTCCTCGTACTTGGGACGCTACGAGCTGGAAATCTGTGAAGATCTTCACTTCCTTGGTGCCCAGGTCCTCGGCCAACCGTAGGCCTGAGAGGAATGCCTCGTACTCGGCTTGATTGTTAGATGTGGGGAAGGACAGGACTAGAGATACTTCAATTAGGATTCTTTCTTCGTTCTCAAGGATGATACCGGCGTCACTGCCCGTGGAGCTAGATGCTCCGTCGACGAAGATGGTCCATTTGTGTGCCCCACTTGACGGGGATGCTGGAGGCATCATTTCAGCCACGAAATCGGCCAGGACTTACGCCTTGAGGGACTTCCTGCCCTCGTAGTGGATGTTAAATTCTGACATCTCCAAAGACCATTTGAGCATTCTGTCGGCCATGTCTGGCCGGCTAAGCAGCTGTCTTATGGGTTGGTCTGTTCGCACTACTATTGTGTGGGCTAGGAAGTAATGCCTTAATCTCCTCGTCGCATTGATAAGGGCGAGGGAAACCTTCTCGATCTACTGGTATCTGAGTTCTGGCCCTTGCAAAGCTTTGCTCGTGAAATATATGGGTTTCTGCCCGTCGGGTGTTTCACGAATGACGGTGACGCTAATGGCTTCGTTGGTGACGAAGAGGTACTGGTACAACGTCTCCCCGCTATCTGGTCGTGACAGAATGGGGGGTTCCAACAAGGCTCGCTTAAGGTGGAGCAGCGCCTGCTCGCATTCCTCTGTCCATTCGAATGTGGCTTTTTCGCAGAAGTTTAAAGAAGGGCAGAGCGTGATGGGCTGATTTGGCTACGAAGCGGGATAGTGAAGCGAGCATCCTGTTGAGGGACTGTATGGATTTCTTCGACCTCGGCGTGGGAAATTCAGCGAATGCCCGACATTTGTCGGGGTTGGCCTCAATCCCCCTCTCGGTGAGGTAGAAGCCGAGGAATTTACCTGCTCGCACACCAAAGGTGCATTTTTCTGGGTTAAAATGCATTTTGCATTTTCTCGCTTGGTCGAAGACCTTTTGTAAGTAGACCGTGTGATGGATTCCTCTTGGGAATTCACGATCATGTCGTCCATGTACACTTCGAGCATGCCTCCGATTTCTGATCGAAAGGCCTTGTTCATCATAGCTGGTACGTGGCCCTAGCGTTTTTCAGACCGAAGGGCATTAAGTTGTAGTAATAGTTCCCTGCGAAGTTATGAACGCGGTATATTTCTTGTCCTTTTTGGCCATGGGAATTTGGTTGTATCCCGAGTAAGCGTCCATGAAGGACAATATTTTGAAACCTGTAGAATTGTCCACGAGATTATCTATGCTGGGCAGAGGATAAGCGTCCTTCGGGCAAGCCCGATTGAGATCAGTATAATCAATGCACATGCGCCATTTTCCATTATGTTTTTTTACTAGTACAATATTGGACAGCCAGGTTATATACCTGGCCTTCTAGATAAATTTTGCCTCTAAGAGGTCTTTTACAAGTTTTCCGGTAGCCTGCACCTTTTCATCAGATTGCTTGCGCCTGCGCTGCCCTACTGCTCGAGCAGCTGGGTCGATAGTGAGTTGATGGCAGGCAGTCTCAGGGTCAAGGTCGGGCATGTCCGCGGCGCTTCAAGCAAACAAGGCTGCCTTATCAGCCAGGCATGTCTTCAGCTACTGGTTTACTTCTTTGGGCAGCTCTGCACCTATCTTTACTCCTCTGTTCAGGTTGTCTCCGAAGGTGATCACTTCAAATTCCCCATCTGGTATCAGACGCATGATGGTTGATGCAGGGGAGCTTCTTGTCACTACTAAAGTGTTTTCATTGCTGTCTTCCTCGCCTTCTTCAGAGATCCAGCTGTCGAGGTCGATTGTGTGCACTGGGAGCGCTGGCTTTTTGTCGGGTTGGCTCTCTTTGCTGGGAAGATCTTCATCCCTTGCTCGTTTGGCGGCCTTAGGTACTGCACCGATTGAGCTTTTCCCTTTGTTCGCTACTTCGAAGCACCTCCTCGTTACCTCTATATCTCCATACAAAGTCGCGACATGGCCCTTCTCCGTGTAATATTTCATCTTGAGATGAACAGTTGAAGAGACAGCGATCAACTTCGTGAGGGTTGGTCTCCCCAAGATACATTGGTACAACAATGGACATTCGATGATCAGGAATTAAGTTTTGATCGACCTGGATGCCTCCTCCTCCCCGAACGTGACTGGAAGCTCCACGTACTCCCAAGGTCTGGTGGTAGCTCTGTTGAATCCTTGCAGGTCAGATCCCATGTATGGTGACAGATTCTTCTGGTCAAGCTTCAAGCCGCGGAACAAACCGGTGTACTGATGTCCACCGAACTCCCCTGGTCGACCAGGATTCGTCGAACATCAGTGCTAGCCAGTCTTGCCCTGATGAGCAGAGGAATGTGTGAGTTCAGGGAGCCCCCGAGCAGCTTTTCACTGTAGAATGTGATAGGCTAAGAACGTCCCCAGAATTTCTCGAGCATGGATAACCGGTCGGTACTGCAGTCAATTAGCTGGTCGAATTTTATTTTGACCGACCCTACAGTGAACTCATTGTATCCGTCACATGAGATAACCATTGTTGTGGGGAAGTTCTCTCAGGTGCTGTGTGCGGAGATCTGGGGAGGGTCCTCGAGGTAATCAGGGATGATGAAGTCCTCTGACCGCAAGATAGACATGGCGACTTGCGGGGGAGAACTGGGTGGTGAAGATTCTGTTTCCTTCTTGCACTCCGAGGTCTCTTGCCGAGAAGATTCTCCCTTTTCGTATATTGTTTCAGGTGACCCTCCTTGATGAGGAACTCTATAGCGTCCTTCAGATGAACGCAATCTTCGGTCGTGTGGCCATAGTTGCGATGGAAGCGACATTATTTGCTCTTGTCCATGTTGCCCTTTGACATTGTTGGCTTGGGGAACCGGACATCCCCTTGCTTGAACTCCGCGTTGATGCATTCGAAGAGAATGCGCTCGCGGGGAGCTGTCAACAGGGTGTATTTTGTGAAGCGACTAATGTAACACCCCAAATCCCCACGCTTAATTTATAGTAATTTATCAGAGTAAAAATAGAATTTATGGATTTAGGATGCTACTTCTACTATTCAAGTTAACATGCACACACTACTATTACTGAGATATCAAAATTAAACATAATATTTCAACTTAGTATGCACAACGGAAATCCAACATAAGAAGACATGTCTGGTCATACATAAAATCCTTAAAGAAAACAGTAGTAATATATAACAAGAATTAAAAGATTCTAGAGTTCCGACACCCCCGGTGTTACAAAATCAGAGCATACGCGACTCGATAACTCACACCAGAAGATCTCGTCTTCTCCCTTCCAACTGCTAACTACTCCTGCTTATCTGTACGTTACCCACGTAGAGGCAATATTCAAACAGAAAGGGTGATATTCTTAAATCAACAAAAGAGAGAGATGATATAAATAGAAAAACATACATCATCAAGTTGCTCACCATAACATATATCCAAATAAGAATCACACACATCAACTTATGCACAGACAAACATATACAACCACAGCAACTATCATGCAACATAACCAACAAGAGAATGCAAGAGAGACTCAACTAGACTCAATGCATGTGGTATCAAATCGATCCCTGTTTCATGATCACAGTTCCCGTCGGAACTGTCGACCCTTGTTTCATGGTCAAGTATGATCCCTATTTCATGATCACACCACGACCCCTATTTCATGGTCACGTACGACCCCTATTTCATGATCGCACCAACAACTGTGATTGTCCACACCCCGCCAGGGCACGCAATCACGCCAACAACAACGATTCCATAAAGGAATTCGGATATACGATAACAGCCCACTCGGGCACTCCATCCCACGACTATGCACATGTCATGCACCAACAATGACAACATACAACAACGACTCATACATATGTAGAGCATACTCATCTTCATACTAACATCATTTAACAGTCAACATGCATTCATATAATCATATATCATTGCATCAATACACAACTACACACCTTTGCATTATTCAATCGTGCATTTCACATCAACATCACCCAACATGCACATAACACATCCATACATACTCACCACCCAACAGTAACAACACAGCATTCATAGAATATAACACAGATAATTTCTATGAATTTTAAGTGAATAAAAATAATGTTTTTTTGTTCCAGGTCGCGCTAAGCGCGCCCCTCCCGCGCTAAGCGCGCTACTCACTGCCCCGAAGGGGCGAAAATCCTTCCGACCGCGCTAGACCGCGCTAAGCGCGCACTGCGATTTCTGCAGTCCGAACCCTACGATGACAACAGCAATTCACCTGTGTTTTTCTGTCCTAAACTCGATTTTTAACAACAAATATTCATAGATTCTGTACACATAACCTACATCTAACATTTGTAATTCAATCAAACAAATCAACCAGGAATAATTCATCAATTCCAATCAGTTTATCACAAAAATTCCTAAAACCTACATTAGACCCCATGGATCCTAACTTAAGGATTTTTACTTCAATACTTACATCATCTAACCATTGAGAAATGAAAGAAATCCCACCCTTACCTTAGGTTTCTTGATTTCTTCTTCACACTCTTCTCCTTCTCTGACCTAGCTTCCTCTGTCCTTCCTTTCTCTTTTCCCAAAAACACGTACTGAAGTTTTTCCTCCCTAATTCCTTATTATTCCAATAATATTATTATTATCTAATATTATTATTATTATCTTTTAGATATTATTATTATTATTCCACCAAACCACATAATAACATAATATCCTCAACAATTCCAATAATAATATTAACCAACTAACTCTCTCCCCGACACCTTAACCTTCTCAATTCTAAGGGCACTACTCCACCCAAAGGGTAACCCCAACTTGACCAAAGTATACCCACACACACTACATACAACAAAATTCAATTTAATCACGAAAATAATTAAATTAAATCGGGGTGTTACAACTAGCAGGTCCCTTACTCTCGCGAGGACGATCGTCTCGTCGTCTCTCCTTGTCATGACGGGTAGCTTATGAGTCATCCTTTTTCGTTTTTCGGGAATTCTCCTGATCCCTTGAATCTCAGGCCTTGTACGCGACTTCTTTCTCCTCGTATTGTATATAAGCTTGGGCTTTACGGAGAAGTTCGGCCAGGGTGCGGGGTGTCTCGATGCCCACCGCTTTGCAGAACTCGCTCTTCGGTCTCAGCCCCTTCTCAAGGAGGTATTTCTTCATATGGTCCGTTGTGCGGACCTCTACAACCTCCTGGTTGAACCTTTCAATGTACGCGCGCAGGGGCTCATCCTTGCTCTGAATAATGGCTTCAAGGGTGGCTTCCGACTTGGGATGGCGTCTGGAAGCAGTGAAGTGTCAGGCGAATTGGTTCTTCAAATCCCTCCACGAAGTGACCGAACCTCGGGAAAGCTGCTTGTACCAGGTCATGGCCCCCTTTCTGAGGGTGATGGGGAACAACCTGTACTTAATGGCTCCGCTCACGTTGTGGTAGTGGAACATGGCTTTGATATTTTCTATATGCCCGCCTGGGTCGGTGGTCGCATCATAAGTTGCCAGAGGAGGAAGCTTCTCTAGCCCGCGAGGGATACAGGTGTCCATGATCTCCTGAGATAGAGGTCCATGGACGTCATCATCACTGCTCGTGCTCGATGACCGGCAAGGGGAGTGGATGCGCCCGCGACTTCTGCTGCGTCGAGAAGAATGTATGCGCGACCGACGATGCTCATGATGCTTTTCTGAGGGCCTCGTCCTCTTCGGGGCAGGAGAACGTCTGGATCTTTGCGGAGGAGTACGGTGTCGTCTTCTTGTGACTTCTGACTCAGGTTCTTCCGATCTTGATTGTCCCCTAACGGGAGAAATGCTCCTGGATTTATCTCGTCGGCGTTTTTGAGGAGGAAACTGTGGGCGTGGAGAGGGGTTGCGAGGCTTTTGCGAAGGAAGTCGCTCCTAGAGAACGTGCTCGAGCACGTTGATCTTCTCACCCTATTGGAAGATCAGGAAGTTGGACCTATTGAGAGAGGCAATTAGGGCAACAGTGTCAGGGTCAGCGTTTTGAGGGACAGGTATGGGCTCAAAGACGGGACATGCAGTCTGTGTGTGTGGCTTCACATTGTCGGAAGAAGGAGACGCAATCGTTTCGTCCCTGTGGTCGGTCTCATGGACCGCAACTCTGAGGTTATGGTGGTCGACGTTATCCATGGTAACGGCGATAGCAGGTTCTTGATGGGCGTCATCGTTTCTGTTGGAGGCCATGATTATCAAGGAAGTTTCAGAGAGTAAGCTTTGGTCTTTTGGGTGAAAAGATGAAGGATCTTGATTCAAAAAGACAGGGAAACGACGATTCCCACAGACGACGCCACTGGTCTAGTGTGATCAGCCTGGATCGTCTTGACCTTCCGTGTAGAGCAGAGATGATGGTTGTAGGAAATGAGGGGTGTGCCTGCAAGGTACTCCGATGCCAAAGTAAGTTTGGGTTAGAGAGAAAACAAGTACAAAGCGTTTAGGTATGATTTAGAGTACTGAATAGTGATCAAACCTGACCCTCTCAAGTGAGAGGGTATTTATAAAGATAACCCCCAGGGCGGGGCCAAGGTCTCCCATGTGGCCGAAATATCTGGTTGGCCAATGGGAGACTGCCAGGTGGAGGGTCAGGCGCGTGACCTCTTGACCTGGTTCAACTGTCCCCGTGAGATCCGGAGAGGCAATTGGTCGAGTGAACTGTCAAGCGCGTGAGGTGGACGTTCCCAATGGTCACATTGTGCCCAACGGCTATATCATGCCCAATGGCTAGATTGGCTGAATCTAGTTATTGGGCCTTGCCAAGAGCTAGATTGGATTGAGCCTTACCCTACTGTGGGCCAAGCGTGCGCCAAGTCCATAACAGGATCCGCTCATTGCAGTGACGAAACTGCACTTAAATTATAAAATATTCAAATGATTTGCTCATTGCATTGACAGAATTGCACTTAAATAACAAAAAAATTATATATATATATATAATGAGCATATCAAGTGACAGTGATTTTAAAATGAGAGATGAGAGGAATAAATAACAACCATTAGATCAATCAAACAATAATGATTAAACTTATTCATTAATGTGACTATTAATTTCTCTCTCTTGATAATCTGATCTAATGACTGTTGTTTATTCCTCTCATCTCTCATTTTAAAATCACTCTCACTTGATATGCCCCCTATATATATATATATATATATATATATATATATATATATATATATATATATATATAAATTATTTAAAGTTAATTTATAATAATTAAAATCAAATTAACATATATTAATTATTATTATTATTATTAATTATATTAATTATTAATTGAAAATATATTAATTGTTAATATTTAATTATATTAATTGTTAATATTAATATATATTAATTATTAATATATATTAATTATTAATATATATATATATATATATATATATATATATATATATATATATATATGTATATTAATTATTAATTAAAAATATATTAATTAATATATATTAATATAAATATATATTAAATATTAATAATAATTATGTCAATAATTAAAAAAATACAATCTATCCATTGCTACCCATTTAATGGGCAATTGTATTATTTTTTATTAGGACCCGTCCTTACAATGGGCGGTAGCTTTTATATATCCGTTTTTTTTAAACTATGGCAGTTTGGAATATAATGGGGATATTACATTGTAAAATCATGACAGGTTAGTAAAAAATTCGTTATATTCTCCGAGATTAATTGTTATATTGTTAATGTAAAAAGTTTTATATTATCAATATATCACAATTATTCGTTGATATTATTTTTTAAATAGTTAAAATAAAAGTCAAATTTTTTAAATAAATTAGTGATTGTAATTAACTAATAATGTAAAAAATATTTACACTAACAGTGTATATCAATTAAATTCATATTCTCTTTACTTTTCTTCTACTTAATATGAATTTTTAATTCACAAAATAGAAAATTATAATGGAATGTCTGTTGTATTTAATTTATATGTTAGTTTACATATATTAATTATTTAATATATTTAAAAAATAACTTTTTATAATTGAAATAAGCGAGAGTATATGTGAGATGAAAATTCAATAAAATCCCACCTGCCACAGATGAAATGAAAACGCATTAGACCACATGAAATGAAACATGTCAAAATAGATGGATCATGTCTGTCCTTAATCATAAGTCAGTAGGTGGGTCCACCGCGACACAAGAAGACAGGAAATATCGTTCGTTGATTCATATTTGCCGTTAATAATTTCTTTCAACAGATTATTACTACTAGTCTACTACACTTTCCGTTTCATAAAATGTTACATTTACATTTTTTTCGTTCGTATGAAAATAATGGTTCTTTTCCTATGCTTTCTCAAAATAAAAGTCTTTTAAGATTGTTGCACATAGATTAAAAAAAGTAATAATTGAAGAATTAAATATAACAATTTTATAAAATTACCCTTAATTACTATTTGAGTATTGATTGTCATAAATGTGTAATGTGATATAATATTTTAAAAGTTGTGTTAGATACTCCCTCCGTCTCACAATAGGTGTCCTCTTTCATTTTTTTATTTGTCTCAAATTATTTGTCCCTTTAGAATACCAATGTAATATTTATTATTTCTTTCCACTAACTTACCTTTATTTATTGTATTTTAATTCATTTAACTACTCCACTATCTATTATTAATAAGGTTATTTTAGTAAATGACATTCGTTTTATCATTGGAATCAACACAATTAATCATTATCTTAAAAAGTGTGAAAATCTCAAAGAGGACACCTATTGTGAGACGAAGGGAGTAATATTTATTCCCTCTGTTTTATACGTTTTAAAGATAATAATTAATTATGTTAATTTTAATAATAAAATTAATATTATTTATTGAAATAATCTTGTTAATGATAGAGAGTAGAGCAGTTATATGAATTAAAAACCAATAAACAAATATAGATTAGTGAAAAAACATAATTAATATCACATTAATAATTTAAAAGGACAAATAATTTGAAAAAAAAATAGAAAATATGACACATATTATAAGAAATACATGTCTTTTTTTTCAATACTATCTACATTTATAGTGCTCCTAGAAATGTTTTTAAATCTACATAATAATTTTTTTTTATTATGCTCGGTATGTTATTCATTATTTCTTCTGTTTTATAAAAATTGATTCATTATATTTTTTTTTTCTATTTTAAAATTATTATTTTTTAATTAAATAATTTAGCGACTGGAATTTACTCTTTAAAGGTTAAATGTTACATATTCGAACTCGTGTCACTGTATTTGATATCCCGCCACATCTATCAACCGAATTGATTTAACAAAACAAAATAATTATTTTTTAAATACTAACTAAATATTTATTATTTGTTCTACTACTATATTTATATTTATTGACTTTCATTTTATTTAACTTTTTCTTCATCTTTAAATATAAAATATTAAAATAAATCAATAACTAAAATTATTAAATTAATTGACTAACTTTATAATTTTACAAATTTATCCTTAAAAAATTAAATTATTTAATATAAGTAATCATATTTAGTGTAGATAGTAGGAAAATGTAACATAATTAAGTATATATTAGTAAAACATTAATTGAATCATTTAAAATTTTAAAAATAGCTTTGTAAAAAGGACAAAATAAGAATTTAAAAGATATTTTTTTATAAAAATACATTGATAATTTATAAATATTAAAGACTTGTTTATATTTGTTGGGTTTGGACTCCCTTCCTATGTGGAGAAAGGCTCAAATATGATTAGGTTATTTGTCTCACTTATTTAAGTGGAGATGATCAATTTGGGGTTGAGAGAGAGATAGAGAAAAATAAGGATTCAAAAAGAGAGAAAAGATGAGAGAAACTCATTCCCATTTTTCTGCAACCAATCTCACTATATCGACGATCCCCGATTCGTTAACTGTTGGATCGAGCTCAATTTTGGTGGCCAGGTTCGTAACACATATATCTAACTTTTGACCGTTCATAATTTCAATAAAATGCCTGAGGTGAAAGGTATTTGCTTCGCACTGAAGCTTCAATTTTGGGAAATTTTTTCAGCTTTTTTATTCTTATTTGTAAGCTAGTTTGCTTTGTGATTTGCGGTTGTTAGCACTAGTTTGTGAATCACTTTAAGACTCTCTTGTACCCTTAATTAATTATAGTGGAGTTATTTCTTTGGTCTGGACGACTCGTGGTTTTTACTCTCATATTGAAGGGTTTCCACGTTAAAAATATCAGTGTCTTTTGTGCCTTTATTTTGTTCGATATGTCGTATTATATTTGTTTTTTATCCTCAAGATTCCTACAAGTTTGGGGGAGTTTTATATCCGCTGCGTATTGGTCTATTATTGTGTCTTAATTTCCCATCAGAGTGGCATCAGAGCTCTTGGTTAAGGGCTATTTTACTTGTTTGAAAGATGGAGTCAAATACAAAGATGAAGATGGTATTGTTGAATGGTTCTAATTATCATTTATGGAAGGGAAAGATGAAAGACTTACTATTTGTAAAGAAATTGCATTTACTGGTTTTTAGTTCTACAAAGTTGGATTTTGTGTCTGATGAAGAATGGGAGTTTGAACATCAACATGTATGTGGTTTTATTCGACAATATGTAGAAGATAATGAGACACATGCAAAAACTTTGTGGGAGAAGATAAAGTCCTTGTTTTCCTCTAAATCAGGGAATAATAAATTATTCTTATTCAATAGCTTCATAAGTTTGAAGTATAAAAAGGGGACTTCTATTTCAGATTACTTGAGTGAATTTCAAGGCCTCCTTGATCAGATGTCAGGAATGAGTATCAAATTTGATGATGAACTTTTGGGACTATTTCTATTGCTATATTGACCAGAGTCTTGGGAGACATTTCGGGTTTCTATCACAAGTTCTACTCCTAGATGTGTTGTTTCTTTGGAAACGGCTAAGGGTGGTATTCTCAATGAGGAGATGAGAAGGAAGGCACAGGGTTCTTCATCTCAACCCGAGGTACTTGTCACTGAAAATAGAGGGGAAGTCATAAAAAGGAACCGAAAGGTGGTAGAGAGAATAGCAGAAGCAAGTCCAAGCCGCGATACAAGAATCTAGAGTGTCATTATTGTCACAAAACATAACACGTACAAAAGTATTGCTATCAGTGGAAAAGAGATAACAAAGGCAAGAAGGGTAAGTCTAAACAAAGAGACTATGAAGATCATGATAATGATCGTGTTACTACTGCTACTAGTGTTGATCTTGTTATTCTTCGTGATCACGATTCTGTTAATCTTGTATCAGACGAGAGCATGTGGATAGTTGACAGTGGTGCTACATTGCATGTTACACCAAGGAAGGTTTTCTTCACATTTTATACTTCTGGTGATTTTTGAGTATTGAAGATGGGTAATGATGGTGTATCTAAGGTAATTGGCGTTGGTGATGTTTGCGTGAACCAACATGGGAATGCAATTGTTGCTTAGAGGTGTCAAACATGCTCCAGATGTCTGCTTTAATTTGATCTTTGTGCTTATGTTAGATGATTTTGGTTATGATAATCACTTTGGTTCTGGAAAGTGGAAACTCATCAAAGGCAACTTGGTTGTGGCTAGAGGGGAAAAGCTTTCTAAATTATACTGGACAAAAGCTTTGGTTGCTAGAGACAGTGTGAATGCTATCGGCATGGAAGCATCTTTGTGGCACCGAAGACTTAGTCATATTAGTGAAAAGGGGCTGAATGTTTTGGCCAAAAAGGATGTTCTTCCTGGATTAAAGAATATAGAGTTGGAGAAGTGTTCTCATTGCATGGCTGGTAAACAGACTAGAGTATCTTTCAAGAGACATCCTCCTTCAAGAAAGTCAAAGTTACTTCAATTTTTTATTTCCTAATGTTTGTGGTCTATTAAAGGTAAAATCCTTTAGTGGTGCACTTTATTTTGTTACCTTTATTGATGATTGCACCAGGAAACTATGGGTTTATGCCTTGTAGACAAAAGACCAAATTTTGGAAAAGTTCAAAGAATTCCATGCTTTGGTTGAGAGGCAGACAGGCAAGAAGCTGAAATGTGTTCGTTCAGATAATGGTGGAGATTATTATGGACCATTTGATTCCTATTGCAAATAGCATGGTAGTGTACATGAAAAGTCTCCTCCTAAAACTTCTCAATTGAATGGTTTAGCAGAGAGGATGAATTGAACACTAATTAACAGAGTAAGGTGTATGATTTCTGAAGCTAAGTTGCTCAATCATTATTGGGGCGAGGCACTTTACATGGCAGTGCATGTTCTTAATCTCACTCTTACTGTTGCTTTGAATAGTGAAGTTCCAGACAAAATTTGGTTTGGAAAGAATGTCAAGTATGATCATTTAAGAGTCTTTGGTTGTAAGGCTTTTGTGCATATTCCAAAGGATGAAAGATCCAAGTTAGATACAAAGTCAAAATAATGTATCTTCATCGGCTATGGGCAAGATGAGTTTGGCTACAGGTTGTATGTTCTCGTAGGGAATAAGCTTATTAGAAGCCGCGATGTGGTGTTTATGGAAGACCAAACTATTGAAGATATTGATAAGGTAGAGAAAGCTACACCCAAGAAAGATATTAGTTTGTCTAATGTTGATCCAATTCAGTTAGCTAGCTATAATCTGGATGCTATTGGTGGTGATGATCACAATGGCGAGCCATATGATTATGATGATGATCAACAACTTGGATATGAGGTAAATATTCCAACTAATGATGGTGAATGAGAGAGCGACTTGTCACAGAATAAGAATCTTAGTGAAACTCCAAAATCATCTCAAGTTTAACCTAGGAGGTCTAACAGGCAGAGACATCCTTCTACAAGGTATAATTCTGATGAGTATGTGATCTTGACTAATGAGGGTGAACCCGAGTGTTTTCAAGAGGCCATGGAAAGTGATGAAAATCAAAAGTGGATGGATACAATGCATGATGAGATGAAATCATTGTATGATAATCACACTTATGATTTAGTGAAGCTGCCTAAAGGCAAAAGGGCTTTGGAAAACAGATGGATTTATAGAGTTAAACATGAGAGCAACTCTAAGTCTCCAAGATATAAAGCCAGATTAGTGGTGAAAGGTTTCCGTCAAAGAAAGGGTGTTTATTTTAATGATATTTTCTCACTTGTTGTAAAGATGCCATCAATTAGAACTGTGTTGGGTTTGGCTGCTACTCTTCTTTTAGAGGTTGAGCAAATGGATGTGAAAACGGTTTTCCTTCATGGCGATTTGGAGGAAGAAATTTACATGAAACAACCTGACAGTTTTCAAGTTAAAGGTAAAGAAGATCATGTGTGTAGATTGAGAAAGAGTTTATATGGGTTAAAGCAAGCGCCAAGGCAGTGGTACAAGAAGTTAGAGTCTGTTATGTGTAATCAAAGATACCAAAAGATTACTTCAGATCATTGTGTCTTTGTTAGAAAATTTTATAACGATGACTTCATAATCCTGTTGTTATATGTTGATGATATGCTTATTGTAGGGAAAAGTATTTCTAACATTAACATGTTAAAGAAGTAATTGAGAGAGTCATTTGCCATGAAAGACATGGGAGCAGCTAAGCAGATTCTTGGAATTAGAATCATACGTGACAGAAAAGAGAAGAAACTTTGGATGTCACAAGAAAATTATATCGAAAGAGTGATGCCGAGGTTCAATATGGAAAGTTGTAAGGCGGCAAGTACTCCTCTCGCTACTCATTTCCAGTTGAGTTATAATCAAAGTCCTTCAAGTGAAGATGAAGCGTTTGATTTGAAACGTGTTCCTTATGCATCTGATGTGGGTAGTTTGATGTATGCAATGGTGTGTACAAGAGCAGATATAGCACATGTTGTTGGTACAGTCAGTAGATTTTTGTCAAATCTAGGTAGAGAGTATTGGAATGTTGTAAAATGGATTTTAAGATATCTTCGCGGTACTACTTCAATGAGGCTTTGTTTTGGAGGAGATAAGCCTACTCTAGTGGGTTACTCTGACTCTGATATGGTTGGAGACATTGATTTCAGAAAGTCCACTTCGGGCTACATGATTAAATTTGCAGGGGGAGCTGTTGCTTGGCAGTCCAGATTGCAAAAGTATGTAGCACTATCTACTACAGAGGCTGAGTTCATTGCAATTATCGAAACATGCAAAGAGTTACTATGGTTGAAGAAATTTTTATAGGAGCTTGGTTTTGTTCAAGATAAATATGTGTTATTTGTTGATAGTCAAAGCGTTATTCATCTTGGTAAGAATCCTACTTTTCATAATAGGTCCAAACACATTGACACGAGATATCATTGGATACGTGATGTTTTGGATGCTAAGGTGTTGGAGTTGGCTAAAGTTCATACAGATGATAATGGTTCTGATATGATGACTAAAGCATTACCAAGAGGGAAATTTGAAGCATGTTGTGATATCGCCGGTTTGGCGATTTCCTCCACATAGTTGTGAGGGGGAGATTTGTTGGGTTTGGGCTCCCTTCATATGTGGAGAAAGGCCCAAATACGATTAGCCAATTTATCTCACTTATTTAATTGAAGAGGTTCAATTTAGGGTTGAGAGAGATAGAGAAAAATAAGGATTCAAAAATAGAGAAAAGAGGAGAGAAACTCATTCCCGTTTTTCTGCAACCAGTATCACTAAATTGAGAAAGACACAAGAAAGGAGGGGTTTGAATTGTGTTTTAACTCTTAAAAACTTTTCGCCTCTTATCGTTAATGTGCAAAGAGAATATCAGAGTTGCGTTGAAAGACTCTGACTTGAGATGCGTCATTCAGATTGTGCGATACATGAAGCATAAGCAACAAGGAGAATATGAATTAGCGATGCATGAATCAGACTTGCAATGCGGAAGCTTATCAGAGTTGAGTTGCAAGGTTCTGACTTGCTATGCAAGGTTCTGATAATCGATACAGAAACATAAACAATAAATTAAAGCATAAGCAAGAGTAAAGAACACACGATATATCCTGGTTCCCTTGAGCAATTCTCAAGTTAGTCCAGTCCACCCTTCCAAGGTGATTTCGCCTTGACCACAAGCACTTAATCCACTATAATCAAAACCGATTACAGATGCACGGGCTAACACCGGTGACTAACAACCTGCCCAACCGCAGTTGTGACTAACCCACAATGAACCGTTCAGTGATCCAAGTTAATGGATATAACAAACATTGACCTAATAGAATCCAATCTCGCAAGATCTCCTATCAGGATTTTCACAGCTAAACGTTTAGTGATCCGAGTTAACAAATATAACGTTTACTGACCATTCTTCCAGGATTTTCAATGAGTTCCATCAGTGATCTCACAAGAGTCTGACTCACAACTGGTCCTCTTTGAGATATGACTATCATTAACCATATTTTAGGATTTCCAGAATGACTCTCAGCCATTGTCTTCTCAAGTCTCCGATCACACTGATCACTTGAGGAATCCTAATTCACATAGAATTAGTTATTCTGGAGGTTACATTGATGCTTCTTAACAAGCATATAAACTCCTAAGTTTAAGTACAAATGAACACAGAGTGTTCTAGCAAGATATGAGCAACCGCTCCTTGCAAACTACATGATTCTAACAAGATGTACATGATTTGACAGTTTAATAACATCTTGAGAATTCTTCATCTTCTTCGTTGAGCAAGCTTCGAGCAACAACTCCCTTGCTACTGATCTTTGATCTTCAGAGATGATGTAGTTGGTTGATGACTTGACTGATTTGCAATGATGTCTTGTTCATCAACAACTTCTATACCAATTGATTGTTGTTGTGTTGAATGATGATCTTTGAGCTTCAACAACAATGGTCGTGTGTTAATGGTGATAGCTTTAAATGTTTAGTGTAACAACGATAACTGATCGTTGCGACTATCATCACCTCGACAACCTTCAGAAGCGCATCCTCTTTTCCTTTATATAGCCAAGTGAAAAATAGAGCCGTTAAAGAGTCGTTGGCTATTTGAAAAGATTCGTTATGCAATGATGAAAGTTATACTGCCATATCTTCTTTTTACTGTAGAAGTGATGGCATAGATCTTTTTAGTACTGTGTATAGTCATTGCTAACGGTAACATTTATCTTTAAATCTTCAGAGGCTTCTGATGGTATTTAGTTGAAGCATGAGTAGAGACTTTAGTTGGGTCTTTAGAATCTTAAGTCTTCAGTCTTCACTACTTGCTCACTCCGAGTCTTGTCTTCAGAACTTCAGCACTTGTCTTGAAACCCTTTATCTTCATAGCTTTAAGTCTTCAGAACCTTGTTCACTCAGAACATGTCTTCAGGGTCTTCAGCACTTGATTATTTAAATCTTAATCTTCAGAACACTTCAGTCTTCAGAGTCTTTTTGCACTTGGTCTTCAGAGCCTTCAGCCTTCAAAACTTCAAGTCATTAGAGTCTTCAGCACTTCGTTCTTCAGAGTCTTTCTTCAGGAGCTTTGCTTAACTTCAGAATCTGAAACACTTTTAGAACATAATCCACAAGAGCATTGCAACAGCAATATCGGCATCCTTGGATCTTTCTGCATGTTACCAGATACAGAAGCAAACTTGCTTCTTGCGACTTGTGTTACACATAGTAACTCGCATGTAATCTTTTACGCACATCTTTGTACATATTTGTTTGATCTAATATCTTTAATAATTATGATCTGCACAGAAATAAACATTAGAACATAAAATAGTTCTTTCACAAATACTCATTGTTATCATCAAAACATAGAGATGACTTGCAGAGAAAACTCTTGTTCTTACAATCTCCCCCTTTTTGATGATGACAAAACCATGTATTTTGATAGAACATTTCATACAAGGTAATCACCAAGCTAAACATATTCAGAGTCTGGAACAGTAGCTCCCCCTGAATGTGTTAACTCCAAAATTTTATTTGTGATCGTATACAATCTTATCTGATCCAAAGACTCACAGAACAAGAATTTTGAGTTGTCAGAACATAGAATAGAGAAGGAATACTTCCCTATCATCTAGAAGGACATAAGTCTTCAGCATCTGGACTTGTTCATCAAAACTTCTTGTCTTCAGATCTTTAGAACTTGTTTCCTTTAGACATCATATCAGAGCCTCATAACTTCAGAGTCATCTGAAGCAATTTCTACTTTTTAGCATAATCAATGTAGAACAGAGATAGAACAATTCTCTTCTAATAACTTAGCCACGCTATTTTTCAGAAACAGACATTGTCTTATACGAAACTCCCCCTGAGTTTCAGACTTGATGAAGATTATAGATTTTAACATGTGAATCTTCTGGGTAGTCTCCCCTTGATTGCTATAACTCAGATATTGGGATTTTCAGAATCATGATTCAGATATACCAATTTTGATCACCAATTAAGATCATGACTTTTTAGAGTTTGACTTGAACACATGCCTTCATCTCAGAACCTTGTTACTGTCATAACTCAGTGGTTCATCAAAGCTTGATTCTTGATCTGATGGAAGGATATTTTTGTGATCAATCGAAGCTTGATTCTGAATCTGATACCATCGTAACTTTGATTCTTAGTCTGTTACCTTAGTATGCTGAGTTTGATACCAATGAAGGTATTTGAGAACAGTTCACAACTTGATTCTGATTGATATCATTGTAGACTGAGTCTGATACCAATTCTTGGTTTATCATAACTTCTTCTTCTTTGGATCTTCTATCCAGATCTTCAGACAGTCTTCGACTTCTGATTTGCTCAGTTCTTCTGAAAAGCATCTTGAAATGTAGACTTTGTCTTGACTGCTTTCAGGAAGATTTCTTCTTCTGATTCTTATGTTCTTAATATCATATTCTCAGACAGTTTACAACTTCTGAACAAAATGAAACAAGAATCACGATAACTTTGACTTTCAGAAAGTTCTCAACTTCTGAACAGTACTGGGTCAATCTGATTCTGATTACATGTTCATGAAGTGTACAACTTTGATTATATGAACACACACTTCGTAAGAATTTTAACAGAGTTATTTTAATTTAACATGTTCTAAGAATGCCTAGTGAACTTGTTCAGAGTTCCTCGGTTAAACATCAAATGACAATCGTTAGTGGTAAACGCATTTTATATCAGAGTTGATGTTTAGCATTCTTTTAACATATATCAAAATCATATTCTATTTCTCCCCCTTTTTGACATCATCAAAAAGTTAGAGTATTTTTGCATTTTCAATATGATAATGATTCTTAATGAATATCCAGAGTTAATATCATTCAATAAAAAAAATAGAGCAGTGCAGGTATGAGTATAAAAAAATAATTCGAAAATAGACAGAAGGCAACACATACTTCATTAATTTAAACGTAAGTACAAGGCATGAACAACATAGATACATGGACTCAATAAACCATTATAAACTGATAAATTAGCCTAGTTCTAATAAACAATCATCTTATTTTATGAGAACCATTGGCTGTCGAAGGTTTTACAAAAAGTTCTTTCAAGAGCAATGTCTGGACCGCCTCGAACTCTACAGATCGTTTGCACGATTCCTGCTCTGAAGAGGATTTCTGATAAGACTCTTCCATAAGGAATGACCGATTTGTTCATAGTTCTTGACAGAAGGATTGACTCTTTAAGATGGTCAAAGATTACTTGGGACAAATCTATAGGAGTTGGCTTAAGAAGACACATGATGAGAAGCTTATCCTCATGATACAGAAAATCTTTGTTAATATTGCGAGGACGGAGATTTGTTAAACTGAACTTAAACCATCCTTTTGCAGTAGGCAGAAGTTTTTCTGGATTTGTAGGTTCAAAAGCAGAGCCTTTATCGAACATGTAATGCATTTCAGCATTGGAAGTGCATCGAATGGAGTCGTGGTTGGTTGTGATACCCTTTTTAGTGCAGTCAATGGCTTCAGCAATATTTGTAGAGTTGAAGGAAACTGGAAAACTATAGACGTTTGAAGAAATAGACAGACCATCACTATTGACAGAGGCATTGATCCAAAAGGATTTTACGGTGTTTGTATATATTGAACCTCTTAACATAGACATGTATCCATTCCAATTTTGAAAATGAATTCCAAGATGAAAGTCTCGACCAGCGCCTGCTGGATTTGTTGGTTATTTTTCATTGATGACTTCTAAGAGATCATCGTTGCCATGAAAGGTTCTTGGAGTCATTTTTGGTGTTTTAGGATTTTAAGAAGGTTTTGAACAAAAGATAGTGAAGGACTATAGGAATAAGATATGACTTTAAATAAGAAAAGGGAGAGACTAAAGTGAATGGGTTGATAAATGAGAGTGACTGAAAAGATCAATTCATTATTACCTAGATGCTAGAGTAGGTATGGATAGTATAAGAGACAACGACAAGCACAAAGTATAACAGTCTCTTAATCTAAGGAAAACCAAAAGATCACGCATAGGATTTCTTTATTTACTTTTTGACATCAGTCAGAAACTCACACTAAGTGCATACTTGTGAGTGGCACTTGATTACTGACGTGAAGTGACAATAGAGAATTACATTGCTTATGAGAGAATGCACATATATAGGGTTAAGCAAACACGTTGCTGTTTTTAGTTAGTCAGCTCATAACAACGCATGGCCAGTAATTATAGGATTTGATGTACGACTACTATTATATGCATTAATCAACCTTCAGTGTTGATGACATATTGACGTTTCTTTTCATAGTCACACCGTCTTCCTCACAACTGATGGCATAGGCCATAGTAGTAGTAGGTTTGATCATGACTGGGTGACAGGCTATTATAGACAAAATATCACACTTGCCATATTAGTACTTAAGTACAGTGTCACTCATATGCGTATTTCAAGAAGACTTGAAAGAGATGAGGAATTCTAGAGTATAGAATAAGGGTTTTTCATATGTGAGATTGTTGGGAATAGGTTCTCCTATCTATATAGAGGAAGTGAGATGACTCAAGAGCAATAATGTTTGATGCATTGAGACAGACAGACATCATCATTTCCAAGGCTGACTGAACTAGGTGTGATAGGCTCTATAAGAAGAATGTCAGATCAAGTAAGAATACGTATTAAAGTATACTTATAAGCTGCAAGAAGTGGCTTGACACAGAGTGACTAACCTGGTAAAGACACACTTATTTTCGCGAATGATTCAATCTTACTATTCGTTAGTCATAAGCATATGTATACAAGGAGAGACGTAGGAATCTTAATATATATATATATATATATATATATATATATATATATATATATATATATATATATATATATATTTCTAACATTTCTTTACGAAACTTAACGGGTTAGTGCATGATAGTAAATGGAAGACAAAATTTTGACACTAATGGTTTTATGATAGAAGAACTTGAGCGTGATATCTTTTGATAGGAAGAGGCGACTTATATACATCTAAATAGGTAAATGAGTTGTGCCTAATCCTAGGGATGACATAGATCGAGTACACATCAAGTGACAAAAAATTTTATGACGTGAATAGTCTTTGTAAGAAAGAAAGTACTATTTAGATGTCAGATAGGATTTCGAAAACAATGAGCATCTATAGATAGCAGAACAGAAACTGACATAAGGATATTAATTTGAGTTACTTATGTCATACGAAATATTTTTTGCTCATCTTCGAGAGAACTTATGTTCTCAGAGATTTGATCAAAAGATTTTTCTTGGAAAGAGAGAGAGAATATTTCAGATCATTAACATTTTTGCTTATCAGAAAGTTCATAGTTCAGACTTGCAAAAATATTTAATCAGTCATTGATAAGGAGAGTCATACCTTAGAGAATCTCAAATCTTCAGTGTGATACTTTTTCTGAGTGCTTTCCATTCTGACTCGAGCTGTTTTGCGTTCAAGCTTCTGATTGGCATCTTTCTGCTTCTGACTTTCTTCAGAGTGATCTATCAGAGACCCTGACTGAGTTTCTTTTTATTTTCCCATTTTCTTCAAAGATTCTTATTCTGATGTTGAAAAGTATGAGTATATTATGAAATCTGATCACGAGTTTGAGAACTAGACTCAATCTTTTATTCAGATGATCTTTTCATTCTTCTGTTCAGAAATATTCATCTGACTTCTGAGAGCAACCTTCAGAGTATAGAGATTCTGATCTTTTTTTCATTAAGCTTCTTTTAAATAGAAACTTGTTTTTAGATGGTCATTAATTTCTTAGCTTAAACATAAACCGCTGAGAGGTTGTGTACTTGAGAGAATTGATTGACATCTCATAACATCTTCTGACTTTACTTCTTCGAGCAGATGCAGAGCTTATTCAAGTATCATCAAACATGTGTGTAACACATGACATAGTTTGAATAACATTCTTGTTCTTGCAATGTTGATCTAACTTGATTTAGAGTTAATCCATTAAAGGATTGATAGCATATCTGCTTCTGAAAAGAATGTCTACTGATTTCTTCATTTTAAGGAACATCAGTGACTCAAATCCTTTTTGGCTTCGTGTAGATGACTTATGTCTTTGCATCTAGTCAAGCATCTTCTGATTCCAGGATTTATGCAACATGAATTTGAGAGAAATATCAGATAACATTCTGACCAAGTTATAGTTTGTTTAACTGAGATAGAATCTCAAGTTAACAGGACTCAATCGTCAATGTTATTTCAATCAATACTCAGAATTCATCCTAAATCAGATTTCCTCTTTCTGGATATTTTTCAGTTTTCTGCAAAGCTTCTCAAGGAAACAGTATTCAATTCGTCGTTGAATCTTTTAACTGCTTGATCAGTTAAGCTTCAGATGATGAATCACTTCTAAAAATTTGACTTCTTCAGTTTTCTGGCTTCTTCTGCAGACTTCATTATGATGTTCAAAATCATAGAACAACAGTTTCTCTTCTTTACATGAAGGAATTCTTAATGAGCTCTAAATTGAGAAAGTCAAGCGTGGACTAATCTGTTTCTTGAAAATATCTCATAACTCATAAGGAATTAATCTTCAGCAAACAAGATTTCTTGTTTTCTGATGATTTAAACTTGAGCAAATATGTTGCTTATCAAACATATTTCTAAGATAGGTATTCAACAGATACCACTTCTTATCTGATGAATCTATCTTGTCAGTTGATTCTTTAATCTTCTTCCAAGCTTCAGTGAAGAAGATTATGTTGTTCACAACTACAAAACTTCAAGAATCAGTGACTTGCTCAAGTAATCCGTTTGATTATAATTTAGTACTCAGTCATCTTCTGAACTAATACTGAAATTGTAAGTGGATTGAAATCTCACCCAGAGTATTTCTACACACCATATCTGGATCTTTTTCTGACACTATTAAGTGTTTGATATCCATCAATAACAGAACCGGAGCTCTGATACCAATTGAAGGTGTGAGAAAGACACAAGAAAGGGGGGGGGTTGAATTATGTTTTAACTCTTAAAAACATTTTGCCTCTTATCGTTAATGTGCAAAGAGAGTATCAGAGTTGCGTTGAAAGACTCTGACTTGAGATGCGTCATTCAGATTGTGCGATGCATGAAGCATAAGCAACAAGGAGAATTTGAATTAGCGATGCATGAATCAGACTTGCAATGCGGAAGCTTATCAGAGTTGAGTTGCAAAGTTCTGACTTGCTATGTAAGGTTCTGATAATCGATACAGAAACATAAACAATAAATCAAAGTATAAGCAAGAGTAAAGAACACACGATATATCCCGGTTCCCTTGAGAAATTCTCAAGTTAGTCCAGTCCACCCTTCCAAGGTGATTTCGCCTTGATCACAAGCACTTTATCCACTATAATCAAAACCGATTACAGATGCACGGGCTAACACCAGTGACTAACAACCTGCACAACCGCAGCTGTGACTAACCCACAATGAACCGTTCAGTGATCCAAGTTAATGGATATAACGAACATTGACCTAATAGAATCCAATCTTGCAAGATCTCCTATCAGGATTTTCACAGCTAAACGTTTAGTGATCCGAGTTAACGAATATAACGTTTACTGGCCATTCTTCTAGGATTTTCAATGAGTTCCATCAGTGATCTCACAAGAGTCTGACTCACAACAGGTCCTCTTTGAGATATGACTATCATTGACCATATTTCAGGATTTCCATAATGACACCCAACCATTGTCTTCTCAAGTCTCCGATCACACTGATCACTTGAGGAATCCTAATTCACATAGAATTAGTTGTTCTGGAGGTTACATTGATGCTTCTTAACAAGCATATAAACTCCTAAGTTTAAGTACAAATGAACACAAAGTGTTCTAGCAAGATATGAGCAACAACTCCTTGCAAACTACATGATTCTAACAAGATGTACATGATTTGACAGTTGAATAAAATCTTGAGAATTCTTCATCTTCTTCGTTGAGCAAGCTTCGAGCAACAACTCCCTTGCTACTGATCTTTGATCTTCAGAGATGATGTAGTTGGTTGATGACTTAACTGATTTGCAATGATGTCTTGTTCATCAACAACTTCTGTACTAATTGATTGTTGTTGTGTTGAATGATGATATTTGAGCTTCAACAACAATGATCGTGTGTTAATGGTGATAGCTTTAAATGTTTAGTGTAACAATGATAACTGATCGTTGCGACTATCATCACCTCGACAACCTTCAGAAGCGCATCCTCTTTTCCTTTATATAGCCAAGTGAAAAATAGAGTCATTAAAGAGCCGTTGGCTATTTGAAAAGATTCGTTATGCAATGATGAAAGTTATACTGCCATATATTCTTTTTACTGTAGAAGTGATGGGATAGATCTTTTTAGTACTATGTATAGTCATTGCTAATGGTAACATTTGTCTTCAAATCTTCAGAGGCTTCTGATGGTATTTAGTTGAAGCATGAGTAGAGACTTTAGTTGGGTCTTCAGAATCTTAAGTCTTCAGTCTTCAGTACTTGCTCATTCCGAGTCTTGTCTTCAGAACTTCAGCACTTGTCTTGAAACCCTTTATCTTCATAGCTTTAAGTCTTCAGAGTCTTCAGAACCTTGTTCACTCAGAACGTGTCTTCAGAGTCTTCAGCACTTGATTATTTAAATCTTAATCTTCAGAACACTTCAGTCTTCAGAGTCTTTTTGCACTTGGTCTTTAGAGCCTTCAGCCTTCAGAACTTAAGGTCATTAGAGTCTTCAACACTTCGTTCTTTAGAGTCTTTCTTCAGGAGCTTTGCTTAACTTCAGAATCTGAAACACTTTTCGAAAAGAATCCACAAGAACATTGCAACAGCAATATCGACATCCTTGGATCTTTCTGCATGTTACCAGATACAGAAGCAAACTTGCTTCTTGCGACTTGTGTTACACATAGTAACTCGCATGTAATTTTTTACGCACATCTTTGCACATGTTTGTTTGATCTAATATCTTTAATAATTATGATCTGCATAGAAACAAACATTAGAACATAAAATAGTTCTTTCATAAATACTCATTGTTATCATCAAAACATAGAGATGACTTGCAGAGACAACTCTTGTTCTTACAGTTAACACTAGTTTGTGAATCACTTTAAGACTCTCTTGTACCATTAATTAATTATAGTGGAGTTATTTCTTTGGTCTGGACGACTCGTGGTTTTTACTCTCATATTGAGGGGTTTTCCACGTTAAAAATATCGGTGTCTTTTGTGCCTTTATTTTGTTCGATTTGTCGTCTTATATTTGTTTTTTATCCTCAAGATTCCTACAAGTTTGAGGGAGTTTTATATCCGCTGCGTATTGGTCTATTATTGTGTCTTAATTTCCCATCAATATTATATATAAATTAAATTTTAAATCAACATTTTACAAACATTTAACTCAACTAGCATTTACGCTACTCCATCCATCTCAAAATTTAAGAGATCATATATTTAAAGACAGAAGTAGTACTGAGCGATAACATGTCACATGATGTGATATTGGCGCAATCAAAGATTCCACAATAAGGATTATGTTATGCAACATACTTTGTTAAATTCTATTCTTGCACATGACTCACAAAACTACAAAATACACATTCGATAACATAATACAAATACAGTTATGCTTTCCACAGTTGTAATATCGCAAATTGGATGCGCTTGATATATTTTATATTTTTTTGAAAGTTATTTTATCCCTGTGGAAAGGAAAAAGAATTTAACGTGGTGATAAAGTAAGTGCTACAAGCTTCGAATCCTAACAACTACATTTTTTCCATTTTTTCTATTACAAAAAGTGCGTGTCATTAAAGTTCATAAATGAATAAAAAATTAAAAACTATTTAACCACTGTTTTACTTTTCAACCGTTGTAATAAGATCAACATTTCACTGCGGTTGGATATAACAATCGTGGTCAAAGGTTTTCCTGATAAATTTAAAACAAAACAGATTCATTATTCCCTTAATAACTTGCCCTAACCGAACTAGCGAACCAGCGGAACAATATATTCATTCATAAATTTAAAACAAAATAGATTCATTGGTTTTTCTTCATATTTTCATTAATCAAAAGGAAAGAGTACAAGGTTCTCGGATTATATAATTTTTTCCACATCGGAACAATATCCTCTAGCACTACATGAATTTTTCCAATATACACCTCGCTCCTCACTACCCTCATCTGAGTCATTGTAAACAATCTTCCTCGACACCTTTCTCTTTTTCTTCTTCTTCATCATTTTCTTCTTCTTCTTGGTCTTCCTCACCCTCAGTCCATTCCTGACAGCAGTCGACTCAAATGACTAGACCTCCTCAGTTGACTACTGATGGTGTTGTACTGTGGTAATTGTTTTGTTCTCAACAGTGACTTCTATTGAGATAATGCTCTTATCCTTCTCAGATGGAGTACTCGTGTTGCTATAGGAAGTTAAGAATAATAGGTTGAATATGAGGATTTTCAGTATACGAAAGTGTGCATTTATAGAAGAGGTTGAAGATGAAACATCTGGTGATTTAATGCTTGTGATGATTACTTCTTATGGTTGATATTCTTGAATGACGTGTGACCATTTTGAGAAATGAAGAAAATTTTAAATCATTATAGTCATTTCTCTCTTTTGGGAAGAGCAAAGGTTGTTTTTTTAATCAGAATTCAAATTTCATGGTGATATCTCAAATTTCATGCGCCTATATAATTTTTTTTAATTAAACTTTTTTAATTTATTACCACAGTTTTCTAAAACAACTGTGGTGAAAAGTCCAATCATTGTATCACGATTTTTCTTGTCAACTATGATGAAAAGTGATATTTTTAATATATAAGTGAAAATATCTATCATTCAGTACATAACAACCGTTTCTCTCAAAAGAAAACCCTAACATATTTCACTATTCTCTCTCATAACATAACCCTATCATCCATGGTCACTCTTTAAACATACTTCAACCTTCAGATTCGTCTTCGCGAATCGTTACCTTGAGGTTCATTCATTAAACTCATGCTAAAATTTTGTTTACGTTTCTTGTTTAAAATGAGTTCTCAATTTTTTATTTGGTGAATGTTCTCATTTTTTCAGATTTGTCTTCACCACCTTAACAAAGCACATACTTTGGCTATGGTACAAATAGTTTGTGTTGCTACGAAAAAAAATAAAAGAAATATGAAGCTATTGTGTAAACTTCATTCACCTTGTTTTTCTTTTCATAGCATCATAAACTAGATGAACTTCATAATTTGTTCCAGTTCCACGATTATATGAAAAAAATGTGGGTTTTTGAAATATTTTATTATATCTTGTGTTGTTGTATGTTGTTGTTAATGATTAATGTTCTCAGAACTTCATAATTTGTTGTTATTGTTTATTATATCTTGCGTTCTTGAACCTTTTTTTTTATTTTGTTGTATGTTGTTGTGTTGTTGATAAATATTGTTGTATGTTGTTGTTGATTAATGTTTTCAGAACAAGAACAAAACATTGCTAAGTCACAAGAAAAAGGCTTCTTGTGACTTAGCAATGTTTTGTTCTTTAAATTCTTATGCAGGTTACACAGTAGATGATTTTGAGTTTATTATATGCTATGTAGATTGTTTGTTTCACTAACCCTTCATTGAAAATACATTTCATTTAAATTGACATAGAAACTTATAATCTGAAAATTAAATTGTATTTGAAAACCAATTTATATCAATCAATTTTTTCCAAATTGCATGTGTCTCATCATTCATCTCACGTTGTTTAACATATATAATGTGGTTCAATGACCTGATTTTTTCATTACATCTATATCTTCTCTTGTAGTTTAATTTGAATAACAACAATTTATTGGGTAAGTCTACCTCATCATCGTGATTGTTATAATGATAATTCATCATAACAATCACGATGATAAGCGACAATAATGAGGTAGATTTAGCCAATAAATTGATGTTATTCAAATTAAACTAGAATAAAAGGAATCGATGCCATGAAGGACTTAGACCATTGAGCCACATTCTATATGTTAAAGAACGAGAAATGAATGATAAGACACATCCAATTTGGAAAACAGTGGTTTATTTAAGTTGGTTTTCAAGAATAGTTTAATTTTTAGATTATATACTTTTTCATCAATTTGAATGGTTGTATTTCTTTAGTGAGGTGTATGGAAAAACAAGTAATTTACATATTATATAATAAACTCTGGGTACTTTTAACAACGGTTATATGTTTTATCTGTGATGAAATGTTATTTACCTAAATGTATATATCACAACAGTTGATATAAGTAATTGTTACGATAGGTACCGCACACCCTGCCTTATTATCACGGTCTCGCGACTGTGGTGGAAAGCACCAGACATACAATCACCCCTTACCTCACAACGGTTGGTCAGGCGTTGTGGTATCCCTTTTCCAACCGCCGTGGTATGACTTTTCCGTAGTAGCGTCAATATCGGAAAAGCACAATTTTGGCAAGAAAGAGTATGATTAAGCCCAAACTTTCCAGACATTTCAAGTGGAATTCGCCTGAAGATGAATGTGTGGCGCTTAACACAGATAGTGAACCCTCAAATCAGGGAAAGCAGGAGGTTGAGGTGTTCTAAGGGACAAAAATGGCGAGTGTCTGATTGGATTTGTAAAGAATATTATGCATGTGCTCTATAGTTGTTAAGTTGTGGGGAGTGTGGGAAGAAGGATTGCAGTTGGCCCAAGCAAACGAATTCAACTAGGTGGTAATTCAAACCGATTGTCTAGAGATCTACCAGTTGTTTAGTGAGGATAAGAGATCACTGCAGCAGGGAATGAACCTGCAGAGCAATATCAAGAGGATTTTGAGGAATAACTTGTAGACTAGAGTAATCCACATTTATCGAGAAGTCAATAATTGTCGAAGATATTAGTTTGTTTCTATTGCTATAATTAAATTTAATACAAATAATTATTTTTCTAAAAGCCATATAAAACTCAAATAAAATATTTTTTATGAGGAGAGATTGTAAATGAATATTTATACATAGTAAATTGTTAGTGTGTGAGGTACTTTTAGTGAGGAGAGAATAGAGAGAGAATAAGGAAATAAGGATTTGTATTATTGAATTGGTTAAATAATGATACAGACTAGGACTATTTATATACAGCCCTAATTGGGCTTGGGCTAACACAACTTGGATTATATTTAAATTTTAAATCTAATCAAATCTAATCTAATATTTCAACACACCCCCATAATCCAAGTTGTCGAGCCTAACTAGTCATAGTCGATCTGAACTATTCCTAATTTCTTTCTCAAATTCAGGAATCTGCCGATCTTTAATCCTTTGGTAAAAATGTCGGCCAACTGTGCTTCACTTGAGCAATGCCTAACTTCAAGTTCACCTCGATTTACCTTTTCCCTCAAGAAGTGAAATCTGGCTTCGATATGCTTACTCCTTCCATGTAGAACTGGATTCTTCGCCAGATTTATGGCTGACTTGTTGTCGATTTGCAACACAAGAGGTTTCTTCACTTCGACCTCCATTTCTTCAAGTACTGATCTAATCCAAATTGCTTGACATGCAGCATAGGATTCTGCTATATATTCTGCTTCACACGATGACAATTCCACCACGGGTTGCTTCTTCGAACACCATGAGATTGGGGCACCAAATACTTGAAAGAAATAGCCAGTTGTACTTCTTCGATCTCCCTTATCTCCACACCAATCAACATCTGAAAAGCAATTAACTATTGCTCCTTTGCCTTCAGAATCTCGTCGAAATAGAATTCCAAAAATATGTTGTTCCTTTTAGGTATCTCAGAATTCTTCTTGCAGCTTTCATGTGTAACACTCTTGGTTCACCCATGAATCTGCTCACTAATCCAACTGCGAAACCTATATCAGGTCGACTGTTGCACACATATCTCGGAGATCCAACTATTTGTTTGAACAAAGTTACATCAACTTTGTCTTCCTCTCCATGCTTCTCCAACTTTAAGTTTGGTTCGACAGATGAGGATGCATGATTCGAATCATCCATTCTGAATCTCTTGAGTATCTCTTTGACATACTTCCTTTGATGTAGCACCATACCTTGCTTCAGCATTTGAAATTCCATGCCTAAGAAATAAGACAATTTTCCCAGATCCGACATTTCAAATTCCTTCATCATCAGCTCTTTGAACTTCGACAAGTTATCCAAGCTATTTCCAGTTACCAACAAGTCATCGACATATTCACATATGATTGTTATATCTTGTGCTACAACCTGAACATAGACACCATACTCAGACTTGCATTTGACAAATCCCAATTCGACTAAGTATGGGTCGATCTTCTTGTTCCATGCCCTAGGTGCCTGCTTGAGGCCATAGAGCGCTTTGTGCAACTTATATACTTTACTCGCTTCCTTCTGAATCACAAACCCAGGAGGTTGTGTGACATAGACCTCTTCGTCTAACGGACCATTCAGAAATGTTGACTTCACATCTAAGTGAAATGTCGACCAACCTTAGTTACATGCCAATGCTACCACTAGTCGAACTGTCTCCAGTCTTGCTACTGGAGCAAATACTTCAAAGTGGTCAAGTCCTTCTGTTTGAAGAAACCCTCGAGCTACGAATCTTGCTTTATGTCTTGCTATCGACCCATCAGCATTGTGTTTCAACTTGAACACCCACTTTACTTCAATAGTTTTTGTATGTGCTGGCAATTTGACTAACTTCCATGTGTTGTTTCTTTCGATTGCCTGTAACTCTTCGACCATAGCTAACTTCCACTGTTGAGTTTTTAAAGTTTCGTTATGGTTGATTGGTTCAGCACCTACAAGTAAAGCAAAATGAACTAATTCTCCATCTGATGTGACTTCATCTTCACCAGTCACTTCATAATCATGAAGTCTTGTTGGAGGAACTCTATTTCACCGAGATATTTGGCTTGTTAGTGCGTGATGTACTTTTAGTTAAAAGATTATATTATTTTTAACATATTGTTTAATCTATTTTTTAAAAATTGAATGCGATTTGAATATATTATTCCTTTCGATTTTTAATATTAATTTTTTTTAATTAATTATATAACAAATATATTTAAATTAATTTAAATATATTTGTTATACAATTAATTTAAAAATATTTTTTATAGAATAGAAATCGAAAGAAATATTATATGCAAATCACAATCATTTTTTTAAAAAATGGATAAATAATATTTTAAACGTACTTAAAACAAAATGTATGATTAAAAGTATTTAAAAATATTCAAAACACAATTAATTTAAAAACGATTGTTTTAAATGTACTTACAACAATAATGTGAGTTAATGAAATTTTAGGTATGTACATGCATGATTATAAATTATAATATCATTGCCAGACTATCATTATGATTATTGTTACAATTGCACCCACCAATGGGACCACACGTCGTACCAATCACGATGTTGCCAAGTGTAGGCTTTTCAGAAGATCATTTTCATGTCTATAATAATTCACGGTGTACCCCATTTCCATCATCTGCCAAATCACATGCATTTATATCCGTATAATTTCCATGTCTATAATAATTCATTTCAAATCAATAGTATAAAAGTGGATGTGAGAAGGAGAATAGACATTGCACACATTTATAACAAGGATTGAAAATGAAAAAAAAAAAAAAAACTATAATAATTTCATTCTTATTTTATATTTAAATTATACTTCCTTTGTTTTTTTTTTGGTTTTGTAATTATAAATAATTTTGAAAGTTAATTATATTAAAGTATAAATCTTTTTACAATAGTAAAATTATTAATATTTTTTTGTTATATTTTTAAAGTTTTTTTTTATTTTTTATAATTTATTATTTTCATATTATTAATAAATGATAATTTTATAAAATCTTTTATAATTTATCTTTTTAAAGAATTCTGATTTTTTTTAATAGGTGTGAAATTGTAAAAAAATGCGTTTCATGATCTCACTTTTCAAATGCTTACTATACGAACAAATTTCCTAATAAATAAATGTTATTAAATAATAACTTATTTTATTTATTTTTTGTAAAGATATGTTTAGTTACGAGTCGTGAGAACTATATAATTATCAGCAGAATCGAAAACTTTTAATAATAGTCATACGATTTTAATCAAGATAGTTACCTACTCTTTACAAATATGTTTACAAATATCACTGAAAGTGTGCCATGTAAACAATATTATATACATGAACAGTGTTCATAAATAGTATTTGTGTACAGTGCATAAACAGTGATCTTTTATAATAAAATAAAATTGATTAATAAAATATAAAAAATTATTAATAAAGTGATAAAGTTGGTTAATAAACATTCAAATATTAAAAATAGTTTTTAGTAGTAAAATAAAGTTGGTTAATAAAATGTAAAAAGTTGGTTAATAAAGTTGATTAATAAATGCCTAGATATAAATATAATTTGTAATAGTAAAATAAAGTTGGTTAATAAAATATAAAATATTGGTTAATGAAGTTATGAAATTGGTTAATTACACGGTACTCCTTAATCTTAAAAAATAAAAAATAAAAAAATATTTATTTTTATATTTTTTTAAAAAGATTATTTTATTATGGTATTGTGTATTTTGGTATAAAAATAACATTTTTCTATATTTAAACTTTAATTGAACAAAATATTTATGCGTTTATATATTTAAATCTTAATCTATATTGTTAAAATTTAAACCATTGAATTAAATCCTATAAATATTATTAAAGTTATCCGTTCTCATTATCATTAAAGTTCTCATTTAATAAACAACATATCAAATGAGAACTTTTAATAATAACTATATGCTTTAATTAAAAGGAAATTTTTAGATAGAAACAATTCTAAAAAATAGTTTTACTCAGTTAATTATAATTTTTTTATTAATTAAAAAGTAAAAAAAAAAATTCTCTCCTTCATAATTACAATCACCTAATAAATCTAATTAAAAAAATTAAATTTAAAATAAATTTAAAATTTACTCATTTTTTATCGAATGTTTCTAAAAAAAAAAAAATTTATATATATGTTTCCATGCAAATATTTCTCTTAAATCAGTGTTTCATAAATCAATGTCTCAGATTTTAAAATATTTATTTCATAGTCACATGAACAAGATATTTATGTATCTATGTATTTAAACCCAAATCCAACTATTAACCATTCTCTCTTAAAATAATTCACAAATGGCAATGGAAAACTTCAATCCTAGTACAAGTTGGATCAGTGAATTGTGAAGTACGCTTAAAAGTTAATCGCTATTCACAAGGATTGAAGATTTGGTTTCCTATGAAAACTGTTTCTATATATCAAACTTATTTCAGTTCGCAATTCAAAAAAAGTTTCAAAAGCTTGAACTGTATTTTGATAATACAATTGATTATGTATTTTAAGCGGAGAGATTTGCTTCCTTGTTTTCTTTGCGTGTGAAATCGATTACTGTGACCAAAATGCTAGAGTATTTACTATGTGATTGTCCATTACTTCAATGAGTTTGGTTGATTCAGAACATGAATTTGAATTCGAACATGAATTTGAACATGAATTTCCTTTTACATGTTCTATCAAGGTTTCACGTTCATCGTTGAAATGAAATCAACAGCTAAATTAAACGCCCTGCTCAAGCATTGCCCGAACTCTCATCGGAAGACCATAAAGCCTGATAAAACCAGCAGCATCAGCTTGATCATATATCTCACTACCCTCAAATGATGAGATATCTTGCCTATACAGGCTGAACAGACTCTTCCTACCCGTTACAGTAACAGAACCTTTGTATAACTTCAAAGTCACAGAACCTGTTGTGGTCTCTGTAATCTTCTGCATAAAGGCGTCCATGGACTCACGGAGTGGATCAAACCATCTTCCAGCATAAACCAACTCTGCATATTTAAGGGCTAATGAATCTTTGACCTGTATTGTTTCTCGGTCAAGTGTCAAAAACTCCAACTCCCGTGCTGCAGCGAAGAGAATAGTTCCACCAGGAGTTTCATAGACTCCGCGGCTCTTCATGCCTACAAGCCGATTCTCAATCATGTCGATGCGGCCAATTCCGTGCCTTCCACCTATCTCATTGAGCTCAGTCAGTAAAGATGCTGGTGAAAGCGTCTTTCCATTAAGCGAAATAGGAAGTCCCGACTCTATACCAATTTCCAAATATCTGCAAGACATAATATAACAACAACACACAGCTTTAGAAAATGTAAGGTACAACTTCCACAAACAACTCAGGGCCAACAACAAGAAGAAAGCTTACTCGGCCTGATCTGGAGCATCCTCCGGGTCTACAGACAACATGTACATATCTTTTTTGGGCTCGTTAGCCGGGTCTTCCAAAATATCACCCTTTATGTCACAGATAGTGTATATTAGAGAAACAGGAACATGGCTTAACCAACATTCAACACTACAACTAGAGAAAGATTGAGGATAAACACAATGCATACCTCGTGGCTGAGATGCCATAGGTTCCTGTCTCTGCTATATATGGATTTCTTTGTCGCTGGAACAGGAACATTATGCTTTTTAGCATACTCAATGGCATCTTCTCTCCCTGTAATATCCCACTCTCTCCATGGGGCCACAATGTTTAGCTTGGGGTTCAGCGCGAAGAAAGTGAGCTCAAACCGAACCTAAATGCTTATAAACAAAACGGTGAGATTAATATAATCGGCATGACATCGTATATTACTATAACTATAATAATAAGACATGCCTGATCATTTCCTTTCCCTGTACACCCATGGGCGACAGCATCAGCTCCAACTTCTTTAGCAACATCCACCATGGCCTACCAGTCACGCATCAATCAACATAACAACTAAAGACACGGGGGATAAGATTGCAAGAAACTAAATGTAACTACATGGGTCAGTGTTGTGTCTATGTCTGACACCAGACACACCTTTAATATGAAGTGTTGACGATATATTTACAAGCGAAACAGTTTTACCAATTGAAATGAAATATCAAACTTCAAGCCAAAGTACCTTTGCAATTACAGGACGGGCCATTGAGGTCCCGAGCAAATACTTCCTCTCATAAATGGCACCAGCACGCAGGCAAGGGAATACGTAATCTTTAACAAATTCTTCCTGCAAGTCCTTAACGACTAATTGAGAGGCTCCACTAGCTTTGGCTTTGGCTTCTAAACCATCCAATTCTTGTATACCCTATGAACATCAATAACAAACTGACTAAGCCAAACACTCAGCCGAATGTTTACAATCTTAAAACACCTCATCAATAAACAATTTAGACAGCAAAAATCTTGATTACAAAAAATGAATTCTAAAAGTCACAACGTACTTGGCCAACATCAGCAGTGAAGCAAACAACATCACAACCATAATTCTCTCTGTAACATCAAGATCAATCTATAAGATAACATAACAAAAACAAAATTATACATGAATAGATACCTTCAAAACGGTTTCTGATCTTTACTCACCCATCCTACTCAAAAAAGTTAAACTACACCTCTAAATTACTCAATATTTGTTCTTCAGAATATAGAAGGAAGAGGATCGCGGACTTCTAATGGTAACCTAATACAAAAACAAAAAACAAGGAATGTACCTCAGCCATGGGACAATAACTGATGTGTCTAAGCCACCACTGTAAGCCAGCACAACCTTGTTCAATTTTCCACGCAGACCGCTACTCTTCTTGGCTTCAGAAACTTCCACAGTTGTATCAATGTGCGATACTGCTTTTACAACTGCGTATTATGAAAACTTCAATAGCATTACGAACATTAAACTAAAATATCAAACAACATCTAATCAATATAATGAACTGGTGAACACGCAGTGCCTCAATCGAATTCGAGGTCACCGCAGCAGCATCCCAACCACAATTTAGACATGCATTATGCTGCAATATACAAATTATTAGCTCTTGATGCAAAGTAATCTCACCTTGAAGTCTATTAGCACTAACATTAGCTCTTGGTTTCAACTACACACATTAGAAAAGCCCAACATAAGATCAACAAGCACAAGCACAGAGATATAAACAAAAAAGGTCTTAAAATATAAAGTAAAAAAAATATATTTATAATCACATCTTTGAATGAACATGCGTTTGCCTTCCCGAACTGATTAAACAGAATGTGTTCTGCAAATAAAAAACAAGGAACCCAAAAAGAGGATGAGATCATGAAATTTTAGTGAAAAATCAATCAAAAATTCAAAAGATGGAGTTTTGAAATTGTGATTATGAAAAAGAATGAAAGGAAAAGAAAGAAGAACCTGTTGCAGTGGTAGTAGTGGCGCATGGATACGAAGGAAGTGCTTTCAAATGCGCCATTGTTGAAGTGAACAAGTGCAAGAACAACTCTTCCGTGGTAGAATATGTAACAAGCTGTGTTACAGGTTTAAGGGTTTCAAAACTTCAACTTCGATAAATGACCCAACTGTCCCAAATTAAAAGGATTTATTAACTAGTAAAATAATAAATATTTTTGTTAATTAAAGAGTTATATGTAAAATATTTTAAAAAATAAACAAGGATGAATACACTAAATTTGAAAATAATTAAGATTAATAGGAAATTAATTGTATATGTTATTTAAAAGGAAATTAATTGATTTCAAATTCTTAGTTGTATATGTTATTTAAAAGGAAATTAATTGATTTCAAAAAAATTATTATATTTATTAATCATGCAAAGTAATTTACATGATAGTATTTAAATTACACTATAGTTTCTGTTCCAGACTGGGCCGCGGTCTGCCCAACTGTCGAGCAGGCCCAATTCAGTAATGGGTCGCCCAGCGTGATCCTTCCTATGACCAGCGCCGAGCACAGCTTCGCATGGCCGAGGACTCCACCCGTCTTCCACTTGTTAGCCGCCTAGCAAACACCGATGCCGGGCATAACCTTACAGTCAGGGAGACCTCTTTCTCCTCGACCTTTACGTGCTCCTCCCCGCGAGGACACGTTCTCTTGTAACTTCCCACTCCCGAAGGAACCGGTCTGCCCTACTCCCGGAGTTTTAGGGACCGTTACACCAGGGCGAAGACCACGTGCTGGTCATCACTACACCACGTAAGCCCTGACAGTTGCTTGGATTGGGCCTTGCAATCCAGCCCAGTGCAAGTAACCGTTGGCCCTGCGCTGGGGGCTCTCTATAAATACCCTCTCACTTGAGAGAGCCAGGTTACACAATATATTCTAACTCTCACCTGTTTTTCTGTACTTGCGTACTTCCTTTCTTACTTGAGCGTCGGAGTACCTTGCAGGTACACCCCCCCCCCCCCCCCCCCGCCGTATCATCATCACCGTAGCTGAAGTCCATATGACGTTGCTGACCACTGAACAACTATCTGATCCAGGTAAGATCAGTGGCGCCGTCTGTAGGAAACATTGCTTCCCCGTTTTTCCTTCAACGATAAACCAAAGTAATCCTTTCGTTCATCACCAGCATGGCCAATAACCCGTCTGCGAACAAAGCTCTGGACACCGTCCTCGCGCAACTCGAGAACAGAAACCACCCTGAGGACGCTGCTGCCCTCAACGTCGAAGAAGGCGACGTAAGAGACGGGCAGACCGCCTCCCCAGACTCCCAAGACACGGCTTACGACGCCGCCCGCCAAGACGACCAGCAAGCCGTCTTTCAGCCAGTTGCTCCTCCGCCTAATGCGGATTCGAGCATCGTGGTCCTATTTGCCTTGGTCAATCAGACCAACCAGCTGATCATGCACCAGAATCTCAGAATTGAAGCACTCGAGCGAGGGCGGGCATGACGATCTTCCCCGCGAAGACATCGTCGCCCACCTTCACCTCCTCGTTCTCCTTCCCCGCGAAGGACTCCTTCAGAAGAATCTCGAACCCCTTCGCCGGTGTGCGATGGTCGTCGGCCGCGCCTCGAACGCCCCCAGCCGGCGATCTCTCAGAAGTGCCATCGTTCCCCACCTCGGAAGGAACCCAGACCCTCCTCAACTACCAAGAAGACCAAGACCACCGAGGAGAGGCCGAGGAACCGTTCAAGGAATTCCCCTCCACGACAAGAACCTGGTCGACATCACCGATCCCCTTCGAGGTCCCCGTCCAGAAGCGACGACGACGACCAGAGGACCCCCTATCATGGGAGATCATGGACGCCCCAATTCCTGCGGGCATGGAAAAACCCCCGCCACTGAGGACCTACGACGGCCTGGCCGACCCCGACGATCACGTCGAAAGTTTTGAAGCCATGCTCGACTTCAGAAACGTCAGGGGAGCCATTAAGTGCAGGCTTTTCCCCACCACCTTACGGAAGGGCGACATGACTTGGTACAAGGGTCTGGCACCCGGGTCGATCACATCCTGGAAGCAACTAAGACAACGCTTCACCAAACACTTCACAGCGTCTCGTCGACACCCGAAGATGGAGGCTGCACTAGAGAGCATCTTCCAGGGGAAGAACGAATCTCTCAAGAACTACATTGAGAGATTCAACAGGGAAGCTGTCGAGGTTCATACGACAGATGACATGAAGAAGTATTTAATCATCCACGGACTACGTTTTGGATCCGATTTTGCCAAGTCAGTAGGCCTCCGCAGACCTCGCCGTCTGGAGGACCTCCTCCAACGAGCTCAGTCGTACATCGAGCTCGAGGAGTCGGAGGCAGCGCAGATCGCCCTTGAGTCGAGGCGGAAGGAAGGCCCCCACAGCCACAAAGAAGAAGACTCTCCTCCCTGACGAGGAGGAGAAAGAAAGAAAGAAAATCGCCTCCGGGATCCTCGTGAACCGCCAGCTGGCTAGTTCACGGAATACACCCTGCTCAATGCTCCCCGCACACGAATCCTCTCCGAGTGCTCCAACTCAGAATTTCTTAAAGGAGGCGTCCGCTTTCCGAAGCCAACGACCCCCAAATCAAACACGGTCAGGTCCAAGTATTGCAGGTTCCACCGGAGCCATGGACATGTCACGGAGGACTGCATCCATCTCAAAGATGCAATTGAGATCCTGATCAAGGAAAGGCACTTAAAGAAATATGCCCAGAAGAATGACGCTCCTCGCCCCAGCTCCCGGGAAGCCCAAAACGTCGAGGAAACGACACCCCCTCCCGACGAGAGTCAGCTTCAAGTTGCCCTCAGCGTCACTCGACCCGAAGACTTATTTGTCCCTGAAGGCATCGAGGGTCAAGAAGCAGTTCGTAGCATGTGGGCAAACTTCCCCTATGAAGACCCCGTCGCTGCCTGCAGCACATGGGAAAGTTTCCCCAAGACTATGGTCATCTCCGGGGGTGGTTACGAGAAGGTGTCCGTCGGGTCGATCAAGCAGAAATTTGACAAACTGGAGTCCGTAACATCGGCGAAGGCCACTACTCTCGAGAAGGTGCAAGGGAAATCCAACCTTATCACCTTCTACCTTGAAGAGCTCCCAGGCGGAGCGCCCAACGCCACCATCCCCCTCTTGGTCAGGGTACAGATGATGAATTTTGACGTTCGGAGGATCCTCGTTGACCAGGGAAGTTCGGTCGACATCATGTATGCCCATCTGTTCGGGACTCTCCAGCTCGACGAGAGACATCTGACCCCGTATGTCAGTTCAAATCTGCAGGGGTTCAACGGCACCGCCACCAGACCATGGGGCTACGTTGAACTGATGGTCACATTCGGGGCCGAAGACACCGCTCATCAAGTGAAGACCCGCTTCTTGGTGGTTGAATGCCCATCCCTCTACAACTGCATTCTCGGGAGGACCACCCTGGCCGAACTCACAGCAGTGCCATCAACGGTCCACCTTAAGATGAAGTACTACACGGTCAGGGGACGTGTAGTTACGATGCACAAGGACATAGACGTGGCCAGAAGGTGCTTTGACGCTGCGATCAAAGGCATGAGTTCCATCGGCACCAAGCCCAAGACCGGAGCAAAGCCATCCACGGACACCGTACAGAGGCCTCTCCCGCGCATCAACGCGATCGACCTCGACAGCAGGTTCCTGGACGAGCACGAAGAAGGTGGAGTAGCAGACCTCGACCTCCAGGCGGAAAACAACGGGCGACCTCTCCACCCAACGCGCCCCATCCCAGACGGAGACTTTGAGCTCGTGGCCCTCGAGGACGATCCAGACCGTAACGTGAAGATTGGCACCGGGATCCCCGACCTGGCGAAGGAGCAGCTGAAGGCATGTCTCCGGGAGAACGCTGATCTATTCACATGGAGCGCCTCCGAGATGCCTGGCCTTGACCCCGAGGTGGCTTGCCATCAGCTCGCAGTAGATCCGGCCACTAGGGCCATAGCTCAACGTAGGCGTAAGCAGTCCCCCGAAAAAGCGGAGGCTGCTGAAAAAGCTGTAAAAGACCTCCTAGAGGCGAATTTTATTTCGGAGGCCAGGTACACAACCTGGCTGTCCAACATTGTACTCGTCAAAAAGAATAATGGAAAATGGAGGATGTGTGTTGACTATACTGATCTTAACCGGGCATGCCCGAAAGACTGCTATCATTTGCCTAACATCGACCAGCTGGTCGACAATTCTGCAGGTTACAAACTATTATCCTTCGTGGACGCCTACTCGGGATACAACCAAATTCCCATGGATAAGGTCGACAAACAGCACACGGCTTTCATGACCGAGTCGGGCAATTACTACTACAACGTAATGCCCTTCGGCCTGAAGAACGCCGCTGCGACCTACCAACGGATGATGAACAAGGTTTTTTGGGCTGAAATCGGCAACATGCTTGAGGTCTATATGGACGACGTGATCGTCAAATCCGCGGAAGAAGTCGACCATGCCGCGTACCTCAAGAAGGTGTTCGACACAGCGAGGAGATGTCGCATGAGGTTCAACCCCGAGAAATGCACCTTCGGCGTTCGGGCAGGTAAGTTCCTCGGCTTCTACCTTACAGAGCAAGGAATCGAGGCCAACCCTGACAAGTGTAGGGCTTTCTCCGAGATCCCTACTCCGGACTCAAAGAAGTCAATACAATCATTGAACGGGATGCTCACCGCCCTCTTCCGCTTCGTCGCCAAGTCTGCACAATACGCGCTCCCATTTTTTCAAACTTCTTCGACAAAAAGGGACGTTTGAATGGAGCGAAGAGTGCGAGCAGGCGCTCCTCCAGCTAAAACAAGTCCTATCGCGACCCCTGGTCCTCTCACGGCCTGATCACGGGGAGACACTGTTCTTGTATCTCGCAATTACGAGTGAAGTGGATAACGCCGTCCTCATCCGGGAAACCCCGGATGGACAGAAATCGATTTACTTCACAAGTAAAGCCCTCCAAGGCCCTGAGCTCAGGTATCAGCAGATAGAGAAAGACGCCCTGGCCCTCGTCACCGCGGCCAGGAGGCTGCGCTATTACTTCCTAGCCCACATTGTCGTCGTCAGGACCGAACAGCCTATAAGGCAACTCCTGGGACGACCAGATATGGCGGGGAGGATGCTCAGGTGGTCGCTCGAACTCGCCGAATTCGACATCCAATACGAGGGAAGGAAAGCCCTGAAGGCTCAGGTATTGGTCGACTTTGTGGCGGAGATGACCGTCCCGGAACCTTCGACCAACGGATCCCAAAAGTGGACGATCTATGTCGACGGAGCATCCAGCACGAAGGGAAGCGGGGTGGGCATTATCCTCGAAAACGAGGAAGGCATCCTGATCGAGGTTTCCCGCGAACTATCCTTCCCGACATCGAACAACCAAGCAGAGTACGAGGTTTTCCTCGCCGGACTTCGGTTGGCCGAGGACCTCGGCGCCAAGGAGGTCAAAATCTTCACCGACTCCCAGCTCGTGGCCTCGCAAGTCCGAGGAGAGTACCAGGCAAAGAACGACAACCTCATCGAATACTTGTCCTTGGTGAAAGAAAAGATGAAAAAATTCACCTCCGCGGAAGTAGCCCACATCCCTCGCGAGCACAACACCCGAGCAGATGTCTTGTCCAAACTGGCAAGCACAAAGAAGAAAGGCGGAAACAAGTCCGTCATACAAGAAGTGCTTTCCCGCCAGAGCATCGATAAACCCGTTCCGGCAGCGGACGTGAACGCCTTTGGGGACAGCAATTGCTGGATGACCCCGGTATACGAATATCTCACGACGGGCAAACTGCCCGAAGATCCCAAGGAAGCGGGGATGGTCAAATGGCGGGCGTGCTCGTACACAATAGTCGAGGATAAGCTATACCGGCGAGGGTTTTCAATTCCCTTCCTCAGGTGTGTCGAGGAGGTCAAGGTCCCCGGCATACTCCAGGAAATTCATGAGGGAATCAATGCACATCACCTCGGCGGACGATCGTTAGCCCGTAAAGCACTTCGGGAAGGGTATTACTGGCCCACCATGCAACAGGACGCCAAGGAACACGTCAAGAAGTGCGATAGATGCCAGAGGCACGGGGACATGCACCTCGCTCCTCCTAACGAGCTTAAAACACTATCCTCCCCATGGTCGTTTGCATGGTGGGGAATGGATATCCTCGGACCTTTCGTCGTGGGATCGTACCAAAACAAATACCTCATTGTCGGGGTGGATTATTTTATGAAGTGGATCGAGGCGGAAGTGTTGGCCAAAATCACGACCTTCAACATACTACGTTTCTACAAGAGGAACATCCTCGCCCGATTTGGTGTACCCCAAGCTATCGTCACCGACAATGGAACACAGTTCACCGACAAGAACTTCCAGGACTTCGTCACCAAACTGGGCACGAAACAGCACTTCACGTTAGTCGAGCACCCTCAAACGAACGGGAAAGCCGAAGCGGCGAACAAATTAATCCTCCGAGGATTGAAACGTCGATTAGGCGACACCAAACAACGGTGGGTCGAGGAGCTACACAGCGTGTGTGCGAGCACTTTGATCCGATGAGGACACCTCGATCGAGCTCCTGCGTCGTCATACCAATTAGGCAGAACACCCAGCTCGCGATGGGAAGTTCACGCCACGAAGCTAAGACCTCGACCGAGCTCTTAGCCTCGTTAAAGGTCAGAATACACTTCCGGCCACTCGACCAGCTCTCCACGCAGTCGAGGATTATCGAAGTCGAGCAAGCCCCAAAATCTCTATTACTTCAAAAATAAACAAAGTATAGCAAATACAATAACATCACACATAAGCAAAAACATACAAGCATAACACGAGCAGATAAACGAAAATGCATTAAGCGGGCAGAAGCCCATTGTACAGATGTTACATACAAGTATCAAGAAGCCCTTGGCTCGCAGGCCGGGTAAAAATCATCACAAATGGCACGCAGGCCAAACAAAAGACCAAAAAATAGTGGCGCGCAGGCCGAACAAGCAAAGGAACTAAACAACTATCTCTTCCTCGATCCGATCAGCGTTCTCCCCATCCTCCTCCTCTGGCAGGTCCAACTTTCCATCGACCACACGAATAAATGGGTTAATCCTGTCGAGCGCGAGCTGGGCACCTGGATTTTCGGCTTCGACCTACTCCACAGCATTTTTGAAACTTATCTCGAGGGCCTCCAAACTATTTTATTGAAGCTCCCAAATCTTAGCGATCAAATCCACACGGCTGGCGAAACCTTTCTCCTCGGCCGACTCATTTTCTGCAGGACGGGTAACAACTTCCAACTCCGCAATTCTGGTTCGAAAGCGGTCACGCTCCTCTCGAGTCACCTTCAGCGCAACGTTGGCCTGGTTCAACTCGTCGAGGACACGGGCGTGCTCCTCGCACTTGGCCTGGGCCTCTCGCAAGTCAACCTCAATTTTGTCCTTCTCCTTCTCAAGGGCAGTGTATTCATCTTTTATCTTCTGCAGTTCGGAGGCAAAGGGGGTCCCCTCGCTTAATATCAAGGCTGTCTCAAAGACTCGAATCATCGCCGCCAGGTCCTCGACAAACGTCTCTTTTCTGGCCGCTCCATCCATTTCCAAAACTGCATTCACCTCGGCCTCAGCGACGACGGGAGGGCTTCCCCCGAAGAAGTTCCGCTGAAGATGGCAGGCGGGCAGTAGAAACTTCTCCGTGGGGACATGCTCCTCGAGGTCCACGAGGACGGGCCCCTCAGTCCTCGCCCTTTTTACAGGGGTGCTCTCCGGAGGAGGAGACTGGCTGCAATGTGGAGAAGACGAGCTGCTCGTCGTGCCGATCGGCACCGCTGCCTGGATAACGTCGCGAATACGGCCCTTAGCTCGTTTGGGAGCTCGCTCAGCAGCCATCTTTATGATGCACTTGGTGGCGTTTGACATTTGAGCTGCAAGGGAAAACACGATACAGGTTAGCACACAGAAATAATACTAAGTGCACGCACGAACAGGATAATTAGTTCCTACCTAAAAACCTCTTGGCCTCATCAGGGGACTTGCACTCAAGGAGAGCCTTGGTATTTATATAACGGGCCTCGGTCCTAACCTTTCCCCGTGAGTCGAGGATAGATTTTCCGTCCCTCGTTACACACACCGCCCGACTGAAGCCAGTGACATACGCGACTAGCTTAGCGCACCCCTCTTTGTCCTCCTCCGACAGTTTGCTGGGTTTCACGAGATACTCGTCCGTACCAAGCGCGAAGTGCGCATCCTCCCACTCCAGGGGGCACTTGGACACAAACCTCTCCTGCCTGGCACTGTCGGTCACGATGTCATAAAGCGTGCCCACAGCCTCGTGCGTCGCGGACATGACATAGTAAAACCTATCTTTGAAATTCCTAACCGAATCTGAATACGCCTTGAACAACTTCCTCAGCTGTTTGAAGGAGACCCAACTATGTTGCCCCTGGTCAGTTGCCCGTTGGAGGTGGAAGACGCGGAAAAAGAGCGAAAGGGTTGTCCCGACGTTAAGATAATCACATACGATCTCAAAGGCCCGCATGAAGGCGAGTGCGTTAGGATGGAGCTGAGACGGCGCCAGGTGCAGCCGGTTGAACACCCCCACCTGAAAGCTGTTGAAGGGGAGACGAATATCGGCCTCTTTAAAAGCGAACTCATACATAGGGAACCTTAACCCACGGTAATTCGACTAGATCCGGTGGTGTTCCCGAGGCTGAAAGACTGGCCATTTCGCCTGTTCGCCATCCGCGACGTCCTCGACAATGGCGAAAACGTCTGTGTCGTCGATGGAAAAACGGGAATGAATGCGTAGAGGCTCCTCGCCAGCCCAGTCGATAGCTGGACGCGGGAGCTCCTCCCCGGGAAGCTGCGAGGGGCCATCCACGTCGGGCTTGGTGTCTATCTGGAGAATCCCCGCAAGCCTCACGACCATTTTTACCTGAAAAGCAGAGGAACTAGGTGAATTCGTTGGCCACGACCAAATCCACCCTTCTACTGCCGATCAAGTGAAAGGGCAGCGAGAGCACGGGAGATGCTCGAGACAACGGCGAACTACCCGACACCGTTGCCCCCGAACCTTCTCCAGGTCTCTGATCCTCTCTCGCCTCACCTCCCCGGGACATTCATCGCATGTCCTCGGGGTATTCATTGGGTCCTCGGGATATTCATCCGAAGCCTCTGCCACATCCGACGGAACCCTAGAAAGGTCCTGCTGTTTCTCACCGGAGGCTCCACAGCCGTGCCGGAAACTTTACCGGTTTGCCAAAAAACTACTAAAAGAAACAAAAACGGAACAGAAAGGGATTGAAGGCTTACTTGAAATGGTGGTGGAGAGCGAACCGGTACGGTGAAAACGGCAGCGCGCGGTGGTGTACGGCGGTGGAGCAGCGACGGTGAACAGAAGAGAAATCCGGAGCGAAAAAGGTTGGAACGTGTAAATGGCACGAACTCAACCCTTTTATAGGTCCCTCACGGGACTCGAGGAGTCCCTAGGCTTTTGAGTGCCCTAGGCCTAGCCGCCCCTAGGCATTAATGATAGACGACACATGGCACACGCATGTTGCACCTCGAAAATTCATCGAAAATACGACCCTCGCTCGAAAGGCGCGGAAAACGGTTCGACAGAGTCGCCACCAAACTTTATTTATCCCAAAAGAGGGAAAGGAAAATATCGAGAAAACCTTTAAGGAGGGGTAAGAACATGGTCGTCGCAACCACATTCTGGGTTCGGGAGTCGGTTACGTGAGGGGAAGGTACACGCACCCCCTCACGTCCATTGTACTCAATGGGAACCTATTGATTCGAATCGAGATACTCGTTAGCTAAGTTTATCTATTTTCTTCTCTAAAATAAATGCGGAAAGGTAAAGATAAAAGGAAAAGGTGCTAAGGGAAAATGGGGTGGTTTAAGGATAGGGTGCTCGGTAAGGTCATCGCAACCTCGGGCCTACGTATGCTCATTCGGACGAGAATGAGGAATCAGAGCAATCGTAGTTCGACTACGGGGTTTGACAGAAAAAGATGGTAGTGTGCTCGCCAAGATCATCGCAATATTATGCCTATGTATCTTTATTCAGACGAGAATAAAGAATCAGAGCAGTCGTAGTTCGTGGTACGCCCACGAAACAAGGGAATTGGTTGATTTTTTAAGAGAGGCGCCAATTGCTCACACACGAGTAAGAGAACTCGCACCCAAACAATCGAAGAGAGATTAAAGACTTGAACCCCCATTTTCACCTTGAAAAAGAATTACGATAGTTGTTAGTCGTTTTGAGGTTTGATTATGAAAGTCCGCTTGACGTGGGATCAAGGGTTTATTGTATGCGCTTGGTTATTTTGAAAAGGATTTGATTTGTTAAAAGAAGAGGCGTCAATTGCTCACACACGAGTAAGAGAACTCGCACCCAAACAATCGAAGGAAGATCAAAGACTTGAACCCCCATTTTTCACCTTAAAATAGTTGCGATAGTTGTTAGTTGTTTTTGGAGTTTGATTATGAAAATCCGCTTGACGTTGGATCAAGGGTTTATTGTTATGAAAAGAGTTTAATTTGAAGATGACTCGACGACGAATCGAGGGTTTGGTTGAAAATGGCTCGACGACGAATCGAGAGTTTGGTTTGGAAAGAGGTTTGTTTGAAAATGGCTCGACGACGAATCGAGTATTAGTTTGAAAATGGGTTGCCTATGCTAGTCCCTAGGGGTGCTCCTAGTAAACAAACCACAATCAAAAGAAAACTTAAATGCGTACATCGGAATGGGAGAGGGGTACATGTAAAATACAAGTGTTGACATGAAATAAAGGGTCTCGTTGTAAGGTAGCCCAAGAGAAAGTTGTGTGTGTGCAAGGTGTCCTAAACTATGTCTTGAGCAAGCGTCGAGCAAGTGGATAATCATAATCAACAGTCCATTAGTATGATTGTTTTTTGGGTTTCGATATTTGTTAGATTGTTTTGATTAAGGTGTGAACAAATAAACAATGGTTAGACAAATAAATATGGATATGAATAATATGATATGAACAATGAATAATAATAATCAAGATAATATGACAAGATATAATATTGACATAAAAAAAAAGTTGGTCTCGTCTTAATCGGAATTTAATCGATAAATTGATAATCGACGACTTTTGACTTTCATTGACCAAATAAAAGAATATGCGAAAATTAAATGGAAATGGAGATTAAATCGAAAATACGAATACAAAGAATGAAAGGCCTCACCTTTATCGAGATTTAATCGAGAATTTGATAAATCGATCGATATTTGGTTTTCATCGACCCAAAATAAATGAAAATAATAAAATAAAATCGAAAAGGTGAATACAAAGAATAAAGGTCTCACCTTTATCGAGATTTAATCGAGAAATCGATAAATCGATTGATATTTGGTTTTCATGGACCCAAAATGAATAAAAATGAAATAAAAATCGAGAAAATGAATACAAAGGATAAAGGTCTCACCTTTATCGAGATTTAATCGAGAAATCGATAAATCGATCGATATTTGGTTTTCATCGACCCAAAATAAATAAAAATGAAATAAAAATCGAGAAAATGAATACAAAGGATAAAGGTCTCACCTTTATCGAGAAATCGATAAATCGATCGATATTTGGTTTTCATCGACCCAAAGTAAATGAATAAAAATAATGAATAAATCAAATAAATAAATAAAAGGCCTCAAATAAGTCAAAACTTAATCGATTTGATTAAATCATGAAGTGTATTATATCATTGGCCCAAATAATAGAATTGGAAAGAAAGAAATTAATAAAATAAGAACTATTATTTTAAACAAGATTGAAAAAATAATTAGATAAAAATAAAAAAAAAGAGAAAACATAAAAAGCAAGGGGGGTGCGTTGAATTGGAAAAGATGTGTGTGTATTCAAGAATCAACGTGGGCTGAGCCCATCGTCTCACCACCACCCAAAAACATGGTCCTAAAACTAAAAGGGGGGTAAAAAAACGAAGAGGAACGGGTTATGGCATTGAAGCCCAACATAGTACCAAACTATACTATCATGGCTAAACACGTTACCAGAATCCTTTTATTTCTAAAAGAAAATGAAACAAACTCAAATGAACAGAACAATAACATCGACATTGTACGCGACGAACATCCACGGTCCCACCTTTCGTTCGCGATCTCCCTCCTTGCTCGTGCTTCCGAATCACGATTTGGGTTTCGCTCGCTATGCTCGAGAATTTCGCTTCGGTTCGTTCACTCGCGGTTCAGATTTGAAAGGTTTGTTTTCGATTTCGTTCACGGTGTTTCGGTTTCTCACTTCTTCTCCCTCTGTTTTGGTTCTTTTTCTGAAATGGGTAGAAGTTGGGTTTGAAAAAGGTGCTGAGGTTGAAGGTTATTGTGGTTGATTTGGATGAGTTGTGAGTTATTTGATGGTGAAGAAGCTTTGGGGTTGTTGGTTATGAGTTGATGAAGATGAGGTTGAAGGGTTTGAGTGAGGAAATTGTTGAATGGAGAGGTTGGATCTACGGTCGTTGAAAGGTGGAAATGGTGGTGTGCAATTTTTTGCAATAGGTTTTCACAAGCTGTGTGCTGAAAATTGGGTTGTAAGGCTTGTAAAATGAGAGTGATCAGGTTGGTATTTATAGAAGAGGATTGAAGGGTGTTTTGGGGAAGAATCTGCAAAAGAAAAAATCATTGTCGTCTCTGCGTTTTGATGATTTTGTGTGGTGTATTTGAAAATTCCGTTACGCTACTTTTGTGGGGTCGTGTTTGTTTTGGCTGGTAAATGATGTGGTGTATGGCTGAACTTGTAGCTTATGGTGGGTTTGCAAAAAAAAAGCGTGAATCATTGTAGGGGTTACGTCTGTGTGAAGTTTGTGTTGTGCTGGTTGGTTTTACTACAATCATGATGGCTGTGTGTTTTGTGCAAGTACAGGGTGTGGAAACGGTTGTGGTTTTGCAGCACGATTTTGTGAATCATTCTGCAGGTTATGCGTGCTACGTTTTCGTTTTTTTTGGATCGTGATGGGGTCGTGAAAATGCGTTTGTAGGTCATGTGCGTGACGGTTTTGTCATACTGCAGGTGGTGTGTATTGTGATTTGGATGGAATCTCATTGGAAATCATTGGTTCGTGTGGGGTCCTTTGTAGGAACGGTTTTGGAATTGTTTTGTTGTGTGATTGTTTGGCAGATGCATGAGGATGGGAACTTGTTGTATCAAGTGGCTGATATTGTGGGAGTTGTGCGTGGTTTGGAAACTTCTGCTACGAGTACCTTGTGCCTTCGTACCACTACACATGGCTTTGTTGTAAAATAGCTCGGTGGTGAGTTCACCTATTTCCAGCAGCAGTGAGGTATGGTTGAAAACTGGTGTAGGTTCTGCAGGAAAATGGAGGTATAGTCATGTGACTTTGGTTTGGTAAATGATTTAGGACTTGGCGAATTGACTTGGCTATTTGGATTGGGCCGAGAAAAAGGTTTTGCAGTTGACTTGCAGCAATGGTAGCATGGGTCACTCATGTAGCTAAAGTTGGAAAAGTGTAACGTGACTCATTATTTTTGGGGACTTTGTAAACTTTGATTTTTTCATTTTTGGGTGGTATATAATGTAATGGGCTTGAAAAAAAAACATGGACAATGGGCTTGATCTTTCTTTGTTCTTTTGAATTTTGTTGAAATGATTGTAAAATAAAAATGGCAAATGGATTATTGAATTGGTTAATTTAGAAATTGAAAATTGGGTATGAAAATGTGGATTTGGAAGAATGGATTATAGGTAATAAAAATGGATAATGGAATAAGGTTTGATGAACTTGGATTATGGACATTAAACAAAATGGATTGTTATGGATGTTGTGGACATTGAATGGATATGTATTTTGTAGAGATTTCTGTAAATGGATAAATAAATGGATATGGATGGATAATTGGTTTGAAATGGATTATGAATGGATTTTTTTTTAGAGTTGGTTTTGGATATAAAATAAATATGGGGAATTTAAATGAAAATGGAAATGGTTATTTAATTGGATGAAGGATAAAAATGGTTAAAAGATAAATATGACTTAAAATGAAAATGGGTAAAAAACAAAAGAGGGATGAAGTTGAAGACAACATATTTTTTGGATTTTTCTGGATAATGATTAGTGGATGGAATGTACAGATGAAAATTATACAGGTAGGACAAATTTGGGGTATGACAACGCGTTCCCGCATTTACCTCTTCACCTGCCTCGCTCCCCGACCTCTCAACTGTCTGTCTTCCCCGTGTCACCGTCTTCGCGAGTCGTGCAGTCTCAGATACGTGCCCGCGCAACACTCCGTGCTCGTGGCTTCTCACTGCGTTTTAGCTCGAAGACACTTCATCATCGACATCCGTACGAGGAGCCTTGCGTCAAGCCGGTCCAAAAGTCATTACTCCGACATCTCGGAGCAACGACTTGGGGGCTCCTGTTCCGAACTAGGCCGCGGTCTGCCCAACTGTCGAGCAGGCCTAATTCAGTAATGGGCCGGCCCAGCGTGATCCTTCCTATGACCAGCGCCGAGCACAGCTTCGCAGGGCCGAGGACCCCACACGTCCTCCACTCATTAGCTGCCTAGCAAACACCGATGTCGGGCATAACCTTACAGTCGGGGAGACCTCTTTCTCCTTGACCTTTACGTGCTCCTCCCCGCGAGGACACGTTCTCTTGTAACTTCCCACTCCCGAAGGAATCGGTCTGCCCTACTCCCGAAGATTTAGGGACCGTTACACCAGGGCAAAGACCACGTGTTGGTCTTCACTACGCCACGTAAGCCCTGGCAGTTGCTTGGATTGGGCCTTGCAATCTAGCCCAGTGCAAGTAATCGTTGGCCCCGCGCTGGGGGTTCTCTATAAATACCCTCTCACTTGAGAGGGCAAGGTTACACAATATATTCTAACTCTCACCTGTTTTTCTGTACTTGCTTACTCCCTTTCTTATTTGAGTGTCGGAGTACCTTGCAGGTACACCCCCCACCCCGCCGTATCATCATCACCAGAGCTAAAGTCCATACAACGTTGCTGGCCACTGAACAAGTGTCTGATCATCAGTTTCTTTGTAATGTAACACGAAAGATTCATGGAGTTGAAAATCAGTTATAAATAATGAGTATTTGTGTAGTACCTTAAAAGTTAAATATCTTGAATAATAATATGAGGAATTAACTTTGATATCTAATTCATTAAAAACTCAAGTTTGAAATAAAATTTTCAACATGGATTCTTTGTTTTACAAAACAACAAGTACAACTATAACATACTCTAATATAGTCAACATTTAGCACAACCAAATATGATTCAAACAGATCTTCAACGTCAAGTCTTCAAGCATGACTCTGTCTTTAGCACCTACTTATCTAAAAAAGAATAAAAATAATGTAGAATGAGATACTAATTTTAATGAGTTCCTTAACTAGAACAATTGAACATCTCACCACTCAACTAATCGGATTTATGTGCAACTTATATTAACTGCCAAGATAACCCATGTATCATTTGAGACCTATAATGATTATCTCAATATCTTATATCCCTTCAAAGATCTATTATCCAATAGACATTTTAATGACCGACAATTCAAAATAAATGAATTTGACTTGATTATAGGATAAATTACATACCTTCGATTGAAGTATTTAAATAAATCACATTTTCTTTTACTAAATGACTGAGATAAATCACATCCTCTATAACTGGATCATTAGGATAGCTCATATGTCTTTGTAATGGTCATCAGGATAAATCTTATAATTGGAATGCCAGAATAAATCATAAATTTGTAGGACTGGATCACTAGGATAACCACATATGAAATAAATCACATATTTCTCTATTGAGATCGTTGGGATAAATCGCATGTCCTCCTGTTAAGTCATCAGGATAAATCATATATACTCTAATTAAGTTGTTGGGAAATAACCTTCCATAATTTCCCTCCTCCGTGAACTCAAAAATAGGCACTTGCGGAAACGTGAAAAATTAAGCAAAAATGACACAAAAAGATTTTAGCGTGGAAAACCTTCTCAATGTGAGAAAGGGAAAAACCACGGGACCCTTAGGCCTCTTAAAACATCCACTATAATAAAAATGGGAATACAACAACTTCACTCTTAGGTGGAACTCTCTACAAAGTATCTCTCAATTTGTAAGGAACACTCTCACAAATTGGCTCACTATTTCTCTCACAAGGAAAAACTCTCTAAAACAATTTTCTCTCTTGAGCAAGGCTCTATTTCTCTTGCTTCTTGTTTCTCTTGTGGTTGTATTTTGAATGCTTGCTCTTGGTCCTATTTATAGGAGAAGCAAGCCAAAAGGTCTTACATGCATGAAGACACTTATTCTTTGCCTTTCATGCAAGACACCAAGTGTCATTTGCCTTTCATGCAAAACACCAAGTGTTATTTTCCTTTCATGCAAAACACCAAATGGCTGGACCCCACATTTCTCCCCCTCCAGCCATAGGGGAATGTTCTGGGTTAGTTTGGAGTTGCTGCTAATCCAGCAACTTGTTTGCAGAGCTCTATCTTCTCTTTTGGAAGAGGTTTTGTCATTATGTCTGCCCCATTCTCATTGGTATGAATTTTCTCTACTTTCAACAATTTACTCTCCAACACATCGCGGATCCAGTGATACCTTACGTCAATGTGTTTTGACCTTGAATGGTATGTCGAGTTCTTGCTGAGATGGATTGCGCTCTGATTGTCACAATAGAGAACATAAGTTTCTTGATTCTGACCTAACTCTTGCATGAACTTCTTCATCCACATGATCTCCTTACAGCCTTCAGTAATTGCTATGTATTCAGCTTCTGTGGTACTCAAAGCAATGCACTTTTGTAATCGTGATTGCCATGAGATAGCTCCCCCTGCAAAAGTAATCAAATACCCGGAAATAGATTTTCTTGAATCTACATCCCCTGCCATGTCTGCATCTACATACCCAGTGAGTAATTGCTTTTCATTGCCAAAGCACAAACACTGTTTGGCAGTTCCTCTTAGATACCTCAGTATCCATTTCACAGCATTCCAATGCTCCTTTCCTGGATTTGACAGGAATCTACTTACTACTCCAACAGCATAAGCAATGTCTGGTCTTGTGCAAACCATTGCATACATAAGGCTACCCACAGCTGAAGAATAGGGCACCTTGCTCATTTCTTCTTTTTCTTCTTCATTGCTTGGACACTGTGTTTTACTGAGTTTCAGATGACCAGGTAGTGGGACATGTACAGGTTTAGCATTATGCATGTTGAACCTCTCAAGGACTTTCTTGATATAATCTTCTTGTGACATCCACAACATTCTTTTGGGACGATCTCGAATGATTTTCATTCCAAGAATCTTCTTTACTGCACCCAAATCTTTCATGGCAAAAGATTTGCTCAGTGCATTCTTTAGAGCATCTATCTTTGTCTTGTCTTTCCCAACAATAAGCATATCATCAACATACAACAAAAGTATGATGGATTCACCATTATCATATTTCTTCACAAACACACAGTGGTCTGCAGAAGTCTTTTCAAATTTATGTTGGGTCATGAAGAGTTCAAACTTTTTGTACCATTGCCTTGGAGCTTGCTTCAACCCATATAGACTTTTCTTCAAGCGACACACAAGATGTTCTTTGCCTGGTTCTGCAAATCCTTCAGGTTGCTCCATGTATATCTCTTCCTCCAAGTCTCCATGTAAGAATGTTGTTTTAACATCAAGTTGCTCTATCTCCAAGTCTAGTGTTGCAGCTAGACCAAGGATTGCTCTTATGGATGTCATCTTCACCACTGGTGAGAATATCTCTTCGAAGTCTATGCCTTTCTTCTGATGGCACCCCTTCACGACAATTCGTGCTTTGTATCTGGGGTTTGGGTTGTTCTCTTCAGACTTGAGTTTGAACACCCACTTATTTTTCAAAGCCCTTCTTCCCTTTGGTAATTTCACCAAGTCATATGTCTGGTTCTCATTCAGTGACTGTAATTCTTCTTGCATGGCTTGCATCCATTTGTCTTTGTCATCCGTCTCAATGGCTTCTATGAAGTTTTGAGGTTCTCCTTCATCGGTGAGAGTGACATACTCATCTGGGGAATATCTTCTTGATGGTTGTCTTACTCGCACGGATCTTCTCACTTGAGGTTCTTGGTCTCTCTGATCAGTATCTATCATTTGTTCTTCCTGCATTTCCTGATCTTCTTCTGTTTGGTCAGGTTGCTCCATATGATGGGGTTGTGCTGTCTGATCAGGTTCAATATCTCGTTGAGGAATCTCTCCCCCTGAGTTTTGTACCACAATGGTCTTTGACTTCTTAGATTGAATATCATTGATTGTTTGATCTTCATAAAATACCACATCTCTGCTTCGAACAATCTTCTTGTTTGCAGGATCCCACAGTCTAAAGCCAAGTTCATCTCTTGGAGAACCAAGGTATATACACTCCTTCGTCTTGGCATCGAGTTTTGCTCTTTCATCTTTAGGAATATGAACAAATGCCTTACACCCGAATACTTTCAATTGACCGTAAGAGGCTTTCTTTCCATACCATACTTCATTCGGTATCTCTCCATTTAACGGTCTTGAAGGAGACAAGTTTATTAGATCAATGGCAGTTCTCACTGCTTCACCCCAAAATGATTTGGGAAGTTTTGCATGAGAAAGCATGCTTCTGACTTTCTCTGCAATCGTTCTGTTCATTCTTTCAGCTACTCCATTCATTTGGGGAGTCTTCGGAGGTGTCCTCTCATGTCTTATCCCATGAGCTTTACAATATGCTTCAAATGGACCTAGGTATTCACCTCCATTGTCACTTCTTAAGCATTTCAACTTTCTTCCAGATGCTCGCTCTACAGAGGCGTGAAACTCCTTGAAAGCTTGTAGAACTTGATCTTTCTTCTTCAATGGATACACCCACACCTTTCTAGAGTGATCATCAATGAAGGTAACAAAGTATTGTGCGCCACCAAGAGACCTTTCAGATGTGGAGCAGACATCTGAGTGAACAAGATCTAGGATTTTCTTTCGTCTTCTTGCATCATCTGATCTTTGAAAAGATACTCTGTGTTGTTTGCCTGCTAGACAGTCTTCACATGATTCAAGTGGTTGTCCCTTGATATTTGAAAGATGATCTTTAGCAAGAATCTCTAAGCTTTTATCACTCATGTGGCCAAGTCGTTTATGCCACAATTCTTTGGTTGCGTCTTGAGAAACATTAGTCTCTCCCTTGTTTATCTTTCCCTGCATGATGTACAGGGAGCCTTCCTTTTTGCCACGAGCAAGTGTCATGCTCCCTTTGCTAAGCTTCCATCTACCATCGCCGAACTGGTTTATCATCCCTAGGTCATCCAACTTTCCTGCTGATATAAGGTTTAGACGCATCTCTGGTACATGTCTTACTTCCTTCAACATAAGCTTATTTCCATTGTCTGTGATCATAGTCACTTCACCAATACCAACAATCTTGCTTGTGACGTGGTTTCCCATCTTCACCATACCAAAATCTCCTCTTTGGTATGATGAGAATAATTCTTCATGAGGTGTAACGTGGAAAGATGCTCCGGTGTCAATTATCCAAGTGCAATTATCGAATGCAACATTTAGATAGTTGACATCTCCAAAAAGGAAAATATCCTCGTTGTTCGAGGCTACTGCAGTTGTGGCTCCTTCTTCCTTATTCTTCTTTGGATTTATTAAATCTGGACGGACTTTTCCAGCCTGTTGATCTCTCTTCAAGAATCTGCACTCAGGTCTTCTATGGCCCGATTTGCCACAATAATAACAGCTTACTCTTGTGCGAGACTTGGATCTAGCTTGTGATCTCCCACGACCTCCTCTTTCATGATTCTTACTCCTTCCTCTGTTATCAACAATGTTGGCTTCGAACTGGTTGTTGAAGCCTCTTTCCCTCCGTCTTGATTCTTCATTTAGCAAGGAATCTGTGACAGAATCCAAGACAAGTTTTCCGTCTGGAGCAGAGTTACTAAGAGTGACAACTAGAGTGTCCCAACTCTCAGGTAGAGAACTTAGGAGCAGAAGAGTTTGCAACTCATCATCTATCTTCATGTCAGCTTTCGTCAGCTGGTTCACGATACCTTTGAAGGTATTCAAGTGCTCGATCATATTTTGGCCATCTGAGTACTCCAATTTCACCAGTCGTCTGACAAGGTGTGCTTTATTTCTCGGTGTCTTCTTTTGAATCAAGGATTCAAGTTTGGTCCACAACTCATACGCATTTGTATAAGTTGACACATGCTCGAATAGACTCCTATCTATGTATTTTCTGATCATGGCAACTGCCTTCCGATTTTGGAGCTCCCACTCGTTATCTTTCTTCTCCGTTGGCTTATCCTTTTGAGAGATTGGCTCATGCAAATCTTTGCAATATAGGCGGTCTTCCATCATCGGCTTCCAATAGGTATAATTATCAGCAGTCAGCTTGAACATATCTCCTTCATAACTGATAGAACCATCCATTTTTGAGAACACGGGAAAGTAGTTCTTTTAGCTAGGAGATTTTGTAAATAGTGTCGTACACGGGAAAAGTTACCGTGGTTTATGAATAGTGCAACTAGGAAGTTCCCAGGAAAGAGAGGTGGGTCAATATTGACGCGCTTAAATACCAAGTCTTTCCTTAGCCAGAACTTACAAAGACACACTTTCACAATACTACGATTTAATTCCAACAAGAATATTTCTTTTCTGATGTGGAAGATCAAACAATGTTGCAACCACAGAGCATACTAAGAACTTTCTTACGAGTACAACACCGTAGTTACCCAGAACTCACACAGAGCTTTGATACCACTGTTGGGAAATAACCTTCCATAATTTCCCTCCTCCGTGAACTCAAAAATAGGCACTTGCGGAAACGTGAAAAATTAAGCAAAAATGACACAAAAAGATTTTAGCGTGGAAAACCTTCTCAATGTGAGAAAGGGAAAAACCACGGGACCCTTAGGCCTCTTAAAACATCCACTATAATAAAAATGGGAATACAACAACTTCACCCTTAGGTGGAACTCTCTACAAAGTATCTCTCAATTTGTAAGGAACACTCTCACAAATTGGCTCACTATTTCTCTCACAAGGAAAAACTCTCTAAAACAATTTTCTCTCTTGAGCAAGGCTCTATTTCTCTTGCTTCTTGTTTCTCTTGTGGTTGTATTTTGAATGCTTGCTCTTGGTCCTATTTATAGGAGAAGCAAGCCAAAAGGTCTTACATGCATGAAGACACTTATTCTTTGCCTTTCATGCAAGACACCAAGTGTCATTTGCCTTTCATGCAAAACACCAAGTGTTATTTTCCTTTCATGCAAAACACCAAATGGCTGGACCCCACATAAGTCACCATAATAAAGCACATATCATTCAATTAGATCTTCAAGGGTAAAACATATGACCCTAAGTAATCTAGCAATCACATGTAATGTCTCCGTGTGTTCATTACCTTATACGGATATCATCGTAAGAATTATCCACGTACACATTATCATCATCATACATATGCTAAATCAATCATAGTATAAGTATTACTCTTAATATAGCTTTAACATGATTAACCTTCTAGTTTTATTATAGTGTCAAAGATTCGGGATTCACCTACACATCAGTGTATTTTGATGCACATTTTTTTGTTATTATACTTAGGCAACTCTATAGTTCATTATGTTATTTGTTATTTTAGTGTGTTTCTATATTTAAGTTTATTTATGGCTTTATTTTATTTTCGTACTTTATTTTCAGCTTGAACAATTATTTGATACCTTGTCACTATGCATACCATAACTTGAGTTTCAAAAATCGGATTGATGCGTTCTGATATGCGTTGAAAAGCTAAGAGAAAGAGCTACACATTTTATGTTGAAGTCAAAAGATGATTCAGAGTGAATGATGGTCAAATAATTTGTTGAAGTTCCAGACTAGTTAAAATAATTAGAATTGGGCCATTTTATTTATGTTTTCAGGTTGGATTGCATTATGGCCCAAATTGCTTTTGTAATATTTAAAACTATTTCGTTTCTACAATAACAAGGAGTCATTATTCACGAAAATTAAATCTTGTACGATTTTCACATGGAGAGCTAATATAACTTTACAATTCAATTTATATTCATATCAATCCTATTATATGCTTATCGTTTGCTTAATCTGATTTGTCATAGAGTAGTTTTGTTGATTCAATTGATTTATGTTCACTAAATTTGATTGCATGTTATAGTATGCTTAATCAGTTAATTCACTTTATTCTTAACTGATTGCTTAATTCGGCGAACAGGAAATATAATTCTTGTAATATCGTTTGCGTTTGTTGATTGATATTGTGATCGAATATGAATCAGATCCGCTTAGGGCAGTGAAGTTATAATAATCGATGATAGGTAGGAACCGAATCAGCAGATTAGCTTTTTACCCATAATTGTAATCACATTCTATATACCGTTTATTTTAATCTTAATCGAAAACCAAACCCCTCATTGTTCTAATTGGTAGTAGGTTAATTCATACAAGAATCTTTGTGATAGACATTCGAGTGTCACTTCCCGTTACTGCATTTTCTAAACTCCTTTTTGACCCGTGTGTGACACCGAATCACCTACACTAAACATAACTCATCCATGTGTTTACCGTGAAAATTGATAAACAACCGTTGGTCTTCTAAAAAATGGTTTACTTACAGGATCAACCGGTGAATCCTAAGGCCATAGCTATTGTTTAATTTTTTTTAGAAATTCTAAGAACACTTCGACAACATTCATGTTTGTAAAAGGTTGCTTTCTTTTTAAAGTTTTAGAGAAGATAACTTTGCAGAAATTGACAAAGAAATTGCAATGAAGAAAACTTCAAAGTAAAGGTGCAATAAAAGAAGAAATTGATAACTGGAAATAAATTTTTATTGAAATGAAATAATGTGGTGTTTCAGACGTACATTCTCAATGATAACTCTTTTCTCAATTGACTTAGATACTTTGAGTGATTTTATAAGTATTGTACAACAATTAAACACACAGAAATCCCAAACACTAAGACTCCTATTTATAACATGTCGAAAATAAATGTCTTCAACGAATAATCCTCCAAAAATTGACAAGTTTTGCTCTGTATGCCTTCATTTCGCCATAACTCTCCACGCGTCTTTTCTGAGAAAGGGATAAGGACTAAAGACAGTTATTATCTGTACTTTGAAATTCAAAACTTCTGTTGAAGGAGAGCTTCATACACCCTTCGTCAAAGTTTCTATCTAAGCTTAGAAAATATTTCTAAGTATTTTCCCAGCATGTCCTTCTCATGAAGACCTCTTCGACCAGGATTCTTGCACAAGCTCCTGTCGAATTCAACAAAAACTCAAGATACACTTGCTTTTTGCTCAGTATCTCTAAATAAATGACTGGCGTCAAAATTCCCAACCAACAAATTGTCCCCCAAAAATGTCATTTTCGACTAAATGGAGAAAAAGGGCATTTTTTGAAACTCACATTTGACGCCGGAAACTCTCTGTTTGCTATGACGTCATCATCATCATGACAACTTTTTCCAAACGTCTCCTCAAAAACCCATGTGTGAATCTTCTCAATCATCACACATCTAGTCCCTAGGAGATCGCGGGTCAGATCAACTGCCACCGTCTCAATCATGCATTCTCCGTATGACACTTATCCCACGATTTCTTTCACCATTAATGTGTACAGTAAACCGTTTCCATTCCATCCATCTATAAAATAGTGGAAACCACCATTTTTCAAACTTTTCACTCTTTGGACTTCTTTGAGCAAACTCTTTTCAACTCTTCATCTTTTGCAAACCCTTTTTTCTTTAAATCTACTTCATCAATGGCATCTTCAACTAAGATCTCCAAGGATTCAGGCAAGTTCATCAAGGAGTCCAAGAAATCCGCAGAGCTCGCTCCTATTCACAAAATCTTAGGCCCAAATGTGTTGGGTAACAAAAATACATTCCTGAGCCACCTCTTGAAGAAGAGAAGCGCAAAATCTACCAATCCCAGGTACTTATCCCCGTCTCTGTCTTTGGCAAAACGCATGCCATGTTAGGTCATCTTCCCAACCTTTATGTTGATCCTACTAAGGTTAAGGAATTCTTTCCTACTTATCATCGTTATAAGCCTATAGAAAATTGTCAAAAACCTAGGTCTAGTGAGGAAATTAAGGCTAATGAAAAATTAAGACTAGATGTTCAAGGTTCCCCTTCGACTGAAGCTTCTAGAGACCCAATTAACTTAGAATACATAAACAATAACTTTAGGGTATTTAGGTCATGCCCCTTGTTCAAAGACCCATCTGACTATCTTGCTTGGTTAAAGAAAGCAGAGAAAGCAAAATCCCAATTCTGGAAAGACAAAGGCATCTTCGACATGATCCAATTGTCGAAGGTGGGACCTAGCTATTTCCTGTCTATGCTGATTGCTTCTCCATATTTTTGGGATAGTACTCACAACAATTTTCATCTTCTTTGTAGAATGGTGACTCCAACCCTATTCGACGTTGCTACCATCACCGGGCTTAAGCCAACTGGAGAAACCTATGATCCTAACTTTTTAGCTGAAGATTCCATAGGCTTCGACACAATTAAAGCAGCTTTTACCACTTATATCACTTATTACCATGATAAAGAATCTAATGAAGTCTCTGACCAAGAGCATGTTGTATTTCTGGCTCTTTGGCTTTCCCGTTGTGTCTTCTGTTCAAGATCCCTTCAGGTGGCGAAAAGATACCTAACAATGGCCAACCAATTACACGTTGGACACAATCTTTTTCTTAGCGAAATGATCCTTGCCAACCTCTATGAATCTCTAGGGGAAGGCGTTGCAGCATTGAAAACCCTTAAGCCCAAAGGAAACCTACTATTTTCTGGCCCCTTTTGGCTACTAATGTAACACCCTTTTCTACCCTCACAAATATTGCAGCATAAACAACTCAAATATTAGAGTAAAACATAAAACTTCCCTTAAAGAGTGCACATTTCTCATTTAAATCAAATTAATACACTTGCCCTGTAAACAAAAAGGGTTCTCCTCAAAATAACTCAAAAGCCTTCACATGGCAGCGGAACTCAAAATTCTCAGTTAAAAGGTTTTCAACAAACATCGTAATAATCCAAAAAGGTTTTAAACATATAAAACCATATCATCAAATGACAACAAACTAAGAAGAAAACATAGTTTGACTCAAAGGACCTCAACCCGATGTTACACTATCAAAGAAAGACCCTCTAAATCGACCAAAAGCAAATAAACTTCAAGGTCCTCGAAAGCATCCACAGCTAAACCTGATCACCTGCACGTTACCCACGTGGAGGCAACATTCTAACAGGCAGGGTGAGTAATCACAATTCATAATAATCATTATAAAACAAGATATACATAAAATGGCATTATCTTCATATACAACATCTTCAGGGTCATCACAAGGAAACATCAAAATCACGAACAACATCATAAATTACAACAATGCCAATTAAATGCAAATGCACAACAAGACTCATGCATGTGGTACCAATCGTCATAATAGATGGATACTAGGCCATCAATCCTCCAAAGATCCCCGTCAATAGGATCGATCCCGCATTTAGAACCGGAGCACGTCATAATTACCTCATATCCACACAATGGGAATGAAGTGTCGTCATAGAGTATGCATATAAATGTACGATACACAAACGTCAATAATTCATCATCATCAAGTAAGCATCATTATGTGCGTCATCATTCATCAATTCTCATATACGTCATGTCATCACATAATCGTCAAATAATCACCAAAACATCATCATATAATCATCAGTAACATCATGGAAAATCATCATAAAAATCACAACATTGAAACATCACAACAGCACAGTAGTACAAACAAAATTTCGCGAACAGTAGCAGTTCGCTCCAGGATTCGCCTAGAGAACCTGTTCGCTGTGGCTTTCGGTTAGCGAAGCGGTCATCGAACCTCACAGACCCCACACTCAACACCAGAACACAATCATCTGTCACACTCGCTGGCTAACTCGCTTAGCAAACCCACTCGCTAATTCCTTCGCTTAGCGAAACTCCCAGCGAATCCCACCTTTCCTCTCCAGAATCATCATAGTACTCCCTCTCATGTTATCGCGCATTCACTGCGCTGGTCGCTTAGCGAGCCGTGGCGAACATTCGCCTAACGAAGCAACGGTTCGCCTAGCGAATCTGCGATTACAGCAAATCGCTGCTACTCATCAGTAGCTCCTCAACCACCAAAGCACCTGCGATCACAGCCTCAAATGACCCAAAATTATCCCTACAACAGTCCTAACATATCACAGAAATTAAAGGCCTAAAACCTACGTCTGTTAGGTCGATTCAGGACACTACGGGAAACCTTAATTTCCCTAAACCTTCAAAACTCTGAAGCTTCATATAAACTCCATAAATCCCTTCACCACAAGGTTAAAACTACAACAACGACGAGGAAATCAGCCCCAAGGTCTACCTTACCGGTTCAATTCAACGTTTATTGATTGATTCACAAAAATGCCCTTAAAATCATCAGTTTACCTCAAAACCCATAAACCCTCAAACACATCACAACCACTCCAATTACATCGAATCCTATAATGAAAACAATGAAAGGTAATTACTCCCCATACCTTAGATTGTCGATCCGATGAGTTCTCTTTTGAGCCTTTGGAAACCTTCACGAAAATCCTCGCCTTTTTCCCGTTTTCCTCAGAGCTCTGCACTTTCTCCTTATTTTCACGATCTCCACAAATGAATCCTAATTCTCCTCAATTCCTCCTTTTTGGTTAATTTAACTCTTGGGCCTCAAAATTGGGCTTTCTCCATAATGCCCTCACTAATTCTCTTCAAATGTCCGTCTTACTCTTAATTCCTCTAATATTATTTAAAATTAATAATAATACTAATATATTCATATTATATACTATTATTTACTTAAAATAAACAAAACTTCACAAAAACACAGACATCGACACAATCCACCAAAAATCACAGAAATTCACGAATATAATATTTAAATGAATTAAATAAATATTCTTACGAAATTTGGGGTGTTACAACTCTCCCCCACTTAAAGAATTTTCGCCCTCGAAAATTACCTCAAGGAAATAGAGTCAGATACGACTCCCTTATCTGATCTTCACGTTCCCAAGTCCAACTTTCGCCAGCTGGTCCACCCCACAACACCTTCACCAAATTTATGTCTTTACCCCGCAGCTACTTCATTTCTCGACCATCGACACGCACAGGCAATGCTTCCACAGTCAGATTATCCCTCACTTATACATCATCCATCCAAATCACATGCGACGGATCTGGAATGTACTTCCTCAACTGAGACACATGGAACACGTCATGAAAATTCGCAAGTGACGGCGGTAAAGCAATTCGATAGGCTACCTCTCATATCCTCTGCATATCTGATATGGACCAACAAAACGTGGAGTGAGCTTCCTAGACTTCAAAGCTCGACCCACACCAGTCACTGGCATCACTCTAAAAAATACATGATCTCCCTCTTGGAATTCAAGCGCCTTACTCCTCTTGTCATGGTAACTCTTCTGACGAATCTGCGAATCTTTCATCCTTTCTTGTATCTTTCTAATCTTCTCAGTCATCTCTTGCACAATTTCAGGTCCGAGTACAACACTCTCGCCCGATTCATACCAATACAAAGGAGTCCTACACCTTCTCCCATACAAAGCTTCATAGGGCGCCATCCCAATACTAGCATGAAAACTATTATTGTACGTGAACTCAATCAACGGTAAATGGATATCCCACGATCCTCCATGATCCAACACACAAGCCCTCAACAAATCCTCCAAGATTGGATAGTCCTTTCTGTCTGACCGTCCGTCTGCGGATGATATGCAGAACTCATCCTCTACTTGGTACCCAATGCATCTTGCAAACTCTTCTAGAACCTCAATGTAAACCTCGGACTCTATCTGACACAATACTCGAAGGTACCCCATGTAACTTCACAATCTCCTCAATGTATAACTCGACTAACTTCTGTATAGAATGATTAATCTTCATCGGCAAGAAATGAGTCGACTTAGTTAATCTATCCACGATCACCCAAATTGAATCATTCCCCTTAACAGTCTTCGGCAATCCCACCACAAAATCCATGGAAATATTATCCCATTTCCATTATGGAATCCTCAAAGGTTGCATCATACCTAAAGGCTTCTGATGCTCAACCTTCGACTTCTGACAAGTCAAACACGCATAAACAAACTCCACAACATCCTTCTTCATACTTGGACACCAAAATAAATTTTTCAAATCTTGGTACATCTTCGTGGCACCGGGATGAATGCTTAACCTACTTCGATGTCCTTCTTCAAGAATGCTCTTCTTAATATCTGGAACATCTGGGACACACACCCTGTCTCTGAACATCATCACACCATTCTTGTCAATTCAGAATTCACCTCCATTACCTTGGTTAATCAAAGTCAATTGGTCAACCAACTTTAAATCAGATTGCTGTCCCGCTCTGATTTCTTCCAGAATACCACTAGTCAACTTCAACATTCCCAACTTCACACTGTCAGGAGTCGCTTCACATACCAAACTCAAATCTCTGAATTACTCAATTAATTACAATTCTTTTACCATAAGCATCGACATATGCAATGACTTTCTGCTCAATGCATCGGCCACTATATTTGCTCTGCCCAGATGATAACTCAAATCAAAATCAAAATCCTTCAACAGCTCTAACCACCTGCTCTGCCTCATATTCAATTCCTTCTGATTAAATAAGTACTTCAGGCTTTTATGATCACTGAACACCTCAAATTTAGAGCCAAACAGATAATGTCTCCAAATCTTCAACACAAACACCACCGCGGCCAACTCCAAGTCATGTGTAGGATAATTCCTCTCATGAACTCGTAGTTGTCTCGAAGCATTGGCAACAACCTGCCCATTCTGCATCAATACTCCACCAATACCCATCTTCAACGCATCACAATACACCACAAAAGATTCACTCGGATTAGGCAAAATCAACACTGGAGCAGTAGTTAACCTCTTCTTCAACTCCACAAAACTCTCTTCACAAGCTACATCCCACATAAAAGTTTGACCCTTTCGAGTCAACTGAGTCAGAGGTAATGCTAACTTAGAAAAGCCTTCAATAAACTTGCGGTATTAACCCGCTAATCCCAGAAAACCTCGTATCTCAGTCACAGACTTCAGAGTCTCCCCCTGTAACACGGCATCAATCTTAGAAGAATCAACAACAATCCCGCCACTTGAAATCACATGGCCAAGGAAACTCACTTCCTTCAACCAGAACTCACACTTGGATAGCTTTGCATACAACTTCTTCTCTTTCAACACTTGCAACACAGTTCTTAAATGCTCGGCATGTTCTTCTTCAGATCGAGAATATATCAAGATATCATCGATAAACACCATCACAACTTATCCAAATACTCATGAAAAATCCGATTCATATACTCCATGAACACACCAGGTGCATTGGATACACCAAATGGCATCACAGTGTATTCATAGTGACCATACCTCGTCCTGAAAGTCGTCTTCGGAATATCATCAGGCTTAACGCGAATCTGATGATAACCAGACCTCAAATCAATCTTACTAAACCCACAAGCACCTACTAGCTGATCCATCAAATCGTCGATTCTCGGAAGTGGATACTTATTCTTGATCGTCACTTTATTCAACTGCCAATAATCAATGCACAACCTCATACTTCCATCTTTCTTCTTCACTAGCAACACCGGAGCACCCTACGGAGAAACACTTGGTTGAACAAACCTCTTCTCAAGCAATTATTCCAGTTGCTTCTTCAACTCACTTAACTCAGAAGCTGATATCCGATAAAGAGCCATCGACACTGGACTCGTACCTGGTATTAAGTCCACTGCAAACTCTACTTCACGCTCTGGAGGTAAATCACTGATGTCATCTGGAAACACATCTGGAAATTCTCAGACAATAGGCAACTCCACACTCGCAGCTTCACGATCAATTTGCAATGATGCAAACATTGCAAACACCAAAGCTTCATTCTCCACAAGTTCGTCTACTTGCTTAGCAGATAAGAACATCAACTCCCCACTATCATCAATCTCAGGAAACTCTACAGTCTTGTTATAACAATTGATATGAACCCGGTTGAACTCCAACCAGTTCATTCCAAAGATCACGTCAATTTGGTGCAAGGGTAAGCACACCAAATCTATCACAAAGCTCTTCTCAAAAATCGTCACAGGACATCTCAAACACACAAGGGTAGTAGTAACAGAACCATTAGCTGGAGTTTCTATTACCATATTACCATTCATATCAGATAACTTCAAACCTAATCTATTAGCACATTCAAGCGAGATAAAAGAATGAGTAGCACCAGTATCAATAATAGCAACCAATTTGATATTATTAATAAAACAAGTACCTCGAATCAGGTTGTCCTTCTCTGGCACTTCTGCACCACTCAAAGCAAACACACGACCACTGGTCTGAGTAGCAGTTGCAGTCTTCTTCGGCTTCTGACATTGAGTACTGATATGACCTTTCTCACCACAATTGAAACAGGTCGGACCCTCATCTTTACAATCAGTAGCTCGATGACCTTTCTTACCGCATCTATAGCACCTCATCACATTGTTGGTACACACATAAGCACGGTGACCTTGCTCGCCACACTTATGACACTTTCCAGAAGCGGGAGCTGCTCCCCCACTTGTCTTTTTCCCATCTGAAACCTTCTGCTTCCCTTTTATCATACCCCAAATTTTGACCACTAAGATTTCCCATCATTGTGAAAATCATCATCATAATATGGATGAACCATCATGCCTCATCAGTCTCCTCAAGGAAGTGTTGAGCATTCACTACAATCGAAATTAGGGTTTCAAGCCCTCTCAGAGCCTTAGACAAAAGATCAATCAAGGAATGACATGATCTTCAACTTGTATAACCTCTCAAACATCCACAATGGATCAAAAGGACTCCTACTTCAAGGATTAAGCACAAGGCTGCTCCCTTCTAGGTGGTTTAAGTCTCAAGATCGACAGTGTCACCAAATTAGGGTTTTGGTCGACCAGGGCCTCCAGATGGAAATTTTTCATCTAGGCACAAGCCAATGATCCAAAACCTAACCTAATATACTCCATGGAACCTCATGGACCCAATCATCAAGTCAATCTTGCCTCAGGGGATGCATTAATAAAAAATTAGGAATTAGGGTTTCTTGACCTAATTCACCCCTAAGTTGACTTTTGGGACAAACCATGAGCCAAGACCTCAAGAGAGGGTTTGAGGGTCTATAATGAACTATATTGATCCATTTGGAACAATGTATTAATCCAAGAAGCTTGAGCAACAAGTCTCAATTTCATCTGCACCACAATTAGGGTTTTAAGGGAAAAGTCAACTGTAACTTTGACTTTTGACCAGAACATGCTCCCAAGCCCTATGCAATGCATCAATATACCCTATGACACCCATGGGACATGTCCATCAAGTTTGATTTAGGTCAAGGACATGATTTCCTGAAGAATTGCACAGTTTGGAATTCATCTGATAAAAAGTCAACTGTGCACAAAAGTCAACTTTGACTTTTTGAGATTTTTCACCAAAATGGATTTTTAACCCTAAAATGATGTTAATGTATGATTTGAATCATCATTCATCAAGAAAAATCAAGAAAAGTTGGGTAACTTGTAAAAGGGGTAACCATAAAAAACTTAGAAAATTTTCTAAGTTAAAAATAAAGTGGCTAGGGTACCAACTTTGGAGGGTCATAACTCCTAAACCACAAAGCCATTTTCTCCCATCCAAAGCTTGATTTGTAGATCACATTGCCCTCTACAAAAACTTCAACTAGACCTAATTCCAACTCCTCATGGATTTTGAGTTATGGAGTGATCAAAATCAAGAAAAGTCACTTTGTTCCAACACTTAGTGAAAATTTCACTAAGTCAGATTTTACCCTACTTGTTGCCAAATGTAGGGGGATTTTTCACTTGGATTCAAAAGAGATCAAAACCAAATATGTTCAAGTAGTTGTTGTATCATGTAAGGGCTTTCCAAAATGACCAAGAACATTACCAAATTCAATTTGAGTCATGAGATATGACATTGGAAAGTTGCCTTGCTGAAATCTGCCAAGGCAAGGAAGAATTTGCATTTTTGCTCGATTTGGCAAAATCAGCCAAATCCAAATGCTCCTATCCACTTGGACACCTCAGAGGATTGAATCTAAAGGGGACAATCACTGAGCCAAGCCTCCAAAGTCTTTGGAACAAGAAATAGCATGTTGAACCTAGAATGGCCAAAATAGGGACAAGACTCCAATTTTGGATTGGAGCATTCAATGGAAGCATCAAGGTGGCATGGACTGAGCCATTTGTAACTAAATTCAGTCAAGACTTATCCAAGACCAAGGGAACCACAACCCTGTGCCCTAACCTCTAGTCAATGGCTAGAGGAGACTTGCATTTCCATTGGCCAACATTGAATAAACACCTGCTGCAGTTGCCATTCACTGTGGATCCCAAAACAAACTTGCTCTACTATAAATAGAGCTCATTTGTGATCAATTTGAGTACACCAAAGCCATCAAACAGATGCTTTCCTCAAAATCTCTTTTTTCACTCTAATTTTGCCTTCTAAGGCAAGTCACTATCGGGTTTTGAGTTTGAGAGCTTTTCCAATCAAACCAATCACACACACACCTCACATACATCATATAGAAGTGATCCAAACACTCACATAGCATCTGGAACACAGATTTCACAAAATCACCAGCCAATTGCTCAAGTTCTTGACAGATTTGCAGTTGGGGTACCATCTCAAGTTCCAGATCATTTCAATCCATTCCAAGCATTCATACACACTCCATGGCACCTAGGGAAGCTATCCAGATCATTGGAACCTAGGTGTAACACCTCCAACACAAATCACGATCACTAGCTGCAAGTGGTAAGCATGAGCTCTTCTAACTCTATGATCTATGCAATTTTTGCTGCACAATAATTTGGCCATATGTTCATAATCATGCATGGAATGTTTTCCCTCAATTAATTGCTTTGTTTGAACCGTGTATCAAAAATCCTAGCCTTCATGCAGAAATTAGGGTTCTTGAGGTTTCTTCGTGATTTCATGTTTTATGTTTAATTTAAATGAAATTAAGTGTTATAGACATGATCGTGAGGTTGAAACGAGTTGATTGATATGTGGATTGCATGATATGGTTAAGTATTCAGTAAGATTGGATGGAAAACGCAAATCTGGGAAACTCAGAACACGCGCGTGTTCTTGGTGTGTTCTTGGCGCCATTTTCAGAAATTTGAATATTTGAATTTTGTGATTTTTGTTTAATTGATTCAAAAATTAATTTCTCTCTGAGTTTTAATGATTTTGAGTTGATTCTTTTTTTAATAATTCACAAAAATGTTAAAATATTTTATTTTATCAAAAAATCCCAAAAATATTATTTATTTCATATAATTGATATTTTTGCAAAGAATTAATATTTTAATTGTTTTTGACATTTTAAATATTTTTTCCACATTGATTTTGCAACTTTTAATGCTTTCTAATTATTTTGTAGGTCAATACTTAATTTTTGAAGCATTAATCCAAGATCACAATTTGTTTTTCATATGTTAAACAATTTTGATCATTTTAATTGAATTTTTATTCAATTAAATACATTTTTGAAAACAAATTAGGGTTTTTGGATTAATTCAACCCTCATAAATCATTTTCAAAACACTTTGGGCCTCTAATAGAGTGTAAGACCCAATCCCTTTTTTTTACCAAATCATTTTTGGGCCTCAGTATATTGTATAAGTCCCGATACCGTCAAAAACAAACGGCGCGATCGTCGCCCTTTTAAAAAATAACCTTTTGGGGCTCTCCTTGAGCTATAAGACCCATTCAAAACTTTTTGGGCCTCTAATAGAGTGTAAGACCCAATCCCCTTTTAACCAAAATCATTTGGGCCTCACTTATTGTATAAGTCCCTCTGCGTTAAAAGAAAACCTCGGCGCGATCGCCATTTCAAACGGAAAAATCATCTGGGCCTACCCTCGTGTTATAAGCCCCACTTTTTTTCTTTAAACCTTTTTGGGCCTCTTGAGAGAGTGTAAGACCCATCCCCTTGTACAGAAAACCTTTTGGGCCTCAGTCACTTGTAAAAGTCCCTCTGTGCAAATTCAACAGTGCGCTCACTAATAAAACCCTGGGCCTCTCCTTGAGCTGTAAGCCCCAAATCTTTCTTTTTCAAAGCACTTTCTCCTTTGATTTTGAATATACTGTTGTTTTTAATCTTTCTTTGTTGAACAACTAACTAAAAAGCATGGAAGCTCTACAACCGAGTAAGTGGTTATTGCTTTCATTTACCGCTTTCATATACATATAACTGTATTGTGGGGATGTTTCACTGTAAGTCTTGTTTCATAAACTCATATCAACTGTGTAATAATAGTATAGATATTTAGAGTTTCCCCGGCAACTACGTCTAGCATTAAGCCCGTTGATCACTCTTAGAAATAGTCTAAACTAGATCCCCATAGGATTACCAGACACAGTCTTCCCTCCTCTTGGGGTTAAACAATATGGAGATATGAAAGGCAGCATTCTCTGTGAACCCTTTCATAGACTGTCACTCATAGAAGTTGTCAAGAAACTCTATTCCCCAGAGATGATCTTTTCTCCGTGAATGGCATCTCTTGAGTTTCTTCCAAATTCCCGGACTTTCCTGGCTTGATCTATTCTCGGTGAATGGCATGTCTTGAACTTCTCGGGGTTTGGGGACCCACAGGCTTCTTAAAAGCACTTGTCAAGAAACTCTGCTCCCCAGAGATGATCTTTTCTCCGTGAATGGCATCTCTTGAGTTTCTTCCAAATTCTTGAACTTTCCTGACTTGATCTATTCCTTGTGAATAGCTTGCCTTGAATTTCTCGGGGTTTGGGGACCCATCGGCTTCTTAAAAGCATCGGCCTCCTCTTGGGCATCATACAAGGACCCACAGGCTTCCTAAAAGCAACGCCGCCTCCTCTTGGGCTTAGTACAAGGACCCTACGGCTTCTTAGAAGTATTCACAACCTCCTCTTAGGCTTCGTATAATGATATCTTCCTCCGGGAATGATAGCCTCCTCTTGGGCTTAGTACAAGGACCGATCGGCTTCTTAAAAGCTTCCAGCCTCCTCTTGGGCTTCGTACAAATTGTCCCGACGACCTCTTAGAGGTATAGGAACAGAACTTAGTCATCTTCATAGAACAGTCCTTTCATAGAGTCTACTACTGTTTCTAAAAGCATAGTACAAAAGATGAAACTCTAGACTTGGACAGTCTAATATCCTTGAGTCTCAAAGACATTCTCAAGTGACCCCTTCGTAAAATAGGAAGGAAACCTGTAGACTCGGACAGTCTCAATACCCTTTGGATTTCCCGTTTCCTCAAAGACAAGGAAATATCCTGGATCCTCGAACCAAATCCTTGAGTACAGTGTTGCTCATATATGAACTGATTTTCTCTTTAAAATCAGTATACTGGACCTGTCACTTAACTGAAACAACATTTAGCCTCTCTCTCGGGCTTTGTACGAGACACATAAGAGACTCCCTCGTTGAGTCAATTACCCCTTTTGCCTCCATCTCGGGCTTTATACGAGATACAAAAAGGTTCTTATTTGAGCCAAACAAACTTTAGCCTCCATCTCGGGCTTCATACGAGATACAAAAAAAAACTCTCTTGTTGAGTCAATTAGCCTCCATCTCGGGCTTTATACGAGATACCAAAAGACTCCCTCGTTGAGTCAAAAAAACCTTTTAGCCTCTCTCTCGGGCTTTGTACGAGACACATAATCGCCTCCTCTTAGGCTTTATATAAGAAAACTACTGGTTGATCCAATCAACCTTTTAGCATCAAAGCTGTGCCTCGTTCACAGTACACAAACATCGACAACTTCTTCCCTTTCATCTAATCGCTGTAAGCGGCAAACCTCTGGATCATCTACATCCATGCCACTGTCCCTCTTTTAGCATGAGAAATTCCTAAGGAAAGATAACATTGCTCTACACTGAGTTAAAGTCTTCTCCTTCAGGTTAAAATCCCCTATAAAGGAAATTATGGCATTGCCGGATCCGCGTATCCTGGTTAAAGTGATCCTCCTTTACAGTCAGTCACCCAACAGTTGTGCTAGACAAACCTCTTTAGAGATGACAAATTCTCTCTAAAGTCAATAAACCTTTCAGCTTCACATCTTGGGCTTTGAACAAGATACAAACACCTTCAGCTTCATGTCTTGGGCTTTGAACAAGACACCAAAACACCCATTTCCTCCCATAGAATAGGAGGAACTACGAACGCTCTGATTTCCCTGTTTCGGTAAACGGGAATATGTAGGCATTAGATTGAAAGAAAAAATCTTAGCGAGCACACTAAACAAAAAACCCAAAATCCCATACTCTCATGTATCTATCAAAAGCATCAGTCCTAACATCCTAAATCCTTGTTCCCCGCTATAAAATCCTAGAAAGAGAAAAGAAAACTGTATTGGCGAAAATACAAATAACCAGTACAAAGGCCCCCCCACATTGATAGCATTCGTAACCTAACAGACCGCTGTTTAAACTCAGTATGCAAAGCAGTGTTAATTGGAGACATCTATTTCCCTTCCTTCATCAGCTTTAATAGGATAAAAAATGAACCGACTTGTAGTAAACTCAACCGCAGAGAGCGACCAGCGCTTAAGAACCGCGTCCAAAATCGCTCGCTACAGAAAAATGGCGCCCACCGTGGGGCGGATCTCTATTTTTCTTCTTCCTTTTCACCTCTTGTGTGAAAACCACAGATTGGGGCTTCCGTCGGGGAACCCATCTCTGTCAGGAACTTAGGGTTCATAGCTTTAAAAGTCTAGGATGTTTAGGACAAATATATATACTGCTTTTCCTAATTGCTATACGTGTTTATTTTTCTGCTAATGGGAATGCGTGTGATGCCGCATGTGGAAAGATTGAGTATAGTGATGGCGACGGGGTCGACCATCAACCTCAGTGGAGGCTGACCAATGCAACCTATTCTCTCACCTAGACAATGGGTCGATTGTTAAGTCTGAGAAGCTGAGGAGCCAAACCCTTTTGTAGTGCAGAAACTATCAGGAATAGTTGTTACGCGATACTACCCTCATTTGAGGCTGGTGATCTATTCTCGGTGAATGGAACTTACTCTAAGATTGCTCTACAAGTCGCTGGCGATCCGTTTGTTGTTTTGCTTTCCTGGGAGGAGCTGATGATAATGAGTACAGGTACAAAAAACACCCTAGTATAAACCTTTAGGGATGGGTAGAGCCTTGACTTCATGACAACGACCCTTTGACCCCATGTTTTTTCTATGTTTTTGTGTGCTGCATTCATGCATTCATTTAAAAACAAACTTTAAAAACATTCAAAAAATTTCTCTTCTAGTATCTCTGTTTTTCAAATTAAACTAAGACTGTGATTGCAAATATCAGAGAAAAGGATTGCGCTAATGGATTTCGGTAGAAGAAGAACTCATAGTTATACCTTCAAGGTTCCAAAGCTAGAGGATTTGAGAAGGTTAGCGAGAATGATCACTAACCCTGAGGCTTTCAGAGCCAAGCACGGAGGTCTGCTACCACTATTAAGAGTCCATGTGATTGAGGGAATCATGGATGCGCTCATTCAGTTTTATGATCCAGTTTATCACTATTTCACATTCCCGGATTACCAGATAGCACCAACGCTGGAGGAGTATTCTCATCTGATTGATCTACACATTACTGATCAAGCTCCATTTTCTGGACTGGAAGAAATTCCAAAGAATCAGACCATTGCGAGAGCAATTCATTTGGACGAGTCTGAGGTCAGGACTCACCTAACTACCAGGGGTGGCATCCAAGGTTTGCCAGCCCAGTTCTTGACAAAGAAAACCCTGTATTTTGCCAGTATAAAAAACGTGACTGCTTTTGAAAGTGTCTTTGTCTTGCTCACCTACGGGTTATTTTTGTTTCCCAACATCAATAACTTCGTCGACATCAACTCCATTAAGGTTTTTCTCATTGGAAACCCTGTGCCGACTTTGCTCGCAGATCCGTATCATTCTGTACACTTGGGAAATTTGTACAGCGGAGGGGAGATCACATGCTGTGTACCTCTGCTTTACAAATGGTTTATCTCTCACTTGCCCAAGTCTGCTACTTTTTGGGATTGCAAGAGTGCCTTACGTTGGTCGCAGAAGATCATGCCTCTTAGCAACTCTGACATAGATTGGTGTAATAGGATCTATGATGGGATCAGGATCATTGACCGTTGTGGAAACTTCCCCAACGTACACCTTATAAACATCTTAGCATCAACATGATTGTAGTGTGGACAGAACTTCACCAAAGCCTCGAACTTCGCGGCATACTCTGCCACAGTCATATCTCCTTGCTTCAGCTCAAGAAATTCCACTTCTCCCTTGCCACGGACATCCTCTGGAAAATACTTCCCCAGAAACTCCTGCTTAAACACAGCCCAAGTTATCACAGTGCCAACATCTGCAAGTCTCAGACGGGTGTTATCCCACCAGTCCTCAGCCTCTTCTTCCAGCATATGCGTTCCAAACTGAACCTGTTGCTCATCAGAACACCCCATCACTCGGAAGATCTTCTCGATCACCTTCAGCCACTTGTGTGCACTTGCCAGATCATGCGTAACCACAAAAGTTGGTGGATTATTCCTTTGAAACTTCCCCAAAGCACGAAACTCATCAGGAGCTCCACCATTTGGATTCAGCTGCGCCACCACGTTAGCAACCGATTCCAATGCATCAGCAATCGCACGATCGTTTCTTCCAGCCATCCTGCACACCACTAACAAGGTTAGAAGAACTAAAACATAGACAGTGTACACACACTCGTCGACTGACAGGGGACTGGCAACACGTAAAAACCTGGCCGGACGGACCGACCTGCTCTGATACCACTAATGTAACACCCTTTTCTACCCTCACAAATATTGCAGCATAAACAACTCAAATATCAGAGTAAAACATAAAAGTTGCCTCAAAGAGTGCACATTTCTCATTTAAATCAAATTAATACACTTTCCCTGTAAACAAAAAGGGTTCTCCTCAAAATAACTCAAAAGCCTTCACATGGCAGCGGAACTCAAAATTCTCAATTAAAAGGTTTTCAACAAACATCGTAATAATCCAAAAAGGTTTTAAACATATAAAACCATATCTTCAAATGACAACAAAATAAGAAGAAAACATAGTTCGACTCAAAGGACCTCAACCCGATGTTACACTATCAGAGCAAGACCCTCTAAATCGACCAAAAGCAAATAAACTTCAAGGTCCTCGAAAGCATCCACAGCTAAACCTGATCACCTGCACGTTACCCACATGGAGGCAACATTCAAACAGGCAGGGCGAGTAATCACAATTCATAATAATCATTATAAAACAAGATATACATAAAATGGCATTATCTTCATATACAACATCTTCAGGGTCATCACAAGGAAACATCAAAATCACGAACAACATCATAAAATACAACAATGCCAATTGAATGCAAATGCACAACAAGACTCATGCATGTGGTACCGATCGTCATAATAGATGGACACTAGGCCATCAACCCTCCAAAGATCCCAGTCAATAGGATCGATCCCGCATTTAGAACCAGAGCACGTCATAATTACCTCATATCCACACAATGGGAATGAAGCGTCGTCACAGAGTATGCATATGAATGTATGATACACAAACGTCAATAATTCATCATCATCAAGTAAACATCATTATGTGCATCATCATTCATCAATTTTCATATACGTCATGTCATCATATAATCGTCAAATAATCACCAAAACATCATCATATAATCATTAGTAACATCATGAAAAATCATCATAAAAATCACAGCATTGAAACATCACAACAGCACAGTAGCACAAATAAAATTTCGCAAACAGCAGCAGTTCGCTCCAGGATTCGCCTAGGCCTTCACTTAGCGAAGCGGCCAGCGAACCTCACAGACCCCACACTCAACACCAGAACATAATCATCTATCACACTCGCTGGCTGACTCGCTTAGCGAACCCACTCGATGATTCCTTCGCTTAGAGAAACTCCTAGCGAAGCCCACCTTTCCTCTCCAGAATCATCACAGTACTCCATCCCACGTTATCGCGCATTCGCTGCGCTGGTCGCTTAGCGAGCCGTGGCGAACATTCGCCTAGCGAAGCAACAGTTCGCCTAGCGACCCTGCGATCACAGCAAATCGCTGCTACACATCAGTAGCTCCACAACCACCAAAGCACCTGCGATCACAACCTCAAATGACCCAAAATCATCCCTACAACAGTCCTAACATATCACAGAAATTAAAGGCCTAAAACCTACGTCTGTTAGGTCGATTCAGGACACTACGGGAAACCTTAATTTCCCTAAACCTTCAAAACTCTGAAGCTTCATATAAACTCCATAAATCCCTTCACCACAAGGTTAAAACTACAACAACGACGGGGAAATCAGCCCCAAGGTCTACCTTACCGGTTCAATTAAACGTTTATTGATTGATTCACAAAAATGCCCTTAAAATCATTAGTTTACCTCAAAACCCATAACCCCTCAAACACATCACAACCACTCCAATTACATCGAATCCTATAATGAAAATAATGAAAGGTAATTACTCCCCATACCTTAGATTGTCGATCCGATGAGTTCTCTCTTGAGCCTTTGGAAACCTTCACGAAAATCCTCGCCTTTTTTCCATTTTTCTCAGAGCTCTGTATTTTCTCCTTATTTTCACGATCTCCACAAATGAATCCTAATTCTCCTCAATTCCTCCTTTTTGGTTAATTTAACTCTTGAGCCTCAAATTTAGGCTTTCTCTATAATGCCCTCACTAATTCTCTTCAAATGCCCGTCTTACTCTTAATTCCTCTAATATTATTTTAAATTAATAATAATACTAATATATTCATATTATATACTATTATTTACTTAAAATAAACAAAACTTCACAAAAACACCGACATCGACACAATCCACCAAAAATCACAGAATTTCACGAATATAATATTTAAATGAATTAAATAAATATTCTTACGAAATTTGGGGTGTTACAACAATTATGGTTAAATGCCACGTTTGAAGCATCTCTCCCTGTTCGTAATTCTATCAATGCAGAAATTATTGAAGTGAAGAATAAGAGAGTCGAAGGCATGAGGCTTGCTTTGCTGACTCCAAGTGATGAATGGTTAAACCTCCAGCAAACCTTTACTAGTTATATGATGATGTTTGCCAAACACTATAATTTCTCACCCAACATGGCTCCCTTTGCAGATAGAAAGGTAGGCCCTGAGTGGTTCACCAGAAGATTCCCTGCTCAATCGAAAGACCAAGAAGTAGAGTCTCTTGATATATGGGAATCTTTCCATACCCCAAGATTTCTAGCCACAAGACTCAATCCCTCAAGGCTTCGATTTACCCTCGTTAGCTACCAACCAAACCTTGTCGCTCGATAGTTTGGTCTTATCCAAATCAAACCAAAACTACTATTCCCCAAGAAAGGCTCCTTGATTCATTATAACATGATCCACAATGAAGCGGAGTGTAACGAAGAAATGGCTAAATACATTGGCCTTACACAATTCACCCTTGTAGCTTTCAAACCATCTTTCCTTTGCACCATAGAGTTCGACACTTGGTGGAAAGATTACTACAATACATAAGTTTTTAATGTAGCTGCTTTCAACTAGCATCTAACTCGTGTCTTTTCCCTTGTGCAGGAAAAAATGAAGAAAGGTACTTCGACACATATCAAAGAGATCTAAGCATTCCAGAAGTACTTTGAAACTGCTTATAGAATTGATGATCTTAGTCGAACCATTCGCGAAGTAGCAATCACATTGAAAGAAAAATTTACAAAGAAATTTGAGGATTTAAAACTACCTTTGTACGTTAGACTTGGCCAATGGTACAAGCTAGCTTTTAATTTATATCCTCCAAAATTCCCTTGACTGCCAAGTGCTGATTTTGGTGTGGCTTTTAGCCCTCCATTTCCAGACTGGTTTTTCTGTGGGGATTTTGTGAAAATCCTTTGACAAGAATCACAAAAACGTGTTAAGCGAGTGGTTCCGACTAAGTATACTCTGGAAAATTTCAAAGGCCACCTTCATATTGGCATAGAACATGTTCGCGTGGAGTCCCCAATATATGAATGTGTGGAATGAGAGGTTTTTCGACACCACTTCTCTTATCCATTTTTGTTTATTTATTTTTTACTTGTACTAATTGCATTGATTTTCTTGCAGCTGTAAGGATCCCCGCTAAGAAACCTTCCACTATTGAGAAGGATGTCGTCGAAGAAGAAGGCGAAGACAACACCATTAAAACAACAACAAAGGTAAACTTCGTGATTATTGTTCTCTTCCATATATTGTCTTCTCATTCTAATATTTAAAGTATATTTCCTTTCAGGGTAGTCGAAGACCACCTCCAACACCAAAAAAGAGGAAACAAAAAGAACCTGAGGTCCAAATAATTGAATCAGATGATGGGGATCTTTCTCTGGACACTTCCAAGCAACCAAAGAAAAGGAAGAAACAAGCAAAATTTTCTAATGCAAGTTCTCAACCCAAACCAAAAGCAATTAAACCTCATGTGAAGAAACCTGCCATTCCAAAAGTAGATGAAGCTAATGTCAACCCAACCACCAAAAAACAAGCTGCCAAGACAAACCCTGACCAAGTTGAGAGTGACAACTCTAGCCCTGGGGCTGAGGGTCTTAAGGTAAATAAATCCTCCTTTAAACTCTATAGTTTATAATTCTTTTTTTACTTATCTTCGACTTACTCATTTTTTTATCATTTTCTCTTGATTTTTTTCTAGGGTGTTACAAATGATAAAGGACAACCCCTCGTTCAAATAATTCTTCCTACAACCAGCAGTGATCCTTCTTACCATCCTGCGAGTGCTCCCTCCCATCAACAAACTTCTCCTAAGGATTCCACCAAAGAATCCACAAATGAAGTGAGTCAATTGGCTGGCAAACATCAAAAGAAATCAGCACAAAAAGTCACAACTGAGCTTTCCCAAACTAGTGACTCTGATCATGACAAGAGCCCACCAAAGGAAGACGCCTTAGTTGATGTAGAAGGTGACACATAGATGCCATCTGTAGAAAAAATTGTCGAAGACAAATCTGAAGATGGTTCCCCAATTAACGCACAATAAGGCATTGGTGGTGAAAAAGGCGAAGAGGAAGAGAAGGAGGAAGAAGATCACGCCATGTTTGACTATGAAACGAAACGTGTTGTGGAAGAAGAAGAAGAAGAAAGAGATGATAAGGATGACAATGAGGAAGAGAAAGAGCAACAAAATGACCAACCTAAGGCTGATCCAAAACCTGGAGTTTCGACTGGAACAACCACTACTAGCCTTTCTCATGAAGAGCTAGAGTCACTAAAGCAACAAAGACCCTTTGAGTACTTGAAGGTTATGATTAGCGGCAGGTGCAGTTCGACTAAGAAAAGTGCCAACACCTCGACTGCATCAGGTGATCAATCTGCCAACAAACTTGGGGATGACTTGCTCCTCAAAATTAAAGAGAAGGTCTTCGACGCTGACTTATTTCAGCTTTTGGAAAAAGACACTTTAGTTTGTTTTGGGATAAAAAATCTTCTAAAACAAGTCAGTGTTTTGGAGGTTTCTCTAGAAGTCGCAGATGTCATAATGGAGTTAGGCTTGCTGGTTGACCATGTCGTTGTAGATCTTAACTGTATCAAAGAGGCTTCGAATAAAATTCAAAAGAAGACATAAACCCAAATGGCTGAATGGGATGCAACCACTGAATCCACTGCAAAAGTTGCAGAGTTGGAAAAAGGGTTCTGAACATATTAAAAAGGAGATCGAAGCCTGCGACAAAAATGTCAAAGCTTGGGAGCAGCAGATTAAAAAGTTGCAAGCCAAAATTTCAAAGGGCAAGGAGCGCAAGGACGAACTCCTGAAATTTGATAGTGATAAAGAATTTGAAGTTGGCATGCACCACGTCGAACGGGCTCAAAAGCTTGGAAAAGAAATTGAAGAAATTTCGACCAACAAATCTATCTGCGAGCGACGCTTGATATTCCAAAGGTCAAAATATCAAAAGATGAAAAATTCTTCCCCCTTTTAATTTTGTTGTAATTTGATGAACTTGTTTCTCAGTTGTAATGATGTTAAGCCCTTCGTGGCATTTGATGTAATGACTTAGCCATTTTGGCAACCTTTATATCTTGATCCCCATTTTGGCTTCAACTATTTATGCATGAATTATTCCTTAATTATTTTTATTTCTTGAAGTGCAGGCTTATATTTCTTCAAATATTTACCATTTACTTTCAAGATTCTTTGATCCTTATTTAACTCTTCAACTTTATATGCGCCATTGGAAAAAACTTGAATAATTTGAAAAGGGCCTTCTCACTCAGGGGACCATTTACCCAAAGTTCTATCTTTTTTATCCATAGGCAAAATTACTTTCCAAACTAAATCTCCATTTGAAAATAACTTAACTTTGACCTCTTTATTATATGACTTCTCTACTCTTATCTTCTTCCTCTTTAATAACTCTAAGGCATTCAGTCTTTCTTCGTCTAAGTCAAATAATTCGTCTAACATCATGTTCCAATAGGACTCAGATGGGATCTCATGCTATCTCTAAATTCTGGTTGACTGTAGGTAGATTTCGACTGATAACACTGCATCATGACCATATGTTAGTCGAAAACGTGTAGTGTTTGTAGTGTAACACCCCAAATTTTGTAAGAATATTTATTTAATTTATTTAAATATTATATTCGTGGATTTCTATGAATTTTGGTGTTTCGTGTCGATGTCGGTGTTTTTGTGAAGTTTTGGTTATTTAATTAAATAATAGTATATATTATGGAATATAATGTATTATTATTTATTTTAAATAATGTTAGAGGAATTAAGGGTAAGACGGACATTTGAGGAGAATTAGTGAGGGCATTATGGAGAAAGGCCAATTTGGAGGCCCAAGGGTTAGGTTGAGTATTAAAGGAGGATTTTGAGAATAGGGTTCACTTTTGGTTAACCGTGAAAAGAAGGAAAGAAGGGAGAGCTCTGAGGAAGAAGGGAAAAGGCGAGGAATTTGTGAAGGTTTCCAAAGGCTCAAGAGAGAACACATCGGATCGACCATCTAAGGTATGGGGAGTAATTACCTTTCATTGTTTTCATTATAGGATTCGATGTAATTGAAGTGGATTTTGGGGATTTTGGGGTTTTTGAAGGGTTTATGAGTTGTTGATGATTTAGAGGTATTTTGAGGATCGATGATGGATTATTAAGCGTTGAATTGATTCGGGTAAAAATGAGCCTTCGTGGCAAAACCCTTTTTGATGATATGTGGCATTTTGTGTGAGAAAGGGATTTATGGGGTTTATAGGAAGCTTGCGAGTTTTGAAGGTTTAGGGGATTTAAGGTTTCCCCGAGGTGTCCTAATCGACCTAATAGATGTAGGTTTTATGCCTTTTGATCTCCGTGATGCATTAGAACTGTTATATGGATATTTTTGGGTCATTTGGAGCTGTAATTGCAAGTACCTTTGAGGCTGTGGAACCACCGGTGCGTAGCAGCGATTTGCTGTAATCGCAGGTTCGCTAAGCGAACCATCGCTTTGCTAGGCGAATGTTCGCCAAGGTTCGCAAAGCGAACAGCGCAACGAATGCGCGATATCATGAGTGTAGGTACTGAGATGATTTTAGAGTGGAAGTGGGGATTCACTAGACGTCTTGCTAAGCGAGTGAATTAGCGAGTAGCTTCGCCCAACGAATAAACCAGCGAGTATGATATAGGGTATTTTTCTGGTGTTTTGGTGTGGTGTCTGTGGGATTCGCTGGCCGCTTCGCCAAGCGAAGGTTTTAGCGAACAGGTTCGCCTAGCGAATCCTAGAGCGAACGTCTGTTGTTCGCGAAATTTCGTTTCTACTGCTGTGTTGTTCTGGTGTTTGATGATGTGATATTTAGGATGATTTACCATGATGTTCTTGATGGTATTGAGGTGCTGATTTGTGATGTTTTGATGAATATATGATGACATGATTCATATGAGAATTGATGAATGATGATGTACATTATGATGTTTATTTGATGATGACAATTAGTGATGTTGTGTATCATACATTCATATGCATACTCTGTGACGATGCTTCATTCCCATTGTGCGGATATGAGGTAATTATGACGTGCTCCGGTTCCAAATGCGGGATCGATCCTATTGACGGGGATCTTTTGAGGGCTGATGGCCTAGTGTCCATCAATTATGACGATTGGTACCACATGCATGAGTCTTGTTGTGTATTTGCATTTAATTGGCATTGTTGTATTTTATGATGTTGTTCGTGATTTTGATGTTTCCTTGTGATGACCCTGAAGATGTTGTATATGAAGATAATGCCATTTTATGTATATCTTATTTTATAATGATTATTATGAATTGTGATTACTCACCCTGCCTGTTTGAATGTTGCCTCCACGTGGGTAACGTGCAGGTGATCAGGTTTAGCTGTGGATGCTTTCGAGGACCTTGAAGTTTATTTGCTTTTGGTCGATTTAGAGGGTCTTGCTCTGATAGTGTAACATCGGGTTGAGGTCCTTTGAGTCGAACTATGTTTTCTTCTTATTTTGTTGTCATTTAATGATATGGTTTTATATTTTGAAAACCTTTTTGGATTATTACGATGTTTGTTGAAAACCTTTTAATTGAGAATTTTGAGTTCCGCTGCCATGTGAAGGCTTTTGAGTTATTTTGAGGAAAACCCTTTTGTTTACAGGGCAAGTGTATTATTTGATTTAAATGAGAAATGTGTACCCTTGAGGTGATTTTGATACTTTACTCTGATATTTGAGTTGTTTCTGCTGCAACATTTGTGGGGGTAGAAAAGGGTGTTACATTGTTATTGGTTCTTGGATTGGCTAGAATTTTGGTAAAACAAAGTTGTTCAACGTTGATGTCACATGGGTGATGTCTTAACATTGAGTCTTAACATTGGATAATAATAAGTGTTTAAGTTTGAAATCTGATGTCACATGCGATGTCATGACATCAGATATGCAGATCAGTAAAACATCAGGTCTGAGATGTTTTTAGGGTTATGCATTTTAGCTGGATTTTGGAAGAGCTAGCAGAGTAATTGGATGCGAATATCTTGGAGGAGATATTTTCTGTTACAAACAGATTTGATGCAGATTTGTAGGAGAGTTTAAAGGCTGAAGATTTAAGAAGATTTTGAGAGAGAAAATCTGTCGAAGATTCAGTTTTAAATAACAAATCAGGTCAGATATTGTAGCAGGTCCAAGACCAGATCAAATAGCTATATAAAGCGTATCAATCCTTTGAAGAAGGTAACGAAGAAGATAGAGAGCATAGACTGAGTGTCAATTTTGTGTCTTCGTGTATGTGTTTGTAAGCCATTCTAGGTTGAATTGATGTTACTTGATTGAGTTGTAAAGTGTCCTCTCTTAGAGCTGTTAAGAAAGAGAGTGTGGTTACATGATCAAAGCTTGTAAGTAGGATCAAGGTGTATTTCAAAGTGTGATCTTTGAGTTGTATCATTGAGGTTATTTAGGGAGTGAGTGGTTTCTCATATCTAAGTGGTTTCTTAGGTACAAGGTTCATTGGGTAGTGATTAAGTTTAGTAGATGTCAACTGGGATTGTTGAGTCTGTAAATTAATACTACTAATAGTGAAATTCCTCCCTGGCTTGGTAGCCCCCAGACGTAGGTAGTTAGGCCGAACTGGGTGAAGAATTCATTGTGTTGATTTACTTTTGTTATTGCCTTGTTCATATAGCAGATTGTGTTGTTGTGACATCACATATCTTGTACCAGAATTTCAATTGGTATCAGAGCAGGCATCCTGCTCTGCATCTGGGTGAGATCTAGGGTTGATACTTTCTGGTAAAATGGACAAGGAAGTTGGTGGAATTGTGAATAGACCCCCTATTCTGGATGGCTCTAATTATGACTATTGGTAACCACGTATGGTTACCTTCTTAAAGTCATTAGACAGCAGGGCTTGGAAGGTTGTCTTAAAAGAATGGAAAGCACCTGTTATTGTTGATAAAGATGGTTCAACAAAGCCTAAACCAGAGGAAGATTGGACCAAGGAAGAAGATGAGCTTGCACTTGGAAATTCAAAAGCCTTGAATGCCATCTTTAATGGTATTGACAAAAATATCTTCAGGCTGGTTAATACTTATGAAGTAGCTAAGGAAGCATGGGATATCCTAAAGACTACTCATGAAGGAACTTCCAAAGTCAAGATGTCTAGACTTCAACTGCTGACAACAAAATTTGAAAATCTGAAGATGAAGTATGATGAGACTATTCATGATTTTCACATGAATATTCTTGAATTGTCAAATGCTTCAAGTGCTCTTGGAGAGAAGATGACTGAAGAGAAGCTGGTGAGGAAGATTCTTAGATCCCTTCCCAAGAGATATAAGATGAAGGTGACAGCTATTGAAGAAGCTCAAGACATCAGCAAGATGAGGGTTGATGAGTTGATAGGTTCTCTTCAAACATTTGAGTTAGGAATGGAAGAAGAACCTGAAAAGAAGACCAAAAGCATAACTTTGGTATCTAGTTCTGAAGATACTAAGAAAGAGATTGTTGTTGAGTCTCAGGAGGAGCTTTCCCATGCCATTGCACTACTGGGAAGACAGTTTAATAAGGTTTTAAAAAGGATGAATAGAAACTATAAACCTAATGTTAAAGACATCTCTTCTGACATCAACAAGAAGGATGTTCAAGACAAAGGAGTTCAATGTTTTGAGTGTGAAGGATATGGACATGTCAAGAAAGAATGTCCTACATATCTCAAAAGGAAGAATAAGGGGTTATCTGTTTCCTGGTCTGATACTGACAGAGAAAGTGAAGAAGAGTCTGCCAAGCATGTTAGGGCATTAACTGGAACATGTGCCTCTGATGGAGAGTCTAGTGATGAGGAATTAACTTTTGAGGAGTTAGCAGTATCCTATCAAGAGTTATGTCTAAGGAGTGAAGAGGTGTGTCAAGAAGGGGAGAAGCAGAAGGAAGTCATAAAATAACTAGAGACTGATAAATCTGAGCTTGAGAATGAAGTTGTATTGTTAAAATCCCAACTTGATCAGATGTCAAAATCCATTAGAATGCTGAACAATGGAACTAACACCTTGGATAAAATTCTTGAAGCTGGAAAAGGGACAAATGACAAGACTAGTCTAGGTTTTGTAGTTGAGGAGAAGATCTCTGCTGAAGCTAGTACTTCTGGAACCAAAAAGGACATGTCTCAACAATTGCCTCAACATAACAGAAAAAGACATATTCCTAAACCTAAGCAGGTTGTTCATCATTATCTGCCTCAAAATTCTGGGAAAGGACATGCTCATGTTCCTCATGGGAAGGCACAGGTTTTTGGAGCTAAGCAGTATATACCTCCACATTACCATAGCAGTATGCAGGCTTCTAGGTTTAAACATAACATGTCTCAACATCAAGGGAATATGTATGGCTATGGGACTAATAATATTGCTCCTCATCATTATGGCAGAAGAAAGCCCCATCATCATGGGAAAAGACATCATTATGGCAGAAGACAAACTCAACCTTAATGGAGTAGACAACCTCATTATCAGACAAGACAGTCTCAATTCTATAGACAACCTTAATATGTTGACAGAAGGAATACTCAGCAGTATCATCAAGAGAGAAGGCATATTGATTACTTTAGAGAGGAGATTCAAAGAGTAAGATGCTACTATTGTGGAAGAATTGGTCATATACAATCTTCTTGTTTCAAACTGCATGGTTATCCCAAATCTGTCCCTCAACCTAAACATAATCAGAACAGGCCTAAAATTAGTAAACAATGGGTTCCAAAGACTGTCACTACTTGTTTGGTAGTTCATATGTCTCTAGGGGGTTCTACCAAGAAGGATTGATATTTTGATAGTGGTTGCTCTCAACACATGACATATGAGAAGAATTTGTTGGTTGAAGTTGAACCTTATCCAGGCTGTGTAACCTTTGGTGATGGTGTTCAAGGAAAAGTCAAAGGTATGGGAAATCTGAATTGTGCAAGTGCTTCTAGATTAAAGGATGTATTACTGGTCAAAGGTCTGAAAGCCAACTTGATCAGTATCAGTCAACTGTGTGAGCAAAGACTTAAAGTTCACTTCACTCAAGCTGAATGTATTGTCACTAATGAGGAATGTGAAGTTGTCATGAAGGGTGCTAAGTCCAAAGACAACTGCTATTTATGGGTTTCTCTTGAATCAGGCTCTTACACATGTGATGAGATCAAAATATGGGATCAAAAGGTGGAACATCAGGAGGGTAATCATAGTATGATTGATCACAATGTCAAGAGTGATGTCGTGACATCTTGCTGTGACATCAGAAGGATCATCAAACAACCTAGTGTTATGAATTCATTCAGAGGAAATCTTGAGGAAAATAAGGTCATAGAGGTTGATCATACAGAAATGAAGTGTAATGACAATTTGTCTAAAGATGTGTGTGCTGAAATTTGTGAAGTCTTAAGTGGAAAACTGGGCATATGTGAAGAAGTCTACAATGTTGATGGAAGGATCAAAAGTTGTGACCTTAAGAAGTTTTGGAAGCTGAAAGATGATAAGCAAACTGATGACTCACAAGACAACCATAACAGGTTGGCAATCTCTGTTTTGGAAGATGCGGATGTTGGAGCTAATGTTGAAACATCTCTTATCCTTAAAATAAAGAAGAATGTTGAAGTGGTTGATGTGTATGATCTGGAGTTGATTGCAAAAGTGGTTCCTGGGGTTGCTAAAAGACTGAAATCAAGGAAAGGGAAAGCTATTGAATCACCTTCAAAGGTGAGAACTGATAAGCAGAAGACCTCAGTGGTTGGTCCTACAAAAATCCTGGAGTAAAGTGCCATTCTCTTCCAGAAAGAGGAAGACCAGAGATGAGTCTGTATCTGATGATAATGTCCAAGACATCACTCATGAGAAGAAAGCTGATGTGATTAGAACTTCTGAGAAAATTCCTGAGGCTCCACTAGATAACATTTATTTTCATTCTGTGGAAAGTGTAAAAAAGTGGATGTATGTTTTTCAAAGGAGGCTTGGTTTGGAAAGAGATCTTAGTAAAGATGCTCTGGAAATTAGAGAAGTTATGGAAATGATTCAGTTTGTTGGGCTAATAAAAACTGTTTTTAGTTTTTCCAAATGTTATGAGATACTTGTCAAAGAATTCATTCCTGCTGACATTGCTGATAGAAGAGGTGGGGATTTTGGAAAAGTGTATATGAGAAGGAAATGTACTGAGTTTTCTCTAGCAGTTATAAATAATTACTTAGGAAGAGGGTGTGCGAACTTATGGTATTCAGGTGTGTATGTTAACCTGAATAAGCTGCTCTGACTGTGGTTTATTGGGAGCTTCTTGAAGGACTTCTATGCGAAATGAGTCCTTTGAATGGTAATGAGAAGCAGATTTCCCAAAAGATGTTGTTGAATGGTGATGAGAATAGATGTTGTAACATCATGATTGCTGATATTTGGAAGATGTTCGAGATTGTACGTGTCAGAAGAGGTGTTTCTGACTATGTGTTTTAGATTCTGGCCTTGTTTTTAGTAGAGCATGACTACTAATTTTGAAGACTTCACTAGTATCAACAACTACTGGTGGATGTAATGGTAGAAGGATTGTGAGGTGATCTGATCAGAACATTTTTTTAGGGCTGTTCCTTCTTCTGCTACAAATATCTCTTAAAGAGATTAGATCTCAGTAAAGCTGAGAATTTGTGGAGTCTGTGAGCAGTGTCAAACTAGTCAGGATACTTGGTTGTGTTCTCCAAAAGTGAAAGTACAGTATGTGAATGTGCTCAGCAAGTGTGCTCATATGTTCATCTCCATCTAGAGCTTTAGTTAACCATGATAGGGGGAGTACTTGTCTATGGATTTTGCTGCAAAGGTATGAAGCTTACATGCTGATCAAGCTTGTGGAGATTGGTTGCCTTTTATGAGGATATAATGTCAGATAACATGTTATGACATTAGGCTGTTGGTTGGTGTTTTGGTGTGGACTTGAGTGGTTCTAGCCATGTGAAGCTATTTGTTTGAATCTTGTGCGCACATGCTTCTGAGGAGATGTCTGAAGACAATATGCAGTTTTTTTTGAAAAAAAAAACTTTGTGAGGGTCTTTGTTGATGGTGATGTCACACTTATCTTGGTGTGTGGAGTTTACTTAGAGTTCAGTGGAAGGCATTGTGTGTGTGCTCCAGATCTTGAGGATGAGTGTGTGAAGCCTTCCTGACTGGTTGGATGAAGACTGTGTCTGGATTATGATGTGCTGGTCAAGGAGTTATTTGTGATCAATTCTGTGGATTTTGCTGACAGAAGAAGTGTGGTTTTGTACTGGATAAGAGGGATCACTGGTGTCTGGGGATATCATTGGTGGTTGTCAAATTATGGCTAAAAAGGGGGAGAGTTAGCCTAGGTGTGTCCTATCTCAGATCTGGTGTGGTGCAGATATTGAGGGGGAGAGTTGTTGAACAGTTGCTGGTATGCTGATTCTTGCTTTGAGGGGGAGCTTGCCCTATGCTGCTAATTAGTGTTTGAAGTCGGTGCAGCTGTTTGAAGAAATGCTGCTACTAATTAGTGCTGAAGTATGTAGCAGAGTATTGGAGTGTGTGCAGCATGCTGAAAGCATTGTGAAGCTGCTATGAAGAAATGCTGCTACGAAGGTTGGTAAAATATTCATGTTTATCCGCTGCTGAAGTGTCTGATGGTGCAGAGATTGTTTTAGCCAAAATTAGCCAAAGAGGGAGATTGTTGGTTCTTGGATTGACTAGAATTTTGGTAAAACAAAGTTGTTCAACGTTGATGTCACATGGGTGATGTCTTAACATTGAGTCTTAACATTGGATAATAATAAGTGTTTAAGTTTGAAATCAGATGTCACATGCGATGTCATGACATCAGATATGCAGATCAGTAAAACATCAGGTCTGAGATGTTTTTAGGGTTATGCGTTTTAGCTGGATTTTGGAAGAGCTGGCAGAGTAATTGGATGCGAATATCTTGGAGGAGATATTTTCTGTTACAAACAGATTTGATGCAGATTTGTAGGAGAGTTTAAAGGTTGAAGATTTTGAGAGAGAAAATCTGTCGAAGATTCAGTTTTAAATAACAAATCAGGTCAGATATTGTAGCAGGTCCAAGACCAGATCAAATAGCTATATAAAGCGTATCAATCCTTTGAAGAAGGTAACGAAGAAGATAGAGAGCATAGACTGAGTGTCAATTTTGTGTCTTCGTGTATGTGTTTGTAAGCCATTCTAGGTTGAATTGGTGTTACTCGATTGAGTTGTAAAGTGTCCTCTTTTAGAGCTGTTAAGCAAGAGAGTGTGGTTACATGATCAAAGCTTGTAAGCAGGATCAAGGTGTATTTCAAAGTGTGATCTTTGAGTTGTATCACTGAGGTGATTTAGGGAGTGAGTGGTTTCTCATATCTAAGTGGTTTCTTAGGTAGAAGGTTCATTGGGTAGTGATTAAGTTTAGTAGATGTCAATTGGGATTATTGAGTCTGTAAATTAATACTACTAATAGTGAAATTCCTCCCTGGTTTGGTAGCCCCCAAATGTAGGTAGTTAGACCGAACTGGGTGAACAATTCATTGTGTTGATTTACTTTTGTTATTGCCTTGTTCATATAGCAGATTGTGTTGTTGTGACATCACACGTAACATCACATATCTGGTACCAGAATTTTAATTGTTTACAGTCCAGCCAGGTTTTTACGTGTTGTCAGTCCCCTATCAGTCGACGAGTGTGTGTACACAGTCGATATTTTAGTACTTCTAACCTTGTTGGTGGTGTGCAGGATGGATGGAAGAAATAATCGCGCTATTGCTGATGCTTTGGAATCAGTTGCTAATGTGGTGGCGCAAGTCAATCCAAATGGTGGAGCGTCTGATGAGTTTCGTGCTTTGCGAAAGTTTCAAAGGAACAATCCCCTGACTTTTATGGGTACGCATGATCCAACAAGTGCACACAAGTGGCTGAAGGCGATCGAGAAGATCTTCCGAGTGATGGGGTGTTCTGATGAGCAACACGTTCAGTTCGGAATGCATATACTGGAAGAGGAAGCTGAGGACTGGTGGGATAACACCCGTCAGAGACTCACGGATGTTGGCACTGTGATAACTTGGGCTGTGTTTGAGCAGGAGTTTCTGGGGAAGTATTTTCCAGAGGATGCTCGTGGCAATAGGGAAGTGGAATTCCTTGAGCTGAAGCAATGCGATATGACTGTGGCAGAATCTACGATGAGGATAGCCGAGCTCAATCTGCTCACTATAAGCAGTTGAGTGAGAAGAAATGGCAGTATAGGGGGAAGCCTTATACAACTTCAGCTGACAAAGGGTAGCAGAAGGCTTCAGATGGGAAAAAGGCAAGTGGGGGAGTAACTCCCGCTTTTGGATAGTGTCATAAGTGTGGCGAGCAAGGTTATCGTGTTGATGTGTGCACCAATAATGTACTGAGGTGCTATAGATGCGGTAAGAAGGGTCATCAAGCTACTGATTGCAAAGATGAGGGTCCGACCTGTTTCAATTGTGGTGAGAAAGGTCATATCAGTACTCAATGTCAGAAGCCGAAGAAGACTGCGACTGCTGCTCAGACCAGTGGCAGAGTGTTTGTTTTGAGTGGTGCAGAGGCGCCAGAGAAGGACAACCTGATTCGAGGTACTTGTTTTATTAATAATATCGAGTTGGTTGCTATTATTGATACTGGTGCTACTCATTCTTTTATCTCGCTTGAATGTGCTAATAGATTGAGTTTGAAGTTGTCTGATATGAATAGTAAAACGGTAATAGAAACTCCAGCTAATGGTTCTGTTACTACTACCCTTGTGTGTTTGAGATGTCCTGTGATGATTTTTGAGAAGAATTTTGTGATGGATTTGGTGTGTCTACCCTTGCACCAAATTGACGTGATCTTTGGAATGAACTGGTTGGAGTTCAACCGGGTTCATATCAATTGTTATAACAAGACTGTGGAGTTTCCTGAGATTGATGATAGTGGGGAGTTGATGTTCTTGTCTGCAAAGCAAGTAGACAAACTAATGGAAGACGAAGCCTTGGTGTTTGCAATGTTTGCATCGTTGCAAATTGATCGTGAAGCTGCGGGTGTGGAGTTGCCTGTTGTCTGTGAATTTCTAGATGTGTTTCCAGATGACGTCAGTGATTTGCCTCTAGAGCGTGAAGTAGAGTTTGCAGTGGACTTAATACCAGGAACGAGTCCAGTGTCGATGGCTCGTTATCGGATGTCAGCTTCTGAGTTAAATGAATTGAAGAAACAGCTGGAAGAATTGCTTAAGAAGAGGTTTGTTCGACCAAGTGTTTCTCCGTGGGGTGCTCTAATGCTGTTAGTGAAGAAGAAAGATGGTAGTATGAGGTTGTGCGTTGATTATCGACAGTTGAATAAGGTGACTATCAAGAATAAGTATCCACTTCCGAGAATCGAAGATTTGATGGATCAATTAGTAGGTGCTTGTGCTTTTAACAAGATAGATTTGAGGTCTGGTTATCATCAGATTCGATTTAAGCCTGATGATATTCTGAAGACGAATTTCAGGACGAGGTATGGTCACTATGAATACATTGTGATGCCGTTTGGTGTATCCAATGCACCTGGTGTGTTCATGGAGTATATGAATCGGATTTTCCATGAATATTTGGATAAGTTTGTGGTGGTGTTTATCGATGATATCTTGATATATTCTAGATCTGAAGAAGAGCATGCTGAGCATTTGAGAACTGTGTTGCAAGTCTTGAAGGAGAAGAAGTTGTATGCAAAGTTGTCAAAGTGTGAGTTCTGGTTGAAGGAAGTGAGTTTCCTTGGCCATGTAATTTCAAGTGGAGGGATTGCTGTTGATCCTTCTGAGATTGATGTTGTGTTACAGTGGGAGACTCTGAAGTCTGCTACCGAGGTACGAAGTTTTCTGGGATTAGCGGGTTATTACCGCAAGTTTATAGAAGGATTTTCTAAGTTGACTCAGTTGGCTCGAAAGGGTCAAGCCTTTGTGTGGGACGTAACTTGTGAAGAGAGTTTCGTGGAATTGAAGAAGAGATTGACTACTGCTCTAGTGTTGATTTTGCCTAATCCGAGCGAATCTTTTGTGGTGTATTGAGATGCGTCGAAGATGGGTCTTGGTGGAGTATTGATGCAAAATGGGCAAGTTGTTGCCTATGCTTCGAGACAATTGCGAGTCACGAGAGGAATTATCCTACACATGACTTGGAGTTGGCCGCGGTAGTGTTTGTGTTGAAGATTTGGAGACATTATCTGTAAATTTGAAGTGTTCAGTGATCATAAAAGTCTGAAGTACTTATTTGATCAGAAGGAATTGAATATGAGGCAGAGGAGGTGGTTAGAGCTGTTGAAAGATTTCGATTTTGATTTGAGTTATCATCCGGGCAAAGCAAATGTAGTGGCCGATGCATTGAGCAGAAATTCATTGCATATGTCTATGCTTATGGTGAAAGAATTGGAGTTGCTTGAGCAATTCCGAGATTTGAGTTTAGTATGTGAAAAGACCTCTGACAGTGTGAAGTTGGGAATGTTGAAGTTGACTAGTGATATTCTGGAAGAGATCAGAGTGGGACAAAAATCTGACTTGAAGTTAGTTGACCAGTTGGCTTTGATCAACCAAGGTAACGAAGGAGATTTCTGAATTGACGAGAATGGTGTGATGATGTTCAGAGATAGGGTGTGTGTCCCAGATGTTCCAGATATTAAGAAGAGCATTCTTGAAGAAGGAATATCCAATCTTTAGAGGATTTGCTGAGGGCTTGTGTGTTGGATCACGGAGGATTGTGGGATAGCCATTTGCCATTGATTGAGTTCACGTACAATAATAGCTTTCATGCTAGTATTGGAATGGCGCTCTATGAAGCTTTGTATGGGAGAAGGTGTAGGACTCCATTGTGTTGGTATGAATCGGGCGAGAGTGCTGTACTCGGACCTGAAATTGTGCAAGAGATGATTGAGAAGATTAAGATGATCCCAGAAATGATGAAAGCTTCGCAGAGTCGTCAGAAGAGCTACCATGATAAGAGGAGGAAAGCACTTGAATTCCAAGAGGGAGATCATGTGTTTTTGAGAGTGACATCAGTGACTGGTGTGGGTCGAGCCTTGAAGTCTAGAAAGCTCACTCCATGTTTTGTTGGTCCATATCAGATATCACAGAGGATATGAGAGGTAGCCTATCGAATTGCTTTACCGTCGTCGCTTGCGAATTTGCATGATGTGTTCCATGTGTCTCAGTTGAGGAAGTACATTCCGGATCCGTCGCATGTGATTCAGATGGATGATGTACAAGTGAGGGATAATCTGACTGTGGAAGCATTGCCTGTGCGTGTCGATGGTCGAGAGATGAAGCAACTGCGGGGTAAAGACATAACTTTGGTGAAGGTGTTGTGGGGTGGACCAGCTGGCCAGAGTTGGACTTGGGAACGCGAAGATCAGATGAGGGAGTCGTATCCGACTTTGTTTCCTTGAGGTAATTTTCGAGGGTGAAAATTCTTTAAGTGGGGGAGAGTTGTAACACCCCAAATTTTGTAAGAATATTTATTTAATTTATTTAAATATTATATTCGTGGATTTTTGTGAATTTTGGTGTTTCGTGTCGATGTCGGTGTTTTTGTGAAGTTTTGGTTATTTAATTAAATAATAGTATATATTATGGAATATAATGTATTATTATTTATTTTAAATAATGTTAGAGGAATTAAGGGTAAGACGGACATTTGAGGAGAATTAGTGAGGGCATTATGGAGAAAGCCCAATTTGGAGGCCCAAGGGTTAGGTTGAGTATTTAAGGAGGATTTTGAGAATAGGGTTCACTTTTGGTTAACCGTGAAAAGAAGGAAAGAAGAAAGAGCTCTGAGGAAAAAGGGAAAAGGCAAGGAATTCGTGAAGGTTTCCAAAGGCTCAAGAGAGAACACATCGGATCGACCATCTAAGGTATGGGGAGTAATTACCTTTCATTGTTTTCATTATAGGATTCAATGTAATTGAAGTGGATTTGGGGGATTTTGGGGTTTTTGAAGGGTTTATGAGTTGTTGATGATTTAGAGGTATTTTGAGGACCGATGATGGATTATTAAGGGTTGAATTGATTCGGGTAAAAATGAGCCTTCGTGGCAAAACCCTTTTTAATGATATGTGGGATTTTGTGTGAGAAAGGGATTTATGGGGTTTATAGGAAGCTTGAGAGTTTTGAAGGTTTAGGGGATTTAAGGTTTCCCTGAGTTGTCCTAATCGACCTAATAGACGTAGGTTTTATGCCGTTGATCTCTGTGATGCATTAGAACTGTTATAGGGATGTTTTTGGGTCATTTGGAGCTGTAATCGCAGGTACCTTTGAGGCTGTGGAACCACTGGTGCGTAGCAGCGATTTGCTGTAATTGCAGGTTCGCTAAGCGAACTATTGCTTCGCTAGGCGAATGTTCGCCAAGGTTCGCAAAGTGAACAGCGCAGCGAATGCGCGATATCATGAGTGTAGGTACTGAGATGATTTTGGAGTGGAAGTGGGGATTCGCTGGAAGTCTCGCTAAGCGAGTGAATCAGCGAGTAGCTTCGCCCAGCGAATAAACCAGCGAGTATGACAGAGGGTGTTTTTCTAGTGTTTTGGTGTTGTGTTTGTGGGATTCGCTGGCCGCTTCGCCAAGCGAAGGTTTTAGCGAATAGGTTCGCCTAGCGAATCCTGGAGCGAACGTCTGTTGTTCGCGAAATTTCGTTTCTATTGCTGTGTCATTCTGGTGTTTGATGCTGTGATATTTAGGATGATTTACCATGATGTTCTTGATGGTATTGAGGTGCTGATTTGTGATGTTTTGATGAATATATGATGACATGATTCATATGAGAAATGATGAATGATGATGCACATTATGATGTTTATTTGATGATGACGATTAGTGATGTTGTGTATCATACATTCATATGCATACTCTGTGACGACGCTTCATTCCCATTGTGCGGATATGAGGTAATTATGACGTGCTCCGGTTCCAAATGCGGGATCGATCCTATTGACGGGGATCTTTGGAGGGCTGATGGCCTAGTGTCCATCGATTATGACGATTGGTACCACATGCATAAGTCTTATTGTGCATTTGCATTTAATTGGCATTGTTGTATTTTATGATGTTGTTCGTGATTTTGATGTTTCCTTGTGATGAATTGAAGATGTTCTATATGAAGATAATGCCATTTTATGTATATCTTGTTTTATAATGATTATTATGAATTGTGATTACTCACCCTGCCTGTTTGAATGTTGCCTCCACGTGGGTAACGTGCAAGTGATTAGCTTTAGCTGTGGATGCTTTCGAGGTCCTTGAAGTTTACTTGCTTTTGGTCGATTTAGAGGGTCTTGCTCTGATAGTGTAACATCGGGTTGGGGTCCTTTGAGTCGAACTATGTTGTTTCCTTATTTTTGTTGTCATTTGATTATGTGGTTTTATATTTTGAAAACCTTTTTGGATTATTACGATGTTTCTTGAAAACCGTTTAATTGAGAATTTTGAGTTCCGCTGCCATGTGAAGGCTTTTGAGTTATTTTGAGGAAAACCCTTTTGTTTATAGGGCAAGTGTATTATTTGATTTAAATGAGAAATGTGCACCCTTGAGGTGATTTTGATACTTTACTCTGATATTTGAGTTGTTTCTGCTGCAACATTTGTGGGGTAGAAAAGGGTGTTACATGTAGCATCTTTAGGGGAGGTTCGACATGCCCATAAAACCTTGTCCAATGTCTTATTCCAATTCCTTGGCTTCTTCCCCACATGCTTTTTAATTAAACCAATCACTACCTTATTTGCTGCTTCGACTTTCCCATTAGCCTGAGCATAGTAAGGTGTGGACATCAAAAGTTTGAACCCCATTTCTATAGAAAATTCTTGAATCTTTCGACCAATAAAAATTGATACTTGATCTGTTGTAATAGTTTCTGGGATTCCAAACCTATAAATAATATGTTTTTGGATGAATACGATCACTGCATCCTGGTCAACATTTACCAATGGTATAACCTTAATCCATTTAGTGAAATAGTCTATTCCCACCTGAATGTATTTTTGACTCTTGGATGATGCTGGTCGAATTTCTCCAACTAAATCCAAAGACCACCCTCTGAAGGGCCAAGGCTTTACCATAGAATGTAATTCGCTTGCAGGAACATGTTGAATGCCTACATGTATTTGACATTCTTGACAATCTTTGGCGAATTCAATATAGTCTTAAAGCATGGTAGGCCAATACATCCCTTGTCGAAATAGCAATTATTTCATTTTATGACCCACCTGATTCGCTCCACATGCCTCACTGAGGACATTAGAGAGAGCCAAGTATGCCTCAGATTCACTAAGGCATTTAAGTAAGACACATTCAGGCGTCTTTTTTAATAGTTCGTTCCCCATCAAAACATAACTTAAAGAACGATATTTGACCTTTCGTTTGACATATATTGTTGGGTTCTGCAAGTAGTCTACTATTGGCTTTCTCTAATCTTTGTCTGTCAAACCATCTATGGCCAATATCTCAAAACTCTCTTCGTCAGCATATCATAACTTCATTATTTCCAAGTCTGTTGGGGATAGTCTAGTTGATGCAACTTTTCCTCTGACTTCGATTGCATCTTTTAATTTTTCTTTTGAAATCTTATATCCAGAAGTAATCTGGGCCAAGTCATTGGCCTCTTGTTTTTCCAGTCGAGGTATGTGTCGAATGCTTACCATTTCGAATCTTCGTAACTACCTATTGGCTATCACAAAGTACATGATAAGATTTTCCTTAACACATTTATACTCCTTTGTAATTTGCTTTATGACCAACTCTGAGTCACCCATTATTTCGACTCGAGTTGCCCCTAATTCCAACAAGATTTCAAGTCCAACAATTAAAGCTTCATACTCAGCTTCGTTGTTTGAACAAAGGCCTTCGTCCTTGTAGTTAAATTTTGTTGGAATTTTGTTAGGAGAAATAATCAACACTCTCACACCCGTTTCATCCTTATGACTATAACCGTCTAAGTATAACTTCCAAGATTCAAGCTCCACATAGTTTAGGGAGTTTTTGACTGTAGAGTGGTCGACTATAAAGTCTGCTACCACTTATACTTTTACAGCTTTTAAAGGCATATAAGTTAAAGAATATTCAGTTAAGGCCAGTGCCCATTTGCCAATTCGACTATGTAAAATTGGTTTAGAAAGCATATGTTTAATAACTTCGAAATGAGATGAAACATAAACTTCAATTGGCTTTATATAATGCTTTAATTTTGTATATGAGAAGTATAAACATAGACATAATTTTTTGGCTACACTATATCTAGTTTCTGCATCATTTAAGACTCTACTAAGGTAATAAATGGCTCTTTCAACGCCATTTTCATCCTCTTGAGCTAACGTGCTCCCTAAAGTCTTGCCAGACGTAGATATGTACAATCTCATACTCCTATCCCTACAAGGAGACGTTGATATTTCCTAGCAATGACTGCAACTCCTTCTTCGTCGAAGGTGCTTTCGCCTCCATGATGGCCTTGGTCTTGTTCTAGTTAATTTCGATTCCTTTCTTATGGACCACAAAGCCTAGAAAATCCCCCACCTGCACACAAAAAGCACACTTAAGAGGATTCATCTTTAGACTATGCTTCCTCATTTTCTCAAATGATTGTCAAAGATGGTCTATATGACTTTTTCTTGAAACTGACTTAACCATAATGTCATTAATATAAATCTGCTTAAATGTTTCAATAAAGTCATGAAATATAGAATTCGTTGCTCTTTGATAAGTTTCCCCAACATTATTTAGGCCAAAGGGCATTACTACCCATTCAAAGGTACCTAAAGCTCCAGGGCATCGAAATGTTGTCTTCGACACATCTTCCTCAGCAATGAAAATTTGGTTGTATCCAGAATACCCATCTAGCATACTTAGATACTTATGTCCTACAACAGAATCGACTAACATTTTTGCCACAGGCATTGGGTACTCATCTTTTGGGGTTGCAATATTTAAATCTCTGAAATCTATGCAAACCCTCAAAGTTCCATTTTTCTTAATAATTGGAACAATATTGGCAATCCATTCAACGTACCTGGTCGTGCGGATGAATTTGCATCTTAGAAGCTTTTCGAACTCCTCTTTGATCTTTGAGAGAACTTCAGGTGCAAAGTGCCTTGAAGTCTGCTTGATGGGCTTCTTCACAGGCTTTATTGGTAGCTTCAGTTTGACCAGATCTCTGCTTAAACCAGGTATGTCATTGTAATCCCACGCGAAGCAGTCCTTGAACTCCTTCAGTAGTTGGATTACTTCGACTCTGAGTTGTGGGCTAATGTTGGCACTGATGTATGTTGGCCTTTTAGTTACCCTTTCTCCCAGGTCGATTTCTTCCAAAGGGTCTTGCACTAGCATCTTGATATTGTTCTCCAGCGGATCCTTTTCAAAACCCAAAGGCTCATCATCATAGATGGCGTCCAGCCTTTGGCCTTGCATTTTGACTTGATTCTTGTTTAGTGGCTCTGGACCGAAGTCCTTCCCAGGACCTTCAAAGTGCCCTTCATCATTTTTGGCTTTGACAACCATGTATTTTACTTCAGCCTCTAGGGCCACTTTTAATTTATTTTCAGCTATGTAAGCTGAAATATTTCTATGTTCCAATGATTCAGTCATCGTCCCCAAACTCGCTACCTTAACCAGTTGGTTAGATTCCTGATGTTCCAAACACGTAGTCTTTTTCAGCTACAACTTCCATATCCCACTGGAAACCATAGGTTGGATGTAGGTATAAGGAGCACAATGCATTATCTGCAGGTGTGAAGTCGAACCCTTCAGAGATGCAAGGCGCTATATGGGCTAAGTTTTTGTTGAAATGTCACTCATTCACTTGATTGACCTTAACAATATAGTAGCTTTGGTCAGCCTCTATGTTTTCAACCATCCCATCGCTTCGCCAGATGGAGATTCGTTGGTAAAGTGAAGATGGAACTGCGCCTACCCCATGAATCCACTCTCGACCAATGAGCAGATTATAGTTTGCCTTCGACGCAATTACCATGAACATTGTTGGCCTTGTGAACGTACGTACCGTCAGATCCATTTGTATAACTCCCATAGTGGTGCCCACTTTCCCTTTATAGTTCGATAGAACCATGTGTGGGGCTTTGTATCAGAGTCATTCTTCCCAATTTTCTTTAGCATGTAGTGCAACATCAAGTTTACAGCCGCTTCGCTGTCAACTAGTATCTTGTTTATTCCAACATTTTCTATTTTGCCTCTAATAAATAGAGGCTTTAGATGGTTCTTCATGGTTTCTTCAGGCCTTTCAAAGAATGCGTTTTGTTCTTTGACACAACCATTATTTAGAATGTAATAACAGACTGGCCTATGAGTGGCCACTTCTAATTCGACTTCGTCCTCTGGTTCATCCATCTCCGTAACCCTATCATATTCTCTGGGTAATATAGATACTACGTTGTAGATGATATCTAACGACGATTCTGATCCTGAATTAAAGTCATCCATTATCATGTCATCATCTGCAGCAACTTGATCAGATTTCTCTCTTACTTCCTCCTTCTGGTCAGCAAACAACTTTCTCTCGACTGGCTTCTTTTCGACATGCTTCCTGTCTTTGTTGCTATCATTCTTAATTGACATGTTCCTGCTTGACTCAACTTTTTCATGCTCTATAGCCTTTCTTTCAGCTTTACGCCTTCTCTGTTGTCGTCTCCATTGAGACCTTGACATTGGGCTTTTCCCCTTATAATTCTTAGAGCACCACGCTGACTGTTTAGAGGCTTGAAAGTCTCTATGCTATGCTATTTATGAACCTCTTTCCACTTCAAAAAATTTCCATTTGTTTAGGCCTTGTTCCCTCTTTTCGACTGGTTTCACCCACTTGCCCCTAGTGGCGTCGGCAATGGGTTTGAATGTGGTTGGCTTATTTCCACGCAGGCCTTGTCCACCTTGGTCATGTCTCCCTGACGCTCCTTTCTTGTCGAAAGTAGAACGCTTCTAAGAATCCCTTCAGTTGTTTTTGTTCCTTGCTTGTCGAACTCCCCGTATATTCTCTGCATCTTTCCTATCAAAGATTGCGCTGCACCTTGGGTACAACATTACTTCAGAGTTCTTTCTTTGGCATTTATGGAGGAATTCGACCAGATACTCATCCTGCTTAGGATAAACCACCTTGACTAGTTCTTCTTGCTTGAGGCTGTGTTCGTCCACCTCCATTGCAGATTCCTGGGTCATTTCGACCATATTGACTCCTAGGTTGGCACCTTCAGTGATGTCCAACTCTTGCAACTTGATTCTAAGGCCTTCTGTAGCCTTAGTTTCGTTGTTAACTTGTATAAAACCTTTAGCAGTCTCATGTGTTATAATTATTTGGGTGGAACCTTCAGTGATCCCTTTTTCGAAGCCTTCAGTAGCTTCCTTGACGAAACCCTCAGTGGTTTCCATTTTGAAGTCCTCAATGACTTCCTTCGCGAAGCCTTTAGTAGCTTCCTTAACGAAGTCATCAGTGACTTCTTGGTTAAAGTTCTCAGTAACCTGGATGAAACCCTCAGTGGTTTCTTTGTTAGAGTCCTCAGTGACTCCTACGGCAAAGGCTTCAGCAACTTCAAATATCACAGTGTCATTGGCGAAGTCCTCAGCAACTTCCACCATGTTGGCCATGGATGGTTCAGTGTAATGTACATCCGCCACTGGGAGAGGATCAAAGTCTATCTTTATTTGATTCTTTGATTTGTCAGCGAACCTGAGTCTTCCCTCCTTGATAGCGTTTTGAACAAGATCCCTGAAAAGAAATCATTGAGAAGTTTTATGGCCCAAAAAAATTATGATACTTACAAAAACCTCACTTTTTCTTTAATCTAAAGGAGGCATTTTAGCGTCAGGAGGCACTATTATCTGACCATATTTATCTAATAAATCAAGATTTTGTCACACTTAGTCACGTCGAAGGTATAAGTTCTCTTAGGGAACCTATCACTCTTCTCTAATTCGGCTGGATTTTTTCCATTCAACAGTGTTAAGACTTTACAGGAATAAGGTGGGCCTTGCTTTAGTTCAGCAAGGTCAATTTCACTCTCGTCGAAAAAAATATCACTACTAGTTTCTTGTTCGTCTTCGTCAAATTCGACGTAGGCTACCCTTTCTTTTCTGTTATTCTTATTTGCCCTAGCTTTCTCAGCCTTCAGGCGTTCTACCTGTCAAACTCTGTCAGTCAACTGGGTCATGTCTCTTAAATATTGGGTATCCAATTTCTTCCTAATTGATTAATCCATGCCACCAGCGGCCATTTCGACCGACTCATGCTCAGGTACTTGTGTAAAACACCTAGTTTTAAGTTGTCGAAACCTATTCAAGTAATTGTCTATTGGCTCAGAGAATTTCCTCTTAATGCTAGCCAATTTTTTCAAGCTTATCTTCGAATGTCCCATATAAAACTGTTCATGGAATAATCTTTCCAACTGAGTCCAATTGTGGATTGAATTTGCTAGTAATGTGGTGAACCAAGTAAAGGCATTTTTTATAACTGAACTTGGGAAATATTTCATCCTTAGGTTCTCATTATTAGCAATTTCGTCTGCCTCTGTTAGGTATCTAGCCACGTGTTCGACTATGAACCCATTATTATGCACAGAAAACTTAGTGAACTTAGGGACTTTCCATCTAGGGGGTAATTCTGTTTGCAGAACATACTCCGACAATGGTGATGTATAATTTGGTCTACGAAGGCCAATATTTACCCCATTCCTTGCAATGATTCTTTCGACCATGGCTGCTAGGTTATTGTCTGTTGCCACATCATCGCGTCGAACCTGATTTATGACTTTATCAGCATTCTGGTTCCTATTCACCATTACTACCCTTGGTTCCCTTGGGATTGGTTGTTCAATTCTAGGAGGTTCGAACCTAGGTGGTTCGACTCCTGCTCCCTGGTTTACCATGTTTGCCTGGGGTATATTTCTTTGGACTTGGTTAATTGTGGGGTCTTCTTCCAAGACTACCCCTGGGTTTTGTACCATCCATTCCCTTTGGGGATGTCGAGAAGGTTATGGAATACCAAAGAAATCAACAATACACGTCATTTGTGCTGCCATTTATTGGTTCGTTTGGGTAGTGTTTTGGATTAAGGGGTTGAATATGACACCCATTTGTTGGGCAAGCATTTGAACCATCTTGTGATTACTTTCGTCCATCTGCTGCCTTATTACTGCTGTAAAATTATTGGTGATATTAGGCATTTGGGTAGGAAATCCTGTCCCTAAGGGCTGACTAATTCGACCCATGTTATTGATGCCTGAACCAGATCCTTGCAATGACGAAGTTACTTCACCATTGGGTCTGTAAATTCTGAGGTTGTATTGTGCAAACTTGCCATCATTGATGTCGGCGTGCCATAGGTTGTTCGCGACCTATTGGAGGGATTGAGAATCTAGGCATATAAGGCCTGAATAAATTGTTCCCTACTGGAGGGGGGGGGGGGGGGGGTCACTGGTGGACCATGTGTTCCCATATAATATAAAATGGGTCCACTTTGGGCAATCGAGTGCATAGACGTCGAACTTGCCGTAGATGGTACAATTTCAGACACAAATGCCGGAAATGTATTTCCCCCTGTCGAAGAAGAAGGGGTAGTTCTCCATCATTTGGTGGATTTTAATTCACCATCCTCCTTATGTATCTTCTCATTGGTCTCTCTTCGTTGTTTGTGACTATTCTACCACTCCTAAGTCTCATGCAACGAAGTTTAGAGAGATAGTAAAAATGAAGAACTTATGCAAACATATTTAGAAAGAAAAAATATTTTGAAACAATAGCACTATCCCACTGGGCATGCCAATTTGTTTACCGTAAAAATTGGTAAACAACCGCTGGTTTTCCAAAAAATGGTTTACTTGCAGGATCAACCAGTGAATCCTAAGGACATAGCTATTATTTAATTTCTTTCTGGAAATTCTAAGAACACTTCGACAACATTCATGTTTGTAAAAGGTTGTTTTCTTTTTAAAGTTTCAGAGAAGATAACTTTGCAGAAATTGACAAAGAAAATGCAACGAAGAAAACTTCAAAGTAAAAGTGCAGTAAAAGAAAAAATTGATAACTGGAAATAAATTTCTATTGAAATGAAATAATGTGGTGTTTCATACAAACATTCTCAATGATAATTATTTTCTCAATTGACTTAGATACATTGAGTGATTTTATGAGTATTGTACAATAATTGAACACACAGAAATCCTAAACACTAAGACTCCTATTTATAACATGCCGAAAATAACTGTCTTCAACAGATATTCCTCCAAAAATTGACACGTTTTTCTCTACATGCCTTCATTTCTCCATAGCTCTCCACGCGTCTTTTCAGAGAAACGGATAAGGACTAAAAACAATTATTATCCGTATTTTGAAATTCAAAACTTGTGTCGAAGGAGAGCTTCATACACCCTCGGTCGAAGTTTCTATCTAAACTTAGAAAATATTTCTAAGTATTTTCCTAGCATGTCCTTCTCATGAAGACCTCTTCGACTAGGATTCTTGCACAAGCTCCTGTCGAATTCAACAAGAATTCAAGATACGCTTGCTTTTTGCTCAGTATCTTTAAACAAAAGTCTGACGTCGAAATTCCCAGCCAGGTTTGCCCTACAGTACTCCTAGTATTATGTAACCATAATATTTTTAATTGTGTCACTTTATATAGTAATAACCAACTTAGGATTTTCCATCCCGAAGGATGTCATTCACAAATCTTAGTCATTGTTAAACTCTTGCCTACATCACAATTAGGACTTATTTTCATTCATTACTTGGATGTCTTAATCCAAGATTAACCAAAGCATTCTTTTAAAATTTACATTACATGTTTGACCTTCATTAACCATTTCTTAGCATCATTACTAGGTTCATGGCTCGTGCTTAATTTCTCACCACTTAGTCATATTCCTAAGCACATGAGGCTTATTTGATTAATATCAAATTTTACTTGATCCCAACTATGTTTTGCACACTTGATTTCACCAGTTCCTAAGAATACGTTATATTAGTTCTAAGTTGATATATAATGATTATCATGCCGAATATTAGTCCATTAACTTCAAGAATTTGTTTGGATTAATGGAATCAAATTAAGCGAAGCAGAATAGGATGAAATGAAATGATACTTTATTATTTGGAACATTTAAAATTAGATGGAGTGTAGCAAAATGGAGTGATATTGATTCCATTCCATTAGACCACTTACCACTATACTCATTCCCCTCTGATTTGGCCAAAATAAACAAATTACCTTGTCTCGTCCTAAAATTTCGAAACAATCGAATGGAATCGTCTTCCGCTCCGTTCATTTCATGATATCCAAACATATCCCAAAGGTCATTAACCATCTTAAATTAGTGTTTAGAACATGAAAAAGAATGATTTTTTGGGAATTCTAAACCCATAACTCGAGTCACAAAACCTATGTGTAATGTCCTGTTGCTTGAATCAATTCAAGCATTCTTCTAACTCGATTCAAAAGTCCAAAAAGGGCCATGAATCGATTCACATGCATCCTTGAACGAGATCACAAAACCTAGAACCCATAAAAACATCATTCTTTCACTAGAAACTCAATCTCATACCTATTTTGATACCTCTTATCCTACTAGACCATCTAAACACTTCCATGGAATTATTCAACACAAAGATTCACAACAATTTATCATCATAGTCCAATATACGCAAATCAAGAAAATTAGACATGATAACCGAAAATCCAAACTACTGCGAATCGACTCGAACCGTCCCCCAACCAAACCACCAACGTCGACTTGACTATCAACTACCACCACTAACAATCGATTTTTAGCAGCCATCACCCACCGTCGTAGACCACCTTATCTAGATCGTCTCCATGTGGTTCATACACATTCTCTCGTCTTTTTTACTGCTTTTACTATTTTCTAATTTCTACAATTTTAAAATATATTTCTTTTTCTTCATCACTTAAGGTTTTAAAGTATATTTCAACCTATAAAAATAAGAGGTTAGATGCATACATGATAATCACATGTATTTATTAAAGTCAATAATAACATCTTCAATGGTGGTAGAAACTTAGTGATTCATTAATCCTTAAGTTTTGTTATTTTTTTTATCATTAGAGTGTGATGATGTGACAACATTAGTTCTTAAAATTTAAGTGATGGAGTTTGCTGAAGCAATCAGAAAAATTGAAAATTTAACATTAAATACTATTATTTTTTAGTCAATTCAATTGAAATAATAATGTAAGTGGTTGGTATTAGTATAGTGCAAATATAATAATATAATTGGTGGAATCAAATGTAATTATCATTGGAACGAAAATAATTGAGATTGTTTATAAGGAACTCTATCTGTTTGAAAATGACTATTTTTTTAGGAAAAAAAATATTTTAGAATAAATGTCATTCTTACATTTTAATATAGCAATTATTACTATTATTTTTTCAATTGTATGCTTTAACTATTATTCTCTAGTTCCAATACATTAATAAAACTAATTTATTAAAAATACAATATTTTATAATAATATTATTGCATTATTTAATCCATATACAAAAATTTAAAACAACAAACATCTTAAATTAGAAGGAGAACTTAAATGCATTGTGCCCACAAAATATGAAATAGACAATCAAAAGATATTCTACCCTACCCTATAATTTAATTCACACATTTTGACATGGACCTTTGGATCGCATCACATGTCTCTCTTTTCATTACAAATTGACTAGGATGCACAACTTGCACTAACCAAACAAACAACCAATATCTTTAGTTTTTCATAAATGGAGATAATTCCCAATTGCTTTTCCCATTTATTGGACCAAGTTGGGGGTGAAAGATTAGTATTACTAGTATTAATCAAAATTGGCATGTATAATAAACTTAGTTAGGTGTAGTAATTAATAAGAAAAGCTAATTGAGGATAAAAGACAATCATTTATTCTTCAGTTTCTTTTTAAGTGTTATTTTTTAGAAAAAAATTTAATTTTTTAAGTGTCATTTTAAAGTTTAAAGTAATATTAATTGTTGATTTGTTAAAACTATCTCTAATTATTTATTATAGAAAAAGAGAGAGAAAAAGTCAAATAAATTTATCAAAAATTAAGGGTAAAAAAAAAAAAGATAATTATTATTTAAAAAGTATCAACAATTATAGATTATTTGATATGTGTAAAAAGTCAAACAATAACACTTACAGAAGAGTGTATAATTAAACTAATCTGTTTATGATGCACCACATAACTAACCAATAATGTTGAAATCTATAGGTAATATCAGTAATTGTGTCTCAAAACAAATAAAAGAAAGTAGAATTTTCAATACTTTATACTATGTCCGTTTATTTATCATAAGTTTTAGATTTTTTACATATATTAAAAAAAATTGTTGTATGAAAAACTGAAAAATTATGAATGTTTTTACAAAATTGTCTTTTAATAATAATATGGGGAAGATAAATTTATATAATTGAAAGAAGAGAGGATAATAAATTTTTAAAGATATAATAGAAAAAATAACATTAATTATTTATTGTTAATATAAAGTGACTTATATTGTAGTACAATTTTTTTTAAAACACCTTATAATTAAAAAAACGGAAGAAGTAGTGTTTTTCGACCTAATTGAAAACTTTTAGAAATGTTTTTTTAAGTAATTGAAATATTTTAATTTAATTCCTTTATTTATTGATAGTTGTTATTTGCAACAAATATTAAATTTTGTCATCGGTAAATTTCGTTCAATTATATTTGAGTGAATTTTAAGTTTTAGAAATTTAAAGACTAATTTGTAAAATTTTAAAATATCATATAAGATCAATATGTTAAATTTGAAAAAAAAAAACTAATCTTCAAAATTTGAATACATAATTGAACTAATTTATTTAATTTAAAAAGAATTATAGATAGTTAGTTAGTCCAGTGGTGATTGACGCTGGACTTAGTAGGAATGACTACGACTCGATCTCTCGCAACTGCAAGCGAAAGAGGACTGGAACCACTTGATGTCAGAATTGATCCCCGAATTAGATTAAGTGGTTCAGTGGATCAGATATTGATAGTGAAAAAAAATTATAGATCAACTTGAAAGGTCGTTTTTTTATAGAGTGAGAAAAACATTCACATTTTTTATTTTAGATTTAATTGTGACTTTGATTTTTTTTTTTTTAGTTTTGGTTTTTTATTTTAAATTTGAGATTTAGTCTTTTTTAAAGTTTTTTTTTTATAATTTTAGTCATCTTTTTAATTTGGGTTTAATTTTTAATAACATAACTTGTCATTACAACTTTTATTTCCATTTCATATTAATTAATAATAGTTATTTTATTTTATTAAATTTTATATTATTTCATTAAAATTAATAATATTAATAATTAACTTCATCCCCAAAACACTATCCCATCATCTTCATTTACCTTCATCTCCAGAAACACTATTCTAACAAGAATACGTTTAGCTCAGACAACTAGATTGTGAACACACATACAACTCAATATTGAGCAACATTTGCATAAGTGTCAATTCATGTCAATCATACCTCACCTTCAAATCAAACCCTCCATAAAACACATTCATTTCCATTTTCAACCTCCTAATCTCTTCACCTTCGCTTATCTCTCAATCCAACATTTCCACCCTCCAAACCATCCACACCAACACCATCATAACCGTCCTTGTTACCTAATTTTGTTCCGGTAACAAAAAATACTACCAACATAAATCTTCCTACACTTTTTTTTATAAGCAAGTTTATTAATAGAGATTAAGAAAATCTCAAACCAAAGAGAAGGATTACAACCAAAACGGTTACAAAAAATCGAAAGGAACCTTGGTCCAATCATAGAGACTACACTTCCTCCTATTGAGGTTGCCTAAAACCAACCAATTCCACGATGACACTACAATGGCGTTGAATATAGAATCAACGTCGCAAATCTCGTCATTAAAGAGGAAACTATTCCTTGCCTTCCAGATATTCCAACAAGTAATAAACCAAATGGAATTAACAGTTCCTGGATGGCCACGACCATGAAGGGACGTATTCCACGATTTTACATGAGAACAACCATCCGATTCGATAAAACTGTCCATGTCCACCCAAGCAAAAACTTTCTTCCAGACCAAAATCGACCTAGAACAATTGAAGAAGATGTGGGAAGAATCCTCTAGATCCATGAAACAAAATACACATACCTTTTCATGGGCGTTAACGATGATTTTTCTAGCCACAAGATTCATCCGAGTCGGCAACCTGTCAAGAGCCATTCTCCATGCAAAAACTTTAACCTTCATTGGAATCAATGCCTTCCACACTAAAACAAGAACATCTGTTATGTCAGCATGAACTGAGTCAATAATCTCCCATGAATTAATGCACTTATATACTGAGGCGACAGAAAAACCGGCCACGGGTTTTAAATTCCATTCCCACGAATCCTTAGTGTCGCGCTGAACCTGCACACTCTCCAGGATCTGGTTCAAATTATGCAGGTCAGACGTTAGCAGGTCAGGATCAGCAAGAATCGCTTCAACATTCCATCGCCACAACCCCGTATCCTAGTACTCCATATCACTAACAACACTACTTTTGGCTTTGCTTGCTTCGAATAGCTGAGGGAACGTTTCTTTCAGAGCTAAATTGCCAACCCAATTTGAATACCAGAATGCAATCCCCTCCCCAGTGCCTAATTTACACGACATGAGACTGCATAGGCTCATCTGGGATTCAGAAAGAGAAGCAGCCAGGATATCTTTAATCCAATTAGAATCCCTGTAATTATTGCCAACCTCCTTAAAACACTGGATTTTTAAACTCAGGTTACCGTATCTAAAACGATGCAAAGGCCTCCATATTTCATTGCCGTCAATGGAAAATCTCCAAGCCCACTTCGCAAGCAAGGCTCTGTTGAAAAGTCCCACGTGTTTTATCCCAAGACCGCCGCAATCTCTCGGTTTACACACGGACTTCCAGCTGACCCACGGGATGTAACCACTACTCGAAGAGCTAGCCCATAAGAAGCGCCTTTGAATAGCAATTATTTCTTTAGCTACCTGTTTAGGAACCTTGTAAAATGATAGATGATGAATCGGCAGGTTCACGAGGACGGAATTAATCAAGACCACCCGACCACCTATTGACAGATTTCGACCAACTCACTTTGAAAGCCTATCCCTCATGCAATCCAACACCGGACGCCAAAACGAGACACGTCGTTGATTACCACCAATAACTATCCCAAGGAATTTAAAAGGAAGGGAACCTGATCTACAATGAAGGAACTGTTCTGCTGCTACCAGGAATTCATTATCCATGCCTACCCCGAAGATGCAACTCTTGGCGAAATTAATCTTTAGGCCCGATGAAAGTTCGAAGCCTCTCAAGATTACCTTAAAGGCCCAAAGGTTAGAAATGTTTCCGTCACCAAATAGAATAGTGTCGTCGGCGAACTGAAGAATGCTAACCGAAGCACACTCATTAAGCTTGAAGTCAGAAAGGATATTCAAATTGGATGCTCATCTAACCATACAAGCAAGGCCTTCGACAACAATGGCGAACAAGAAAGGAGAAAGAGGATCTCCTTGTTTCAACCCCCTCGTTTCTTTGAAATCAATAGACGGACTACCGTTGATTAAGACCGAAATAAAACTATGATAAACAGAGCCTTTCACCCCTTCATCCAGTTTTCACCAAACCCCATATTAACCAACATAGAATCAAGATATGCCCATTCCACGCAATCATAAGCTTGCGCGAAATGCACCTTAAACAAGAGACACTTCTTTTTAAATCTAGAAGCATAGTCAATAGTCTCGCTTGCCACAAGCACACCATCAAGAAGCTAACGTCTCGGGACGAATGCAGTGCTAAAAAACTCAAAATACACTCGGAGAAACTTATTTCTTCGTCTCTAACTACACCTACCAGGTTCTTACCTCCCGACAAGCTCTTATGGCTCAGAATCTTTACGGTGTTGGAAACCTCGTTGTTGGTATCAACTTAAATGTTCCTCCCAGATGCGCTTGTCCCATCAAGAAATAGATTGATCAAGGGTTCAAGTATCTTCTCAACTTAACTATTCTTGTACTTCCACTATTTACAATTTCTCACCCTTTTCATTCCTTCTAAAAATCGAACCACCGAAAAAATAACAAGAGCACCTTCATCGCCAGAGTCTCCACTGCCATCGCCTTCCGTAGGTAGTGGTTCCCCCTCTTCCAAGAAATGGGTCATCATCGGTGTTATGGTTGGGGTTGTTGTATTGCTTATAGTGATTATTGCTCTGTTTTCATCTATATAAACGACAACGACTACCTCCGAAGCTACCACCGCCGATGGCTCAACAATAATGGGATTCTCTGTTTGATCTTGTGTTGGGGGTCTGCTGCAAAATATGAACCAGAAGAAGATGACGAAGACTATACGATGAAAATTGCACAAAATAATTCCAAAGCGTGAATTTACACTAAGCTTTAGGTTCGATTCGCCCCCACCAATTACACAAATTGGATACAAAAGGGTTAACCGGCGAATCCCCTTCAGGATACTTTGGAAACCTTAACATGAATCGCATTTTCACATTAAGCATATCGATCAACGATATTTTACAGAATAAAGTTCCATTATTTATTGTTGTGCACTAGAAAAATAAAAGAATGACTTAGATATAATTTTTGCTACTTGAAACAAATAATTTTCGTATCTATTTTATGGCTGACAAGTATATCTATTTATAAGAAAACTTGTACCGATTGGTGTAGAGATACAATGTTTCATTTGATTCCAACATGACCATTCACGAACCATTGTAACCATTAACAACAAACTTTTTCATGAAAAGTTATGTTGATCTGGTGGTTGCACCTTTTGACCATGCGCCTTATCACAATAAGGTCTTTGGTTCAATTCTAGAGAGTTGCAACTTTTGGCCATTTATTTTGGTAAATTAACCATTATTATTTACTGATCGTGAAGGCTGGATCAGATCCTGTAGAAGTGGGCCACCAAGTACGTCTGAGGTGTTGGTCGTGTGAGGAGGAGGAGGGGGTGTACCTACAAGGCACTCCGACACTCAAGTAAGAAAGGGTCAGAGAGAAAGGGGCAAGTACAAAGTATGAGTTCTTAGGGTGAAAATTGGATACCTGACCCTCTCAAGCGAGAGGGTTTATATAGAGCCCCCAGCGCGTGGCCAACGGTCCTATTTTTGGGGCGAAATAACCGTTTTCCCGAAGAATAGGTGACTACCCGAATTAGCCGTTATGTCGGGCAGGGTGCCCAAAATTAGCAGTTATGTCTGGCATAGGCACAGTTTCGGGCACCTGCCCATAGCTGTTCGGGGGAGTGGACGAGCCGTGCGTAACGGGTATTGTTTCCGGGGAGGAGCGATGCAGTCCCTGCCCGGTTGGAGGGGCAGAAAGGTAACTTTTTCCCCTTTGTGGATTGGACTTAGGAAATTTGGGCCGTTCTGGAGCAGAAGCGGATTGGGCCATGTCTAGCCATTGGTCCAGTCCAGAACATTTACCAATTTAATATTTTGGAAATTTCTCCAACAATCCCCCACCATTTTCAAAATATATCTAAATCTATTATTCAGGAAATTTCATGGTTTCAGATAAAGGTATCTTACGATTTGAACCAATACTTAGTAAGTTAAGTTTTCACTCATCCCCGAATAGATTGGTAGACAAGCTTTGAACCAATTATTCATTAAAACAAGCGTGCATAACTCACACATGAAATCTCGGTATCATTGATCGAATTATTAATATGACACATTTAATAAGGCCTTGTGTCTCATATCCTTTTCATGAGAATGCACCCAAGCTCTTGAACTCTATGAAGCGGCACCACTTCATTCTCATATAGGTAGACTATATCAGAAATGCACCCATAATTATGCATTCTAGCAAACTTATGCTATATGTCTATTAAGAAGAAAACTTCATCCTACCACACTTATTCTTATGGTCCAAGTACTTTTATCCCTTGGGATGTATTTATCATTAAGTACTTCAATCACTCTAATAGTGTACTTTCATCATTGAACTCTGAGTTTCCACTATTGATGATTAATTAGATACGAGCTTGTTCCACATCCCTAATGATGTCTTTATTGTATTCAATTATATCCAAAGACATCATATCTTTGTCAATCCTTTCGTCAAAGAATTGCAAGATTTTCCAAACTTTAATAATTTTTGAATATTCAATTTTTTAACTAATCATGCATATGACTACTTTATGTACTCTTGATAGTATTTGCCATCTATCATCAAATCATAACACTTTTAGCACATTAGTACACTTATCATATACAAAGTATATTTATATTCTTGATAGTTTTGACAAATTATCACCATGACACTTTAGTCATTTATTTTGTCATATACACAACTTTTATGTCATTCTTCATTTACCAACCTTTTGTTCTTCTTGCTTTTGAATTTATTATTCTTTTGAAGTGTAGGGCATTCATTTTTAACATGTCCTATTTCTCCACATTCAAAGCTCCATTCCTTTCTCAAGAATTTATGAATTTCTTGATTAGAGCATCATCTTTAAAAATACGATTTATGGTTTGAATTTCAACAATCCATTAAGAATCTTCCTCACGAGATTCTTCATTAGTGACAGACTTTCAGTTTATGTTTTAACAATTCTGGGAGAACATTCCTCACGAGATTTTTCAGTTGTCGAAATCTCAAATTTCTTATCCTCCGTGATAAGGATCTCAATTTCAATTTATCTTTCTACAACATGACATAGTTATTATCCTTTATGAAAATTAATTTTAAAGAATAAATAAAAGACAAAACTTTACAAACAAATCACTGGCACTTTGTATTTGAAAATAGATTATATTCATATTCTTATTCATACTTTATGTGTATAACGAAATAATAGGTAAGTCAACTTAACCAATACAGCATGTAACAATAGGCTCTATGATTAATAGTATACATAGTAATGAATTACCTTGTTGTTTATATAAAATGCATATTATATTGTTATTTATTTGAACATATACAATAACTCAAACTGTTCAATTATAAAATATGTATGTAATGTTTGACACTTTTACATGTAACGTTTGACAGTATTACGACACTATAACACATTAATGTAACGGTGCTATATAATAGATTAACGCGACGGTATGCACTACTGTATTTCCAATTCTATATGCAAATGAGTGCATATAATTATGAAAAAGAAAAGTTATGATAGTTTTATCAAAACTGCAATTGTACCGGAACGTGTCAATGAAATTCTGGTGCTGCATATTTAAAAATTTGATACCATACTACCTTTAATTACAAAGAATATATATATCTCACAATGTTAATGATGTGCTTTTACAGATTAAATACCATAATTAAATATTAATTTAATATAATAATTATTATATTATTCTACAGTGTAATTTATATGAAAATAATAAGAACGTACCTGGATCAATTTATTATAAATAAAGTATGGATCAAAATTGAAAATCGAACCTAAAGATTGTTAGATCTTGTGTTGGGGGTCAGCTGCAAAATATGAACCAGAAGAAGATGACAAAGACTGTACGATGAAAATTGCACAAAATAATTCCAAAGCGTGTATTTACACTAAGCTTTAGGTTTGATTCGCCCCCACCAATTACGCAAATTGGATGCAAAAGGGTTAACCAGCAAATCCCTTTCAGAATACTTTGGAAACCTTAACATGAATCGCATTTTCACATTAAGCATATCGATCAACGATATTTTACAGAATAAAGTTCCATTATTTATTCTTGTGCACTAGAAAAATAAAAGAATGACTTAGATATAATTTTTGCCACTTGAAACAAATAATTTTCGTATCTATTTTATGGCTGACACGTATATCTATTTATAAGAAAACTTGCACCGATTGGTGTAGAGAGACAATGTTTCATTTGATTCCAACATGACCATTCACGAACCATTGTAACCATTAACAACAAACTTTTTCATGAAAAGTTGCGTTGATCTGGTGGTTGCACCTTTTGACCATGCGCCTTATCACAATAAGGTCTTTGGTTCAATTCTAGAGAGTTGCAACTTTTGGCCATTTATTTTGGTAAATTAACCATTATTATTTACCAATTTAATATTTTGGAAATTTCTCCAACATTCTCACGCCAAAAAGATTACCTCAACAACTCAAACTTAATATTTTTCTTCCGAGAGGATTCATTATGTTGTTTACTCATTGACTAAGTACAAGTTTGGAGATTTTCAAAATGCAACAATTTTTTTCAGCGAAGAGAACAAGATTACGGTTCCTCTTTTTTCTGAAGATAAAGAAAGAACATCTCAAAATAGGGTTCCTCTTTTTTCTTGAGATGAAGAAGGAAGTTTACATTTCCTTTTATCTTTTTAATAAATTAATTATTAAAATTATTAATTTTAATAAAATAATAAAAACTTTAATGAAACAAATACATCGGTCTAAAAGATATAGACAATATAATTTGAGATGAGATACTTATCTTATCAAAGAACCAAATTATATAATTTGCTTAAAAAAATAATATGGTTCATGAATCTTGTGGTTTAACAAATCAAATCTCTCTATGCATGAAAGAAGGAAAATATTCTAAGTGTCGCAGCGCGAAAAAATGACCTAGAGCGCGCACATGCTCGAGATGATAACAAAGTCTCCACCGAACTATATTTATTCCAGAAGGTAAGGTAAAATATCGATAAAACCCTTAAAACGAAAATAAAATGGTCGCTGCAACCTAATTCGGGTTTGGGATTCGATTATGTGAGGAGAAGGTATTAACACCCTTCACATCCGTTATACTCAATGGAAACTATTCAGTTAGATTTACAAATAGAATGTTAGCTTATGTTATTTGTTTTCTTTTGATTATTGAAATGTTGAAAAGGAAAAAGAAAAGGTTGCAAAAACATTTTTTAGTAGGGTGCTTAACAAGATTGCGAGTCTTGCTCCTACGTATCCTCAGGTGTGATGAAGAATTCAAAGCTACATAGTTCTAGGCAAGACAAAAGGTACTTTTTTGGGTTTTTGTTATAGTGCTCGACGAGACGTTGAATATCACTCCTACGTATCCGTAGGTGCGACAGAGAACTCAAAGCTACGTAATTCTTGGTAGAAAACTACGTATTGGTTAGTTGATTTTATAGAATGAATGTTTAGGTCGCATTCTAGTGGTTAAACGTTGCTTGTATGCTCGCGGGGAGGCTTAAGCGTTTGTTTATATTGCAGTAGAACAGACTAAATGATGTTCGTTTGCAAAAAGATTTTCAATCGCGTAGGGCCAAGAAAATATATGTTTGATTGGTTGAAGTATGTTTTTGAGTGGATGGCGAATGCTCGGATGGTCGAGCTATACAACTCGTATCCAAACAATCAAGGAAAATAGTGGTATACACTAAACCGTTCCTTTTTCACCCAATTAATTATGAAAGGGTTAGATATGATTAAGGTTTTTTGAATGGAAGACGAATACTCGAATGGTTAACCTATTCGGCTCGTAACTAAGTATTCGGGGGAAAAGAATGGTATACACCAAACTGTTACTTTTTCGTCCGATTTATTATGAAAATGAGATTTCTCAAGATATTTGATTATGAAAGAGATTTAATATGAATCAAGTTGAGGGTTTTAAATGGATGACGGATGCTCGAATGATCGAGCTATATGGCTCGTATCCAAGCAATAAGGGAAAAGAGTGGTAGACACCAAATCGTTCCTTTTTCATCTTATTTGTGAAAATATGTTTGAAAATTGTTAAATGTTTTTTATTTGATGTTGAAAATTCTTGATATGGATCAAGATTTGATTTGCATTTGAAAATGATTTGATTGATGGTAAAATTGTTGAAAAATGATGTGAGGCGCGAATTGTAACGCGAGGTTGCAAGTTCAAGCGCGAGGGTGCAAACTCTAATGCGAAGCGTAACTTAACACCACAAATAGTAAGAATGCAATGTCACACGCACACACGCAACAAAATGATAGGACAATAATGTGTATATAACAATCATGAACAACACGTATTCATCACAAACGAATCAAAAAGTAAATGTGCGCGTAAAATTAAATGTAACGCGAGGACACAAATTAAGTTCAGGTAACACGAGGACGTGTAATACAAAGTTGCCAACGCAACATTTAAATCTGATTTAAATGCAATAAAATTGAAATGTCACGTGCTACCACCAATTAAAAAATAAATTGCTAATGCGAAGCGCGTCATCGCAAATAAATCTAACGCAACGAATTGTATTATAATGGAAGCAACGTACAAAACATAAAATAGCGAAAAGCAAACGCGAATTGACGCTATGTTGAACTACCAAAAGCATGTACAAATATAAGTTAAATGCGGTGACAATAGAATTGCATTGTCGCACATAAACAAAAGGAAACCATCCAACAACTTGCTAACATAAAACGCGCTCATCACAATCAAAATAAAATGCACTTAACGTAATGCTGATAAACCAAACTAAACCGAATACACGTAATATGGTCGGATCTGATTTCAGTGCAATGATAAACAACAAAAAACAATACGTATACCAAACAATTATATCATTATGTCAAAAGAAAATCCAACACCGTTACAACATCAAAATCATGTTGAATATGCAGATTTGATCCAATTTCAACGCAAAAAAGTGAAAATCAAACAACAAGACATATGAATATTTACATCGGTATATCAAAAGAAAATCCAACAGAGTTAGGACATACAAATCATGTCGAACTTGTGGTTCGCTTCGATTTCAACGCAATAAAAACAACAAAAACAGCAACACACAAGTAAAAAATATTATATCATTATAGAGCTATAATCGTAACAGTCTAGAAACAGTCCAACAACAATCCAGCAAAGATATTAAACATATACAACATCGCATAACAGATACACAATGAAAATACATCAAAATGTAAAAGAAAACTTGTCGAAGCGTTACTGAAGGTTGAACACTGCTGGTGGGTTGATGATGTCGTCAATGATAGTGATGATTTTGACGAGTTGCTGTTGTTGAATAGTGAAATCTTTGAACTGAAAAGCGAAAAGGTGGCGGTCACCGGAATGAAATGATAATGGTGAAGCTTTATGTTGGATCTGGAAAAGTGAGAAGGTAGTTGGATGCTAACGATGGAAGTGGATCGAAATGGCGACCAATGAGAGTTTTATAGTTGTTTGAAAGTGGACTTCGTGTGTGGTGTGAAGTTAGTTACGGTGTCGCTGGCAAAGCTACAATGGTGACACTGAAGGTTATGATGGTGGCCGAAGTTGGTTATTTCATGGTGGAAGGATGGAGATCAGATGGAGTAAATGTTTGGTGAAGTGAGAGTGTACGTGAGTTATGTGAAGGAGAGTATATGTGTGTTGCAAGTTGTGTGTTTAACTGAAGTAATGAAGGTTTTGGTTTTGCGTAAACACGTTGGTGGTGTTAAAGTTGGCCGGATGTGTGGTACGAGAAGGTTGTTGTGCATGGTGTTATGAAGTGGCAGAAGAAGTGAGGGGCATGAGGTTGATAAGAGTGACGTCATGCAGTTTTGGTGATTGCAGGGAAGGTGGACTTAGGAGATGGTTTGTGTGGTGAGAAGAAGGTGTAATGATGGATGGAGGGTTACGTTTCGGTATGGATGTGTGTGTATGTGGTTGAAGAGAGAAAATAAGTAATTATGCAGAATGAGGTCTCAAGAAAAGAAAACAAGGTGGTGGAATGTTGTAATGAAGTAGAGAGTATGCCTGAAGTTTGAATGGAAATAGGTATTTGATGTGTGAAAATGAGGGTAACATTTTTTGAAGCTTTTTCTTTTCTTTTTTTTTTTTTTTCTAGTTTTCTATTTTTTAAATTGAGAGAGAGACTAATGCAAAGTGATAGGCGGCTGTGCTGATCTCCAAGGGCAATGAGTTACTATTTATATCAACAACTTAGGGTTTTCAATTTTTATTTAATACCCATAACACCCTTATATATTTTGAGTGATGAAGATAAACTCAAAATTAATGAAATAAAATCACAAATATTTTTAATAGAAGACCAATAAAAATTAAATTGATTATTTATTTGTCTCTATTTATTTTTTCTTAATATTTTGAATTAAGAACAAGACAAAAATAAATAAAAATGAATAAAAATCGAATGCAAAAATGCATAAAAAAATAAAAATGAACGCCTTAAAATAATCTACGCGAAATAAGGTTCACTAAAATAGATAGTCGCAGATCAAATCTTGCAGTTATAAATACTTGTATGAAAAGACTCACACTAATCAAAATGTGATCGCGCAAAGATGCAAAAAATAAAATGAGCACACCAAATTAAACTACACGTAATGTAGATCAATAAAACACACAACTGCAGACCCAAACTTGAAAACATTGTTAGCTAATTTTACGCGCGATCAAGTAATCGATTCAATCGATTTGTCTGTAAAAATCAAAATGTTATTTTAAACAAAACAATATAAAATTGGTTGCTTAAAAATTTGAGAATGCTGAATAGGGCAAGCAAGAAAAAATATTTATTTTCGGAAAGAATTCACTCTGGGGTTTATGTCGTGTCCACAGAGATCGATTGGAGGGAAAGAATGTCGTTCGACAGTCTCTCACGTTAATGAGTTTGGGTTTAAATGGTGTAAACATAGAAACAGAAAAGTAAATATCAAAACATAAAAACAAATTCATTCTTCAGCAAGACAAACTTATCCGGCACGCACATAATCGACTCCTCACAAACTTAAACTTACCGATCAGTTATACTCGACCTACAATACTCCTCAATATCATCCATCATCGCTCACAACAAAGGTTATGTCTAACGCAAAGTTGAGAAAACAACCGTGTTACCCTCGCCGACACTCTCGCACGCGACTCAAGGCACGGAGGCATTAAGCTTCGACTCCTATTGAAGATTGTTAGCTCTTAAATCTATCTCTAGAATCCAGAAACAAATAGATAATCATCCCTAATCGAAGTTTACGAGGATTATCTCTAACGCAACTCAAACCCCGCGCATAAAGCAAAAATCAGAGACAATCACCAATAAAGATTTGTAAAGCAAGTTTTATACAACGCCATGGGCGACAAATATACATGAGATCATAGCCAATACATATACAAAACCCAACAAAGAAGAAAAACACAAAGAAGAAGAGAAATGAACCAAACATCTCGCGGTTTGTCAGAGCCGATCGACGACCAATCCACCCCGGTTCATCCGTATACAAGCTTCCATGTTGTTTTCTAGCTAATCCTACTAAAAAATGAAGTATGATGGAGTGGGAGCAAAAAATACCCAAACCATACTAAAAAAAATAGTGTTTTTGGCCCTTAAATGGTGTTTCTGCCCGTCCAGTACCGCCCGGCGGTGGTTTGGGTCGCCCGACGCTAGTCAAAACTCCTAGAACGCTTCTGGAATTCATATTTCAATTTGTTCTACCGCCCCTGCACCACCCGGCGCTGCAGGGGCGCAGCACACCAGACAGCAAAAATTCTGCATTGTTTTATTCGTAACTTTTGAACCGTAACTCCGTTTTTCACTCGGTTTGAAGCGCTGGAAAGCTTATTCAATGCTTTAAACAACAATGGAAAAATACCATTGCTAGAATACCTAAAAAAATGAGATAAAATCAATTAAACTCAATGACATTTACAAACGCAATATACACACGAAAACGTAAAGTAAACGTATTTACACATAAAGTGGGGTTTATTAAACCAATTTTAACACAAAGTAACGATAAGTGCAACAAAACTTATATACAAAAATAGGTACAATTTGCACTTATCAAACTCTCCCCAACTTACATAATTGTTTGTCCTCAAACAAAAATCAAACAACTCAAAGAAACATAGTGAAAACCAAAGAATCATGAATCAACAGGTTTTGAAAATCGAACAAATGAATGGTTCAAATGAATACGATACACACAAAGTAAATACTTACCACTAAACTACGACGATAACATAGTCACGAAACAAATGCAAAATACAAAATTCATGCCAAACTATCCTAAAACAACACAAGTTCAAATGTGAATCACACCTAGCAAAAATAATCATCGGTAGATGAAAAACACAAAATGAGGTACTTATCACTCACACAACAATCATGTAAATAATAGACTAAATTATGCAACCATCCAAAAATCATATTGAACATACAAAGGCAAGAATCACAAGGACTTTTCAAGGTTGTAGCGTGGTTGGGTAAACAAACAAGGGGCGATTCCTAAAGCTAATCGAAACAAAAACTTGCCTAAACCTAAGGGAGTGATCAACTCACAAAAGTTCAAACACAAAATTTCAATCAAACTTCTTCTTTCCTCCCAAGTGTTACACTGTCGTACCTCGAAAAATACGATCCTCGCGATGGACGCGGAAAAAATTGTTCGAAACAGAGTCGCCACCGAACTTTATTCATCCCAAAAGAGGGAAAGGAAAATATCGAGAAAACCTTTAAAGGGAGATAAGAACATGGTCATCGCAACCAAATTCAGGTTCGGGAGTCGGTTACGCAAGAGGGAAGGTATTAGCACCCTCTACGTCTGTTGTACTCAACGGGAACCTCTTGATTCGATTCGTGAGAAAGTTAGATAGGTTTGTTTGTTTATCTTCTAAGGGATTATTGCTTTCTAAAGGGGAAAAGGGTGGTTTTTTTATTAGTGTGCTTGGCAAGGATTAAGATCCTCGGGCCTACGTATTCCCTCGTGCAATGGGAAAGTCAGAGCATTCGTAGTTCGTGGCTACGGTTGGTTTGTGTTTTTTTTAAACGAACGAGTGTTTAATTCGCATTCTAACTGCTAAACGTTGGCTTGTCGGCTCATCATGGGAGGCTGAAGCACTAGTTCATATGCGCGGAAGAATGGACTAAACAATGTTCTTTTTGTGAAAAGTTGTTTGAGTATGAATTAAGTGTATTAAAGATTTGATTGAGAAAAAAGGTTTGATTTGGACGTGTTTTTAGGCGAACGAGAGTTTAGGTTGCATTCTGACTGCTAAACATTGGCTTGTCTGCTCGCTAGGGGAGGCTGAAGCACGAGTTCATATGCGCGGAAGAAAGACTTAAACAATGTTCTTTGGGAAAGGTTGTTTGATTTGGATTAAATATGTTAAGATTTGATTGAGAAAAAGAGTTGAATTTGGACGTGTGTTAGGGTTTCGGTCGCACGCGGGCAAGGAAAGGAGTTTTATTCGTATTGGATGTTTTAGAGGTGACAACTGCTCACACACGAGTAAGAGAACTTGCACCCAAATAATTGAGGAGAAAGACCAAAGACTTGATCCCCCTCACTTCACCTTTGGTAAAAATGTTTAAGTAAGGATTAAGTGTTTTGATAATTTGATTTGAAAAGGTTTGAATGTTTGTCAGTTTCGCGTGTTTTAAAGATGTCAATTGTTCACACACGAGTAAGGGAACTCGCACCTAAACGATTGACAGGTTAAAGCTTAAGTTTTTAGAGGCATCAATTGTTTACACACGAGTAAGTGAAATCGAACCTAAACAATTGATAGGTTAAGGTTTAAGTTTTTTAGAGGCGACAATTGTTTACACACGAGTAAGTGAACTCGTACCTAAACAATAGACAGGTTAAAGTTTAAGTTTTTAGAGGCGACAATTGTTCACACATGAGTAAGTGAACTCGCACCTAAAAAAATAGACAGGTTAAAGCTTAAGTTTTTAGAGGCATCAATTGTTTACAAACGAGTAAGTGAACTCGCACCCAAACAATTGAGAAGTTAAGGTTTAAGTTTTTTAGAGGCGTCAATCGTCTACACACGAGTAAGAAAACTCGCACCTAAACAATTGAAGAGAAAGACCAAAGACTTAGTCCCCCTAATTTTCACCTTTTTTTAAAACAATGTGTTTAAATAGAGATTAAATGTATTAATGATTGATTAAGAAAGGAGTTTGAGTGTTATCGGATTATATGTATTTTAAAGGCGTCAATTGCCCACACACGAGTAAGGAAACTCGCACCCAAGCAATTGAAGAGAAAGACCAAAGACTTAGTCCCCATCTTTTCACCTTTATGAAAGTGTTTAAGTATTATTACGTATGTTGGTTTGATTTGAGAAAAGCACTCGACGTTGGGTCGAGGTTTTAATTTACGTGTGAAGAGGTTAAGAAATGGAAGGAAAGGAAGTTATGGTGTGAAGTGAAGGTTAGAAATACTTGATGCTTTGGATTGAATTGATTGCATTTATTTGGAAAATACTTGATGTTGGATCAAGTTTGTTTTACTCTTATAAAAACGGTTGATTTTAATCTTATGGGAGAGGGTGTAATTAATCAAGTGGGACTAATATCAAATTATAATTGAAGTAAGCCAATTACATACACACATACAAACCAAAGTGAAACGTGCAACAATTATCGTTGCATAAAGCCCAAGAGGAGGCATTGTGAGGTCGATTGCGATCGTGAAAACGATCGACTTACAAGGTATAAAAATGGTTGACATAAAGTCACAATATTAGTTTGAAAATTTTTTTTTGGTTTGAACAAGTATAATATGAATAGCACACATATAATTAAAGCATGAAGTAAACCCACATGAAAAAAAAAATCATACACCTCACAAAGATTATAAATCAAACAAAGTGGGGGATAAAATATACTTCTAACATGGATAAAGCCTAGAATGAGGCATGAAACATTGGGATTCAAGGGGTACCTAACGGAGAAGGTCCGTTGCCTCTTCAACACGCATAAAGCTCAAGAACACTTGTAGAAGCTTCACACGATCAATCGAATCAACAATCAAGATCGACAAACTCAACTAAGCAAGGCTCAAAGGGAGAGGATTCCAAAGTGGACGAGAATCAATCGATCAAGTACTTCGCGATTTGCATCAAGAGATCTCATTAGTTCAAATGAGGCTATGGAAATAAATCTAAGGGAAACATGAAAAATCAACACAAGGTTAGAATTAAACACATATTCTAAAAATGAAATAAGTAACCATAAATCTAAACCAAGAAATTAATCATAAGCTTAATCAAAATTCTATTCTATAAAACAATCTCTAATTAAAACCTAATTCAAGATCTAATCAAAAATAGAATCAAAATTAATCTGAAATTAAATTAAAATTAATATTTAAATCTAAAAGAAGTCCTAATTTAAAGAAAAGAAATAATTCTAACAAAAATCTAAAACTAAAATAATAAACAAAACAAAACCCATTAAAATAGAGAGGGTGCAGTAGATTATGGAGCGTAAGTTAATACGGGCTAGGCCCATGTTAATCATGAAAAATAATTTTCTAAAATAAAAAGAATCTGAATCCAAAAATAAAAACAAGAGAACACAACTTCATTTCCTTCCGCGCGGCGCCGTGTTACTCCTCTCGCTCCCATCGCCGTTTACATCCTCCGCCCATGAAACAACACACCACCGCGTCTCTCTTTCTCTCGCTTGAAATTGTCACGAAGAGGTTTTACGGAGTTCTCCCTTCATCACCGTTCACGAACCCGCCGTCCAGATGCGTCTCAACGTCTCCTCTCGTTTCTCGTTCTGATCCAAGTTCCGATCTAAGCTCTTTATCGCCGCTTCGTTCAGCTTCGAAGGCTTTGAAGGTTTGTTCCGGATTTCCTTTCTTCCTCTTCTACTTCAATTCCGGTTCTCTATCTCTTCATCTCTTTCCTTCTTACTCTGTTCTTTGGTATGGATTCTGAGATGTTGATGGGTTGTTCGGTTTTTGAAAACAAGGTGGAAGGAGGCGCGGTTTGGGTTGTATTGGTGTAAAGTTTTATGAGGTTTGTGTGATTTAGGTTTGAAGAAGAAGATGGAGGTTGAGGGTTTGAGATGGGTTCGCGATTTGGGAGATATTTAAGGGTCCGATGAGTTTCGTTGGTTGGATGGAGATGGTGGCTGGGTTTTGTTGCGTGATGAACAGAGAAAGCTTAAGGGTTTTGGTTGAAAAAATTGAAGAAGGTGAGTGAGGAAGAAAGGGTTGTGACTTTGTTCCTGGTGCGTGGAGGTTTTTGAGTTGAAAGAAAGTTTGACTCAGAAAAAATGGAAACAAAGGTTACTACATGGTCTGAATCGATTCAAGGGTGAGTGGTTTGTGGCATTTCAATGGCGGATCTCAGTCTCACGGAAGAATGGCGGCATTCGCGTAGCCGTGCTGTTGTGTTTGATGTGCGGCTGCGATGTTGTGGTACGACATCTGAGTAAATTTTTAGAGATGATGCTATATTTTTATGAAGCTTTGATGCGTTGTTGCCTACGGATGTGGTGTGACCGAGTTTCACATGCTATTTTGTGAAGGATTCATGGTGGTTATAAAAGATGGTTTAAAGTGTGTAGATGGATGATGAAGTTGAAGAGTAGATGTGAGGATAGTGAGGTAAGATTTATGAAGATGCAGGGGGTCGTATTCGGTGGTGTGAAGGTGAGGAACTAGTAAAAAATGGAGAAAGAGAGGAGCGTTGAACCTTTTTTCAATTTCTCTTTTTACTATTTTTTGTGATATCTTGAAATGAAAGGCGCTGCTTCTCCCTCTTTTCAGAATCCGTGCCCCCTCTTTATAGCTAGGTCAAACTTCTCATTCATTTTAGGTCAGCTCATTCTCTTTGGGCTTAGAAAAAAAGATATGGGCTTAGTATGTGGCACATGAATCAAACAAAATGGCCATGAATTAAATTTAAAATGGACTGATTTGGAACTGAATTTAGGAATTATAAAATGGATTTTAAAAAATGGTTTAAGGATATTTGAACATGGATATGTGACTTAGGAAATGGACATGGTGAAGATTATTGGTTTGAAAAGATGGACATTTAAATGGATTAAAAATGGATTTAAAACGAAATATGGTTATGGGTTGAATTTTTGGATATGGAATAATTAAATTGGATATTTGGATAAAAATGGATTTGAAGTGGATTAACAAAGAATTTTGAATTAAAAAAGATTAAAATGGATTTGGATATTTGTGGATAACTAAAAAAATAAAATGGATTAGACAAATGGTTTATGGATTTGGAATGAATTGGTTTATTGGAAAATATGGATTTACAAAGTGGATAAATGGATTTAAAATGAAATATGGTTATTTATGACAAAATGGATAATAGGAAAGGTAAAAAATGGTTATGGATATTTGTAATGGATAATGGAAATGGTTATAAAAATGAATACAAGCAAAAGATAGGTTAATTAAAAGTGAAAATGGACAAATGGATTGGATATAGATATGATGGTTAGTGGATGAATGTTCAGATGAAAACTATTCATAGGTAGGACAAATTTGGGGTATGACATACACAAAACACAATACTTATTTAACACAATTATTTGAACTCTTTTTGTTTCCTTTTTCAAGGATTTTCTGTTTCTTTCTTTTTCTCTTTTTTCTTTTCTTTTTCATATTTTTCTCTTTTTTCTTTTCTTTTTCATATTTTTCTCTTTTTTCTTTTCTTTTTCATCCTCATAGAAAACAACCAATGAGTAAACAATCATTCTCTCCCCAACTTGAATTCAACCACATCATCATGTGAATACTCCCTACTTTCTAAGGAAAGGTAAAAATTCATACAACAACACAAAGTTGAGGGTTCAAGTAAAAACAACAATCAAGATCCACACAAAAAATGAATTTGACACTCATAGACAAGCATCAAGCTCAAACAACATGGATAATGACCAAAGGCTCAAAGGGGTTACAAATGATCACACACTCACAAGGTGAATTGACTATTTGGCTAGGTAGTTATGCTCAAAATGAAACAAAATGCCTTGATCCTTTTCATACTTTCATGTAATCAACACAAACAAAAGATTAAGCATAATAAAATCCAGTTAAAACATGAATGTTGGTACTCCATGCAAATATGAACAATAGAAGGCTTCCTCACAAAAAGGGTGGGAACTAAAGTGATTCACAGATGAACAAGTATACAAAAGAATGAATGGCATGGAAGTTTGTAAAATGCCTAAGTATCATGAATATGCTAAAGTATAGAAAGCGATAAACACACACCTTGGACGTGTACAAAACTTAACAAAATCCTTACCATACATCCGCAAGTTGAAACGATCAAACTTGTTTCCTCAAGGAACTCAAAACAAGCTCATTGACAAACACGAAAACTATTAATATGAACAAACTGAAAAATCGGCAAAAATTCATTAAACAAGTTGTAAAGTGAAGATTTGAGAATTTTACGAAAAATCCGAGTACAACTTGTTTAATGAATACTCACCACACTAACTAAACTAAACAACAAAAGAAAAGAATACACCATGCTTGTTTTACGTCGCAAGCTCGACGCCTTTACAATGCTTAGCTAGTAACTTCCTTCCTTAATGCCATAGTGATGCCTCACCGCGCAAACCAAAAGCAAGTGTCCTAACCAAACACTTAAACAAACGTTAATCTACAAGTATCAGTATAACAAGTGAAAATATATAATATATACGATATCTGCAAAACTCAAAAACAAAGAAACTATCGCAATACGATTCAATATCAAAACCGATCCCCGGCAACGGCGTCATTTTGTTGAATGCAGAATAGGGCAAGCAAGCAAAAATATTTATTTTCGGAAAGAATTCCCTCAGGGATTTATGTCGTGTCCACAGAGATCAGTTTGAGGGAAAGAATGCCGTTCGACAGTCTCTCGCGTTAATGAGTTTGGGTTTAAATGGTTTAAACATAGAAACGGAAAAGTAAATATCAAAACATAAAACAAATTCATTCTCCAGCAAGACAAACTTATCCGGCATACACATAATCGACTCCTCACAAACTTAAACTTACTGACCAGTTATACTCGACCTATAATACTCCTCAATATCATCCAGCATCGCTCACAACAAAGGTTATGTCTAACACAAAGTTGAGAAAACAACCGTGTTACCCTCGCCGAAACTCTCACATGCGACTCAAGGCACGGAGGCATTAAGCTTTGAAGCCTATTGAAGATTGTTAGCTCTTAAATCTATCTCTAGAATCCAGAAACTAACAGATAATCACCCCTAATCGAAGTTTGCGAGGATTATCTCTAACGCAACTCAAACCCCGCACATAAAGCAAAAATCAGAGACAATCACCAATAAAGATTTGTAAAGCAAGTTTTATACAACGTCATGGGCGACAAATATACATGAGATCATAGTCAATACATATACAAAACCCAACAAAGAAGAAAAACACAAAGAAGAAGAGAAATGAACCAAACATCTCGCGGTTTGTCAGAGCCGATCGATGATCAATCCACCCGGTTCATCCGTATGCAAGCTTCCATGTTGTTTTCTAGCTAATCCTACTAAAAAATGAAGTATGATGGAGTGGGAGCAAAAAATACCCAAACCATACTAAAAAAATAGTGTTTTTGGCCCTTAAATGGTGTTTCTGCCCGTCCAGTACCGCCCAACGGTGGTTTGGGTCGCCCAGCGCTAGCCAAAACTCCTGGAACGCTTCTGGAATTCATATTTCAATTTTTTCTACCGCCCCTGCACCGCCCGACACTGTAGGGGCGCAGCACACCAGACAACAAAAATTCTGCACTGCTTTATTCGTAACTTTTAAACCGTAACTCCGTTTTCGCCTGGTTTGAAGCGCTGGAAAGCTTATTCAATGCTCTATACAACAATGGCAAAATCCCATTGCTGGAATACCTACAAAAATGAGATAAAATCAATTAAACTCAATGATACTTACAAGAAAACGCAATATACACACGAAAACGTAAAGTAAACGTATTTACACATAAAGTGGGGTTTATTCAACCAATTTTAACACAATGTAACGATAACTGCAACAAAACTTATATACAAAAATAGGTACAATTTGCACTTTTCAAAATACACAGATAAAATTGGGGGTGTGACAATAAATAATATTCTAAGAAAATTCAAAATGAAATTATAGTGGATCAAGATGGTTTTATTGTATATATAAGAAGAAATAAAGTGTAGAAATATACTCTTTATTTCTGTATTTTGATGAGGAATGCATAGGTTGTATACATAAAATACAAGATGCAAAATTTGAAAGTTATGTCTGTCCTAAAATCAGGGGAATTAATCTCCATATAAATGCCGATTCTAATTACAGTAAATGTAGAAAATAACAGGTACTTAATTACATTAAACCTAATCCTAATGAGCTGTAAAAAATAGAATCGTTTGACCCTGTATTGATTATTCCACACTCCCTCTCAAGCTGGGTGGTAGACGCCTATCGTACCCAAATGGGATATGATATTCTCGTATACATTCCTTGGAAGTGCTTTTGTTAGAATGTTTGCAGCTTGCTGGCATGATGGAATATGATAAACACTTATAATTTCATGATCAATTTTCTCCTTGATTAAGTGTTTGTCTATCTCCACATGCTTTTTTCTATCATGTTGAACCAGGTTCTTTGCAATATTTATAGTAGTCTTGCTATCACATAACATCTTCATGGTGTGGCTGGTAGGAATTTTAATTTCATCTAGCATTCGTTTTAACCAAATTCCTTCATAAATACCTTGTGTCATAGTTATGAATTATGCTTCTACACTACTCCTAGCCACAACAGATTGTTTTTTACTTCTCTAAGTTACCATATGCCCCATAAAATGTGCAATAACCTGTAGTCGATTTTCTATCAGATAAACACTATTCCCAACCTGAATCGGTGTAGACTTCAATACCTTTGCTTGAGTTCTTTTGAAAATAGATTCCTCGACCTGGTGTACCTTTCAAGTAATGGAATATTTTGTTCACATTTCTCATGTCAGTTTTAGTTGGGTATGACATATAACGACTAGCCATGCTTACAACAAAACTAATGTCTGGCCTGGTGTGAGTTAGATAGATTAGTTTTCTAACTAGACTTTGATATCTATCTTTATTAGCTGGTAAATTCTCATATTCACTCCTTCTTATTGGTTATATGGGAGTATTGGAAACTTTGAGTCCAAGCATACATGTTTCTTGAAGTAAATCCAGAGTGTACTTCCTTTGAGAAACTGAAATACCATTCTTTGTGCGTGCAATTTCCATCCCTAGAAAATACTTGAGTTGGCCTAAGTCCTTGACTTCAAATTCTTTGGCTAGAAGTTTCTTTAGCTAGTTGACTTGTTCATCATCATCTCCAGTGATTACAGTATCATCAACATAGACTATAAATAAAGTTATCTTTCCATTCGAGTGCTTGATAAACATAGTATAACCTATTTGGCATTGAACATAACTATCTTGCTTGACAAATTTTTCCAGTCTGTCAAACCATGCCCTTGGTGATTTTTTGAGGCCATATATAGATTTGTGGAGTCAGGACATCATGTTGGACATTGTGGGTGACTCAAGTCCCGGCGGAATTTTCATATATACCTCTTCTTCCAACTCCCCATTTAAAAAAGCAATTTTTTTACATCTAATCGGTGCATGGGGCAATCTAGGTTTGTTGCCAAAGATAGTAGAACCTGAACAGAATTGAGTTTCGCAACAGGGGAAAAATTCTCTTCATAATCTAATCCATAAGATTGTGTGAACCCCTTAACAACCAATTGAGCTTTGTACATATTTATACTTCCATCAGCTTTGTACTTAATTGAAAATATTCACTTGCATCCTACTGCTTTACTCCCTTTTGGTATAGTGGTAATCTCCCATATGCCATTTTTTACAAGTGCTTGAACTTCTTCTGTTACAGCTGCTGCCCATTCACATTTTTGCAATGCTTCTTGAATATTATTTGGTATGTCTATGTTGTGAATAGCTGCTAAAAAAGACATATAACTTTGTGATAATTTACCATTGGAGATATACTTTTCAATAGGGTTTTTAGTGCAAGTTCTAAACCCTTTTCTCATAGCAATAGGAATGTCAATACCTTTTATATTTATATCAACGTGTTCAGGGTTGTTGAGTCCAAGCCTTTGAGGTTGACATCAATTTTGGTAAAACTAACTTAGCAGAAAGGTGTTAGACAAGATGTCCTATCAGGTGTGTCATACCCCAAATTTTGACCACTAAGATTTCCCATCATTGTGCAAATCATTAGCACAATATGGAGGAACCATCATACCTTATTAGTCTCCCCAAAGATGGGTGAGCATTCACTACAAACAGGATTTAGGGTTTCAAGCCCTCGCAGAGCTCTTAGACAAAGGATCAATCAAGGAATGACATGATCTTCAACTTTTCTAGCCTCTCAAATATCCACAATGGATCAAGAGGACTCCCACTTCAAGGATTAAGCACAAGGCTGCTCCCTTCTAGGTGGATCAAGCCTCAAGATCGCCAGTGTCACCAAATTAGGGTTTGGTCGACTAGGGCCTCCAGATGGAAATTTTCCTCTGGGCATGAGCCAATGCTTCAAAGCATAACCTAAAATGCTAGATGGAACATCATAAACCCCATCATCAAGTCAATTTAGCCACAGGGGATGCATACATAAAAAATCAGGAATTAGGGTTTCTTGACCTAATTCACCCCTAAGTTGACTTTTGGGACAAATCATGAGCCAAGACCTCAAGACATGATTTGAGGGTCTCCAACATACCACGTTGATCCATTTGCAACAATGGATTGACCCAAGAAGCTTGAGCAACAAGTTTCAATTTCATCTGAACCACAAATAGGGTTTCGCGAGAAAAGTCAACTGTAGCTTTGACTTTTGACCAGGACATGCTCCCAAGCCGTGGGACACGATTAAATACACCCTATAATACCCATGGAACATGTCCATAAATTTTGATTTAGGTCAAGGACATGATTTCCTAAAGGATCGCACAGTTTGGAATTCATCTGATAAAAAGTCAACTATGCACAAAAGTCAAACTTTGACTTTTTGAGATTTTTCATAAAAATGGTTTTTTAACCCTAAAATGATGTTAATGTGTGATTGGAATCATCATTCATCAAGAAAAATCAAAGAAAGTGGGATAACTTGTAAAAGGGGGTAACCATAAAAACTTAGAAATTTTTCTAAGTTATGGAATAAAGTGGCAAGGGTACCAACTTTGGAGGATCATAACTCCTAAACCACAAAGCAATTTTTCCCCATCCAAAGATGGATTTTTAGCCCTCATGGCCCTCTACAAAAATGTCAACTACACTTCATCCCAATTCATCATGGATTTTGAGTTATGGTTGGATCAAAATGGCTAAAAACTTAAAATTGACATTTTTCAGCACTTAGCCAAAAATCTGCCTTGTAATTTCAGCACAATGTCCCAACTTCAAGGCTGTTTTTCTCCATGATCCAAGTTGAACCAGGTCTAGTGTCAAACATCAAAGTTGAAGTACGTCATCTAAGCTTTCCGGAAAGTCCTAGAACGTCCATGTAGCATACTCGAGCAGGGAGTTATGGATCTTACAAAAAGGGTTGCTGCAGCTGAATTTTTCAGGGCAGATTTGCACATTTTTTGTGCCACACGAATTTTCAAGCCTTGTCATCATTTTGGACACATCTAAGGATCAAATCCAAGTGAGATAATCTGATCCATGAACCTCCCAAGCCCAAGGAACCAAAAAAAGCATGCCAAAACCTAGAAATCCCTAAAAGAGGGACAAAACTCCAATTTTGGTTTGGAGCATTTAATGGATGCTTAGAGGTGGCATGACCTGAGCTTCTTCCAACTGAATTCAGTCAAGATTCCTCCAACAACTAGGGAACCAGCAGCCTGTGCTCTAACCTCTAGTCAATGGCGAGAGGAGACTTGGATTTTCATTGGCCAACATTGGCCAAACCTCTGCTGCAGCCACCATTCACTGTGGATTCCAAAACAAACTTGCTCTACTATAAATAGAGCTCATTTGTGCTCAGTTTGAGTACACCAAAGCCATCAAACAGATGCTTTCCTCAAATTCTCTCTTTCACTCCAAAATGTCTTCTTTAGTAAGGAAATTCTGAGTTTTTGAGTTAGAGAGCATTTCCATCACAGCTCATGATCCTAACACCTCATAAATATCATATGTAGGTGATCCAAACTCTCACAAGTGACCTATAACACCAACATCACAAAGTCACCTCTCAAAACCTCAAAATGGCACTTTTTTGCATTTTTCAAGCTATGTCTTGATTCAGTCACTTTCCAAACCAGATAAAACCTCAAACACACTCTAAATATCATCCTTGAACTGTCCCAAATGGTGCCACACATCTGGAACACCATTTGAGAGAGTTGGCATTTTGGACACTTTTGACCATTTTGCGAGAAAGTGCTCAAACTTGCTCCAGAGGTTTCCAGCTGATTCCAACCATCCTAAAAGCTTCTAAGAGGTCATTTGAGGTTGTCCAAAGCATCAAATCATTTTTGGAACAAAGCACTTGGTAGGTTGCCCACAATCTCCAAAAAAAGAGGTAAAATTCACAACTTGAATTCTTTGAATCATGCTTACCTTTGTTGTCCACATACATGCATCATATTGAACAATTCTTGAGGCAAAAATTTAGTCCTTAATGTGTATGTTGTGATCCTCTCACTGTTTGCATTTTAACATGTTTATATGTGGAATTTTGGTTGTTTCAAAATCATGTCCAGTTCTGGTTTTTTTGATTGATGTGTTCTGTACATTAAGTTTTAGTGTGCATGAGTAATACCATTGGATTCCTTGCGAAAAATCAGTCAAGATAGGTTTTTACGGATTTCAATTCCGATGAAAATTGAGAGAGTTACGCGCGTTGGAAATTTGACGCGAAACGACGTCGAATTAACGATAGCAGTTCTGGTTTTTTAATTGCTGCGTTTTATGTGTTGATTTTCCGTGTGCGTGAGTAATACCATTGGATCCCTTGCAAAAAATCGGTCAAGATAGGTTTTTACGGATTTCAATTCCGATGAAAATTGAGAGAGTTACGCGCGTTGGAAATTTGACGCGAAACGACGTCGAATTAACGATAGCAGTTCTGGTTTTTTAATTGCTGCATTTTGTGTGTTAATTTTCTGTGTGCATGAGTAATACCATTGGATTCCTTCCGAAAAATCGGTCAAGATAGGTTTTTACGGATTTCAATTCGGATAAAAATCGAGAGAGTTACGAGTGTTGGAAATTCGACGCGGAATGATGTTTTCAATCGATAACAGTTCTGGTTTTTTAATTTCTGCGTTTTGTGTGTTGATTTTCCGTGTGCGTGTGCGATACCATTGGATTCCTCGCGAAAAATCGGTCAACATAGGCTCTTCCGGATCTTAATTCGGTTAAAAATCGAGAGAGTTACGCGTGTTGGAAATTCGACGCGGAACGATATTTCGAATTAATAGCAGTTCTGGTTTTTCGATTTGCGTGTTTCGTACGTCGAGTTTCAGTGTGTATGTGTGGTACCATCGGATTCCTTGCGAAAAATCGGTCAAGATATGTACTTCCGGATTTTGATTCCGATAAAAATTGAGAGAGTTATGAGTGTTTGAAATTTGATAAAAAAACGTGTTGAAAATTAAAGTTTCGGTACTCGTTTTTACCCCATAAGAAACGTCGGAGATGATGTTGTGACATCTTTCCTCTTTTTCTTATTTTTATTTTCAAAACTCAACCAATTTCTTTTACATAGCAAAAAATAATCATTTTCTAATTCATATCCCATAATATTTTAATCCACAAAAAATCACAAAAAAAAAGTATTATTTTTAATATATTTAAAAATAGTGTTTTAAATTGTTTTAAATGCTTTTAAAATGATTTCTTTTTTCTTGATTTTTAAAATCAAAATGATTTTAAATATTTATGTGGATAAAATATTTTTTCATAAACCTTAATCATTATTTAATGATTTTATTTGATATTTTTATCATTTTTTTACTTAATTTTTCTTGGAAAAATGCCTTAAAAAATGAAATTGGGGTTTTCTTTGATTTTCACCCTAACAAATCATTTTCAAACACTTTGGGCCTCTATTAGAGTGTAAGACCCAATCCCCTTTTAACCAAAACAATTTTGGGCCTCACTTATTGTATAAGTCCCTTTGCGTTAAAAGAAAACCTCGGCGCGATCGTCATTTTTAAACGAAAATTAACTAGGCTTCTCTTTGAGCTGTAAGTCCCATTTCTTTTCATTTTTAAACACTTGGGTCTCTATTAGAGTGTAAGACCCAACCCTTTTTTAACGAAACAATTTTGGGCCTCAGTTATTGTATAAGTCCCGATACGTTAAAAATCTCGGCGCGATCGCCATTTTCAAACTGAAAATATTTTGGGCCTCTCCCTGAGTTGTAAGCCCCATATTTTGTACAAAAATACACTTTGGGCCTCTAGTAGAGTGTAAGACCCAACCCCTCTTTTTTTTTTATCACTTTTTAATATTTTCTCATTTTTCATATTATTTTTTTAATGATTTGGAAAATTAATAACTCCCTCAATTTTGATTATTTTTTATTGGTTCTTTTTCTGAAAATTCACAAAAATAGTAAAATATTTTATTCTACAAAAAAATCAAATTTATATTATTTATTTAATATAGTTGGTATTTTTGTGAATAAATTCATTTTTAATTGTTTTTAAACATTTTAAAAGTGAACATTCATCTTGAAAATCAAAACTAAATAAGTTTTAAATCATCTTGTGATTAAAACCTCATTTTTCAAACCTTAACCAAAAATCACAAGTGGTTTACTTAAACTTATTTGATTTTTTTGTCATTTTTTATTAATTTTCTTTGAAAAATTACTTTTAAAAAGTGAAAATTGGGGTTTCTTTGATTTTTAATCATACTCAAATGTTTCAAGACTCTTTGGGCCTCTAATAGAGTGTAAGACCCAATCCCTTTATAAATACCAAAATTTTGGGCCTCAGTCACTTGTATAAGTCGCACGGTGTTTCCAAAACCTCGGTGCGATCGTCGCCCTTTTTCAAAATTAACCATTGGGCCTACACTCGAGTAGTAAGATCCTTTTCTTTTCTTAAAACTCACTTGGGCCTCTTGAGAGAGTGTAAGACCCATCCCTTTGTACAGAAAATCTTTCTTGGGCCTTAGTCACTTGTATAAGTCCCTCTGTACAAATTCAACAGTGCGCTCACTGATAAAACCCTGGGCCTCTCCTTGAGCTGTAAGCCCCAAATCTTTCTTTTTCAAAGCACTTTCTCCTTTGATTTTGAATATACTGTTGTTTTCAATCTTTCTTTGTTGAACAACTAACCAAACAACATGGAAGCTCTACAACCGAGTAAGTGGTTATTGCTTTCATTTACCGCTTTCATATACATATAACTGTATTGTGGGGCTGTTTCGCTGTAAGTCTTCTTTCATAAACTCATATCAACTGTGTAATAATAGTATAGATATTTAGAGTTTCCCCGGCAACTACGTCTAGCACTAGGTAAAACCGTTTCAATCACTCTTAGAAATAGTCTAAACTAGATCCCCATAGGATTACCAGACACAGTCTTCCCTCCTCTTGGGGTTAAACAATATGGAGACATGAAAGGCAGCATTCTCTGTGAACCCTTTCATAGACTGTCACTCATAGAAGTTGTCAAGAAACTCTATTCCCCAGAGATGATCTCTTCTCCATGAATGGCATCTCTTGAGTTTCTTCCAAATTCTCGAACTTTCCTGACTTTGATCTATTCTCGGTGAATAGCATTGCCTTGAATTTCTCAGGGTTTGGGGACCCACGGGCTTCTTAAAAGCACTTGTCAAGAAACGCTACTCCCTAGAGATGATCTCTTCTCTGTGAATTGCATCTCTTGAGTTTCTTCCAAATTCTCGAACTTTCCTGACTTGATCTATTCCTTGTGAATAGCTTGCCTTGAATTTCTCGGGGTTTGGGGACCCATCGGCTTCTTAAAAGCAATCGGCCTTCTCTTGGGCATCGTACAAGGACCCACAGGCTTCCTAAAAGCAACCCCGCCTCCTCTTGGGCTTAGTACAAGGACCCTACGGCTTCTTAGAAGTATTCACAGCCTCCTCTTAGGCTTCGTATAATGATCTCTTTCTCCGAGAATGATAGCCTCCTCTTGGGCATCGTACAAGGACCCGTCGGCTTCTTAAAAGCTTCCAGCTTCCTCTTGGGCTTCGTACAAATTGTCCCGACGACCTCCTAGAGGTATAGGAACAGAACTTAATCATCTTCATATAACAGTCTTTTCATAGAGTCTACTACTGTTTCTCAAAACATGGTACAAAAGATGAAACTCTAGACTCGGACAATCTAATATCCTTGAGTCTCAAAGACATTCTCAAGTGACCCCTTTGTCAAATAGGAAGGAAACCCGTAGACTCGGACAGTCTCAATACCCCTTGGATTTCCCGCTTCCTTAAAGAAAAGGAAATAACCCGGATCCTTGAATCAAATCCCTGAGTACAGTGTTGCTCATGTAAGAACTGATTTTCTCTTTAAATCAGTATACTGGACCTATCACTCAACTGAAACAGTAACCATAGCCTCCTCTTAGGCTTTGTATAATGATCCTTCTTCAATGAAGTTAGCCTCCTCTTGGGCTTTGTACAATGATCCTCCCTAGCGGAGTCAAACAACTTTTAGCCTCCCTCTCGGGCTTTGTACGAGACACATAAGAGACTCCCTCATTGAGTCAATCACCCTTTCGCCTCCATCTCGGGCTTTATACGAGATACAAAAAGGTTCTTATTGAGCCAGACAAATTTTAGCCTCCATCTCGGGCTTCGTACGAGATACCAAAAAACTCTCTTGTTGAGTCAAATAGCCTTCATCTCAGGCTTTATACGAGATACCAAAAGATTCCCTCGTTAGGTCAAAACTTTTTAGCCTCTCTCTCGGGCTTTGTACGGGACACATAATAGCCTCCTCTTAGGCTTTGTATAAGAAAACCACTGGTTGATCCAATCAACCTTTTAGCATAAAAAATTGTGTCTCGTTCACAGTATACAAACATCAACAACTCCTTCCCCTTCATCTAATCGCTGTAAGCAGCAAGCCTCTGGATCATCTATATCCATGCCACTGTCCCTCTTTTAGCATGAGAAATTCCTAAGGAAAGATGGCATTGCTCTACACTGAGTTAAAGTCTTCTCCTTCAGGTTAAAAACCCCTATAAAGGAAATTATGGCATTGTTAGGATCCGCGTATCCCGGTTAAAGTAATTCTCCTTTATAACCAGTCACCCAACAGTTGTGACAGACAAACCCTTCTTTAGAGATGACAAATTCTCTCTAAAGTCAAACCCTTTAGCTTCACATCTTGGGCTTTGAACAAGATACAAACAACCTTTTAGCTTCACGTCTTGGGTTTGAACAAGACACCAAAACCATTTCCTCCCATAGAATAGGAGGAACTACGAACGCTCTGATTTCCCTGTTTTGGTAAACGGGAATACGTAGGCATAAGATTGAAAGAAAAATCTTAGCGAGCACACTAAACAAAAAAAACCAAATCCCATACTCTCACATCAAAAAGCACCAGTCCTAACATCCTAATCCTTGTTCCCCGCCAGAAACCTTCTGTCAAGGTAAAAAGAAAGAAAACCAGTATTGGCGAAAATACAAATAACTAGTACAAAGGCCCCCCCACATTGATAGCATCTGTAACCTAACAGACCGCTGTTTAAACTCAGTATGCAAAGCAGGGTTAATTGGAGACATCTATTTCCCTTCCTTATTCAGCTCACAATAGGATAAAAAATGAATCGACCTGTAGTTTAAGCTCAACCGCAGAGAGCGACCAGCGCTTAAGAACCGCGTCCAAAATCGCTCGCTACAAGGTGGATTCGACATCTTTGTCTGTTACAGTTTTAGAATAACTGTATTTGTTTTCCATGTGTGATTGGAATATGATTTAATCCTAGGTGGCATCTGAGATTGAGGAATTAGAGATTCTGATTCTAAAAGGAATATGCGGTTTCCTTGTAAGGAGACATTTTTGGAAACTTAGCATTGAAGAAAAGAATAGGCTGCAGATTCTGTGGAGCTGAAGTACTGCATTTTTTAAGCCCAAATCCAGTTCTGTTTTGCTATATAAATAGGATGGATTTGACCTAGAAATGTGTGGAAGTTTTATGACTGTTATAGAGTACTAGGGTTTGTACTTTTGTGAGCCTCTTTTGTATTGCATGAATACTTGAGTAGGACATTTAATTGAGTTGTAATTTTTAGTCACTGCTGTGATTGAAAGGGAATTGAGAAGGGCCTCATACCTAGGAGTGTCTTAGGTAGAAATCTAGGAAGGGTAGTCTCTAGGTGCTAAGTTGTAAATGTTGGAGTTAACTTAGAATCAATTCTACGTAGTTGATTTCATTCCTGGCTTGGTAGCCCCCAGACGTAGGTGTTGTTGATCACCGAACTGGGTTAACAATTTCTGTGTGTTGTTTTCTTTGTGCTGTTTGTTTCTGTTATTCCTTAATCCTTGTGAGAAGCAGAGATAAAGTGTCACGACATTCTGTCCAACATCTTACTGATCTGCTTAACCAGAATTTCAATAAGATGGATAAAGAAGGAGGAATTCTAAATAGACCACCCATACTTGATGGTTCCAATTATGAATATTGGAAAGTGCGCATGGTGGCATTTATCAAATCCATGGATGGTAAAGCTTGGATGTAACACCCACATATACCAACATACATCAAAGCATATATATTATACATGAATCCAAGTTTTGGTATTGAAATACCATAAGTTCCTAGTTAACACATTGTATACATTACATGTCCAAAATACAAAATACTAAAAAGACTAAGGCATAATATATACAAGATGTTCCAATGTACTAATAACTAGATCAACAAGGTGATCTCAAAATAAATCTCCACAACGGCAGCTATGCCATCCCAAAAGCCAAGATACGTAAGGAAAATCAAACGACTTTATCCTTACCCTTCGCGGAACCTGAAGTACCTGTAATATAATCAACAACATGGGGTGAGATATTAAATCTCAGTGAGTTCCCTATCTTATAGATTCTCTCGGCTTTACAAGGTTCTATCATCCTAACCTAAGTCAAAGGGAAGGGAAGTGACCTTGAGTTCACAATCTCACACTATATGAAAACATGTTATTGAGTCCGTTAACTCAAAATTATCACCTCCTAGATTACTTGGCATACGAGATGGATTCGGAACTAAGGGACACTAAACAAAACAAATCAACAAGCTCAAGAAAAAGTTAACAAGCTTAAAACAAAACAACTATTGCAATGCTTGCAATATCAATAGACAATCCCCGGCAATGGCGCCAATTTGTTGGAATACAAATAGAGTTAGGGTTTTGTTATCGTTCCACAGAGATTGTTAGAGACATCACTGCCTTTCTACAGTTGTAAAGGTTTTAAACTTTAATCGGAACAAAGGGTTTTGGTTGTTTTCAGTCGAACGTTTGCATTCAAAATTAAGTAATGAATGGTAAAAAGATTTGTTTTAACGATTTATAAAAACATGTCAAGATTAGTAGCCGGTAATCCTCTTTCGTACGTATATCTTCGAAAAGCGTGTGAACTTTCTAACGATAAATAAACTCACATATCCTCTCAACAAGTTTCTCTCGAACACTTGTTGTGGGATTTATCATATTGATCCTTTGTTGATCTCTCACACAAACTATCAATATGACAATATTTAAGAACAATATTTATGAACATCAACATTCAAAACTATCTCTAGCCTCATGAATAATTGATGGATTGAAACCTAGGTCTAGTTTTAACACATATCTCTCAATCATGAATCAAAACAAAAGATGAACCATAAAAACAAAGTTTCTTCTCTATATTTATCATTAACAAAGTTCACAAACTTAATACAATATCAATACATACAAAAATGATGGATTACCTCCACTAATCTTGACATTAGAAGTGCTTAGCTACCCATTGTCATGGTAGCTTCACAAACAAGAGAAATGCAGAAGAGAAACAAGCATCAACGACGATCTCTTGACAAATAATGCTTCGATTCTTAGAAAATAGGATACTACAGTGTTTACAATGTTTTTGCTCTAAGAAAAAATGAATAGTCCCCCCAAAAATCTGATCTAATCTATTTATAAGGGGGCTGAGTTACGCAGAGCGCGCTAAGCGTGCAGCACCGCACTAAGCACGCTGTCATTAATGATCAAACCGCCCTTGACCGCGCTTAGCGGGATACAGACCGTGCTAAGCGGGCTACTTTCTGGAAAATGCTCCCAGTTCGCGCTAGGAGCACGCTAAGCATGCTTGCAGCATGCTTCAAAAATCCAATTTCTTCAAAACTGCTCCTTAAGAGCCTTCCATGCTCCAAGCTTCCATTGAAATGCTAAAACCTACAATTATAAACACAAAAGTTAAATAAATAAGTCTATTAATGCAATTAAACTATACTACGATTATTTACCGGAAACAACGGGAAAAAGCATCGATTAACAAATAAAGATCTCAAAAGGTGCCAAAAACTAAACTAAATATTAACACATTTTAGCACCTAACAGTTATCAAAAGCTAACAGTGTAAAGGAACATGGTAACATTCTGCTATCAAATGTTCAAATAACTTCTCACACCAACCTTGTCATCGTACTCATGACCATTCAACTAAAACACAAAGAAAATAGGCAACATAGTAACAAATTCACAACATTTTAGAAGCATAACATCATGAGTCAAGAGGTCAACCATTTATCATCAGTAGACAAATTTCATGTTATTGAAAAGCATGGTTCACTCATGCAAGTAATAGCGCATAGACATTTAACAAAAGGTGTTCCAAACCAAAAGCTAACAGTGCAGCACATGGTTTCACGTATCTCATTATTAAGTAGTTCAAATGTGAATAAACATGCAAAGACAGTAAGGAAATGCTCATACTACTTTGATCATGGAATGAAAGAGAGAAAGGATGCAAACTCTCACCAGCACACTTTCAGAACAAAACTACAGGTTGGTACCAGCATGAAAAGGAAGCAGTTCAAGAAAACATTTAGAGACATGCATATCACATTCTTAAGACTAGTTAGCATCCAAGCATTGCATACCCTGATCAACTTCATGGTTATGGACCTAAGTACTGCATAAACCTCATATTGCTTCAACCAACCATGGATAGATGATTAAAAGGCAGTTTTCACACCTAGGCATGCTGACAGTATAATAACTAAGCAACGTGGTGACATTTAGAGATAACTGTGGTGGTATAGAAACATGACACATTTCAACAAAAAAAATCTTAATAAGGATGGCAAAATCAACTAAAACAGTTGTGCTTAGTAAAAGAAAAGTGTGACTTTATTATGCTTTGGAGACACATGCCGATCTAGCAGTAACTCTCATGTTACTTATTATTAAACACCTAAGTAAACAAGCATGAGCAGTTTTAAATGCACAGATTCTGTCATGTATGCATCGTATGAACTTTAGTGTAAACATACATCCTTTGAATACAGTCAAAGCATTAGGGTGTACAAATAAAATAGCCTCAAGAACAAGCAATGTTACCAACCTCATCATTATTCACATGGCTTACTTGATACAAGTGCAGAAAATAAGCAGACATACTCATGAGGTTACAAAGACATGGCTAAGAGTCATCCATATGAGAAAACAAGGAGCATAACAAGGAAATGGTCATTAACACTATCTCAGACACACCCTTCATGTTGTTTTAACTAACATGGATAGTCTGAGCATGCATGTGTTTGTATGTCCAATACACATGTTATTAATCCATATCAAGACTAAAGGACAGCTTATGCACAAGTTAAACATGTGAGTTTCAATATGAAAACATAAGCATGTTTCAAGCCAACAACAACTAAATGCATCAAAACTTCAAGTGATAACATGATAATATCCTTGAAGTGAAATGAAGGTCAAGCATAGGCAGTGAGGACAAAAACACATACTTAAATAGCTTTGATACAATACCCTATAATACTCAACTTATTATGGAACATAGACATTTATTACCAAAGTAAGGACTGCACGAAGACTAAATACTGAAAGTATAGCTATTTCTTCATCCCAAAACTATCAGTTTTAAGAAAAATCATACAGCCACAATATTGCCCTTTGAAGGTCAAAAGAAAAGCAAGGTTGTAACATAATAGCATTTGTATGAACTTGTTGTGATCAAGGCACATGGATATGATGTCATGAGTTAATGAAAAACTATCCATGGTGCTAACAGAAAGTTACACAAGGCTTCATCTTGCTTTAGTTCAATCCAACATGATGTAGATGACTAGTTCTAGGACGGTTTCAAACATACAGACATAAACATGATATGTTTCAAATATTTTAACAACTATGATACTAAAGTATGTTAAACACTCAAGACAAACAAGATGATAATAACATAGTTACTCAAATGATCATGATCCTGACATAAAATAAAAATGGGAGAGAGGAATACCTATTGAAGCTATGCACCTTTGCTCCAAACTTCTCAAAACCTCTTTCCTTGCCAAGCTAGAACTTTAGAGATTTTCTGAGTTTCTTAAGTGGAAATGTTGTCGTCCTCATGAGTGAGAACCAACCTCCTATTTATAGCAAAATGCTGAAGCTTTGAGGTATGGCCAAAACTTGGCATTTTCCCACATTGCCCTTGTGAAAAACACATCGTGTGAGCTGGATTGGATGCTGAACCAAAAAGATCTCCAAGATATTTGAACTGATAGGGTTAGGTCTGAGAATGATGGGATTGAACCAAGGCTCAAGGAGAGAAAAAGAATAAACAATCCTTTGTTTTAGAAAGTTTCTCTTTCATGGATGTCCACTTGCACCAACTTGACTAAAACTCATATTTTAATGTTACACTTGCATAGAATCATGGAAGAGGTTTGTATCATGTTATCTTTGTGTTAAAACATCAGAAAAGTTAAGCATTTAGTGATTAGAAGGGTATTGTATCATCATACAAAAGTTGGTTACTTAAAAATCAAGAAATGAAACCCTAACTTTGAAGCTTCGTATCTCTCAGCTCGCTCAATGGTTTGAGGAGTTCTAGTACTTTTTGGAAAGCCCTCAATGCCCTTTACAACTTTAATTTTGGACCCAAGTTCTGAATGACAAGGGAACTTAGTGAAAAATGAGGTTAAAGTTTGTTGTTTATTAAGGGAAAACAAGCTGAAATTTCTCTAAGTCTTGGAGCAGTTTAGCTTCTAAGCCTCATAACTCACAAACCATGCATTTTTTGGAGAAAAGTCATATTTAACACTTTGAAGATCATGGAAAGAGCTTCCATTTGGGCTTTGAGTCACTCAAATTAGATATGTGGTTTGGAAGTTATGACCATTTCAAATTGGCACAAGAGGGGAAAATTCCACAAATGAAAAGTTTCATGAACTAAACCTTTCTTCCTTTGCAACAAAACTCTTGGAACTTGATCTCAAATGCTTTAAATCATCAATAAGACATGTTATGATTAATTGAGGCCTTGGAGGTGTCATTTGGATCAAAATCTCAAGGATTGGGGTTTCAGTCAAAACCCTAATTTCCATTGTGAATGCACTGGGATAATCTCTTATGATCTTGCTTCTTCCATCACATACAAGGCTCATAGATGGTCCTTAGGGATGTATAATATCTCATGGAGTCATTTCCTAGGGTTTGAGAATAACTCTTGGTCGAGATCAAGGGCCATGATCCACTTGTCTTAACAAAAACCCTAATATGGAGGCAGGGTGAAACTGTGGTTCAAACTACTCATGATGAGAGCCAAATGATCTTGAATTCTTGTTGAGTGAGACCTCTTGGATGTAGGTAAACTCAAATGGTTGATGAACCAAGCAATTCTTTACTTACTATGGCAAAATTCTTCAGTGATTTCTCAGGTTAAAACCCTAATTCCACCTTTTGGTCTGGTGATCCTTTGTTGACTTGACTTGATTCAAAGTCTTGAGATCTTGGTACCAATCAAATGGTGAATCTTTGTGATGATTGAATGAAGCTATAAAATGTCTTAGGAGGCCTTGAATCTCTCTGTGCAAACCCTAATTTCAACATAAGAGAAACAAAACTGCAAGATATGGGTTAGTTAAACAATGCATATATGATTGATCCTGAATGTCTATGCAAGATGTTATGACATCTAAGAGGTAAAATTTAGGGTACAACACACATGACTGGTGTCAAGAGCTATCTGGTGAATATAGAGCCCCACTCCTCCAACCATGTCACCTTTGGAGATGGATCCAAGGGAAAGATCAAAGGGGTCGGGAGATTGGATCAAGTAGGGAATCCCAGACTTGACAATGTGTTGTTTGTCAAGGGATTAACTGCAAATTTGATTAGTATTAGTCAACTTTGCGATCAAGGTCTAAAGGTAAACTTCACCAAATCTGAATGTCTAGTTGTGAATGATAAAGATAGGGTCATCATGAAAGGTGTCAGATCAAAGAACAACTGTTATGTTTGGACAACCTTGCAGATGAAGAAACACCAGAAACACTTCTCAAATCTGCACATGGGTGAATTACAAATTGGAAGGTTAAACAAGATGACACATAGGAGATTGCAACATCAGAATATAACAAGGATTGCGAATCTTCTTCAAAAAGCCTCTATGATTAAGGAAATTGTTGAAAATATATGTTCTTATGCTGTCACAAAGGATTCAATCATAGAAACCTGTGAAATAAGTGTTAAAAATGATAGTCTTTAGACCACTGAAGTGGGGATCACTAGTGTCATCCAGGATGTCATGACATCTTACTGGGACATCTTGAACTTCACTATGGTATAGAAATTCACAAAAAATTCTCAAGGACAAATTAGGGTTTTACTTGGTTAGTGGGAACACTATTCAAGAGTACGCATGGTTTGAAAAACAAACCCATCAAAACCATTTCAGCAATAGATACCATCACTCTGCACTAATCCTCTCGAACTTCTTTACCCTCGAGATTAAAGAGAAGGCTAATCGTGTCCACATTACGATGTCACAACAACAATCACCGACAAGAGCAACCGAGAGGGATACTGCAGCGACATCTGATTCTAGGTCAAAATGTGAAGAGCTACATACTGGAGATGTAATTGATGTTGCTCCTCTTACTATTATGCCATTCAAAACGGATAAACTTCCGGTCAGAAGATCAAAAAGCATCCCACCAGGTAATTCTTCGAACACTTCTGGTGCTTTCTCTAGTCCTAGGAAGAGAATAGAAAAGTTTAACACAGATGAAAGTATTGACAAAATAGTAGATAGACTCATAAGTCAGGGGGATAGAATGAGTGTTGCTGGAATCTCCAGACCCCTTGCTCAGATTATGCCACCCAACTCACCTCAGGATCAGGATGTGACTAAGAGAAATGCTGACAAAAGAGGAGATGATGATGAAGTGTCAGAAGGGAATCTGCATACCCTTGCTGACTTTGTGGTAAGAAATGTTGAAACAGATGATGGAACATCTTCATCTACACAAGGGGCTTCAGAACAAGCTGACAAAATTATCAATTTAGATGATTTGCCCTCTGATGATGAAGTCATTGCAACAAGTCTCAAGCCTAGTGTGGCTGAACAATTAAAAAAGAGGAAAGATAAAGGCATAGACATCTCTGACAAGCAAACTAAGAAATCTGTTGTTGGACCTCATAGGCCATGGAGCAAGGTAGCTGTAGGAACCAAGAAGAGGAAGGTAGAGTCTGACAATGAATAAGACTATGATGGCACAAAGGATGGACATAATGTTATAAAGAAACCAACCTCTAAGAAGAAGGCTGTCACGCTTCCTAAAGCTCCCATGGACAACATCTCCTTTCATGATGTTGTAAGTGTTAACAGGTGGAAGCATGTTTATCACAGAAGAATTGCTCTGGAGAGAGAATTGGGACAGAATGCCCTCTAGTGTGAGGAAGTAATGGATTTGATTAAAGAAGCTGGATTGCTAAAGACCGTCTCTCACTTTGACTCATGCTATGAGCAGCTGGTCAAAGAGTTTGTAGTAAACATCCCAAAAGGATGCAATGATCGAAAAAGTGATGACTACTTAAAGGTATATGTCAGGGGAAATGATGTGACATTTTCTCTTGCTGAGATCAACAAGTACCTTGGCAAATCTGAATGTCCTCAGGCTTAAATTGAAGATTCTGATGATCAAATCTGTAGGGAAATTACTGGGAACACTGTGAGGAATTGGCCCATCAAAGAGAAACTGTCAGCTGGGAAGCTAAGTGTTAAATATACCATTCTTCATAGAATTGGTACTGTGAACTGGGTCCCTACTAATCAGACTTCAATTATTTCAACTGGGCTTGGAAAGTTTATCTATGCTGTTGGAAAAAGAAAGCCTTTTGATTTTGGTGAATATATCTTTGATCAAATTCTAAAACAAGTTATCTCTTCAGCTGTTAAGCTGCCAATTTGCTTTCCATCACTCATCTGTGGAATAATTCTTCAACAATATCCGGAGATAATTTTATCTGGTGATGCTGTCATGAGAAGGAAGGCTCTTCTGACTCTACACTATAAGTTGTTTATTGGAAAACATGTCTCAGATATTGCCTCAACATCTGCTCCAACATCTGAGGCTACACCTTCAGAGGAGGACACTATTGTTCAGCTGAAGGCAACCTGCAAGGAGCTTGATGATATTATCAAAGTCATCACTGCCAGAAAGGAGAAGCTGGAAGATTGATACAAGCCTTGTCTACTGAGCAAAACAAGAATATTGTAGTTAACACTAGTGATGCTGAGAAGGAAACCAAGGAGAACAGTGATGCAGTTGAAGGAGATGATGATGCTGATAATGGTTCTGGTGAGAGTGCACGAGAAGATGACGATGAGGAAACTGAAGATAACTTCTGATAGTTGTCTTTTCTCTACTTTTTGTTTTATGTTTTTTTTTGCGTTTGGTTGTGTAAGGGCTGAAGGCCCAGGATAATTTTTACTTTTGTTGGGTGTGTAATTTAACTACTATGAACTGATTAATTGGTTTTGAGTTAGTCCTTCTGCCTTTGTCATATTGTGGCTAAAAAGGGGGAGAAATACTAACATCACTAACCACTGCTGATATGCTACTAACCACTAAGGGGGAGTAGTTTTGTGCTGCTTGCAGAAGGTACTGGTTGAGGGGGAGACAAACTTTGTTTCCGCTGCTGTTCTGATGATGGTCTCCCTGATATGTTTCTGCAGGTCAATTACAGTTAGTTTTAGCCAAAATCTGCCAAAGGGGGAGATTGATAAGTCCAAGCCTTTGAGGCTGACATCAATTTGGTAAAACTAACTTAGCAGAAAGATGTTGGACGAGATGTCCTGACATGATGATCTAACTGCAGGTTAATGTGTTAAACAAGATGTCCTATCAGGTGAATTTGACATCTTTGTCTGTTACACATTTGGAATAACTGTATTTGTTTTCCAGGTGTGATTGGAATATGATTTGATCCTAGGTGGCATCTGAGATTGAGGAATCAGAGATTCTGATTCTAAAAGGAATATGCGGTTTCCTTGTAAGGAGACATTTTTGGAAACTTAGGATTGAAGAAAATAATAGGTCGCAGATTTTATGGAGCTAAAGTGTTGCGCTTTTGAAGCCCAAATCCAGTTATGTTTTGCTATATAAATAGGACGGATTTAACCTAAAAAAGTGGGGAAGTTTTACAGCTGTTATAGAGCACTAGGGTTTGTACTTTTGTGAGCCTCTCTTGTATTACGTGAATAACTGAGTATGACAGTTAATTGAGTTGTAATTTTCAGTCACTGCTGTGATTGAAAGGGAATTGAGAAGGGTCTCATACCTAGGAGTGTCTTAGGTAAAAATCTAGGAAGGGTAGTCTCTAGGTGCTAAGTTGGAAACGTTGGAGTTTAACTTAGAACCAATCCTACTTAGTTGATTTCATTCCTGGCTTGGTAGCCCCCAGACGTAGGTGTTGTTGATCACCGAACTGGGTTAACAATTTCTGTGTGTTGTTTTCTTTCTGCTGTTTGTTTCTGTTCTTCCTTAATCCTTGTGAGAAGCTGAGATCAAGTGTCACGACATTCTGTCCGACATCTTAGTGATCTGCTTAACCAGAATTTCAAGGGTTAGGGAGAACATTACCTATAGAAACTTCATTTCCTAGAGTCTGGTTGGACTCATAGTCTAGCATTTGAGTTCTACTTAACTCTACTTCCCTCCTTCTTTTCCTTTCATAAACCTTTAAGTTACCTGTTTTTGGGCCACAGTTATGTTGAGATGCGGTTGAGATTATAACCTCATTCAGTTTTGTTCATGTTTCCCTCACAACTTCTGTTGTTCTTTCACTTGGTTGAATGTTAGAGGTTTGGTTTGGTAATTTTTCAGCTGGTTTAGGCATAGCTTTGACTGGTTGAGTATCACAGGTTTGGTCTGGTAAATTTTTTTCACGTTTAGTTAGTTCAAGAGCCAAAAGTTGGTATTCTGAATTTTCAATAGGATGAATGTATGGTTGCTCCCCCTGAATACTAATTTTGGTGTAATATGGATGATTTTCAAAGAAGGTTACATCCATAATGTGGTAAAAAAAATTGGTTTGGGGAGAATAACACCTATATCCCTTTTTGTGAGGAGAGTAACCAAGAAAAATGCAATTGATGGATTTTGGGTCCAATTTGCTTCAATAAAGGTTGAGGTTATGGACAAAAGCTGAACATCCAAATATTTTTAATGGGATGGAGGAAAGGATTTTGCTGGATGGGAATAAGTTTTAAAGTGTGGAGAGTGGGATCTTAAAGTTAAGGATACGGGAGGGCGTTCAATTTATAAGGTGAGTTATGGAAAGGATAACTTCTCCCCAAAATTGTTAGGGGACATTTATGGACAACATGATTGATCTAATCACTTATAGAAGGTGTATATTCGTCCTTTCTGCTACTTAATTCTGTTGGGGAGTGTCCACACACGAACTTTGGTGAATAATTCCAACCTTTTGAAGATAGGAATTTAGAGCAAGGTTTTAATACTCCCGACCATTATTAGTTCTAAGAATCTGAATCTTGCTCTGGAATTGTGTTTGTACCATCTTGTGATAAATTTTAAATATTCCCCATACTTATGATTTTTCCTTCATTAGAAACATCTAGGTAACATGTGTGTGATCATCAATAAAGGTGGGAAAGCATCTCGATCCAGTATTGTTGTGGACTCGTGATGGTCCCCATACATCACTATGAATTAATGAAAAAGGTTTGGATGATTTATAGGATTGGGGTGGGTAATGGTTTCGGGTATGTTTAGACAATTGGCAAACTTCACACTGAAATTGTTCCTTGTTTTTATTGAATAAAGATGGAAAAATATTTTCCAAGTACATGAAATTTAGGTGGCCTAATCTATAGTGCCACATCATTACTGAATTATTATTATTCGAAACTACAGCTGCTACAGGATAATGATTCTTGAATTTTTCTTCTGATTTTTCCTCTTGAAAAAGGTAGAGTCCAACACACTCTTCAGCATTGCCAATCGTCTTCCCCGACTCCAAAATCTAAAATTCACATAAGTTAGGGAAGACTTTCGTAACACATTTCAAATCTCTTATAATCTTGCTAATGGACAACAAGTTACAATTAAGTTTAGGCACATATAAAACAGAGTCAAGTGTAATATTAGGTGAAATGATAATTGATCCTTTACCTATGACCTTAGAATGTGTACCATCAACTATCCGAACATTATAGTTATAAGAACATGAAGAATAACAATTAAATAAATTAAAATCTCCAGTCATGTGATCGGAAGCCCCCGAGTCAACAATCCATGACTTTGTTTTTCCATTACTAGTGTTTAGAGCATGTAAGTAATTACCTCTTTGAGCCACTATGGAAGTAACGCCCTTTTTTGCAATTAACATAGTTTTATGAAATAGTTTTTGAAGAACCTCCATTTTTTCTTTGCTGAAAAGAGATGTGTTAGAGTATACCTCAGTTTCTTGATTGTTAAATGTTGTGTTGCCTTTTCCCTCCTTGCCATTGAATAGTTTGGCCTCTAAAGGTTTTCCATGTATGATTCAACATGTTTCCTTTGTGTGACCATGTCTCTTGCAGTGATCACACCAAGGACGGGTTTTCTTTTGTGGTGGCTGAGACTGATTTCCTCTTGCCGCCATTGCAGAACTCTCGTTGTACGAAACTCAGACGGGTATCCCTAACATGATTTTTCTCATGCTTTCTTCCCTTCTCACTTTTGAAAATGCTTCTTGGATTTTGGAAAGTGGTTTGGTTCCAAGAATCCTTCCACGAACTTCATCTAGATCTTTTTTAGTCCCAATAGGAATTTGTAAACCCTATCTTTTTCCAACAATTCCTTATACTTCTTTTGATCTTCTGTTCAACACCATTTAACATCTTCATATATGTCTAGTTGCTGCTAGTGTTTGTTAAGTATGTTAACCTACTCAGTAACAGAAGATTCTCCTTGTCGAAGGTCATGAAGAATGATTTTTATCTCAAATACTGCAGATGTGTTGTCAACGTTTGAGTATGATTCATTCACTGCATCCCATATTTCTTTTACAGTGTCGTAGACCATCAAATTTTCACCAATTTCATTTGTCATGGTATTGAGCATATATGTGACATTACTTGGTTGTTCTTAAGTTTCCATTTTTGAAAGTTTTTGTCTCATTTCTCAGGACACTTAGTATCTCCAGTGGATTAACCTTCCCTTCATTTTCCTTCGAGGAAGATCTTAACTGACCTTGCCCATTGGGTATTGTTTTGATCATCTAATTTATGGCCTGTGGTGAGGTTAGTGAGCCCTTCGTTTGAACTGGTCGAAAATGATTCAATCTCCGCTTTGAGTGATGCATCAGATTTGGTTTCCCCATGATTTTGCGGTGCTAGGTTAGGGATGGTTCAAATCGTGCTTTGATACCATGTAGAAATATACTCTTTATTTCTGTATTTTGATGAGGAATACATAGTGTGTATATATAGAATACAAGAGGCAAAATTTGAAAGTTAAATATGTCCTAAAATTAGGGGAATTAATCTCACTATAAATGTTGATTCTAATTATAGTAAATGCAAAAAATAACACCTAATTAATTACATTAAACTTAATCCTAATGAGCTATACAAAACAAAATCATTTGATTTCATATCGATTATTCCACGTAAAGTAAATAGCGATGATGAATCAATATTGCCAAATTATCAGCTCAATCTTCCTCGGGAACCTTTATTGATGGAGAAGGCAAATGAGTTGGAGATGAAGTTGGTGACCTTGGAGGAGTAGTAACTCAAAAAGTAGAAGTTTTCTCATGAAAGTCAGATGACAAGTATTCCAAGAGGATGATAAAGCCATAGAATGAAAATCTTAAATAAAGGAAAACGTGAGTAGTTGTTAGCAAACCAATTAAGATCAAGGTCAAGAGGATAATCCACCTTCTCAGTGAATTTTGATGAAAACTCAGATTTTGAAATAATAATCATGCTTCTAGAAGATTGTAGGGAAATCTTAGGTTTCTGAATTACTACAAAAAGTGTTAAGGGAATGATAATGAGTAAAAGTAAAAGGCCAAACAACCTTTCTAGGAAATGGGTTTTATAGGGTTTCGTTGAATTCTTGTTACTCGAATAACCTTATTTCAGACCATACAATATATATGTGGCCGTGAAGGTCCTAAAAAATTTATCTTTTACACCACTTTAGGGAAAATGAGAGTATAAATATGCTATTGTATTTAAGAACCTGGTTTACACATATTTTTGGGGATATAAGAGAGCCTAATCACTTGGAAGCTCAAGTGAATACAATAGCTTATTCAAAGAAAAAATGCAAGTCAATGAGATGCAATAGAAAACCAAGAAGTCACATATGACTCATGCAACATTTGTAAAGTCAAGGGGAATGAATAAATCCTATGGGACAATTCATTGTCTTTATGTTTTCTTTTATGTTTAACCGATCTAAGATTTTGAATAAAGAATGCTAAAGCAGAGAACGAAACAACGAACTCAAGGATATATCTATCCGTACTATTTAATGCGACGACATATAGTTGTAACTCTTGGAATAATGTTTTAGAATCAATACATACTAATAATTTTTCGAACAAGTACAAAAACAAAAATGCATTGTGCTCTGCATATGAAATTGTGATATTATTCTTTGCGTTGAGGGTCAAGAAATAAGAACACCTTGAAGCTTTCTCGTAGAAATGAAATCCTAATTTTGGGATATGGGCATCATATGCATCTAGAGCCGCAGATCTTGTGATCGGTTAGCCAAAAATGAATGCCACGTTAGGACCAGTGGGGGTTTTCATTTTCTAGGGAAAAACAAAGGTGTTGATTACAAACCAATATGCTAGATGTTAGGGTTTAGTTAGGTTAAAATTAAAGCAAAGTTGCATTGAAAGAAAATAACACAAGAAAATAAATTCAGAACTTTCATTAAGAAACCCTAACTTCCAAGCTTACAATTAAATAGTCAAGAGAAACTGCTAATTGGGCCTGACCCAAACATAAACAACATTTAAAAATAAAACTAAAGAGAATATTACTAATGGAACACCCTATTTTTAATAATAATAATCTTTAAGCCAAGATGGGCTCTTCCTTTCTCTATTGGGCCTTGAAGTTTCCTTATTAATACTCAATGGCCCATTAAGAACCTTGTCCTCAAGGTTCATATTGGAGACAACTTGGGTAGTGAAGGGATATGGGCTGGGAGACGAATTACTTGGGCCGGATGGAAAAGCATGAGGCAAAACGGGCTGTTGGCTGGAAGTGTTTGGTGGGCCCATGTGGGACAAAGTGGTGGAAGATGAGGAAAAGGGTGGCGTGTGAAACGAAGGTTGGCACATGGGTTGCACGGATGAATTGATTGAAGAATCTTGAGCCATGTGCTTTTTGGAAAAATCAGAAAAGTGAATAGGAGAAGCAGACTTTATGGTAACATGCGTGTCTTGGGCTTCGTGCGGTGCAGTCAAAACAACGGCTGGATTAAACTTTGGGTCATTCACCATGTACTTGTTAGTGGTTTTCTGGCTGGCATCACGAAGAGGTTTTCCACTTGGATTTAATTTATTCACTGTAGCATTATTAAAACACGTTTTAGGGTCACGTGGAGGGACAGAAACCAACGGGTTTAGAGGAAAGTTTGAAACTGAAGTCTCATTTTCCTTCGCATATATAACTCTTGTGTTGGCTTCACATTCATTTTCCAAACTCCTTGTCCCTAACACTTGTTCTTCTTCTGAGAAATTTCGCCGCACACCCACCATTGTGCGAGAGGGGCAAGGCAAGATGGTTGAGTTTTCTGAAGCAAAATAGGGCCTTAAAAGAGAAACGTGAAATACTGGGTGGACGCGGGAGGAGGATGGGAGATCAAGTAAATAGGCCACTGCACCAACTCTCTTGACGATTTTGAAGGGACCAAAAAATCTTTGAGCTAACTTCTGTGAAACACGGTGGTTAACAGATTGCTGTCGGTGGGGTTGTAGCTTCAACAAGACTAAATCACCAGGTTTGAAAGAAAAATCCACCTGTTTTGTATTAGCTTGTTTTTCCATCTGTTTGCGACTCTTTCTTAAGTTCTCTTTTAACTCACTGATAACTTTTTGTCGTTGTTGCAGCGAGGCATCTAGGGACGGTTCCTCCACGGAGCCGGCCACATAGTCTTGAATATTCGGAGGATCCCGGCCATAGAGAGCCTTGAAAGGAGTCATCTGGATAGCAGTGTGAAAGGAGGAATTATACCAGAATTCAGCGAGATGTAAGAACTTGTACCAGTTGCGCGGATGAGTGTTTGAGAAACATCTGAGGTAAGTCTCAACTGATCTGTTGATAACTTCCATTTAACCATCCGTCTCCGGGTGGTACGCTGTGCTGTATTTTAATGTCGTTCCTTGTGCTTTGAAAAACTCCTTCCAGAAGGTACTCAGGAACAAAGGATCGCGATCCAAAATGATGGACTTAGGAACCCCATGAAGTCGAGCAACGTCCACAGAAAACTGAGACGCAAGATCCTTAGCGGTGAACTTTGACGGTAATGCAATGAAGTGGGCAAACTTCGTCAGACGATCACAGATGACCCAAATAACTGTGTAGCCAAAAGAAGAGGGCAGGCGAGTAATGAAATCCATAGTCAGGTCGTCCCAGACTTGAGTTGGAATTGGTAATGGTTGGAGCAACCCCTTTTTTCTTTGAGTGATATATTTGTTGTGTTGACAGGTATCACAATATTTAATCATTTGTTTAACTTCTTTGTGGATGCCAGGCCAGGAGAAGGAAGCTAACACTCTAGCTAGAGTGGCTTTGATACCAGAGTGGCCTGCTGTTGGGGTCGCGTGGAACTCATGAAGGAGATTTTGGCGCAGGTTTTGAAAGTCAGGTATGAAGAGTCGTTCTTTGTAAAATAATAACCCATTGGAAAACTTGTACTGATTCTGTTCTCTGCTGTTTTGAGTGGTATGGCTAACTAAGTGTCTTCCTGCTCTATCTTTTGCATAAAACTCACGCAATATTGACAAGAGATCTGGGATCGGTGAAGACAATGAGAACAGTAAGGAATCATCAGAGGAGTATTTCCTACTCAGGGCGTCTGCCACCATATTAGACTTGCCAGGTTTGTAAAAAATCTCGAAATTAAACCCTTGTAGTTTTCCTGCCCATTTCTGCTGTTCTGTTGTCTGTATTTTCTGGAGTAACAAATTTCGAAGGCTTTTCTGATCTGTGTAGATATGGAATTGTTGACCTATTAAGTATTGATGCCACTTCTTTACTGCTTCTGTAACATCATACATTTCGCGGACATAGACAGACGCAACTTGCATCCTAGGACACATCTTTTTACTGAAGAAGGCAATGAGATGGCCATCTTGAGACAGTACAGCGCCAATAGCTACCCCTGAAGCATCAGTTTCCACAATGATTTTTTTTGTAAAGTTAGGCAAAGCTAATACCGGCATGTCGGTCATTGCTCTTTGTAACTCTGTAAAGGCTGCGGCCTAATCTGTACCCCATACAAAATTAGTGGAACGTAATAAATCGGTGAGCGGAGCGGCGAGAGAGGCGTACTGTCGAACAAAACGACGGTAAAATCATGTGAGTCCCAAAAAACCGCTGAGAGCAGTGAGATTTCGTGGTTGAGGCCAGTCCAACACTGCCTTAACTTTCTCTTGATCAGGTGCAACAGTACCCATACAAATCACATGGCCTAAATAATGAACTCTGTTAACTGCAAAAACACACTTTGACAATTTCACAACATAAACATGAGACTGTAATAAATCAAAAACAATCTTTAAATGAGTAAGATGGTCATTAAAATTGGAACTGTAAATAAGGATGTCATAAAAAAAACAAGAACGAATTTGCGCAAGTAGGGCCGCAAAAGATCATTCATTGCAGACTGGAAAGTAGAGGGGGCATTGGTCAACCCAAAAGGCATCACGAGAAACCCGTAATGTCCATCGAAAGTTCTAAATGCTGTCTTGTGTGTATCTTCTGATGCAACTCGGATTTGGTGATAACCAGAGCGTAAATCTAAATTGGTATAGACTTTGGCTGAACCTAGTTCATCCAGAAGTTCATCTATGGTGGGTATTGGGAATCTGTCTTTGATGGTCACAACATTCAGGGCGCGGTAGTCCACACAAAACCGCCAAGTACCATATTTATTTTTAACTAAAAGAACGGGGGAGGAGAAAGGGCTAGTACTAGGGACAATTGTGCCAGTTTGTAACATATCCCTAATAATAGTTGTCATGGCATCTTTTTGGGAATGAGGGTATCGGTAAGGTTTTACATTGACGGGATGAGTGTTTGGTAGAAGGTTTATGTGGTGGTCGTGGTGTCTAGGTGGAGGAAGGCCCTTTTGGGGCTGGAAAATAGTTTGGTATTGGTGCAAGAGGTTTGAAAGTTGAGGGTCAAGGTGTGGGGGTAAATCCTCTAATTGCAAAATGTTTGGTTGTTTGGCTGGTTCAAAAAGCATCAAGTGGAGTGATGAGATTGAGTTGATGTGAATCATTTGTTTAAGTTGGTGGAAGGTAGTATGAATTGGGTGAGTGGTAGGATCTCCCTTCAAGGTCATTGGGGTGTCTTTATGGGAAAAAGTGATAGATAGGATTGAAAAATCAGCTTGTATAGGACCTAGAGTTCGCAACCATGCCATGCCAAGGACGACATCGGCCCCTTCAATAGGAAGTAAGTAGAATGGGAGATGAAAAGGTTTGTCTTGGAGTACAATTTGAACGTTGTGGCATATACCTTCACATTGTAAGTGAGAGCCATTTCCAACCATAACTGAGAATTAAGGAATTTGGGTGGCTGTAAGATTTAGATGATGTTCAATGCGAGGTTGCATTATGTTATGTGTGCTGCCTGTGTCAAACAAGACCATTACCGGTAGGCCACCAATGAGTCCTTTGAATTTGAGGGTTTGTGGTGAGAATTGACCAGTCAAAGCTTGAGTGGATAACTGAAAATATGTATCATCACTAGATGTTAGAATTTCAGAATCTGTGTTGTCCTCAGCATCTATGGGTTTTTTGGTCGAATCCTCCTCAACCATGAGAAGTAAAAATCTGCCAGAAGAGCATTTGTGGCCAGGGATAAATTTCTCATCACAATTAAAACATAAACCTTGAGCTCTTCTCTCCTGTAATAGGGCTTGGGATAGGCGTTTGATGGGTAGCTTTGAAAAGGTAGGTGTGTTTTGAGGTTTGGGTGGTTGTGGCCCTTGCGACGCAGGCCCATTGGATGAAGTTTGGGTTGTAGGTTTAGTGTAAAAGGATGATTGGGGTTTGGAGTATTTGGGCTTTGAGTCTTTAAGTTTGGATTCAATAAGTTTGGCGAGTCCGATTGCCTGTGAAATTGAGGTAGGTCTGTGAATAGCCATTTCATTGCGAATCTCAAGTGATAAACCAGAAATAAAACAATTTAAAATTGCATCAGGCGGTAATCCCACCACTTGGTTGCCAAGTCTTTCAAATTTAGTTTGATATTCTACAACTGATCCATCATGTTTAAATTTGAATAACTCAGCTTGATGGTTATCATATGTAGAGGGACCAAAACGTAGTTCCAACGCTCTAGTAAAAGAGACCCAATCTGTTAATAATTAGCTATGATGCATCCACTTAAACCAGCCTAAGGCATCACCCTTCATGTAAAAAGAAACTAAAGCCAATCTATTTTCTGGTGGTAAATTATAAAATGAGAAAAATTGGTCTACTTGAAATAACCACTCTAATGGGTTAGACCCGTCAAACATGGCAAGTTCAAGTTTTGGGGTTCTGAATGGGGGTAATGGGGGTATTTGTGTAATTTGGGAATATGGATTTTGTTGGAAATACGGGAGGTTGAAATTTTGATTTGAATGGAATGCTGTTGTGGCAGAGTGGAATGGTGGAAAAGGGGGTGAGGGCTGGGTAGGGGTGGGGCGATGTGGTATTGTGAAAACAGGTGGTGGAGGGAGGTTAGAAAAAACAGTGGAGGTTCTAAGAGGTGTATTTATGGGGGTGGGGGTCTGAGTTGTTGGGGTTGTAATAGTGGTTGATATAAGAGGAGGGTTTTGTATGATACCTGATGAGGAAGCTGCAGAATTAGTAATCCTAGGCTGCTGTTCGTTTTGTATCACCAGCTTGTTGATGGAAGACATGAGAGATTCAAATCTTGACTCAGTAATTAGTTTTTCGTTGTCCAATCTGGTGTGAATCTGGCCAATGTGTTGTTCCAAATCTGCTGTAGCTTTATCAAACCTCTCATCCATTTGTTGTTGGGTTTGAGCCATAGCATTATCTAGGTGAAAGTGAGCTGTTTGGACAGCTTCTTCTACAATATCCTTTGGGTTAGGTGGTTTAGGGGGAGCCATGAGAGCAAAAAGTGAAAGCACCAATGTTAGGGTTTAGCTAGGTTAAAATTAAATTAAAGTTGCATTGAAAGAAAATAACACAAGAAAAGAAATTCAGAACTTTCATTAAGAAACCCTAACTTCCAAGCTTACAATTAAATAGTCAAGAGAAACTGCTAATTGGGCCTGACCCAAACATAAACAACATTTAAAAATAAAACTAAAGAGAATATTACTAATGGAACACCCTATTTTTAGTAATAATAATCTTTAAGCCAAGATGGGCTCTTCCTTTCTCTATTGGGCCTTAAAGTTTCCTTATCACTAGATGACCAAAGAAGTGTTCCATGGATGTTGAACTTCATGTCAATCATAGAGAGCATAAATATCTCATAAATGCTCCACCATTTCTATGTTTGACCATAAGAAGGTTCTAGTTGCATCATTCAGGGTAAGTGTTTAGGCGTTGTTTGAGGAATGGTCCTTAAATCAATCAACCTTCATTTAGTCGAAAGTCAGCCTTCCACCATTGGTAGGTGATAATACTGAGAATGGCGAAGGCAAAACGCAAGAACATAGTTTTTTTCTCACATCAAAGGTGGAAGGACGAAATGAAAAGTGACGTTGGATTGAAAATTGGGACCAGCATGAGCTAGGAAAAATTGGCTGAAACATGGACAAGCAATACAAATGATTCTGAATCAAAGCTTTCAATGATCCCATAATCATGGTTACCGATATGCGAGTCTAAAGAAATTATTTTGTAAACACTAGGTGTGTTATCCAAGAAAATAACAAGTATTTGAAAAGATGGAATTAGAAAGTTAAAGATAAATTAGAAAAGAAGAATAAATAGTGGAGTGGGAGCCATAAGATTTGAGTAGAAATTATTTGTAAGGAAAGTTAACCTAATGATAGGAAGAGATATCTTTAAGTCAATGGAAGAGATTAAGATTACTGTTAGGATAATCAAATAAACATAAGTTAATAAGTTCTCGTTTGTGGGTTTCAATTAGTCTAATTCTTGGTTGTGGGTTTCAATTAGCCTCTCTAAGTCTTATAGGCGTACTTTTTATGATTGGTTGAAACATCCAACTGATTTTTTGTAAGGGTTGTGTGGGAATAGGTTGGTAGAAGTTTTAATTGTTTGGACAGGTTGAGTAGGTGTATTAGTTGGTGTTTTAGATTGCAATGTACTGTCTTTCTGTTATTAATGAAAGTTTCTGATTACGAAAAAAAAAAATTCTCGTTTAGAATTTTAAGATAAGGTTTCTAATTTTTTGTTTTCTTTTCATTTTTATCACTTGTCCATGTCGTTATCTTACATTTTATTTATTTTTAGTTTAATATATAGCTCAAGCACTTATATACCATACTTAACAATCTTTAAAATAGTTAAAAACTCATAGTTGAGACAATATTTTTTTTAGTATAATTGCTTTTTAATTTTTTTTAAGTCGTTGACTTACGCTTTGTTTGGGAGTTTGGAGGGAGGGGGAAGAGACAGAATCAATTTTTTTTTTTTAAATATAAAATAAAAATTTAACATTTTTTTGAAAAATGTATATTATATAGAATGAAAAAATAATACATATCTTTAATATATTTTTAATTTTTGAAATATTATAACAACAAAAATTATATTTGAACAATTTGACTAACTTTTCCAAAACCCTAATCCAATACAAATTTTAAATCCCCCAAATCAAAGAATTTCTTGATGTTATGAATAAAAATAAATCCTAAAAACTCTTGCAACTAAAATCCTTTTATTTATTTTTACTGAATCCTTCCTTTTTTAAAAAAACTATCCCATTCTTTTCCTTCCAAACTCCCCACCAAAACCTAAATTTCGACTAATTTTTTAATTCAACCCATATATAAACTAATGTTGAAATGAAAATAGGAGACAACATCGAGAAAAAAAGAAAAGAAAAGAAAAGAAAATAAGAGATAAGCAGTATAGCACATGAAATGAAACATGCCAAAATGGACGGCGATAGAGATGTACTCTTGATAAGCCAATAGATGTGGGCCAAGACATAGCCAACAGAAGCAGAAAATATCATTTACTGATTCAGATTTCTATTTACATTTGAATCAAACTATTATGAGTGTAATCAATCCGTATTTAGGCACATGCATGATTATGATTAATTATTGTTGCATTTTGCACCACCAGGCCACCACTTGGACCACAACCTTTTACAAGATCATTTATGGTCATGTTGTACCCCGTTTCCACCTGCAAAATCACGTGGAATAATATATATTATATAGTAATAAACATTGAAAGTGACACGTGAAAAAAGATACAAATTTTTTTTGTTTACCTTAGCAACAATGGTTATGTTCATAGAATCCACAAATGGTAGGACACTGCGTTAAGCCGTTAACAACAAAGAGACGAAGCTTTTGAATCTCGTCCAATAATTTCATCAAAACACCCTTTTGCTTTTGGCAGGGAATCCTTCTGAGAACATCTTTGTCCAAAACTCAGGCTTCCACATGGGAGAGGGACTCAGACACATCATCACTCCATGACTCATAAATTAGCTGCGGCTTGTTGTCCATCACTTCAGACTCATAAATTAGCTGCGGTTTGTTGTCCGTCACTACAGACTCAACAAAAAGACTATTCTTGTTCTGTTCTTTTAGTACCTTCAAACGTTTTTGGAGTTCTTTCATGTACTAGCTCTGAAGCCTTTTCCATCTGTAGATTAATTTTCAATATAATGATCAAGTTTATTACATGCTACAAATTCCTTCAATTAATATTGATATGAGTATTTTTTTATTTTTTGCCTTTAGTAAAAAAAATTGCTATAATTAAGAGCTAAAATATTAATATTAATATTTAACCCACAAAAATTATTTATTGAAACAGGAGAGTATGTTTCTCTCACGATCACATATTATAATTTTGATAGGTGTTAATAATCCATGTGTTGGATTTGTTCTGTTTAATTTTGAATGGTCATTTGCTAGTGGATGACCAAATTTGTCTTCTTAAATTAATCAATTTTAAAAATATTAATAAATTATTATTTAAATCGTTTCAATATTAAAATGGTTCTTTTATATACAAATTTATTTTATAATATTTTAAATTGTTATTTTGTCTTCAAGACAATGAACATAAATTTTAAGAGAATTATACTCGCTCCTTTGTGGTGGATATCTCTTACACATAAATACAATCTTAAGTGCTCTTATTATGAATGACTCAAATGTTCTCTTGATTTTTTTGTAATTAATTTTATTAGATGTTGGAGTAATTATTGTTTATTGAATTGGAGTACTCTTAATACTCCCTATTAATATATCATTTCTGGCATATCAATTTTTTTTAAGAAAATTAATTTTATCGTCTAAAAAAGGATAAGAACCGATTTCTTGTATGTTTATCTTTTATTTTTTTATATTTCAGTTTTTTTACTGCTTTTGTTTTAAAAAAATTATACTTGTCGCTTAATTTTACTATGTAAGGAAAGGAAAATAATAAATTATTATTTAATAAATATTTAATTTCTCCAACTTAACAACTCAAGATTTTCTTCCGCCAGCTTCACACTTAAATTCGGCACCTCTTATTTTTTATATTTACCAAAATATCGTTTTCATTACTTATTCCATCTGAAAATAACATTTGATCAAAAACTGCACCCTAAAAAAGTAGTAAAATTCAAAAAATTATATAGTATATTCAAAAAATTCCGATACTTTTTATAAATGTTACAGAGCAAATTTTTTCTTTATTATTGCTTGGGTATAAATTTTTATCGGATTTTTTAAAAATTTAATATATTTTTATTGAATTATTAAAAATCCGATAGTTCATATTAGGTAGGTGAGTTTATGAGAAAACAAATTTAACAGTATTATATTTTTTTTTATAAATTCATATATTTTGTAATTTTTCAGATTTTTAACAATTCGGTAGTTCATATTCGATAGCAAAATATTTTTTAAGACTATCTAATTTTTTGAAAAAACTGATATGTTTTATAGTTTTCAGACATATTTGAAAAAACCAGTAAAACAATCGTGTGTATATATATATATATATATATTCTGGATTGGACCAATGGCTAGGCATGACCCAATCCACTTCTGCTCCCAGAACGGCCCAATTGCCTAAGCCCAATCCACGAAGGGAAGAATTTACCTTTCTGCCCTCAAACCGGGAAATCTTTGTCGAATGTGCCTCAGAGACATTCGCTCATTCCTGAAACGTCTGCCCGTCACGCACGGCTTCGTCAATCCCCGAACAACCATGGGCATGTGCCTGAAACTACGTCTGTGCCCGACATAACTGCTAGTTTTAGGCACCCTGCCCGACATAACGGCTAGTTTTGGGCAGTTACATATTCTTTGGGAAACAGTTATTTCGCCCCGAAAATAGGGACCGTTGGCCACGCACTGGGGGCATTATATAAACCCTCTCACTTAAGAGGGCCAGGTATCCAATAATCATCCTAAGAACACACTTTGTACATGCCCCTTTTTTTTCTGACCCTTTCTTACTTGAGCGTCGGAGTGCCTTGCAGGTACATCCCCCTCCTGTCCTACAAGCATCATCATCTGCCCAACGCGAAGGCCACGACGATCCAGTCTGATCACATCCGATCAGTGGCGCCGTCTGTGGGAACCTAGCTTCCCCGTCTTTTGATTCAAGATCCCATCTTTTTTCACTTCGAAGACTAAAGCTCTCTTCAAACCCCTTCCGATCATCATGGCCTCCACCAAGAATGATGTTGTCCGTCAAGAATCTGTTGTCGTCGTTATAGCTGATAACGCCGACCACATCCTCGCCGGATCTGTTTTTCCGAAAACTGACCAACGGGACGGGAAGACTGCGTCCCCAACATCTGATGAAATGAAACCTCGAGCACAAGATGCTGACCGTGTTTTTGAGCCTATTTCGGTTCCGCAAAACGCTGAATCCAGCACGACTGCTCTCATAGCCTCCCTCAACAGATCAAACCTCTTGATCTTCCAACAAGGTGAAAAGATCAACGCTCTCGAGCACGTCCTCCAGGAGCGCCTGTCCTCGGAGAAGCCTCACAGCCCGTCTCCACGTCCTCGGTCTCCCCCTCCGAAACGAAGGCGTGACAGGTCCAGAAGCCTCTCCTCGGAGGGAAGACGATCAAGATCAAAAGAGCCCGCGTCCAATCTTGCACGAAGACGACGCCGGTCTCCTCCGCGGAAGTCAAGACATTCCCCTGCGTCAAAGAAGTCCAGGCCCTCCGAAAAGTACGAGCATCGCCGTTCGCGCAGGCATTCTCCACGACGAAGCAGGAGCCATGGTCGTAGCCATTCCTTCTCCCTTTCCCCGAGCACAAGCAGTGACGACGAAGTCCATGGCCCCCTCTCACAGGAGATCATGGACACCAGAATTCCTCGCGGGTTTGAAAAGCCCCCCGCTTTAGCAACCTATGACGGGACCTCCGACCCCGGCGATCACATAGAAAACATAGAGGCAATGCTCCACTACCACAACGTGAGTGGGGCCATAAAATGCAGACTATTCCCAATCACCCTTGGGAAGGGGGCTATGGCTTGGTTCAAGCGCCTTCCCCGAGGGTCGGTCACATCGTGGAGAGATTTGAAGAGCCGGTTCTCCCGGCATTTAATGGCTTCCCGACGACATCCCAAATCGGAGGCCACCTTAGAAGCTATCATACATGGCAGGGACGAGTCCCTGCGGGCATATATTGAATGGTTTAACAAAGAAGCCGTGGAGGTCCGTACTACGGACCATATGAAAAAGTATCTTCTCGAGAAGGGCTTGAGACCAAAAAGCGAGTTTCGCAAGGCCGTCGGAATCGAGACTCCTCGAACATTAACGAAACTTCTCCGGAAAGTTGAAGCGTACATACGGTACAAAGAGAAGGAGGCCGCATATCATGCCCGGGACGCGAGAGATCGCGAAAATACCCGGGCACCAAAAAAAGATGAGTCGGAGGCATCCCGGCAAGGAAAAGAGAGGCGACGAGACGATCGCCCTCGAGAAGGTAAAGGGCCTGCTGGCCGATTCACGGAGTATACCTTGCTCACCGCTCCTCGCGAGCGCATTCTCTCCGAATGCATCAATATGGAGTTCAAACAGGGAGGCGTCAGGTTCCCCAAACCGACGACGTCCAAAGGCAACGTAGATAAGAGTAAATATTGCTGTTTCCACAGCATTCATGGCCATACGACCGAGGACTGCGTGCACCTTAAAGATGCTATTGAGATCCTTATCAAGGAGGGTCATTTGAAGCAATATATCAAGAAAGGTGAATCTTCAAAATGGGAGGCGTCAGATTCAAAGAAGGAAGCAGAATCATCCCCATCCAGTCCTCCCCCGCAGGTTGCTATATCCATCACGCGACCAGAGGACTTTGCCGTCCCAGATTATTTCAAGGAGTCATCCCAGGTGTTCGCGCTCAGCACTTGGGAAGCATTCCCTACAGCCATGGTTATCTCATGCGGGGGGTACAATGAGCTGACAGTGGGATCTGTTATGCGAAAGTTCAAGCAGCTTATTGATTGCAGCCCTGACCGGCTATCCACACTTGAGAAGTTCAAGGGGAGCTCCCAACTGATCACCTTTTACCGTGAAGAGTTGCCTGGAGACTCTCCCAACTCACACATCCCCTTGCTCGTCAGGGCAAGATTGGCAAGCACCGACGTCAGAAGAATCCTGGTCGACTAGGGTAGTTCGGTGGACATAATGTATACCGACCTGTTTCGGGCCCTTAAGTTGGACCAGAAGAACCTCTCACCATACGTGGGATCTGATTTGCAGGGGTTCAACAGAGCCACAGCCAGACCCTGGGGGTAGGTGGAGCTCCTAGTCACATTCGGGGAAGAAGAGGTGTCCAGGTCAATCAAGACCCAATTCCTGGTGATCGATTGCCCGTCACTGTACCAATGCATCTTGGGGAGACCAGCCCTCACAGAGCTAGTTGATGTTTCTTCAAATGTCCACCTCAAGTTGAAGTATTATACGGAGAAGGGTCATGTTACGACATTGCACGGGGACATAGAGGTTGCCCGCAGATGTTTCGAAGCAGCGACCCGGGGACAAAACCAGATCAGTGTAGCACCCAAAGCAGCTAAGCGGGCACGAGAGGAAGATCATCCATCCGAAGACGGCCAACCGGATAAGAAACCTGCACTCCCCGTACATACTATCGACCTTGACAGCCGAATTTCAGAGGAAGGCGAGGAAGATAGCAGTGAAGGTGCGTCGATAGGGACGACCAGCTCCTCCACATCTAGGGATGGCAATGGGCAGGTATGGGTAGGGTACTATAGTACCCGTCCCCATACCCGCAGTTGAAAAAAATCCCCGTACCCGAGCCCATACCCGCTTGGGTATCAAAATTGGCACCCGTCCCCGTAACCTATGGGTATATAAGTGCCCGTACCCGTACCCGTTACCCGCATTTCTAATAAAAATAAATATATTAAGTATAAAATATCATAATATTTTAAGTTTTTAAAAATATTAACAAGTTTTTAAAAAAATTTATTGTTGAATTATGAAATAAATGATCACGTATATTAAATATGTAGTAATTTAAAATTGATTTTTTTTTAATTTTATAAATATTTATTTTTATATATTAATATAAATTAAAATATATAAATATATATTGTGCGGGTATGGGGTGGGCTGGGTACTAAGTGCCCATCCCCGCACCCATCCCCGCTTATTTAAGTGGGTAATTACCCGAGCTCGTACCCGTACCCATTTTTGCAGGTTTTTACCCTAGCCGTTGTGGGTAATTTTCTGGGTACCCACTGGGGATGAGCCAAATTGCCATCCCTATCCACATCAGCCCTCATGCAACCAGTTCTAGACGGAGAGTTTGAAGTCATCGCCTTCAGCAATAACCCTAACAGAGGGGTGAAGATTGGTGCTGGACTGCCCGACGAGGTCAAGCAATAGCTGAAGAAGTGCCTGGACGACAATGTTGATCTGTTTGCCTGGAGCGCCGCAGACATGCTCGACTTGGACCCTGAGATCGCATGCCACCATTTGACCATCGACCCAGCTGCCCGTGCCGTCGTGCAGCGCAGGCGAAAACAATCCGACAAAAAGGCACAGGCTGCCGAAAAACTTGAACAAGACCTCTTAGAGGCGAAATTCATTTCGAAGGCCAGGTATACAACCTGGCTGCCCAATATTGTACTTGTTAAAACGTATAGTGGAAAATGACGCATGTGCATTGACTATACTGATCTCAACCGGGCTTGCCCGAAAGATGCTTATCCCTTACCGAGCATAGATAAACTCGTAGATAACTCTGCCGACTTCAAAGTTTTGTCCTTAATGGACGCCTACTCGGGGTACAATCAAATGCCTATGGCCGAAGAGGACAAGAGGTACACCGCATTCATGACCTCCTCGGGGAACTATTACTACAATATAATGCCCTTCGGTCTGAAAAATGTTGGGGCCACATACCAGCGCATGATGAACAAGGTCTTCCGATCAGAAATCGGAGACATGCTCGAAGTTTACATGGACAATATGATCATGAAATCCCAAGAGGAATCCGACCATACGGCCCACTTGCAAAAGGTCTTCGACCAGGCCAGGAAATGCAAAATGCGCTTTAACCCAGAAAAATGCACCTTCGGAGTACGGGCAGGGAAGTTCCTCGGATTCTACCTCAACGAAAGGGGAATAGAGGCAAATCCAGACAAGTGTCGAGCATTCGTGGAGTTCCCCATGCCCAGGTCGAAGAAGTCCATACAATCCCTCAACGGGATGCTCGCTTCACTTTCCCGCTCCGTGGCCAAGTCTGCTCAGCACGCCCTGCCTTTCTTTAAACTCCTCAGAAAGGAGGCCAATTTCGAATGGACGGAGGAGTGCGAGCAAGCCCTGACCCACCTTAAGCGAGCCCTGTCCGAACCTCCTGTGCTTTCTCGACCAGAATGCGGGGAGACCTTGTACCTATATCTCTCTGTTACCAGCGAAGCCATCAGCACTGCACTCATCCGCGAAACAACGGACGGGAAAAAGCTGTTATACCCCAAATTTTGACCACTAAGATTTCCCATCATTTGCAAATCATCATCACAATATGGATGAACCATTAGTCTCCCCAAGGATGGGTGAGCCTTCACTACAATCAGAATTAGGGTTTCAAGCCATCTCTGAGTGCTTAGGCAAAGGATCAATCAAGAAATGACATGATCTTCAACTTGTCAAACCTCTCAAACACCTACAATGGATCAAGAGGACTCCCACCTCAAGGATTAAGCACAAGGCTGCAACATTCTGAGTGGATCAAGACTCAAGATCGCCAGTGTCACCAAATAAGGGTTTTGGTCGACCAGGGCCTCCAGATGGGAATTTTCCTATGAGCATGAGCCAATGCTTTAAAGCATAACCTAATATACCCCATGGAACCTCATGGACCCAATCATCAAGTCAACTTAGCCTCAGGGGATGCATTCACCAAAAATCAGGAATTAGGGTTTCTTGACCCAATTCATCCCTAAGTTGACTTTTGGGACAAATCATGAGCCAAGACCTCAAAGGAAGATTTAAGGGTCTCTAATAAACCACATTGATCCATTTGTAACAATGGATTGGTCTAAGAAGCTTGAGCAACAAGTTTCAGTTTCATCAGAACCACAATTAGGGTTTTGAGGAAAAAGTCAACTGCATCTTTGACTTTTGACCAGGACATGCTCCCAAACCTTGAGACATGATTTAATACACCCTATAACACCTATGAAATCAATCCATCAAGTTTGCTTTAGGTCAAGGACTTGATTTCATAGAAGATCGCACAGTTTGGAATTCGTCTGACAAAAAGTTAACTGTGCACAAAAGTCAACTTTGACTTTTTGAGATTTTTCACAACTATGGTCCCTTAACCCTAAAATGATGTTAATGTGTGATTGGAATCATCATTCATCAAGAAAAATCAAGAAAAGTGGGATAACTTGTAAAAGGGGTAACCATAAAAACTTAGAAATTTTCTAAGTTATGGAATAAAGTGGCTAGGGTACCAACTTTAGAGGATCATAACTCCTAAACCACAGGGCCATTTTCCCCATTCAAAGTTGGATTTCTAGCTCTCATGGCACTCTACAAAAGCTTCAAACATAACTCATTCCAATTCCTCATGGATTTTAAGTTATGGAATGATCAAAATCACAAAATGTGAAAATGTCATTTTTTTCCAACACTTAGTGAAATTTTCACTAAGTCAGAATCTGTCTTACTTTTTTCCAAATGTATGGGCAGTTTTCACTTTGATCCAAAATGTATCAAAACCAATTATGATCAAATAGTTGTTGTATCATATGAGGGCTTTCCAAAATGGCCAAGAACTCCATCAAATTCCACTTGAGCCATGAGATATGACAATGGCAACATGCCTTGCTGAAAACTGTCAAAGTAAGGCAGATTTGTGCATTTTGCTCGATTTGCCAAATTTGTGCAAATGAAAAACACATTTATCCATCTGAACACCTCAAGGGGAGACCAAGGAGGAACCAACTCTGATCCCAAGCCTCCTAAGTCCTTGGAACTAAAAAAAGCATGTCAAACCTAGAAATCCCTAAAGAGGGGACAAGACTCCAATTTTGTTTTGGAGCATTCAATGGATGCACCAAGGTGGCATGGACTGAGCCATTTCCAACTGAATTCAGTCAAGACTTATCCAAGACCAAGGGAACCAGCAGCCTGTGCCCTAACCTCAAGTCAATGGCTAGAGGAGACTTGGAATCTCATTGATCAACATTGGCCAAACCTATGCAGCAGTTGCCATTCATTATTCCTTGCAAAACAAACTTGCTCTACTATAAATAGAGCTCATCTGTGATCAGTTTGAGTACACCAAAGCCATCAAACAGATGCTTTCCTCAAAATCTCCTTCTTCACTCCAAAATTGCCTTCCAAAGCAAGTCACTATTGGGTTTTGAGTTTGAGAGCTATTCCAATCAAACCAATCACACACACACACCTCATAAACATCATATAGAAGTGATCCAAACACTCACACAATATCTGGAACACCAAAATCACAAAATCACTAGCCAATTGCTCAAGTTCTTGACAGATTTGCAGTTGGGGTACCATCTCAAGTTCCAGATCATTTCCATTCATTCCAAGCATCCAGACACACTCCATAGCACCTAGGGAAGCTGTCCATATCCTTGGAACCAAGATGTAACACCTCTAACACAAAACACGATCACCAGCTGCAAGAGGTAAGCATGAGCTCTTCTAACTCTATGATCCATGCATTTTTTGCTGCACAATAATTTGGCCGTATGTTCATAATCATGCATAGAGTGTTTTCCCTTAATCAATTGCTTTGTTTGAATCGTGTATGGAATTTCATAACCTTCATGCAAATTATAGGGTTCTTGAGGTTTATCTTTGATTTCTTATTCCATGTTTAAAATAAATGAAATTAAAGACCATAGACATGATCGTGAGGCGAAAACGAGTATATTGATATGTAGATTGCATGATATCATCAAGTATTTAGTGAGATTAGATAGAAAATGCAAATCTGCAGAAACAGAGGGTGGCGCGTGTTCTTGCCATGTTCTTGGCGCCATTTTTGAACATTTGAATATTTGAATTTTGTGATTTTATTTAATTGATTCAAAAATTAATTTCTCTCTGAGTTTTAATAATTTTGAGTTGATTCTTTTTTTAATAATTCACAAAAATGTTAAAATATTTTATTTTCCCAAAAAATCCCAAAATATTATTTATTTCATATACTTGATATTTTTGTAAAGAATTAATATTTTAATTGTTTTTTGACATTTAAAATATTTTCTCCCTCTTGATTTTTCAAATTATAGTGATTTCCAATCATTTTGTGGATAGAAACATAATTTTTGAAACATTAATCCAAGATCACAATTTGTTTCCACACATGTTTAACAATTTTGATCATTTTAATTGAATTTTTATTCAATTAAAATACATTTTGAAAACAAATTAGGGTTTTTGATTAATTCAACCCTCATCAAACTTTTTCAAACACTTTGGGCCTCTAATAGAGTGTAAGACCCAACCCATTTTTGAAACCAAAATATTTGGGCCTCAGTCATTGTATAAGACCCACTGTGTTTTCAAAAACCTCGGCGCGATCGCCGTTTTTAAAACAAATAACCCTGGGCCTCTCCTTGAGTTGTAAGCCCCACCACTTGCACAAAAATAAATCATTGGGCCTCTATTAGAGTGTAAGACCCAACCCCCTTTTAACCAAAACTTTTTGGGCCTCAATGCATTGTATAAGACCCAATACGTTAAAGAAACCTCGGCGCGGTCGCCAGTTCAAAAAAACAAATCATCTGGGCCTACCCTCGTGTTATAATCCCCATTCTTTTTCTTTAAACACCTTTGGGCCTCTTGAGAGAGTGTAAGACCCATCCCTTTGTACAGAAAACCTTTTTGGGCCTCAGTCACTTGTATAAGTCCCTGTACAAAACAACAGTGCAATCACTGATAAAACCTTGGGCCTCTCCTTGAGCTGTAAGCCCCAACAATCTTTTCAAAGCACTTTCTCCTTTGATTTTGAATATAATATTGTTATTAAAGCTTTCTTTGTTGAACAAACTAACAAAACAGCATGGAAGCTCTACAACCGAGTAAGTGTTTACCCGCTTTCTTTATCCTCTTTCATATATATATAATTGTATTGTGGGGCTGCTCATTGTAAGTCTTCTTTCACAAACTTTTATATACTTGTCAAATATCCACTGTGTAATACTAGTATAGTTATTTAGAGCTTTCCCCGGCAACTACGTCTAGCACTAGGTAAAACCCTATTGGTCACTCTTAAATACAAACAAAACTAGATCCCCATAGGATTACCAGACACAGTCTTCCCTCCTCTTGGGGTTAAACAATATGGAGACGTGAAAGGCAGCATTCTCGGTGAACCCTTTCTCGGACTGTCACTCTTAGAAATCCTCAAAGAAACTCTACTCCCCAGAGATGATCTTTTCTCCGTGAATGGCATCTCTTGAGTTTCTTTCAAATTCTCGGACTTTCCTGGCTTTATCTATTCTCGGCGAATGGCATGTCTAGAACTTCTCGGGGTTTGGGGACCCAAAGGCTTCTTAAAAGCATCCCACCTCCTCTTGGGCGTTGTATAAGGACCCAAAGGCTTTTTAAAAGCTCTCATGCCTTCTCTTGGGCTTAGTACAAGGACCCAGAGACCTCTACAGGTATAGGAACAGAACCTAGTCACCAATTTGCTAGAGCTGTCTTTCTGAGTCAAGTGTCAGACCAGTTAATGGGTTGACCTTCATCCCTTAACATACCAGCCTTCTCTTGGGCATTATACAAAGATCATTCACTATCTGAGAATCGATTTCTCAAAACACCAGTAGACTTGGACAGTCTCAGTACCCTTTGGATTTTCCATTTCCTTAAAGAACAGGAAATAACCCTGATCCTCTGATCAATCCCAAAGTACAACACTACCTTTAATCGTTCCCTTCATAAGAACTGATTTTCTCTTTTATCCAACATACTGGACCTGTCAATAAACTGAAACAGTCACCAGCACTTTTAGCCTCCATCTCGGGCTTCGTACGAGATACAAAATCACTCTCTTGTTGAGTATAAAAGACTCTCTTGTGGAGTCAAAGCCTTTTGGCCTCCATCTCGGGCTTCGTACGAGACAGATAAAAAACACTCTCTTGTTGAGTATAAAAGACTCTCTTGATGAGTCACTTCCCTCTCAGCCTCCATCTCGGGCTTCGTACGAGATAAAAAAAAAACACTCTCTTGTTGAGTATAAAAGACCCTCATGTGGAGTCAGACCTTTTAGCCTTCATCTTGGGCTTCGTACAAGACACATATAAAAGCACTCTCTTGTTGAGTCAGTCACTTGTTAGCACTCTCTTGTTGAGTCAACCCCTTTTAGCCTCTCTCTCGGGCTTCTTACGAGACACATAAAAACACCCTTTTGTTGGGTCAATAGTCTCCTCTTAGGCTTTGTATAAGAAAACCCCGGTTGAGTCAATCAACCTGTTAGCATCAAAATTTGTGCCTTGCTCACAGGATACAAACATCAACAACTCCTTCAATCTAATTGCTGTAAGCGGCAAGCCTCTGGATTATTTACATCCATGCCACTGTCCCTCTTTTAGCATGAGAAATTCCTAAGGAAAGATAGCATTGCTCTAAACTGAGTTAAAGTCTTCTCCTTCAGGTTAAAAATCCCCTATAAAGGAAATTATGTCATTGCTGGATTCACACATCCCAATTAAAGTAATTCTCCTTTATAATCAGTCACCCAACAATTGTGACAAAAAGACCCCCTTTAGAGATGACAAATTCTCTCTAAAGTCAAAACCACATTTAGCTTCACGTCTTGGGCTTTAAACAAGACACCAAAACAACCTTTTTCCTCCCATAGAATAGGAGGAACTACGATCGCTCTGATTTCCCTATTTCATCAAACGGGAATACGTAGGCATAAGATTGGAAAAATCTTAGCGAGCATACTAATCAAAAACCCAAAATCCCGTACCTTCATACATCAATCGAAAAGCATCAGTCCTAACATCCTACCAATAGCCTAGACACTGTTTTTTAAACAAAATAACCTAAGAGAGACCCACAATCTTAATAGCATCTGTAAACCAATAATCATCTGTTTAAACTCAGTTTGCAAGCAGGGTTAATAGGATAAAAAATGAATCGAACTGTAGTACCCCAAAGTGATAGTGCTTCGCAACCACGCAAAAATTCGCGCTACAAAAGCCCATCTATTTCACCAGCAAGGCCCTGCAAGGGCTAGAAATCAGATACTCACAGATAGAGGAAGGTCGCCCTTGCCCTCGTTACCGCCGCGAGAAGACTCATACACTACTTCCTGGCCCATACCATAATGGTACGCATGAACCAACCCATCAGGCAGTTGCTTTACCGACCAGACATGGCCGAAAGGATGCTCAAATGGTCCCTAGAGTTATCATAATTCGACATTCATTACGAGGGCAGGAAGACCCTGAAGGCATAAGTCCTGGCCGACTTCGTGGCGGAGATGACACCTCCACCGTCCCCGCCAAGCGGAACGCAGAGATGAACCATTTACGTGGACGGGGTATCCAGCCCCTAAGGTAGCGGCGCAGGTATCATCCTCGAAAATGAGGAAGGAATACTAATCAAAGTATCTCTAGTCCTGTCCTTCCCTACGTCCAACAACCAAGCCGAATACGAGGCCTTCCTCGCTGAACTACGACTGGCAAAGAACGTGGTCGCCAAGGAGGTGAAGATTTACACCGATTCCCAGCTCGTAGCATCCCAGGTACGGGGAGAGTTTCAAGCAAAGAACGACTAGCTAGTCGAATATTTGACACTGGTGATGGAGATAATTACCAAGTTTGACACGTGGGAAGTCCAGCACATCCCTCGTGAGCGAAACACGCGGGAATACATCTTGTCCAAGCTGGCTAGCACCAGAAAGAAAGGCGGCATTAAATTCTCCGTGCAAGAAATACTCGCCCGACCCAACATCGAGAAATCGTCACAGCTTCCCGACGTCAACGCCATCGGGGACAGTCACTCTTGGATGACCCCCGTGTACGATTACCTCACCAAAGGGGAGCTGCCCGAGGACAGTAAGGAGGCCAGCGTGACTAAATGACGAGCTTGCTCATATGTGCTGATTGAGGACAAACTCTACCGACGAGGATTTTCCATCCCCCTCCTGAAATGTGTAAAGGAGAGCAAAGTCCCCGAAATCCTCCAAGAGATCCACGAGGGCATCAATGCGCAACATTTGCGAGGGAGATCATTGGCACAAAAATCCCTGCGAGCAGGATACTATTGGCCGACCATGCATCACGTAGCCAAAGAGCACGTCCAAAAATGTGACTGATACTAGCGCCACGGGGACATGCACCTGGCACCCCAAACGAGTTGAAGACTCTATCCTCGCCTTGGCCCTCCGCCTGGTGGGGGATGGACATACTTGGGCCCTTCACAATGGGATCCTACCAAAATAAACTTCTAATCGTGGCAGTCGACTACTTTACTAAATGGATTGAAGCCGAAGCCCTCGCCAAGATCACAACCTTCAACATACTCCGCTTCAACAAAAGGAACGTCCTCGCGTGATTTGGGGTGCCCCAGGCCCTGGTGATCGACAATGAAACCCAGTTCACGGAAAAAAAGTTCCAAGACTTCATTGCCAAATTAGGTACGAAGCAGCACTTCACCTCCGTCGAGCATCCCCAGACTAACCGGCAAGCGGAGGCCGCGAACAGGGCAATCCTTCGTGGCCTAAGGCGAAGGCTGGACGAATCCAAAAAGAGGTGGGTCGAGGAGCTACATAGCGTGCTCTGGGCCTATAGAACGACACCACACTCCACCATCGGGGAAACCCCATTCCGACTAGCTTACAAAACTGAGGCGGTGATACCGGTGGAGATCAGGGAACCTTCCAGACTAATGGAGGCTCCCCTCGACGAGGAGATGAACGACGAGGCCTTGAGAGAAGAGCTCGATATGGTCGAAGAGATACGGTCGGGGGCAGCTCTCCGCGAAGCTTCGTTGAAACAACAAATAACCTTGCGCCACGACGCTAGAACCATAAAGCGCGACTTCCCCGATGGCAGCTTAGTCCTGCGGAGAAACTAGAAGGATTCGCGCGAAGGAAAGATGGTCGCGAACTGGGAAGGACCCTACAGGGTCAAGTCCAAAACGGGCACCAGAGCCTACTATTTATAAACTCTGGACAGAGAACCATTTGCTCGACCATGGAACGCTGAAAATATCAAATAATACTACAGTTAGAACCAACTACGAGGTCAGACTAACTGCCGACGAGATCTCCCCTAAACAGGGAGACGGCTCGGCCACGGGATCGTGCCCCGGTGTAAGCACGATCCATTTTACAACGCCGGCCAATTTATGCTTATGGGACGAGCAGAATCTGCGCACAACAGGGATACCTCAATCGAGCTCCGCTGTTGCCACACCAATTAGGCAGAACACCCAGATCGCGATGGGAACCGTTCAAGCCTATGAGATTAGTACCTCAACCGAGATCCTAGTCTCATCACGGGCGAAACCACTTCCCCGGCCGTTCGACCAGTCCCCCTCACTGTCGAACACATCTACGTCAAGCAATTCTCTAAATCGTAAAACAAAACTGTGATCCCTGTTGCGGGCACAAAAGCTTATCAGGCAACAGTGAAACACTTAGAAAAATAAACAATGAAAGCCATACATACAAAACCGGCTGTACTGACCGAACACGTACATAAATAAGTTGTTAGTTCTTGTATTGGCTGGAATTTTGGTAAAACAATGTTGATGTCATATGTCTGATGTCATAACATTGGTTCCTAACATTAGCTGTTGCAGGGTTGAAGTTTTATATGCTGATGTTATAATTAATGTCTTGACATCAGTATATCAGAACATCAGATCATCAGATTGTGATGTTTTAGGGCTGCGCGTGTTTGTGAGTTTTGAGGAGATTTGTTAGAGAGATTGGATGCGAATATCTTGGAGAAGATATTTCCAATCAGATAATTTGCAGATTATGGAGCAGATCATGTAACTAACATTAGAGCTGATTTGAAGAGATTTAAAAAAATTTGAAGATTAAATCTGTTTTAAATTCTGGTTTTAAAACAAATCAAATCAGATATTTTTGGAGCAGGTTCAAGCCCAAGTCAGAATTCTATAAAAGCATCCTCAACCCTTGTTGGTAGAAAACGAAGAAAGAGAGCTAAAGACTGAGTGTCATTTGTGTCTTCGTGTGTGTTTTTGTAAACCATTCATGTTTGAATTGGTGTTACTATTTTGAGTTGTAAGTGTATTCACTCTAGAGCTTTTAAGCAAGAGTACGTTGTTCTTGATCAAAGCTGTTAAGCAGAATCAAGGTCGGTTTTATAGTGTAATCATTGGATTGTATCACTGAGGTGATTTAGGGAGTGAGTGGTTTCTCATACCTAAGTGGTTTCTTAGGTAGAAGTGTCATTGGGTAGTGATTAAGTTAGGTAGATGTCAACTGGGATTGTTGAGTCTGTAATTTAATACTACTAATAGTGAATTTCCTCCCTGGCTTGGTAGCCCTCAGACGTAGGTAGTTAGACCGAACTGGGTGAATAATTCATTGTGTTATTTACTGTTGTTTTTACGTTGTTCATATAGCAGATTGTGTTGTTCTGACATCACACTCAACATCACACATCTGATACCAGAATTTCAATTGGTATCAGAGCAGGCATCTTGCTATGCATCTGGGTGAGATCTAGGGCTGATACTTTCTGTTGCAATGGACAAGGAGACTGGTGGATTTGTGAATAGACCCCCTATTCTAGATGGCTCAAATTATGACTATTGGAAACCTCGTATGGTTACATTCTTGAAGTCATTAGACAGCAGAGCCTGGAAGGCTATTTTGAAAGAATGGAAATATCCTGTTATTGTGGAAAAGGATGAGAATGGAAAGGAAGTAGAGGGTAGCTCAAAACTGAAACCTGAAGAAGAATGGACCAAGGAAGAAGATGAGTTTGCCCTTGGGAATTCTAAAGCCTTGAATGCCATATTCAATGGTGTTGATAAGAATATCTTCAGGTTGGTCAACACTTGTGAAGTAGCTAAGGAAGCATGGGATATCTTGAAGACTACTCATGAAGGAACCTCCAAAGTCAAGATGTCAAGACTTCAACTACTAACTACAAAGTTTGAAAATCTGAAGATGAAGGAGGATGAAACCATTCATGATTTTCACATGAATATTCTTGAGCTGTCCAATGCTTCTAGTGCTTTAGGAGAAAGAATGACTGAAGAGAAGCTAGTAAGGAAGATTCTCAGATCCCTTCCCAAGAGATGTAAAATGAAGGTGACTGCTATTGAAGAAGCTCAAGACATCAGCAAGATGAGGGTTGATCAGTTGATTGGTTCTCTTCAATCCTTTGAGTTGGGATTGAATGAGGAGCCTGAAAAGAAGACCAAAAGCATAGCTTTGGTGTCCAATACTGAAGATGGTAAAAAGGAGTGTAATTATGAAACTCAGGAGGAACTGTCAAATGTTGTTGTGATGCTTGGGAGACAGTTTAATAAGGTGTTAAAGAGAATGGATAGAAACTATAGACCTAATGTTAAGAACATCACATCTGACAACAACATGTCTAGTGATCAAGTGAAGAAAACAAGAGATGAAGAAAAGCCTAATCATGACAAAGGAGTTTAATGCTATGAGTGTGAAGGTTATGGTCATGTCAAGAAAGAATGCCCTACATACCTCAAAAAGCAGAAAAAGGGGTTATCTGTTTCCTGGTCTGATACAGATAGTGAAAGTGAAGAAGAGAATGCCAAGCATGTTAAGGCATTGACTGGACTATGTGCCTCTGATGGAGAGTCTAGTGATGGTGAATTAACCTTTGAAGAGCTGGCATCCTCTTATCAAGAGATGTGTCTGAAAAGTGAAGAGGTCCTTCAAGAAGGGGAGAAGCAGAAGAAGATTATTATACAGCTTGAGACTGAGAAAGCTGAACTTAAGAATGAAGTTTTGTTGTTAAAATCCGAGCTTGATCAAATGTCAAAATCCATCAGAATGTTAAACAGTGGAACTGACACTCTGGATAAAATACTTAAAGCTGGAAAAGGTGCAAGTGATAAGACTGGTCTAGGATATGAAGGAGAGAAGAAGATATCTGCAGAGGCTAGTTCTTCTGGGGTTAAACAAAACATTCCTTATCAGCATGAAAAAGGACATGGTTCTGGAATTAAGAAGGTTGTCCCTCACCTTGGGCCACAAAATAATGGCAAGGGCTATGGTCCTGTTCCTAAGAAGTTTTTGTCTCAACCTCAAGGAAAGTCTCAGGTTTCTGGAGCTAGACAGTATATGCCTCCCCAATACCATAGGAGTATGCAGGCTTATAATCTCAAACATACCATGTTCCATCCGATGTCTCAACATCAAGAGAAAATGTATGGGTTTGGACCTAGTAATGTTGTGCCTCATGGTTATGGCAGAAGAAGGCCACATCATCATGGTAAAAGACAGCCTAATTGTGGGAGAAGACAGCATCAATATTTTGACAGATGGCAGCCTCAGCATTATGACAGAAATCATCATCGAGGTGGGAGACATTTCAATCACTTCAGAGAAGAGATTCAGAGAGTAAGATGTTACTATTGTGGAAGATTTGGCCATATACAATCTTCTTGCTTTAAACTGCATGGTTATCCCAAGCCTGTTCCTCAACCTAGACAGAAGCAGGACAGGCCTCAGACTGTTAAACAATGGGTTCCTAAAGCTGCTGTCACATGTCTATTAGCTCACTCATCTGTTAGTACCTCAGTTATGGATGGTTGGTATTTTGACAGTGGTTGCTAAATGCATATGACTGGTTTCAAGAATCAGTTGGTGGATATCAGGACTTACTCCACAAACGATGTAACTTTTGGTAATGGAGAAAAAGGGGAAGTTAAAGGAATTGGAAAATTGAATTGTGAGGCTGGACCTAATCTTGAAAGTGTTCTTCTGGTCAAAGGATTGACTGCTAATTTGATTAGCATCAGTCAGTTATGTGATGAAGGATTCAAAGTTAGCTACACTAAATATGAATGTTTAGTGACTAATGAGAAGAGTGAAGTCGTTATGAGGGGAGTTAGATCCATAGATAACTGTTATTTATGGGTTCCTCAAGAGTCCAACTTATCATGTAATGTCAAGGGTGATGTTATGACATCTGAATGTGACATTAGAAGGATCACCTGTGTTATACAACTCTTCAGAGGAAATATTGAAGAAACCAAGGTAGTAGAGGTTGATCATTCAGGTATGAAGGGTAATGACGATTTCCTAAAGATATGTGTGCTGAAATGTGTGAAGTGTTAAGTAAAAATTTGGGCATGTGGAAAAGGATTCAAAGGTTAGTGAATTATGGTGTGCATTTATTAAATTTCAAAAATTTAAAAGGAAATTTGTTTTGGTGGGGAAAATACATTTATTGGCCTTTAAGTGACCAATAAAAGCAGTCCCCTTACCTTAGGATATCATTCCCTATTATCACTCTCACACGCTACTTCAATCTCCACACTCCAAGTCCGTTCATCTTCCCCCCTAAGAACAGAGATTACAAAACACCTTTGGTCATCAGTTGTTACACAGGAACGATGTCTAAACAAGTGTCATCTCCATCCAAGAAGGCTGCGTCCAAAAGTTCCGCTCATGCACATTCTAGGGTTTCGACAGAAGCGGTATCTTTGGATGAAGCTATGGACATTGCTCCTATCTCTATGATTTCAGCTTCAGAAAAGAAAAGACCTGAGAAGTATCAACCTAAGAGACCTTCAAAAGGTAATACTTCTAATTAATCTGCAGGTAGTAAATTTGATGATAGCGAAAGTAGAGTGTTTGTCACTAGTGTGTTGTTTGGAGACAAACCTACTCCTAGGACTACCACCCCTCTTCCTCAAGCTGTTGAAGAAAGGGTAGATGTGGACAAAAGCATTGATCAGATTGTCACAAAAATATTTGAGAAAGGGATTTCTGTGAAGGGAATATCTAGACCTCTGAGTCAAAGGCCTGCTGATCAATCTGTTAAAGAAAAGGGTGACATTGAAACTTCTGAAACAAATCTTCACAGATTAGCTGTTTCAGTCATTGAAGATGCTGAGATTGAAGATGAGGTTGAAGCTGAAGCTGAAAGAGAAAGGGATACTCATGTTGAAGATGAGGTTGATGTTGAACATGATGTTGGAACATCACCTGCTAGGGATGTTACTCCTAGTCCCAGAGGAAGGAGGAAAACTGATGATAGCTCAAATATATGTTGATGACATAGTATTTGGTGGGATGTCAGATGAAATGGTGAAACATTTTATGGAACAGATGCAGTCTGAGTTTGAAATAAGTCTTGTTGGAGAGCTCAGCTATTTTCTTGGTCTACAAGTTAGAAAAATGGAGGACTCCATTTTCATTTCTCAGAGCAAGTATGCAAAGAACATAGTGAAGAAGTTTGATCTAGAGAATGAAAATCACAAGAGGACACCTGCTCTACCTCATTTAAAGTTGTCCAAGGATGAACATGGTGTTAGTGTGGATCAAAGTTTATACAGAAGCATGATTGGAAGTCTGTTATATCTCACAGCTAGCAGACCTGATGTTTCTTTTGCTGTTGGAGTGTGTGCCAGATATCAATCTGAGCCTAAAGTTAGTCACTTGAATCAAGTGAAGAGGATTCTAAAATATGTGAATGGGACTAGTGACTATGGAATGCTTTAAAGTCATGGATCAGGTACTGAGTTATGTGGTTTTTGTGATGCTGATTGGGCAGGGAGTGCTGATGATAGAAAAAGTACTTCAGGAGGTTGCTTTTTCTTAGGGAATAATCTGATATCATGGTTTAGTAAAAAGCAGAACTGTGTGTCTCTCTCTACTGCTGAAGCTGAGTACATAGCAGCAGGGAGTAGTTGTTCTCAACTTGTTTGGATGAAGCAGATGTTAATAGAATACAATGTCAAGCAAGATGTTATGACATTGTACTGTGATAATCTGAGTGCTATCAATATCTCTAAGAATCCTATTCAACATAGCAGAACTAAGCATATTGATATAAGGCATCATTTCATAAGAGATTTGGTTGAAGACAAAGTAGTTGCTTTGGAACATGTTGCTACAGATAAACAATTAGCTGACATTTTTACTAAAGCCTTAGATGCAAATCAATTTGAAAGTTTAAGAAGCAAACTGGGAATTTGCATTTATGAGGATTATGTGTGCTGGAAGGAGTATTTGTGCAGTTGTGATCTTGCATATGTTTAATGGAAACAACATTTTATTCAACTGCTGAAAGCATACAAGATTGGATTCTAGTACATCAAAAGCAACATATAAAGGGTCTAAAGATTATCCCAACCCCCTGCATCAAGAAATTTTTTCCAATCTTCATCCCATTCATCATCAGAAGCATGAAGTTGCACTGAAGGTTTATTGATGTTTGTCACCCTTGTCTGTGATGTTTTTCTTGTTCTTGTTGCTCCTGAAGAAGTCCCAGCTGCTGTCATTATTTTGTTCTTATTCTTCAGTGGATCTGGTTTCTTGACCTCATGCATGTGTTTCTTCCCTGCATCTTTGTCAGACTGACTCATACTTGTTTGGTGTCTGGTGCTGTTAGAAGGAAGAAGGCTTGGATTTTATAGTTCTATAAGAATCCATTGGTTGTATCGCCTGAACAGTCAAAGTTTTTGGAATTTGTGTTCCTTGGGAAGCTTGTTATTTGACCATGTCATAATGACTGTCAGATCTTTGTGTTTGATGTTGGTAGTTGTCCAATTGTGGCTAAAATGGGGGAGAGTTAGAGCCCTTGTGCCTCTAGGCTTGAGGGGGTGTGTGCAGTTTGAACAGCTGGTATGCTGGTTCTTATTTTGAGGGGGAGTTTAGCTGTGTGCAGTTTGATTGTGATTGCTGCTGGTATGAAGTTTTTCCGCTGCAGGTACCTCTGATGATGGCAGAGATTGTTTTAGCCAAAATTAGCCAAATGGGGGAGATTGTTAGTTCTTGTATTGGCTGGAATTTTGGTAAAACAAAGTTGAACAATGTTGATGTCATATGTCTGATGTCATAACATTGGTTCCTAACATTAGCTGTTGCAGGGTTAAAGTTTTATATGCTGATGTTATAATTGATGTCTTGACATCAGTATATCAGAACATCAGATCATCAGATTGTGATGTTTTAGGGTTGCGCGTGTTTGTGAGTTTTGAGGAGATCTGTTAGAGAGATTGGATGCAAATATCTTGGAAAAGATATTTCCAATCAGATAATTTGCAGATTATGGAGCAGATCATGTAACTAACATTAGGGATGATTTGAAGAGATTTAAAAAGATTTGAAGATCAAATCTATTTTAAATTCTGGTTTTAAAACAAATCAAATCAGATATTTTTGGAGCAGGTCCAAGCCCAAGTCAGAATTCTATAAAAGCAGCCTCAACCCTTGTTGGTAGAGAACGAAGAAAGAGAGCTAAAGACTGAGTGTCATTTGTGTCTTCGTGTGTGTTTTTGTAAACCATTCATGTTTGAATTGGTGTTACTATTTTGAGTTGTAAGTGTATTCACTCTAGAGCTTTTAAGCAAGAGTGCGTTGTTCTTGATCAAAGCTGTTAAGCAGAATCAAGGTGGGTTTTATAGTGTAATCATTGGATTGTATCACTGAGGTGATTTAGGGAGTGAGTGGTTTCTGATACCTAAGTGGTTTCTTAGGTAGAAGTGTCATTGGGTAGTGATTAAGTTAGGTAGATGTCAACTGGGATTGTTGAGTCTGTAATTTAATACTACTAATAGTGAATTTCCTCCCTGGCTTGGTAGCCCCCAGACGTAGGTAGTTAGACCGAACTGGGTGAACAATTCATTGTGATATTTACTGTTGTTTTTACCTTGTTCATATAGCAAATTGTGTTGTTGTGACATCACACTCAACATCACACATCTGATACCATAATTTCAATTGGTATCAGAGCAGCCATCTTGCTCTGCATCTGGGTGAGATCTAGGGCTGATACTTTCTGGTGCAATGGACAAGGAGACTGGTGGATTTGTGAATAGACCCCCTATTCTAGATGGCTCAAATTATGACTATTGGAAACCTCGTATGGTTACATTCTTGAACTCATTAGACAGCAGAGCCTGGAAGGCTATTTTGAAAGAATGGAAACATCCTGTTATTGTGGAAAAGGATGAGAATGGAAAGGAAGTAGAGGGTAGCTCAAAACTGAAACCTGAAGAAGAATGGACCAAGGAAGAAGATGAGCTTGCCCTTGG